>CAWUFW010009142.1:0-600000 GCA_963921515.1 Calotriton arnoldi
CTTACGTGCTCTAATATACAGTACACGTGTCAGTACTAATAGCATAATACATATGACTAATATCAGCAGCATGGTTACAATTCCATAGAATACAAACGGGGAAAGCATCTCAGAGCTCAGTGGATAAACGTATAAATAACATTACCACCCTCCCCTTGCAGTAAGATAGTTTATTATAATAATAGAAGACCTATGGGCTTTGACTAGCGAACCCCCATACCTCAGTCTCTAGATGCAGAATTACATCAGCAGGACATCATAGCTCTTCTCACTGAAAGGGATTTCTCCAAGTGTGTTAAGCGCTAGTAAACCACAGTATTAAAAGCATACCAAATTCTTCATGGCAATTGCATCTAATGTTATGTCTGGGTGCGCGAGACTGGCCATATCAGGAAGAACCGAAATACATTGTTATGCGACCTTGTACATGTTTGTGCAGACTGAGCCCAAAAAGGTGAACAACAGAAAATGCAGACAGTGCAAAAGAACTTGGCACGAGCAAAGGGCGAGGGAGGCCGGGCCCAGTGTAACGTGCGCAAAGAAAAGCAGCATGGCAGCCAGGCCTAGGCCAACATAACAAGGCAGGTAACAATCCACAAGACAACTTGTGGCAGCAATAGGGGTTATTGGCCCCCAAAGACCCTCAGCCGCCAACAAGAGTTCACCCCCCAACCAGTAGTGCACCAGGAGGTGCATTTTCAGAGTGGTTGAGAAAGGGGGCGGGGCCTCCGATGGGGTCTCAGCAATACCACTGTGGGGGAATTACTTGTGGCAACAATGCGGGTTCTTGGCCCCCAAGGACCCTCAGCAGCCAAGGGGACTTTCTCCCCCAACCAGAAATGCGCAAGGAGGCGCGTTTGCAGAGTGGTTGAGAAATGGTGCGGGCCTCCAATGAGGTTTCAGCAATCCCGCTGTGGGGGACTTCCTTGTGGGAATAATAGGGGTTCTTGCCCACCAACGACCATCAGCATCCAAGGGGAGTTCATCTTCCAACCAGTGGTGCACCAGGAGGTGCATTTGCAGAGTGGTTGAAAAAGGGGATGGGCCTCAGACGAGGTCTCAGCAATCCCTCTGTGGGGGACTTACGAGTGGCAATAATAGAGGTTCTTGGCCCCCAACGACCCTCAGCAGCCAAGGGGACTTCGCCAGGAGGTCCCTTTGCAGAGTGGTGAGAAAAGGGGCGGGGCCTCCGATGAGTTCTCAGCAATCCCACTGTGGGGGAGTTACTTGTGGCAACAATAGGGGTTCTTGGTCGCCAACGACGCTCAACAGCCAAGGGGAGTTCATCCCCCAACCAGTAGTGTGCCAGGAGGTGCTTTTGCAGAGTGGTTGAGAAAGCGGTAGGGACCTCTGATGAGGTCTCAGCAATCTGCCTTGTGGGACATACTAGTGGTAACAGGAGGGGTTCTTGGACCCCAACTACTTTCAGCATCCAAGGGGACTTCATTCGGGTTGGCTGAGCAATACTCTGCCTGCTCACTGAACTCCGCAGAATCTGGAAGAGTTTTTCAGCAGCTCCACAGTATTCCTCGGTGAGAAACTCTGCAAGTTCCGACCAGGCCTAATTTCCTTGTTGTTTTGGAGGTCTGGGATACTATAAGGCCTGTGCAAACCTTCTGAGAGTTCTATTTAGTTCTGTCACCATCTTATTGGTGCCATTCTGGTCTTGGAAGTTGAAAGGGATTAGACGTGCAAGCAAGCAGAAATGTAGAAATTCTGAAGCTCACGATGCAACCCCTCTCCCTCATAACATCAATTAAAAGTCAGTTCACATCATATTCCATCTTACCAGGAACCCACAAATCGAAACATCATGAGTACTGCACTTACGAAGTGGACACACATTGCACTGTACATTGCAATAGAGAAAAAACTAAATAGGTGTGAGAAACTGGGTTGTTAGTTGAGAGGGGGTGAAGCCCCACTGAAGGCAGAAACCACAATCCTTGCCATGGTGAACTACAAAAGTAACTAAATTAACCAGTGCTGAACCCTCTGGAAGCTTGGCACAAAGCAGTCAGGCTTAACTTAGAGGCAATATGTAAAGTATTTATACAGCACTTCAAACAGTAATAAACTAAAAAACACTACACAAGAAAAATCCCCCACCAATTTAGAACAATATAGTACATTTTAATAAAATGATAACAAAATGACAAAAGTCTAATCAGTAGAACTGGAGAGATTTAATTTTAAAGTGTTACAATAGAGCCTAAAAGCACAAGGCGCCACTCATGGTCATCTGGTCATACTAGACTGCAGGAAATCACAAATTCAGGCCTACTGTGTTGCAGTGCGGGTCACATACAGAGACCAGATTATTCCAGCTTAAAAAGTTACTGTAGGAAGCTGGCTCTCAATATAGTGTACTACAATGAAGTACACAGTGCAGAGAGTCCAGAGAATCCCCAAATGCTATACAGAGGTAAAAGCAGATAATTCTAATGCTCTTTTTATGGTAGTGTGGGCAAGCAGTTATGCTCATTAGAGGGTAGTGCTAAGTGGCAGTTAATGAAACACACACTCAAGAATAAATCTGAGACCAATTGATAAAAATAATATCGATTGTTATGGAATTTTTAACACCAAGAACACAGTTCTAAAGTAAGTACTTTTGGCGTTAATATTTTGCAAAGTTCCGAAAATATATCACTTTTGTGCACAATTACGCACCATTGGAAACAATGTGGAAAAAGCAGAAATCTGTATATAAAATCCAGCAGGAGAAGTTCGGGAGCATCCCGGATCGGGCGGTAGCAGAGTGCTGAGGGTCTTGGAAGCTGGTGTGCAAAGACGAAGGGGGCCACTTAAAAGTACACTGCACAGGAGAACTCACTTGTAAGTCCGTTGGGGCTTCTTCAAAGGAGGAGGTCAAAAGGGCTTGGTGACCATGTAAGCACAGCTGGTTAGTCAGCGCCAGGGCTGATGGGACCGGGTGCAGAGCGAACAGGTTAGTCAGGCTTTTTGCGTCTTGAGGTCCTAGCAATCAGGAGCAGGCAACTTGGAGAGGCGATCGTGGGACAGCTAGGCTACTCAGAAAGTGGGTCTAGGGTGTGTCAAAGTCGCTTGATTGGTGCTTGCTTCTGGTGCTTTGGGAGTCAAGTGCGGACTCTTCTTCTTGGTGTTTGCCGTTGGGAGTCCAGTACACCAGGAATTGGTATGCTACAGCTCCGGTTGGTCCTGGTGTCTCCAAACTTGAAGTGAAGACAGATCTGACCCTCCAGAGCTGTTGTACCTTTTCTTGCTTCAGTGCTGGGTCGAGGTTGTTTGGGAGCAGCAAGTCGACAAACCAGACTTCATGGGCTCCGGTGCCTGTGGAGTGCATGGGAGTGCTACCTTCACTCCAGGGGAACATCTTGGTAACTTCTGGAAGGCTGGGGGTGCTCGGGGTTCTTGGAGTCCTTTCAGGTTCAGGATGACAAAGCAGGTAGTGACTGTCGAGTCCTTGAGGCAGCAGGCAGGTGTCGGCACCTTTTTTTCTGCAGCAGGGCTTCAGTTGTCATGCAGCTGGTCTTCTTTGTCCTGGTCTTCTTTTGTCCATTGAATTTGATGTTCAGGTCTCGGGGTGCCACCTAACTGCTGAATTTAGGGGTGTTACAAGGGGAGACAGGTAGTAGTTAATGGTTTACCTACCTTTAGGGTATCTACAACCTCTAGTGACCACTTCCTGTGGGAAGGGGCAGTGCCCTAGCCCTGATAGGTTGTTTCTAGAGGGGTTCACACCAGCTGCCCTGCACTAGGGGTGGTGTAGGCTAAGTGGGGACCCTCCTCCTCATCTAACTAATTTTCCGACCTTTCCTCCTGCCAAAAGTGGAGCAGGAATGGGGGCTTGGCTTCCCTCACTATCTGGAGCTTCCTGGGTTGGAATTCAAAGGCGGCATCACCTCCGAAGCTTCCAGCCCAGAAAGGCCATCCTGTACTGGAGGAGATGTGAAGCACCTTTGCCTGGAGCAGGCTTTGTCTCTGTCCTTTAAGAGTACTGGCTCTCATCCTATGAGGTCAGAAACATGTCTGGTGGTGGCAGACTGGCAAAAATAAGTAAGAGGCCACACCAGTGCTTGGTAGGTTTCCAGGGAACCCTCTAAAAGGGTCCCCTGTGTGAATGTATTAATAAATCCAACACTGGCATCAGTGAGAACTTATTATTACAAGATGTTTGGTACCAACCACCTTGAAAACCAGTGAAGCCATCATGGTGCTAGTAAACTACAGTTGACAAGTATCCAGACGAAGTACTTTTTATGGCTTCCCTGTGCACTTACAAAATCTCAAAATAGACTGGACATTTTAAGGACATATCTGCTCATGCTGATATCCCCACACATAGGATATAGTGCACCCTGCATTAAGGCTAAAGGCCTGCAGTAGGGGTGACTTAACTATATCTTATGTTAAACAATGATGGACGAACCCTATCTATGTGTGGCACTATCACTGGTAGGCAGTGTTTGGAACCCACTGGGTTTGTTAAAGACCCCTCACACACCAACCTAGTTGGTGTCATGCTTCATCATTGGGGTCCCAACCGGGTGGCCGAATGCCCCCGGTTGTGCTACGACGCCTGATTACAGCAGAGCTGGTGTGGTGCACAGATGTGATGTGGTGTGCATTAAAAATATCTCTGAGAATCCTTGCCTCTTTATGTTTATTACTGGCGGCTCAGGATATGGTTAAAAATTGTGTGTGATGCAACTAAAAAAGAAATAATTATCTTGTAGTTGGCTATGTGATGGGTCTACATGTTTCAGCCCGCAAGAGAATGTAGGAGGGGCTTTCTTCAGGACCGTGGAAATAAGTGAGTGGCAAAAGATGTGATGCCACGTGAAAAGTGAAAACAGTAAAACTAGTACCTACACACGCGCTAAGGTGTGTGGACTGCGTGTCTACGTACTTACGGACACATATGTAAAAAAAAGAACACTATGGTTGAGTGTGAGTGGCTGATCGGGGCTCGGGAGGAGTTTGATATCAAAGCGAACCCGCTAAGAACCTGTTGTGGTCTCATCCGGGACGACGAGAGACCACAACAGGTTCTTAGCAGGTTCGCTCTGATATCAAAGTTATTCAGAGGAGCGAACTCCTCCCGAGCCCCGATCAGCCACTCACACTCAACCATAGTGTTCTTCTTTTTACATATGTGTCCGTAAGCACGTAGACACGCAGTCCACACACCTTAGCGCGTGTGTAGGTACTAGTTTTACTGTTTTCACTTTTCACGTGACATCACATCTTTTGCCACTCACTTATTTCCACAGTCCTGAAGAAAGCCCCTCCTACATTCTCTTGCGGGCTGAAACATGTAGACCCATCACATAGCCAACTACAAGATAATTATTTCTTTTTTAGTTGCATCACACACAATTTTCAACCATATCCTGAGCCGCCAGTAATAAACATAAAGGGGCAAGGATTCTCAGAGATATTTTTAATGCCCACCACATCTCTGCACCACACCAGCTCCGCTGTAATCAGGCGTCGTAGCACAACCGGGGGGCATTCGGCCACCCGGTTGGGGCCCCAATGATGAAGCATGACACCAACTAGGTTGGTGTGTGAGGGGTCTTTTAACAAACCCAGTGGGTTCCAAACACTGCCTACCAGTGATAGTGCCACACATAGATAGGGTCCGTCCATCATTGTTTAACATATATTACACAGGGGATACAGACGCACCCCCTCCTTCCCTTGCTCTCCCATTGTTTTCGATGTTAACTATATCTTATGCAGGATATGGGGGGCATGGCACACAAGGTTGTGTGCCATGTCGACTCTTCAGATTTATCTGCACCAAGACGCGCAGCCTGCAATGGCAGAGTGCATAACCTTGGTGAGGGGTTCCTGTGGTCGCAGAATCAATGCTGCAACCCCAGAGGTCCCTCTTCAGTGCCTATGCTCTAGGTACCAAGGGTATCATTTACTAGGGACTTACAGGAGTAACTGAAGTTGTGCCAATCATGGTACAGTGTTTTAGAAAGAGATCTGGCACTGGGTACCTGGTTAGCAGGGACCCAGTGCACTTACAGTTCAAAATTACATCAGGCATAAGGCAAAAAGTGGAGGCTAACCATGCAAAAAGAAGTACTTTCCTACATGACCTCCCCCAAACGAAAGAGGATGAGAGTAACCTTTCCATAGAGAGTCTTCATCTTCTAAGTGGAAGAACCTGGAAGGCCATCTGCATTGGCATGGCCAGTCCCAGGTCTGTGTTCCACTGTACAGTCCATTCCCTGTATGGATATGGACCACCTTAACAATTTTGGGTTTTCTCCTTTTATCTATATGAGCCATCTGAGAGGTCTGTGCTCAGTTTGGACAAGGAAATTAGACCCAAACAAGTATGGTCTCAGCTTCTTCAGGGACTAAACAACAGCTAAGGCTTCCCTTTCTATGGCACTCCAATGCTGCTCTCTGAGGAAAATCCTCCTGCTTATGAAAGCAACTGGTTGGTCATGGCCATCATCATTGGTCTGGGATAGGGCCGCTCCTATCCCATTTTCAGAGGCATCTGTCTGCACTATGAACTGCTTAGTATAATCTGGAGCTTTCAGAATGTGTGCTTAGCACATTGCTTCTTTCGAGGTGTTAAAAGCCTTTTGACATCTCACTGTCCAGTTAACCTATTTGGGCATTTTCTTAGAGGTCAATTCTGTGAGGGGGCCAAAAGGGACCCATACCCCGGCACAGACCTCCTGTAGTACCCAGTCAAGCCAAGGAATGCCCTAACTTGGGCCTGGGTGGTTGGGACTTCCCAATCCAGAATGGTCTGGATTTCGGGCTGTAGTGGCTGATCCTGGCCTTCACCCACAATGTTGCCCAAGTATACAACCTTGCCTTGTCCTATCTGGCAGCTACTTGCCTTGATAGTGAGGCCTGCACTCTGCAGAGCCTTCAGGACCTTTTGAAGTTGGATCAGGTGATCCTGCCAGGTGGAGCTAAAAACAGTGATATCAAGATAAGCTTCACTATAGGATTCCAATCCGGCAAGGACTTTATTCACCAACATCTGAAAGGTGGCAGGAATATTCTTCAAACCAAAGGGCATCACAGTGAAGTGGAAGTGCCCATCTGGAGTAGAAAATGCTGATTTTTCTTTTGCTCCATGGGTCAGACCTATCTGCCAGTACCCTGATGTGAGATCAAAGGTACTCAGATATATGGCTGCCCCCAACCTGTCAATCAACTCATCAGCTCTTGGAATTGTTTGTGCATCTGTTTTTGTGACTGCATTGAGGACCCTGTAGTCCACACAAACCCTCACTTCTCTCTTTCCACCCTGGGAATGAGGCTTGGGACTAACACAACTAGACTGGCCGAGGGCTCTCCGAGGGTTCAATGACACCCAACTCCAGCATCTTTATTACCTCAGTTTTGATGCTTTCTTTGACATGATCAGACTGCCTGTATATTTTGCTTTTGACAGATAGGCTGTCACCAGTGTCCACATCATGTGTACACCAGTTAGTCTGACCACAGGTCAAAGAACAGAGCTCAGCATACTGAATTAGGACTTGCCAGCAATCAGTCTGCTATTGGGCAGTGAGCATCTCTGAAAAGACCACTCCATCAACTGACCCATCTTTAGGGTTGTGGGAAAGGAGAACAGGGAGTGGCTCACTCTCTGCCTCCTGTTCCTCATCTGTAACCATAAGCATGGTCCTATCAGACCTGTCATGGTATGTTTTAAGGCAATTTACATTGATCACCCTCTTAGGGTTTCTACATGTGCCAAGGTCAACTAAATAGGTGACCTTCCCTTTTCTCTCAAGGATAGGGTGGGACCCAGTCCATTTGTCTTGAAGGGCCCTAGGTGCCACAGGCTCCAAAACCCATACCATCTGCCCTGGTTGGAACTCCACCATGGCAGCTTTTTGATCAAACCAGAGCTTCTGGAGCGTGTGGCTGGCCTCAAGGTTTTTATTTGTTTTTTTCATATACTTATCAGTTCAGTTCAAAAACCTTTATTTCGGTCATTGAGACCATAAAAGTATGTGTACAGTACAATAGATATCTTTACAAAATAAGATTGGTAAAAACAGAATCCATCCAATATACAAAAGTGCATGTGCATCATCTTTATGTGCCAGAATGACAATCTGCAATGACATATGACCAAGGCCTATAGGCTCAACAAAGTGCATGTGCATTGATAAAGAAAGAACAAAAGGAGAAAATAACGGGAGAAAGGGAACACAGCATGAGTCCAGTGAAAGTCTAGATGGTTTTGGGGGCCTTGGAGTGCTTAACAGAAGTCATGAAATCAATTAATCCAATTAAATCGTTACTAATCGCATTGTGAATAAAAAATTACACATACAATATAAGAATTAAAACATATTTCATCTACATAATTAAAATTTAAAACAGTATGAAGGTTAAAAAGGTTTTTTGGGATTAAACTGTTAAGAAATAAAAGCAGTGTGTACATTTGCATCTGGTGTAACTGTTTTTAAGAAAGTCCAGCGCCTGTGCCACATTGAATTTAGAAATCGAGAAACAGCAAAAACGATGGGCTTTGAGGTGCTAAACTTCAAAACTCTAAATGCCTCCTGGCACTGCACAAACCCTAGGTTCCTGCACAACTGTATGAGCCAGCGCTGTCTTGCAGGTTTGTAGCCTGGACAAAAAAATAAAACATGGAGCTCTGACTCCTCCTGATAGTTACAGGCTGGGCACCCTCGTGAGGCAGTTTTAGACCATTTGCAGGTAAAGGCACGGAGTGGAAGGGTACCAAATCTAAACTGGTCATATAGTTTTCTTGCTGAGAAAGGTAGAATGTCATCCAGGAAGGGCTCAAATTTGTACTCATCTTTTATTATCAGGAATTCGGCTGTCAGATGACCTGAAGCAGGGTTCCCATGGATGGCTGCCAATTTGTGTATTCAGTAGATTTTTACAAATTCAGCACGTGAGATTGCAGGGCACACTTCCTCAGGATTACTCCAGAGACTTGGTTTACCCAACCTACTGCACTCTTCCCTTATATGTGCAAACCAAGAAATTTTATCTACGCCCGAAAACCCAGTAGCTCTTTTGTTTCTGACCGATATTCTGCCAATTCAGGGGTCACCCACAGTATGCGCCAGAAGGTTAGGGGTCTTAGACCAATCTCATCTCCAATTGGTCTAATTCCTAGGTCCAGCCGTAGGGGGATTAATGGGGTGCTGGAAGGGAGACACAAAATCTGTCTCAGGAAGCTGTTCTCTACTTTACTCACATCACTACAGGAACAGTGACCCCATAGTTCGGCCCCATACATTGTTGCACCCCTGGCTTGCGCCTTGTAGATCTCTACTATGGGCCCAGCGGGTTTAGAGGAGGAATTTCTAAGTAATTTTGCAATTCCTCCGGTAGTCTGGGCTAACTTGAGCTTGGCTTTGGCGATTTGTGGCCCCCACTCCATATTTTCTGTCAGGGTGACACCCAAATAGTCAAATACCGAGACCCTTTCCAGCACAATGTCATCTAGATGAGGGTTAGGGCGTGATGTCTTGGCTGGGTTGAAGACCATAAACTTGGTCTTCAAGGTATTCATCTCCAGCCCCCTGTTTTTACAGAAGATGACAAAGCTGTCCAGAACCCTCTGTATTCCCATCGGCGACTTTGACATTAAGAGGGTGTCATCTACAAACATCAATTCTGGAACCTTTGAGTTTGCTAGCTTGGGGCGTCATTGCCCTTAACCTCAATGAGTTGGGCAACCAATGCGTCTTTCAAAGAAGGCCAAGCACATAATCCACAATGTCTTGCTTTTGTTCCTGGAGGGGTCTCTCCCATCCTTCCTTGACAAGAAAGAGGGACCCTCTTACAGGGTGTCCAAACAAAGTTCAAAGGGGGGAATCCCTATTCCCTTTTATGGCACATCTGTGTGAACAAAAAGCAGGCAAGGTCGTAGAACATCCCATCTCCTTCTGAGTTTTGCAAGGAGTCCTCCAATCATGCCTTTTACGGTTTTGTTAAATCTTTAAACAAGCCCATTTGTCTGTGAATGGTATAGTGTAGTAAACCTCAAGGCCACCACCCCACACTCAGCCCCCATGTGTTTCAAGTATGCAGACATAAAGTTTGTACTTCTGTCTGATACTACCTCCTTAGGAAAGCCAGCCCTGGCACAAATACAAAGGATGGCCTTGGCCACTGCACCTGTGGTGGTCCATAGGGGAATTGCCTCAGGGTACCTCTGGCATGATCCACTACCACCAGAATAAATATATTCCCTGATGCTGTTGGAGGATCAAGGGGACCAACAATGTCAATCCCTAGCCTTTCAATGGGTACCCCAACCACTGGAGGTGGAATTAAGGGGGCCTTCATGTGGCTACCTACCTTGCCACTGGCCTGACAGGTGGTACAGGAGTAGCAAAACTCTTTCACCTTCTGGGACATTCCTGGCCAGTAGAAGTGGTTGACTAACATACCCAGGTTTTTGTCTGACCAAGATGCCCAGCTATAAGAATGTCATGGTCCCATTTGAGGAGAAACTCTCTAAACTGCTAAGTTACTACCACTCTCCTAGTGGCACCAGGTTTGGGGTCTCTGGCCTCAGAGTTTTGGAGTCCCTCCTCCCAATAGGTCCTGTGGAACCACTGACACTTCTCTTTTCCTGATCAGCAGCTTGCTGCCTCAGACTTTCAAGAGTTGGACAGGTTCTCTGCCCCTGGCAAAGATCTTCCCTAGAGGTTCACCCTGGGCCCAAGAGCTCAGCCTTGTAAGGTCCAGGTTTCTGGGGCTCAGTTCCCTCTGGGGATGACAAGTCTTCTCCCTGAGGAGAGAGGACATGGTCTAGTGTCTGTTTTGAAGCTGTTTACCATACTTTCTGCCCTTTCTCTTGGAAGGTTGGTCCATAATTTCAGGCTCCAACATTTCTTTTTTACCCTGGGTTTTGCTTTGTGCTCTTGTCGTTACACACACCCATTCAGGTATTCCCAGCATTGCTGCATGGGTTTTCCTCTCTATCTTACCCCATGCTGAGTACTCCAAATCATTTCCAAGCAGACACTGTACAGAGATATCAGAAGACACCACCACCATTTTGAAGCCGCTAACCCCTCCCTAATTTAAGGTCACCAAGGCCATTGGATGTTCCTTAGCCTGATTATCAGCGTTTAGGACTGTATAGGTCTTTCCAAGGAGATATTGATTTAGGGACACCACTGTCTCAGACACCATGGTGATACTGACACCGGTGTCCCTCAGGGCTTCCCCCTAATCCCACTGATATTTGGCTCTTGTCTGTGTCTCTCCAGGTTACTCTGCCAGACAGCCAGAGTAGCTACATCCACTCCTCCCTCTGAGACTAGAGTTGCCTCTGTGAGCACCTTGACATGGCCAGGGCTCACCTGTGATCCCATCTGGAGACTTACAATTGCATTTACTGCAGGTGGGCTAGAGGCATTCTTATTGTTTTTACAGCTAGTATCTCCAGTTCGGTGTCCAAGTGCCTTACAGTCATGACACCAAGCTTTTTGGGGATCCTAGTTCTTACTACCCTTGGGCTGTGAAGAGTTTCTGATCCCACCCTCCTTAACAGATTTTTGGAGGCCTGAAGAAGACTCACTTTTGCTTTTGTCTTTTTGGTCACCATCTTTCCCTTGGGGGTCTTTTTGGCCTCTTTCTTTTGGTTACCCTCACCAGTGGTAGTTTTAGTCACCCTTGTTTTGACCCAGTGGTCTGCCTTCTTCCTCAACTCTAGAGGAGAAAGTGGACCTAGGTCTACCAGATGCTGATGTAACTTCTCATTGTAACAACTACTTAAATGATGCACCTTTATAATTAAATTGTAAAGCTCTTCATAGTCATTCACATTGTTGCCTGTTAACCAACCACCTACTGTTTTCACTGAGAAGTCAACGAATTCCACCCAGGACTGACTCTGGGTTTTTCCAAGTCTCCCTGAAACTTATTCTTTACTCCTCAGTGGTGAGTCCAAAGCCCTCAATCAGGATACCATTCATGAGGCCATAAGAGTCAGCATCTTCCTCATTCAATGTCAGGAGTCTATCCCTGTATTTTCCTGAGAATAGTTCCCACAGGAGAGAAGCCTGTTTTTTGCTAGCTACTTTTCTTGCTACACAGGTTCTCTTAAATGCAGTGAACCATTTGGTGATGTCATCAACTTCTGAATATGTAGGAACAATCTCTTTGGGGAGTTTTGAGTCATAAGAACCTTCACTCTTCCTATTTATTTGTATGCTGCCACCAGAGACGGGTCGTAGGCCCATCTCTTTTGTTTGCCTTTCTGTTTTCAGGAGCTGAGCTTCCAAGTTCAGTCCCCGGGTCAATCTTTCTAGCATGATGTCCTTATCTGAGGGGGCCTCAGCTGTGTCTGAGTGAACTGACTCATGTCCATTCATTCTCAGCATCATCTTCATTAGCAGGCTCTTCATCCTCAGACTGAGCTAGTAGTTCTGAATTATCTCTTTCAAACTGAGCTATCATTTGTCTGAGATATTCCTTCTTGGGACTGTTGCCTGGTTTCATACCATAACCTTTAAAGGGGGCCCCACACTGAGCATGACTCAGGCCCATGTAAGGGCTAAGCTCAGGCTCCTGAGCTTGGCTATTGGTATCAGGCAATATTTTACTAAAGTTTGGACTTTTTATACAGTTAAAAGTAAAATAACTACACACTAAATACTTTAAATACTTTATCCTAACTAAAGTATAGATTTTTACATTTTTAATCAGTTAGTTTCAGGGACTTAACCAAGGCCCTAGCAGTTAATTTTAGAAATTTAGAAAAATAGACCAATCAAAAATTTGACTAACTAAAGACAATGGGGCTTATTTACAAGCCCCTTGCGCCGCGTCACTTTTAACATGGGAAAAAGTGACGTATTTGGAGCGCAAGAGGCTTGTAAATAAGCCCCTATATTTGGATTTACTCATATGGTCACTTATTGACAAAGTGGTTTAAATAAATGCAAAGTCTTCTATCCTACCGCTGCCATCAAATATAGGAAGCTGACTCTGTGTGTGTATATATATATATGTATATATATATATATATAGTGTACTAAAATGAAGTACACTGTGCAGAGAGTCCAGAGAATTCCCAAATGTTATACAGAGGTTAAAGCAGATAATTCTAGTGCTCTTTTTGTGATAGTGTGGGCGAGCAGTTAGGCTTATCAGAGGGCTATGCTAAGCATTTTTGTACTCAGAGAGGCAATAAATGAGACACACACTCAAGAATAAATCCAAGACCAATTTATAAAAATAATACTGATTTTTGTAATTTTTAAGACCAAGAACACAGTTCTAAGGTAAGTATTTTCAGAGTTACGATTTTGCACAGTTCAGAAAATATATCACTTTTGTGCGCAATTATGCACCTTTGGAATCAATGGGGAAAAAGCAGAAAAATGCATATAAAATCAGGTAATGCTTTCACGAAGTTTACCTTCTTGTTTTTGGTCATGTCAGGACCAGGTCCAAAATTCCAGCAGGAGAAGTTCAGGAGCGTCCTGATTCGGGCGGGAGCAGAGTACTGAGTGTCTTGGAATCTGGTGTGCATAGATGAAGGGGGCCACTTGAAAGTACACTGCACAGGAGGACTTACTTGTAAGTCCGGTGGGGCTCCTTTGAGGGAGGAGGTCGCAAGGACTTGGGGACTATGGGAGCACACCTGGTTAGTTGGTGCTGGGGCCAGTTTGGCCAGGTGCAGAGCAAAAAAGTCAGCTGGGTGTTGTGCGTCTTGAGGTCCTCGTGGTCAGGAGTAGGCAACTTGGAGTGGAGATCTCGGGACAGCTGGGCCACTCAGTAGGTGGATCTCAGGTGTTTCTGTGTCCCTCAGTGGGTTCTTGCTTCTGGTGCTTTGGAAGTACGGAGTGGCCTCTTCTTTTTCTTGTTTGATGTTGGGGGTCCGGTACCCTGGGTATTGATATGCCGCGGCTCCAGTAAGTCCTGGTGTCTCCAAACGTAATGTGGAGACATACAAGACCCCAGGAGCTGTTGTACCTTTTCTTGCTTTGGTGCTGCGTCGAGGTCATTGGGGAGCAGCAAGTTGACAAACCAGACTTCACGGGGTCGATGCTTGTAGAGTGCAGGGGAGTGATACCTTCACTATAAGGGAGCTTCTTGGCAATTTCTGGAAAGCTGGACTTGCTCCAGGGTTCTTGGAGTCCTTTCAGGTTCAGCACAACACATCAGGCAGCAATTGTCGAGGCTTTGAGATAGCAGGCAAGGTTTTGTGCCTTTTTCTTCTGCAGAAGGCATTCAGTTCTCATTCTTGTGCAGCCGGTATTCTTTGTCTTGGTCTTCTCTTGTCCATCTAATCTGATATTCACGTCTCGGGGTGTCACCTAAATACTGGATTTAGGGGTGTTACAAGGGGAGACAGGGAGTAGCCAATGGGCTACCTACCTTTAGGGTGTCTACACCCTCTAGTGACCACTTCCTGTGGGAAGGGGAACTACTCTAGCCCTGATAAGTTATTTCTCCGCCATCTCAAGATGGTGGAATTCCAGGAGAGGGGTTCACATTGCCTGCCCTGCCCTAGGGGTGGTGTAGGCTAAGTGGGGACCCTCCTCCTAATCCAACAAATGTTCCCACCTTTGCTCCTGCCAAAATTGGAACAGGAAAGGGGGCTTGGCTTACCCCACTATCTGGAGGTTCTTGGGTTGGCATATACTTCAAAGACTCCTGCCCAGGTGACCATCCTGTGCTGGAGGGGTGTGAAGAACCTCCACCTGGAGCAGGCTTTCTCTCTGTCCTCTGAGAATGCTGGCTCTCACCCCATGAGGTCAGAAACATGCCTGGTGTTGGTAGAGTGATGAAAACAAGTCGGAGACTACACCAGTGCTTTGTGGGTTTTCAGGGTACCCTCTAAATGTGTCTCCTGTGTGCATTCATTAATAAATCCAACATTGGCATCAGTGAGGACTTATTAATACAAGATGTTTGGTACCAAACACCTTAGAAATCAGTGAAGCCATCATGGAGCTAGGAAACTCGTGTTGACAAGTATCCAGCACATGTGCTTTTTAACCCAAAAAAGATTAGTGGTCAATTAGTATAGGGAAATATGAGTTATTTGAGTGGTGGACATGCGAGTCAGTTAGTTGGATTAAGTAGGATAATGGAGGGATAGAAGATGAAAAATTCTAGAAAGTGTTTTTTAGGGAGATCATAGTAGTAAGATGAGGCTTGGGATACGTAAAGGAGAGATGGAGGAGGGAAGTCTCTCTAGAAAGGGATTAGGGAGATCATAATAGTAAAAAGAGGCTTAGGGTGAGACAAGGAGGGATAGAGGAGGGAAGAGTCCAGATGGGGTTATTTTGGAGATCATAGTAGTAGAATGAGGTTTGAGATGAGTCAGAGAGTGGGGGTAGAGGATACATTGAGAAAGGTACAGGATACAACAGAGTAGTGCATTTCAGTGAGTCAAAGCTTTTTTTAAGGATTTGTTCAACAGTAGGAGTAAAGCAACAAACACACAGTTACATAACCACAAAGAAAGGTTATACATGTATAAGGAAGACAATACATAGAGATTCATAGTTGTATTGCATAAACTCACACCTCAAAGTGCTGCACTTGAAGCCAATTCATCAGTGCATTTTTATAACTATTTTTTTATTTTAATTTTATCTTTCCCTCAACACCTCGACAGTGAAGCACCTGTAGACTAAATAGCCATGACAATATTTACACACTGTGACAGACACACAGAACAGAGACTCACCAGCATCCAATAAAACAACCCCTATGAAAACTATGCAGTGATCCACAAACATGTCAAGCATAGAATTATCAGTTGTCAAGGATACCCAAAGAATATCTATATATTTCAAAAACCATAGCCATTATACACATTTGCACAAAGAAATACACACATCTCGATACATACATATAATCAAATGCTGTATGTCCCAAAGACTTGCGCACCTGTAAGTCAGGTGTACCCAGTGCCTACTCTTCTGACAGTGTCTTTATCAACTTCTTAAGAATGAATGATTGGTGGAGATCAGACTTGTCCTGCAGCGGTGCATTCTCCACAAGCCCTAGAGGGTTGCCAGCACATCGACAAGCAGCCAACATCTCTCTTGGAGTAGAGGAGCTACTCCCCTGCAGCCTGCAGGCACTAACAGTGACATCCAGTTTAAAGAAGCTGCTGTTTACTGGGTCCACCAAGCAGTAGCAGCCCAGGAGTAGGTCAGTGCACTCAAGGAGGTAAGGCTAGTGGTCCTGCCAAGCCTGTAGATGCTAAGACCACCACGAGCCCTCCTTTACCAATTCCTATCGTACCGGACCCTTGCTGCGACCAAAGCTTGTGAAAAGTCCAGTCCAGACTCCAATGACATCACCGACAACTGGCTGACGAGGGACATCAGAACCACAGAGGCCAGCACCGAGAGTGGCCCAGATGTCCTGTTTTTGTTCCCCTTGCTGGTCCTGACCGACAACAGTGAGTGCCTTGACACACGAGAGCCAACCAACCACAAACCCTCTGCAACTGAGCCGACCGGTCCAGGCTTAGGGAAACAGACTGCTCCCAGGACCCTCATGACCAGAGTCCCCCACTGGAAGCTTCTGGATGTGTCCCCAAAACCCTCTTTGCAGCCTGTTCCCAGGTGGCACTCTCCTTTCTACCGCGTAGAGTGGAAGGCTACCAACCCATCCAGCACCTCTGCACTAGGATTTGTCAGGGCAGATGCAACCGATCTGCTGGTGGAACTTTGGTCCTTGTCCCTCTATCACCTCATGATCAAAAGGGGTCCCATGGAAACGCATTGCAAGTGTATGCAGTGAATGTTCTTTCTCCCATAGGAAAGAATTACACGTAAAAACACATTGTTGGTTAACCTTGCTAAAACTGTAAAAAGTCTATTATAGTCTTTATGGCTTCCCTGTGCACTTACAATATCTCAGAATAGACTGGGCATTGTAGGGGCATATCTGCTCACGCTGATATGCCCACGCATAAGATATAGTGCACCCTGCCCGAGGGCTCAAGACCTGCAGTAGGGGTGATTTAGCTATATCTTATGCAGTGTATGGAGGGCATGGTACACAGGGCTGTGTGTCATGTCGACTCTTCAGATTTCTCTTCACCAAGACACGCAGCATGCAATGAAACAGTGCATAGCCTTGGTGAGGGGTCCCTGGGATGGCACAGCAAGTGCTGCAGCCCCATAGGACCCTCTTCAGTACCCATGCCCTAGGCACCAGGGGTACCATTTACTAGAGACTTACAGAGGTAGCTGAAGTTGTGGCAATCGTGATACGGTGTTTGGGAAAGAGATATGGCACTGGAAACCTGGTTAGCAGGGACCCAGTGCACTTACAGTTCAAAATCACATCAGGCATCAGGCAAAAAGTTGGGGCTACCCATGCAAAAAGAGGCACTTTCCCAAAGTCCATCATGATGAGTTCTATTTGTGGTGGAAGAGGCCATGAGGAGTAGGTACTGTGTCACGGATAGTCATTACTGTAGCACAAAGAGCAGGCTGGAAAGCTCCGATCACCATCACTGTAGCATGAAGAGCCGGTCAGGCATGTCGGACGGTCGCTGCTGGAGCTTCAGGTTGGCGGTCTTGGAGGGATGTTATTGCTGGTCCAGTCTTACTTCTCAGACAACAAGGCAGTCCTCAATCAGCAGGGCATTCACCTGGCAGCAAGGCAGTCCTTCTTCTGTAACGTTCACAGGTCCAGGTTCTGAAGAGTGACTCTGGAATCCAATATTTATACCTGGTGTTCGCCTTTGTGTGTGAGGGCCAGCCTGTCCTACCCCCACATCTGGTTCTGGAAAGTTCTTCCCTTCCCCTGTCAAGGCTCCAAGGTGTTTGGGTTGACAAAAGGCTGGTGTCAGGCTCCTTTATGTGTGCTGTAGGCAAGACCTCTGAAGTGCAAGTGGGGCAGGGGACAGCCAAACCTAGTCATCCTGCTAGGATGGCCCATCATGTTCACACCCAAGCCCCCATTGTGTTACTGTCTGGAACAAATACACTGGCCCCAAAATCAGAGCCATTCACAGTCATATGACCCAGGACACTGCCAGAAGGCACAAATTGTTAGGACAAGAAAATAGCAACTTCCTAAAAGTGGCATTTTTTAGAACTGTGATATAAAATTCGACTTTAGTATTAAAGATGATTTTAGATTACAATTAAATTGAGTGTAAACAGCATATCGCTATCAGCTCCCATTCCGAAGTTAGCACTTATTAGAAGTAATAAGGTAACCCAGTGTTAGACAATAGGAGAGATAGGCCTCACAACAGTGAAAAATTACTTTGGGAGATTTTCACTGCCGGGACATGTAAAATAAGCATGGATGTTCTACTTTTTAAATACAATGCACCCTGCCCTAAAAGCTTGTAGGGCTTACCTTAGGGGTGACTCATATGTATTAGAAAGGAAAGTTTAGGTCTGGTGAAAGGTTTATTTTGCCAGGTCAAAATAGCAGTTTAAAACTGCACTACAGGCTGCAGTGGCAATCCTCAGGCATGTTTAAAAAGGCTACTTTATTGGCTGGCATAATGAGTGCTGCAGGGTGCCTATTACCATTTAACTTAAAGGCCCTGGGTACATGTAGTACAATTTACCAGGGACTTAGAAGTAAATTAAATGTGCCAATTAGTTGTAAGCCAGTTGTTCCACATTGGAAGGAGAGAGCACAAACACTTTAGCAGAGGTTAATAGTGGTAAAATGCACAGAATCCTAACGCCAACAAAAAGGAGTTCAGCAAAACAGGAGAACTAAAAGCAAACCGTTTGGGTGAATGCCATGCCAAAGACGTCAGGTCTAACAATAGCAGTGACACTACTTTTTAAAATAAGGAATATAATGGTCAGATGCATGAGCAGTGCCATACTGCATAGCACTTCCTGAGCCAGAGTAAGTTGGGTTTAAGTGTACTTTTATTAATCCAAGAATAGGGTTACTGTTCCTAGTGAGACATGAATAGTGTCCAGAAAGAGTAGATAGAGGAGTGGGTTCCTAGGTTCTTTTTTTCAACATGAGACAGTCACAAGTTATGTCTCTTGTTGCCCTCACACATCCCAAGGCATGTCATGCTTCATCAATGGGCGGTGCTCCTCGTTGGGCCAGCGCTGCAATGCCCTACGGGTCCCCCGAAGGGTCTCTTTATAGGAGATCTTTTTATTTCGCCGTATGATGAGTGAGGGTGTGAGTTTTCAGTGGGGTCGTGAAGAGTGAGTGTGTGAATGAACATTAAAACTGGCTAAGGGATACCATAAATGTTTTTTAATATGTTGGTTCCCCTGTCAGAGTAAAAAAAAAAACTTAGGTTGTTGTTACTAGTGGGGGAATAATGTCTCCTAGTAACTAAAAGGTCGACATGTTTCGGGCCTTATCGTGGTCAAAAAAGATCCTTGGTGCTTCATCAGGACCAGAAAAATAGTTTATAAGTGAGAGATTCTGATTGAGTTACCCCAATTGTGATAAGTGGTGGAGGGGTCCCCCTTATGTTTTGTTGAGTGTGGCGCCAGCTCGTGAAAACCACTGTAATTCCGATCTAGAGAGCCAGGCATGCATGGTCGAGGGTGGGTGTACCAGACTCGCACACCCGGCAGAAACCCCTGTTATGGTGCGGGCAGCCATGCGATAGTTTATGAAGCCTTTTGACTATAAATAATAGTGCTCTAGGTCAGAATTACAGTGGTTTTCATGAGCTGGCGCCATCCTCAACAAAACATAAGGGGGACCGCTCCACCACTTATCACAATTGGGGTAACTCAATCAGAATCTCTCACTTATAAACTATTTTTCTGGTCCTGATGAAGCGCCAAGGATCTTTTTTGACCACAATTAGGCGTGAAACATGTCGACCTTTTAGTTACTAGGAGACATTATTCCCCCACTAGTAACAACAACCTCCTGGTTTTTTTACTCTGACAGGGGAACCAACATATTAAAAAACATTTATGGTACCCCTTAGCCAGTTTTAATGTTCATTCACACACTCACTCTTCACGACCCCACTGAAAACTCACACCCTCACTCACACCTTCACTCATCATCTCCGCTAAAGAGACCTTTCGGGAGACCCTTAGGGCATTGAAGCGCCGACCCAACGAGGAGCACCGCCCAATGGGATGTGTGAGGGCAACAAGAGACATAACTTGTGACTGTCTCATGTTGAAAAAAAGAACCTAGGAACCCACTTCTCTATCTACTCTTTCTGGACACTATTCGTGTCTCACTAGGAACAGTAACCCTATTCTTGGATTAATATTATTGGATGGAGCATGGGTACTGGACCTTTATTAGCTCCTAGTCCCCCCCTCTTCCTTGTTTAACAGGTTTACCTGTACCCCAGCTATTCTTTCCCGATGCCCAGTAGCACTAACAATATCCACCCCATATCCAGGAGGATGATATTAAGTCTAAACTTTTCTTGATACCAATCTCTCAATAATCTAGTATGCTGCAATCATAAACATCTCGTCACTTCTGTCCTTCAGTCCTCAACAGGCAGAGTCCATCATCCGAGGCCTGCACACTATGTGCCTGATTCACAAAGAGCTTTTACAGTCATAGCGAAGACTCTGCAATCATGGTGGAGTCTCCGCACTCGTTGCGGAATTTCCGCTATGAAAAACTACAGTGTGGAGATTCTGCCACAAATGCGGGAACCGGGCCTTGTGTTGTGTGACTAAAAATGCCACTACTTTGCGTGCATTTCTGATTTGTATTGTGAAGCTTACTGTTCACATGAAATGTAAACTACAAAGATTGAAAACCCACCACAGACTTAGTCCTGTAATTTCTAAATTCCATAATACAGTAAAAGCCAAGTCTTCTAAGAATAATACTATGCATCCAGAAAACTTTGAAATATTCTTTTTCCTTTATATTATTTTAAGCAACAGATACATTGTGGATTTAGGACAATGAAGTAGGGAGTTGCTTTACAGAGAACATTTTGATTGTAGCACAAGCATCTCAAGTATTAGGTGCTTCACACTGTATAACATAAGTGAATGGGGTTTACAGTTTACTGAATCCAGGATTCGATGGGGTAGACAAGAACAGGGTCTCTGTGACAGTACACTGCGCTCTTTCTTTTGATGTTGACATTGCACATACATAAAATTGTACTTACACAAATTTATAGTGCTTTACACATAGTTATAATATGAGGAACGGGAGATAAACTGATTTGCCCAGAAGCACCCATTTTCTTTTGTGTAATGCAAAAGCCAGGGATAAAGCTCAGCTCTTCAGACTCCAAGGTCAACATTGTTGGTAGATAGGCCTTTTTGTGTGGTTTGGTATAGAACAATCATTAGCAATTACTGTATTTGATCAAAACAACTATGACCAAGTCATAATTCCAAATAGCAATGGAGCATTGCGCTTCAATTAATTTTTACTTTTTGGGTCCTCATTAGGAGTGGCCCATAAATTCTGATACGTTCGGTAACCAGAGTTACAAGATTGGTTTTTCACCCAGAGATTTAGGCATCTGAATTCTTTGTGTCAAAGACTGGGAAAAACCATTTGGGAATTGTCATACTGATTCCCCAATGTTATTCCTCAAAAACCTATATTCGTCTTTATGTTGCCATCCTAAATTTACTGGATCCTATGGTAATAATAATTTCGATTAATCACAGGAGGGGGGACTGGGACTTGACAGGTCCAGCATACGGACCCCTTGTAGCAGTAGCAGAAACAAGAGTATGCAGTTCCTAGAGGGAAAGGGGGGACAGGGTACCAGGTGTCCACAAGGGGAATATGGTGGAAGTGGAGTATCTCCAATCAGGAGCAAGGGCCGTCACACACCCCGGGGATGTCATGCTTAATCATCGGGCAGCTCCTCATTGGGCCAGTGCTGCAATGCCCAACGGGCCCCACGAGGGGGCTCTTTGCTGGAGGTCTTCTCTTTTTGCCGATGTGAAGTTTAAACAGTAGTGGGGCATATGTGTAAAGAGTAGAGATGGAAACCAGCCAATAAAAATATCCTGTGGGACTCCTATAGCTATTTTTAATTCACACTCACTCCTTCCCATCTCTACTCTTTACACATATGCCCCACTACTTTTTAAACTTCACAACGGCAAAAAGAGAAGACCTCCGGCAAAGAGCCCCCTCGTGGGGCTGGCTGGGCATTGTAGCGCTGGCCCAACGAGGAGCTGCCCGATGATAAAGCATGACACCCCCGGGATGTGTGACGGCCCTTGCTCCTAATTGGAGCAACTCTACTTCCACCCTTTTCCCCTTATGGCCACCTGGTACCCTGTCCCCCCCTTTCCCTCTAGGAACAACAATAATTTTGAGTTAGGGAAATAACGGGTATTAATCCGGGGAGCTTGTAATCTGCAATTTTGAATTGTAAATCTTTTAAACCTATGCCTAAATATATGGAAGCCACTACATTTTTTTGAATTTTATATTACATTTTTTCATATATTTTTAGGCAGAACAAATTTTACCAAGTTCCCGACTTTCTCCCTTTGTGAAGTTCTGTACTCTTCCCAGGTTAAATTCGCGTTTGCTATGTGAAGTGTGCAAAGTTTCTCTGAGCATTTCTAGATAATTGTCACTGTTTGGTGACACAATTTTCGTTCTAATCAAACCCAGCTAAAATGCAGACATTATCTCTGCAAATTTTCCTTTTGCATATATTTTCTATGCACAATGGCAAACGAATGCAGATGTTTGTTCCTCAAGTTTAACTTTTACCACATAAATTGTCACAAAAATTATAACTTTCATAAAAATGTGGGCAGGTGTAAAACTTGTGCAGTTGCAACATTTTCTATAAAATTTAGCAAAGGCTGCAAGAAAAAAAAACTTTTCGACTAAGCATACCCCTAATCGAATTACTACGCAGCTCAGGGCCCAGTTACAAATCAGCTAGATTTAGATAGGTGTCGGGATACCTTGTGGCTGGAATTATCGTTACTGGCCAGAATGCCCTCATCTAGACACATCTAATATAAGTTATTCATCCCAGAACGGATATAACAAGTTCTACTGTGGGAAAAGCCACAAGCCGATCCCAATCACAGACTGAATAAGAGACTCTTTTCTGCTCACTTTTACCTCTTGCTTAGAGCAAATGGTAAATAGGAACGGGGGATCTTTGCAGGAGGAGGGAGGTGGCTGGCAAGCAAGGGGATGTGATCCATGCTTTCTTCAAGCCGTAAGAGGTGGGCAACAGCAACACTGGTCAGCAGTAGCATGTATGACATTAAATTATGAGTTGCTGACCCAACAAAGTGCTTTGCTTTTCCTGTTCCTCTACTTAGACCCCTCCAAGGATTGTAGCCCAGACAGAATAATTTATATGTTCCTTAATTGTCAGTAGCTTTTTACATTGATCAACAGTTATAAAAGTCGAGGCACCTGTAAGCACAGACCCTGCTATTTGGTGACATGCTCTGTTATTTTAATTAAAGTTAAGCAAGAGAGACATATTATTTCATATCTTAGATTGATAAATTAGGCCACTATTATGAACAACTGTGAATCATTTTAAAACTCACAACCCAACCTGGGACTTTTCAAAATCATACTTTTAGAGAAAGTTTCACAATTACTCAAGTTTAAACGTGTATATGTTTACCCTATCTGGTTTCCACGTACATAAAGGAGAAACCACAGTATTAAGCTCCCACAAACCACCTTCTGTGGTAAATTAGTGAGTACCATGCATCATTTTTAAGAGCACATTCACTTGATGGACCGCATCGGGTGATTGACAGGTAACAAATGTTTATTGGTGTCAAACACAATGATAACCATTTTATCACTCTCCGAAGGATGAAATGCTGAGTAAAGCTGCGAGAAGTCGAACCTGTAACCATGGAGTTAAACAGAAATCTACTAAGGAACCGCATCTGTCTGTAAAACTCTCCTAAAACAGATGATATCCACAACAACGCATGGGCCCATTCGCAAAATTTTAACTATTGTAGATACATTTTGTTAATACAATTTTTTTTTTTATACCTTCTGTAGCACGGACCTTACCATATCCTAGAACAAGTTTGCATTTAGTTTGTCGTGGTCTGCATCTAGCTCCTACAAAATGCTTAGGCCTTGAACTTAGCCAAGCTACCTAAAGGGAGAAATGGGTGCCACTGTTAACTTTTGGCTTACCTTCGTTAGTGAACTTCTGAATTTGACACAGAGTACAGTAAACTGCTGTGTTCACTTCTGCGCCTTTCCTAATAGTAATCTCTTTCCTCGGGCAGCATAATGAAACAATCAATCAACATGTAACATTAATTAATATTAATTCGTTAAATTTAGAAAAAAATCAGAGTTTACTTCAACTCTTTTGTGTGACATCAAGGGAAGTTTTAGAGCGAGTCCTAGTGTACAACCAAACTAGGCAGCATGGCTAAACAAACAACAAAATGTGCTATGATGCAGCAGTCACGTCATTTTGTAGGCTCAGGCACCATGCATGCTAGTGCTTTTTTTAATTTACCAAGTTGGATTGCTAAATAAAAATAAATAAATAGTGTGAAAGCATTTATAAGCACAAGTGGCAGGGATTACAGGGGGAGCGGGTGGAAGCCTCACAAACGATGTTTTAGGAGAAGAAACACAGGGCACAGATGAAGGGAAGCAACACGGAGGGTGTGGGAATGTAAATACCATGGGGGGTGGGATTGGGGGAGGGGCAATGAAGCAACAGGCAAGAGAGAGTAACGTGGAGGGTGGATGAGCAGCACAAGGGTGAAAAAGTGATGCCGGAGGAGAAGTTCATGGTTGGCAAGTTCAACATGGAGGGGATGGGGGAAGGGTGACCAACTGGCATGGGTGCAAATTCAGGACAGTGAGTGCAAAAATTCAGGACAAAGGGTCAATATTCAGGACAAAAATTCAGGACAGAAGGTCAGAATTCAGGACAAAAATTCGGAACAAAAGGTACGTTTTGCATACACATCAGAGGAGGTCGCGCAATAGTGCATAAGTAAATAGACAACCAACACAAGCACAAGTCAAAATAAGTTTATATTAGGTTGAGAGAACCTTGCACTGCATCTGTTGTGTATGCGAGTGAAACTTGAACACCTGCGTTTGCATATTAAAAAAAAAAAAAGTGAAGAAAAATCAAAGCTGAAGGCTTCTCAGATCTTACATGCCCCCTCTCCCCCACTGAAAAAAAATACCGCATCCGAAATGATGTCACTGGGCAGAGAGACCCATTGTCATTCTGTATGTGATAATTAGGCAACATACAGAATGATAATGGGCTGATAGCAGTCTGCGCCAGGTTGGGGAAGGGCTGCTGCAGGCCACAGATCACAGCAGGAGCGTGAGCTGGCCCTGGCCCCTGCAGTGAGAGTTACAGGCTGCTTTCAGGGGGCAGCTCACGCCAATGTCTGAAATAACGGACAAAAGGCGTCCGTGGAAGAAACCCTTACGGACAACGGACAAGAGGCCCAAATTACTGGCAGTCCGTGAAATTTACGGACGGTTGGTCACCCTAGATGGGGGAGAAGCACAAGGGTAGCATAGAGCAATATGGAGTGCAGCTGGGGGAGAGAAGTACACAAGGTAGACAGCTGGAAAACACAGGCACCCTCATGGAGTGCGTATCCCAAAACAGAAAAGTAGTGCTTAAAAAAATAGTGCTGAAAAAAAGTATTGCTTCCCACCAGTGGGGGGAAAAACATAACAAAAGGAAGGAAAGCTCACACAAGCTAACGAGTAAAACGCAAGCACAAGAGAGTATTAGTGAAGCTAACCAACGGTAAACGGTGGGCAAGCTCTAAGCCCACTGTAACCTGACCATAGTTCTTTTTGCAAGCAGACAGCTTGCGCTTTCTGGTAGGAGGGGACATAAAAAGGGAACAGTTTCAGTAGTTTTTTGCAGCAGCAAAACCTTTCTCGCTGCTGCAGTGTTTCACAGGTGAGATAACGGAATAGTGCCACTTGGCAGCTGCTCCCAGTACCATGCTCTGAGTCCATTTTCCCTTTTCCCAACCATCACATGGATTTATTGGTGGAGTGTGCCAGCCAGGACCATCAGTGTGCTTCATGCCCCATTCCCATGGACATCCCTGCCCTAAGCCATCCTCACCACGACTACAGCCAGCCCCATCACTCCTTACCAGGTGACAGTGGGAGGGCTGCAGTGTTCTCTTTCTCCAAGAAGATGTCCTGAACATGGGACATCCTGGAGCACAAAATAACTGGTAGGAGGAAGACCATGAATTTTTGATACACCTTCTGGTGAAATTTCTTCTAGTTTAAATTTTGTGTTGAACTGTTCTGATGAGTACCCATGCATGTGTGATTTGATGGTCTTTGATACTGCCTTCATCACTGACTGCACAGCAGAGCATGCAGTCATCTGCCTCATTAAAAATTTGTAGGGACTGCCATCTTTTGAAACGTCTCTCTTTGACTTTAAAAGCATTAACAAAAACAATGCTAATTGAAAACCAAATTGTGTATGTCTTTGTTAGAAATGGGGCTCCTGGTTGGCTGGGGTATGCACCTAGGCCAGGCAGGAACCACCACGCTAGTCATGATAAGCTAGATGCACAACTGAGATAACCTGTGCTCACCCTCTGGTAGCTTGGCACAGAGCAGGCAGGCTTATCAAAAGAGGCAAAGTGTAAAGTATTTGTGCAACACACACTCACAGTAATACAATGAATACACCACAAAAACGCTCCACACAGGGATTAAAAAAATAAGGATTAGTTATCTGATCAAAACGAAACTGAAACAATAAAAATACAGTGAATACTTTGCAAGATATGCAAGCTTTAAAATGCAGGTAAACTAAGCCTTCCTTAGGATAGGAGCGTGCAAACGTACTATCAAATCACAGTGTTTTATGGTTTTAAGTGTTGGGAGAACACTCGCGTTTTTGTAGGTTATGCACGGGCACTCTGACCAGGTTACATTGAGTTCAACCTCACAAAACAGAGGCTCTGGAATTATGCGACTGGCAAGTACGGGTGCAAGTCATGCCCAACAGACACGAGCACAGGATATCCTAAGTGAGTCCCCGAGGACCGCACTGGTCCTTTGCACACAGTACTTTTTTCAGGCGCTCGACTCCACCAAGGTGAACCGCTGACTGGGAGCCTCGTAGATGGGGCTCTCAATGCAGCAGTCATCTGTCTGGGGCTGTGCTGAGTTGGTGCACATGCAGTGCTGCAGCAGTCTCCATTCCAGAGGGTAGGCAGGGCCCAGCATTGCCCGGAGATGCTCTGAATCAGCATGTGGCATTTCTCGGATGCAGCAGGCTCAGGAAGGTTGAAAGACGCCCGATTTCTCTCCCAACAAAGTGTGCATATGGAGCACACCACAAGCAGGCGATCAGGCACAATCTGGGGCGAGCCAAGTGCTGTTGCCAGACTCACGATGACCATAGTCCCACAGCAGTGGTGAAGTCCTTGATGACACTGAGACTTTGAAACAGGGGGCAAGCCAACAAGCCCTTGGAGAGCACGTTCTAGGTAACACAGAAGAAGATAGCTGGCAGCGGGCCAGCACAACAATGCAGGTAGCAGAGTGGCAGTCCCTCCTGCTACAAGCAATCAGCAAGTAGCAGTCCAACACAGCAAAGCAGTTAGCAGAGTGGCAGTCCCTCCTGGCAGTACAGCAGTCCTTCTGCCAATGTGCAGATGTAGAGCCAGTGGTGTCTGGTTACAAGCCCAACAAAGTGTCTGATTAGAGGGGGTCATAAACCCAGTACTTATACCCGAAAGTGGTGTGGAGGGTGACTTCAAAAGAACTCTCTGAAGTGCATAGATCCCGTTTCAGTCTAGTTCTGTCAGCCAGCCTGGCTATGGGGATAAATTAGCCCTTTGTGTGGACACAAGATAATACCTAATCAGGTGATGTGCTACCTCCTCTCCTCCCGCCTGCCCAGAATGATCCATCAGTATGTAAATGAATGACTAAGCAGTTCAGTGTCCTGTGTTGTGGCTGTCTAGAGGGAATGCAGAAATGTAGCTGACACCCAGCCCAACCCAGACGTGTATTGGAGACAGGCACACAGAGCAGTAAATACATAGAAATGTTCACTTTTAAAGGGGCATTTCTAAAATAGCAAAGTTAACTCCAACCTCACCAGTAAGTATCATTTATCAATACCATTCCAAACATATGAAACATAAAAGTACATGTCCTATCTTTCACTTACATAGCACCCTGCCCTTAGGGCTACCTAGGGCCTATTTTAGGGGTGGCATATATGTAATTAAAAAGGGGAGTTTAAGGCTTGGCAAGTAGGTTTTAAATTCCAAGAAGAATTGGCAGTAAATTCTGCACACGGGCACTGCAGTGGCAGGCCTGAGACAGGTTTGAAAGGCTACTTCCTTGGGTGGCACAATCAGTGCTGCAGCCCACTAGTAGCATTTAACGTACAGGCCCTGGGTACAGGGGGTAGTACTTTACAAGGGGCTTACAAGTAAACTAAATATACAAATCAGGTATACACCAATCACAAACATGTTTAGGGAAGAAGCACATGAATGTTAGCACTGATCAGCAGTGGTAAAGTACTGTGGGGCATATGTACAAGGAGTTAACGCCGCTTTAGCTGCACTTTTCCGACGGTTTTGCGGCGATATTTTTATCGCTGTATGTACAAGCTGTCACTAACCTCTGTTAACGGCAGTTTTCCGGCGAAAAAGTCCATTTTAAAGATCACCACTTCTGTTAGCGATAATGACATGCAAGGGAGGCGTTCCCGTGCAAAAACGGCCGCTAACCCCACTTCGCAATATTTACAAGGGAATTCTTCAAGTGTGGAAGACCAAAAAAACTGCCTCTAACTGCAGTTAGAGGCAGTTTCTTAAGACCAGAAAATAGCTGGTCTTAAAAATGGAGATAACACTTGGGGCCTCATTTCAGCAGGTTTTGGTGCTGGACCGCGCTGCAAGCAATGTCGCTGCGCTGCCCTGCGACAAAACTACAGGGCAGAAATGCACACCATCAATAAAAGAGTGCGCATTCCTGGGCCTCACTCATGAAAAGTGTTGCAGCGCTGCGACAAGACAGCGTTGCAACACTTTTCACTATGCCCTTCTTGCGACACCATGGATGCGCTGGATTCACTGGACAGCGCTCCATGTCGCAAGTAATGACAAATACGTCTGGAATCCTGACGTATCTGTCAGCACTAAAGTCACGCATTGCTGTAGTTGTGTCACAAGCATGATGCACCTCCAGCAATGCATGGGGGCCAGCCTATCCCTGTGGCACTGTGTCACCCTTGCGCCTGCCATCAGGCAGGCGTAAAGTACTGACGCAGTGCCGTTCTTGAGGGGTGCCCGGTTGTCGGGGCAGTTGGAGATCCATCAGTGGTGGTTGCGCGCTGCGGTGTCATCGTCTGTAAGCGTTGGCGGAGTGGTGGTGCTGAGGGAGTTGAGGAGACGTTCTTCGGTGGCCTTGATCCAGCTGCGAGGGGGGGCGATGATGGAGGTGGTGAACAGTGGGCATCAGTAGCGGCTCCTCGAGGGAGTGCTGCGGGGCGGTGGGGCGGGGAAGGGTGGGGGTAGTAAACTCCGGAATACGGCCGAACGGAGTTGAGTAACTAAATAAATAAATAAAACGAATTACATTGTGCGCGCTGCAACGCCAAATCGGCGATGCAGCGCGCAATGTAATTTGTTTTATTTAGTTACTCAACTCCGTTCGGCCGTATTCCGGAGTTTACAACCCCCCACCCTGCCCCTCCCCTGCCCCACCGCACTTCCTCGAGGAGCCGCTACTGGTGGGCATGGTGAAGACGTGATGTATACAATGATGGTCGGTCCAGGAGAGTCCGGGGTTTGTGTGGCTGTAGTTGAAGTTCACACTGGTGGAGGAGACGTACTCGACCATGTGTCCTGCTATGTGGCTTGCTGCGGTGACTAGCTGCTTGAGTCTGATGTTGGGGAGCTTACTCCATGGCACGGGGGGCCTGCAGATGAGGGTGCTGCAGAGGATGGGCTTGGGGTTTGTCCGGATCTGGAAGTTGAGGTGTTCCATGGTCACCATTGGGTCATTAGAGTGCGTGGTCAGTCGGAGTGTGCTTCTGTAGGTGATGGCAATGCCTCCGCCTGGATGGTCGGGGTGGTCCTTGGGGGTGATTCAGTAGCCGTCAGTGATGGCAATGGTGATGTCCGGCCCAGAGCAGAGGTTGGTCCTGGCAGGCGATGTGGCGCCCAGGGTTGATGGCGAGGAGGGTGCTGGCGTCGTAGCGGTTGAGTGTCCGAGAGGAAGGGTCCTTGGTGATGAGCGTGGTCCAGGGGCAGACGGATGCAGACGGGCTTGCCTATGGCTTGCCTTTGGCACGGGAGACATCCATTACAACACAGGCATTACATCGTAATGCCTTTACAACGCTACGCCAACAACGCAGGTGCCTTTCACATTGCATTCCATTATAACGCATTGTGAGGTCAGTAATGGGGTATTTTTAAGTTTTAGGGTGGGTATGGGTTTCGTGTGTCGGAGATGAAATTTGGGGTGTAATATGGGGTAAAATTTGGGGGGTGTTTTGGGGTCAATTATGAAAATTGGGGTGTGCATTTGGGTCAAATATGAAAATTGGGGTGTGCATTTGGGTCAAATATGATTTTTAGGGTGTGTTTTGGGGCTCAAAGATTAATTTTAGGGTCCAGTGTTTGCTTTGGGGTGCAAGGGTTAGTTTTAGGGTTGCACTCACTGATGTGGCAATAGTAATTTTTACATCTCCGCTATCCAACACCTTCCCTACTGTTGCAATATTCCTAGTATTAGTATGCATTGTAATGGAATGCGATGTAATGGTATGCATCGTTACTTCATATATACCTTTGGCACACCATTGGTACGCCCGCTGCGCATGGCCGCAGAGCGGCCGCCATTCAGAAGTGCTGCGGGGGGGACTGGACAGCTGGGAGGTGGGAAACGCCGGAAAGAACACTGGATGGGGCGTGGGCGTGTGTGTGAGCGGGTGTTATAAATATTTAAATGAGAGAAATCTTACCTCGAAGCCGTGTCACGTGTCTTCGTTGCTCCTGCTCTCCTGAGTCTGCTTCCAGGAACAGGAAGTAGGCAGCCAGGCTCACTCCCCTAAGCCAATCACAACGCTGCAATGCGGCGTTGGGATCGGTCATTGGCGCCGGGACAAGGCGTGCGGCCAGGGGCTGGAGGGGTGGGCATGTTCTCCATGCAGGCTGTAATGCAGCCTGCATTGCGCACAGGACAGTGCGCATGACTGCTTTGGGCGGCCTGAGCGAGCCGACCAAACAGTCACTGCGCACTTGAGTGGGCATGCCACTCCGTCCCTGCCCTGCTCCGTGAGTGGAGCTGCCCAACCCACCCTCCCGCCGGCAAAGGAAACATGGCACGATTACATCAGGAAGTTATCATCATGTGATGATTTTTCCTCTTCTTGCACTGCTTGAAAGCAGTGGGGCGACACTCTTCCTCCATAGCGGATGAGCCACCACTGGGGGTGCGTCATCTACAGGTGCTAGGCCTGGGCGACTTGTCCCCCGGGCCTCTTCCGCTACGCGTCCCACCTTCTCCTTACCTAGACATTGACACTGTGGCGCAATCCGCTGCACTTTCTCCAAATCTGTGACTCAGCCAGCAGGAGCCTCAGCCAGGCAGGATTTCACAAGCCTGGGTACAGCAGTCGACGCCAAGTCCGCTGGGGAACCTCTTGATGCAGGTGATGCAACAGGGCCCCCTTAGGCGTGAAGATGCAGCGCTCCCGCCACACAAGTTCGGCGCAGCTCAGGGGCCTCACCCTCCACAGCGTCCGGCCAGCGCAACATCATCCGGCCTGTGATGCAGAGAGACGCCGCCTACCGTTGGTAATCCCCTACATGCACACTAGTGTAGTGGTGGATCGTAGTATGCGATGCAGACCTCCCTACGTTGGTGCGCAGGGGCGCTTCTACCATTTACAGCTCCAAGGGGCTCAAGGTGGTCTTCTCACACAGGTCAGCAACATGTCTCCATGCGACCTGCCAGACTTCCCCACCAGGCACAGTGATTGCTGCGCCTCAATGTCTACCGCCACAGCTCATCGACTCCACAGCACCTCTGCATCCCACTCATCCCACTCCAGGCTCCAGACGCAGGTCCAGCGAGGCATCCGGGCTCCAGACGCAGGTCCAGCGAGGCCTTCAGACGCAGGTCCAGCGAGGCATCCAGGCTCTCATCCTGGATGTTGGGTGGCTTGAGGGGGTTGTTGATCTGTGCTGCACTTGGCCCTGGCTGCTCCATTCTCCATTTCATTGTCTTTTTGCCTATTTTCTATTGGAGGTCGACTGATAGGCTATTTTTTCCAGTAGAGGCAAAAAAACTCACGTTGGGCTGACTAACGTGCGTTTTTTTGCCGCTAATGGGCCTTTCGTTGGTTTTTGCCCGCTAACGCCGGAATTCCTATCGCCATCACGCTTATGTTAGCGGCAGATTTCACCGCTGATCCCTGAAGCTATCGCCATGTAGCGACGTCTTGTACATACGTCGCTAACAAGGTGATAGTTTTCAGGGGTACACAGCGGTAAGAAAACTGCCGCTAACTAGCGTTAGCGGTAGTTTTCGCCAGTCCTTGTACATATGGCCCTGTGTGTCCTAAGGCTAACAAAAACAAGGCTGTGAAAAAGAGGAGGAGGTAGGCAACAAGTTTGGGGTAGCCTTACAGAAAGGTCCATTTCCAACAGTCTTCAAAGTATAAACAAAAAATATTAGTTTCACAAGGAATTGAACAAATTGATGATTTAATTTGGAAAAAAGAACAGTAGCTGTTTGCACAACATGAATCATTCTGTTCCTATGTTCTCAGGCCCTGGTTGAAATGGAATATCATGCTTTTGTTCATATTATTTAGATAATAAGTTTTCTAAGCCGATTTATATTTCTCATGATTCATGATATCAGTTACACTCTCTAAGGAAGAAACTTGAGTGTTCCTGAAAAAAGTATGAAATGCTCCACCCCCGCGCCCAGTGCGGCCAAAAGTCCCAAATAAATTAGAAACGTTCAGAAGATGTGCAACACATTTTTGAAATTATATTAGCACTGATCAATCAAAGCAAAAACAAAATTTCCAAGGACTAGCACGAGCCCACGGTTGTGCAACGAATACAATTTAACCCTCTGGTCAAAATAAGGGCCTTAGTGATGCAGAAAATGCTTGTCTTTGTGCACCAGCTGATGCAAATTTTGGTGCAAAATTGTAATGCACCAGGTTTGCACTATGAATTGAGGGCTGGAGTGGTTTGCATCTTTCTTCTCGGCACCATCGGTCGACTTAATGTTTCCCGGAACGATTAATTTTCTCGGCTCTCAATGCAGCATGTCCATGCTTAATAGTGACTGCCTTGCCAAGAACAGACACCTCGCGGGTACCTCTCCGTGGAATTTCCTCGTTACCAGAATGACATCTTCTTAGAGAAAAGCAATTACCGCTCAGAGCATAGTAGCAGTAAGGTTTTCAAAAGGTGTTCTCCTTTCGCAGAAATTCCATGTACCAAGAAGCTTTTTATTAATTTTGTTTTAGGGGTGAAGTGCCGCACCTCTGAGAGCATACTAAGAACAATACTCAATTTGGCAAAACGAAGTAGGCATGGCCGTCTTATTTATGGACAAACGTAAACAAAGCGGACCGGACTTGACAGTTTAACTGTGGAAAGTTTTGAAAAATCGCATTCAGGATGTTTATATAGTAGCACAAAGGCGATGCTCTGGCGGTGTACCTGTTTCACGTTGGCGCTTTGTGCTACGCGCTCACCAATCAGCGACTGGAGGGCCCTTCTGCCGCACTTGCCTGCCCTTGATTGCCCGGGAAAGAAAAGGCCCGTTAGTGAATCACTGGGAAAGCATTCCCCGGCTACCCGCGCTTTTAATGAGGGTCACAAATGGCGCAGCAGCGGTTACAAGGAACGTGTGCGTGTGTGGAGGGCAGGCGAAGATGTCGCTCTGTTGTGGAACTCTTTCGTGCACACAATAGTCGAGGAGAAAGCCAGACACCGGGCCTTTGTGTGCAAATTTCCCACCAGAGCTAAGCCCCTTTTTCATTCTTTTTTTTTTCAATTTAATTAAGTGGGTTTGGAGTCCAGAGCTGGCCTAACAAGCTATTCTTTATGAATGAAAGATTTGTTCCTGGCAGCGAGGCAAGAGTCCAAATAATGTCAAACGCAATTACTGCCGGCTCTGTCCGTTTTAACTGCTCGCTTCGGCGTATGAGGATGTTGGGAAGGCATTTCTGCGCAGAGGAAGAAGGGACCGGTCCATCTGGTTGTCACCTCACCTTTACCAGAGGACGGATGACGCCAAGCTGCTCTTTGGACCCATTCGCCCTCCAACTCCCAGAAGTCCCTGGACTATTGCTCGGTCAAAGTCCAATAATAATGAACTGTCATCGGAGCACGCGGCCTTTTGTAGTCCTGCAAAGCTCCATGCACGTGGGATACTTTTCAGCAATGTCGTGTTCAAATAGCTCCCAAGCCAAAACCTGACATCGACTGATAAACTGAAACAGAAAACCGTCTGTATGAGTGCCACATGGGAGTGAATGAGAATTCACAGAGCTGTATGTTCACGTCAAGGGGGCTGCATTGGCAATATTTTTTTTATGACTGCACTGTTGCAAAAATATGGAAACAATGTTTACTTTGTGAAACCTTAAGCAACCCTATTTCACTCCAGTCTATATTTGGCAAAGTCGTATTGTCTCATCCTTTTTTTGCATAGGTTATCCTCACTAAGGAAGGTGCAACTTTGATCACATTTTACAAAAGCCAGGATTATTTTCCCTGTAGTCAAATGTGATTTGAGTTTTCAGCCATTGAATTTGAAGATAGAGATGAGGGGCTATGTTTCTGATGGGTCTCTCACTCCTGACACCTATGTTTGCCTGTTTATTTATTGTAGGCTTTCATCACATACTAATTTTCTATTTTGTTGTGTTTAATGTCTAACTGAAGGAATGGAAATATACTTTAAAGAATGCAATTATCTATGACAAGTAAGAGCCTATAGCTTGCAAAATATATTCAGTTGTACTTACCCAAAGCATGTCATATTTTTAGTAATATTGGTAGGTTCTCTCCTTTAGGAGATATATTTTATTTTTCATGTTTTCAGTAGAACATTCAGCTAATTGGTAATATCAAAATGGCGGCTTCAGTAGTTCAGGAAACCTCTACTGATAGTCAGTGGCGGCTGGTGGATTTTCAAAGTGGTGAGGGAAAAGTTTTGTACCAGAGTAGAAAGAGCGAGCGTAGCGAGCGAGCCCGAAGTACAAAAGGAGGGTGCGGGGGGGTTCTCCCCCGCAAGAAAATTTTGAAACATAATAGATTGAAATGGTGGCTTTTCCGCCACATATTTTTGAAAAAAAGGGATCCAAATATAGCATTTTAAAGTACAAGTGTGAGGAAACATAGTTTTAGTGACATAAAATATTTGCATAAGATAACACAATTTACACTGGGAAGCAGTGATTTATCCAAGTTTTCTTGTTTCACTTTGCATAAATCAGCCAGTAAATAGGCATCTCTGTCTTTCCTAATGTTAAGGCTTTGTTCTTATCTTTAAGTGCATGTTTCTGCAGTTTTTATACATAGCATGAAGCCGACCTGAAGGCAGAGCACTTTACATGTGCACCGTTTACATCACATAAGATCACACTCACACACATTGTTTGTAGGTATGGGGTGATTAAGTGATTTGCCCAGAATCACAGTATTTTGAGCCGACGTCGAGACCCAAACCTAGTTCCCTAGACAGCAGCTCTGACCATAAAGCCAGATCCTGGGGGGAGGAAGGCAGACAGGCAGAAGCCACATGAAAGCAGCAGGTGTTTTTATACCTATAATACACTTGCATACACGGTGTCCCCCGAAATCAGCACCCGGTGCCCTGGCACTGGTCGCAGTTGGTTGCGTGCATGTCTACTCTCTACCTGTGACATTTTTGTGCTGTTCCTTAATTGACCGGCTTGAGGCACCTTCCATCTCTCTGCAGTGTGTCTGTTAACTGCCTGCTCTGTAGCTGCTTGTGGTCGTGCCAGTGATATGCTACGATGTGCTTGTTGTATCTGCCAGCTGCAGGGTTGCTCAGTGCCCATTACCTGCCTGCTCAGCGGACTGCCTTTCAGTTCAGTGCCTGTAGCTGCCTGTTCTGTGTGATCCTTCTGCCTGTGTTGTGCCGGTTATCTGCCTGAGAGAAAGTTGTGAACGGAGGAGCCAGGGAGTGTCTGGTGGCAGTCAAGATGTGGACGATGTTTATGTGGAAAGTGTAGAGGTTCAGGGTGTTAGAGAAGTGGGCCATTTAGAAAGTTTGGGCGTGGGAAACGTTGTCCTAATAACATAGCTCTTTTATAGGGCTTGCCATTGCACTTTCACATTGCTATCAATAAAACGCTTTCAAATTAGTAAACTCGGAATACTCATTTTATTTTAGGAAGGATGAAAGGCTGAGCCAGCCTGCTTTAGGAGCTGGCTTTAAGGGGGTGGGGGACGGGGGCGAGCCTGTTACCTTGAAGTTCTACACGGACTCAGCAACAAGTGCCTAATTCACAGTGCACTGCCTGGGAAGCGTGGAGAATTCTTTCCCCTGTTCACATTCCTTTCTTTCTGCCCTTTCTCTCGCCCCTTTATCCCTCGGGCCTCTCTTCACCTAAACCAGTATCGCGCCCCATTTCCCTTCTCAGGCATTGTTCCTCGCTCCCGGAAATCAACTCTGAGGCCCTTTCGAATCCTCTCACACTTCAGCATCTGTCCGCCCTAGAGCCGGCCATGCTCTTTAGACGCCAGTCATAAATCCACGGCAGCTTTGCCGGAACCCTAAAGAGACATGCTCCTACCACTCGAGAGTACTGCTCTGCTTCCTGAGATGTGTACCTGCCCCCATAGAATAATACTGTGCCCCATGAGACGTGCACTGCCCCCCAGAGAGTTCTGCGCTGACTCTACAGGCTCTGTCTCGGCCCCAGAGGTGTTTTGCTCTGCTCTTACCCATGAGGTCACCAAGCCCTTTAGGGGGCTCTGCACCAGTCACCTTTGTGCTCTATGCTAATCCCCAGAGAGCTCTCCCTGCCCTCCGACCTCCGGCCAGTTTTGTCCTACTTCCATGGGCACTGCCTTTCCCCCAGGGAGCTTTGAACCTAATCTGGGAGAGCTTTGCTTTTCCCAGGACGGCCCTGCCCTCCTTCACTATTCAGATGACTGCCCAGAGCTCTGTTTCTACCCCTCACCGCTGAAGTGCCCTTCACCCCTGTCACCACGGCGTGCACACCCAGAGCTCTCGTGCTCAGCACACTGCAGTCTCGTGCATGCAGGCGGTTGTTTCCAGCGGGGAGAGGGGAGTGTTGTAAATCTGGTCTGACACACCGCCCTCCTTGCCTCCCGTGCTCAGCTCTCCACCTCGCACACTCTGCTAGCCCGACTCTGTGGAAGAATCCTCACTGGTTAATTTGGGGCCCTTTTGATTCTGGCATGTCGATATCTCTAGAGTCTAGATTATTATTTCCAAAGCATCAACAAAGCAAGTGCGGGCAGAACCGAAACAGTGGGTACAGCTAGGGAAGCAACACAGAAACGCAAATGGTTTTTAATAACGTAGTTTTAACTCACCAACGGAACGTTCTCGGCTCGGGCCGGGCTCCTTATGATTTGGACTGCAGACAGTGACGCGTGGAACGTGCCTAAGACTGGAACTGGAAACTGCTGGAATTCGACTCCTCCCCCAAACCCCAGCCCACCAATCATTTTACAAATAAACTGTTGCTCCCTAGGTCTCAGCCGGACTGCCCGGCCCCCAGCCATTGAAATTAATGGAGGGCTTCCGACTCCTCCCTGGGCCATGTGATTAACGCCCAAACTCAAACACGATTACTGCAGTTATACACAGGCCGCGCCCATCAGTTTGTCGTCACTGCCGTGCTTTCTTGCACTAGGTCGAAGAAATCTTCGCCCGGCCTGGAGGCATGCACAGAGCTAATGTACATTCTCCCCACCCCCTCAAGGAAAAACCCAGATTTACACATGGTTGTTCACCGAGCAGCCAGCACAATATATTGCTAGTTGCTCGGTGTTCCACCTCGCATTTTTCTTACCCCCGCAGGGTGGCAGGGCGACGCCCATCACGCCCCTATACACCAACCGCCCCTGCTGATAGTGAATCTCAGGAATTGCTCTACATGCGGCAATGCTGAAACCATGACTCTAAAATCTCCACATCTTCAGAACAATACTTCCTACCTCATACATGACCACAGGTTGAGATACCACATCAGGGGCTTTATCATTCCTTCACTGGTTGCAAAACTTTGTTGAAGTTCAAGACTCTATGGCACATGCACTATTCTTACAAACAAAGCAATCCGCCCACTAGTACACCTTTATTTGCCTGAGATTCAGGCAAATCATTCCTGCAATTTCTTCACAATAGTGGGAGGGGGCGTCACTTACCCCTTGAACCTTAATGGATGCACAGTAAGTTAAATCACATGACCCAAATACAAGGCTTATTGGGCAATTGCTGTGGCAGACGTGAGCATGGCTAATTGGCCTCTAACTCTCCTGCTTTAGAACCTTCTTTGCTTTGCTCTTTGTATTCCTGTTTCTGTTGTAGCCCTTTAAAGTGGACTAGGTGACATATGGTGCTTTATAAAACTCATACATAGGTAAACAAAACTTCTGCTCTAAAGCTAAAGCCCCCTTCACTATGCATATTTCTAGCTGGACAGTGAATACTACACCATTGAACTATAAAATAAACCAGGCTGCCACAAGAATATTTAATTGTCCATTTGTGTGTGTATACTGTTCAAGATTGCCTACTATAAAACCAAATTACATATCTTTCTTTATTTTACAAGTTTTGTTCGCATGAACTAAAATAGCTCAATTGTGGATGATGTGTATTGTGTTGATTTTGTGCAACAAGAAGGTCACGCTAAAACTACTATTATGTAAGGCAAAAGCTACATTTTATTTGTGAATGACTCCTAGCTATGTATTTGTGCTGGCTTGCGGCATGCTTTGATAGAACTGAAGTCCTCCATGTTTACTTTGCCCATGTTCATTCGTCTGCACTCCCAGAGAGCATTTCTTCATTACTAAAGGTGCCACAGTAGCTTGAGCGGCCTAGTCTGTAAAACTGATTGGTAATATACGTCTTTTGCTCTCACGCAATCTTGAAGTGGTTTTACTCTCTTTTGCATGGCGGCGGGGGGCTCCATTTAAATGAGTGAATGCCTTTGCCCATGAACTTGCATCAATGTGGATGCAAGGCCGACCAGATTTTTGAGAGGTGCACTGACAAACAATGTGCTCCACAAAAGCATCTATTTAAAAGTGGCCCCATTAGAAAATCCCCCGCACACAAGTTCAGTCATACAATTTTCTTACTTCTGGGGGTTATGGGAGCATTCCCCCTCTTCGAACATTGTCAGTCTGCTGCCTATAGCTACATACATTGCAGCAGTTTGAAATCACTTCGCCTTATGGCACTGCATTGCTCTCGCCAGCAAAGGCAAATTTGGGGTATTGCCTTGTCTGACCTGGGCGTGCACAATAGAGGCGCATCTTGAAGCAGAATGGACAGTGCACACAATACGAAATCAGGCCTTAGATGGTGATACTATTTATATTTCTTAATGGCTCACTGGACCACAACTTCGAACTTTCTATATACAGTCATCATCTAGCATGCTTCTGCATCCAAACACCAAGCACAACTTGCCGCTCATCTGTATAGTATAGCACTCAGGAATGGCTATATAAACTTGTATTTGACCTATGCATAATGCCTATGTGCTATTGTGTAGTTTTGCTAAACTCGTTTTTCCACATCATATAGCTTGCAGGTTTCTGCATCTCACAATAAACTGGCTTTGCACAATTTCTTTAATTTTTTAATAAATATAGAATATGTTTCTAACGTAAGAACCGCAAATAAGATTGTTTAGTGAATGAAATATGCAACTAGCCCCTTATAACCTGCATGCATATCTTACCCAACCAAGAAAAACTGCTGTGGACTCATCCATTCATCCACCCATACCAGTACCGGCCAGATCTGGTTGCTTTCGTCGATCATCCGGCCTTACTTCCCCCACATATCAATTTAACCAACTGACTACAAACCTGCTCATTAACCAGCCGTTCCTTCATTTTTTCCTTCCACACCATTCATTGATAACTGTTCCTTCATAGTTAAACAACTTTACATGAATGAATGAAGGAAACAATATCTTTAGAGTGCAACAATTTCCCAAAATTGGGTGTGCTGGTGGTAATGAGATAGAACAGGGAATGGTCAAAGATGACTCCTAAATTTGAGGCAGCTTTGGAAGGGTATGGCCACCAAGAAAAGCACCAGATGAGCCTTTTCCTAAAATGAGGACTTCGCTCTTCTCCGTTAAGCTTCAGGAAGTTTTGTTGCATTCTGGATGTGACGGATGACATACAGCTTTTCTTGAGGGGTCTCTGCAGTATCATTGGATATGGAGACCAAAATCAGAGCCTTTTAAGTGCTGAGTTCTTCCTACCGAGAAAAGCTAGGGAAGGGATCAGGAGAATATGTGGTACAGTGTTGATACAGTGTTGAAAATAGCTGAGAGATGCAGAAGGAATAAGGCAGCAGGGCCCCCTTGCTCCAGAATCCTCTCAGATAGTCTATTACTAAAAGAAGGGCTGATTCTCTGTTGTGGTGATTCTGACAACCAGACTGGCCAAGGTCCGGTAGAAATTGGGATTCCAGAGATTTAGACAATTGAATATACACAATTTTTTTAGATGCCCGGAAGTGTAAAAGAACGATGGGCCAATAGTGTTTTAAAGAGGGGGTGACCAGGGTGTGTTTTCACATAACGCACACCGTAGTTACAGAAAAAGATGTGTTGCACAGTTCTTGAAGGTGAGGAAATATGATTTGGGGGGGATCATGAATAAACCTGAGGGAGTTAAGTTCCAGTGGGGATTCAGATTTGATAACAAAATCAATAATAGAACTTTGCTCAAACATAGTGAGAGACGAACATTTTTATTAACTTGTAAGCGAGATCAAGGAAAGACACAGCATCCAATATGACTGGAATGTCGAAACCTGCTTGGATTTTGTCTTTGAAGAATTGATAGAGCTCATCACAGAGCTCTTGTGTAGGAACAATGACATTAACACATGCTGCAAGATGAATAATCTAAACTTTTAAGTACTAAAATATTTCTTTGGGGTGCTGTTAGCTCAGTCTATTTTGTGTGCAAGATTTGAACCAGGACATCCGAAGATCAAGTGCTTGTATTTTCTTGTGGGAGTATAATAGACTGCTTTAACCTGTAGATCATAGCAGTATCTCCAGACCCTCTCTAAGGATTTGCATTGATGCTTAGCCAGAGGTCTTCTGTATGCTAAGCTGCATCAGGGAAGAGTCGTTGTGTGCCTTTAGGCAAGGTTGGTGCAAGGGTGTCTACTGCTCATGCTATCTACTTTTTAAAGCTTATGTCTAATTTGTCAATATCATTAGTGTTACTCATAGTTGTGGCCTTTAAAGTGGTGGTAGGATTTGTAAGAGTGAGTTTAGATCAGGCAAATTTAACCATTGTGAGCCTGGGAGGGTAGGCAGTGGCGGGTTTAATGTACCTGGGGGTAAGGAAAGCAACAGCAAAGTAGTCCATCCAGGTAAGACAGAGAGGAGGCTGAGTGCATATTGAGTCCATGTTTTAAAAAATAGGGTTGAGTAAATGTTTGGCATTATGTGTGGGTTCTAACACTATCTGGGTACGTTCAGATTTTTCACAGTTCTCAATTAGAGTCAAGGAGTTAGGTGTCACAGTGTTTTCATGGTGGAAATTTAAGTTCCCGAAAGTCATGAAGTTAACAAACTTTAGGATGAATGGAAATGAGAATTCTGATATCCCAGATGCGAATGAACGTCTTGGGACAAGGAATGATAGACCAATGCTCCCGAAATAGAACAGGTGGACTAAAGTTTATCATGCAGAGAAAGCATTCACCCCATGGGGAACCAATGGCTCTAAATTGGGTACAAGAGAACACCGTTTTGTAGATGACGTGGTCACCACATCTGCATCAGCGGTGAGCCCGTAATATCCAATATTCTGCTGGAATGCATAGGGTGTTTGCTGATAGCTGGGGCAGTGTTATAGGTAAGTCAGGCTTCTGTGTGAAAGTGTACATCTGTTTGTGCGAATCAATGAACTGAAAGATTTCGAGACATTGTTTTGCAGGGATCTTAAATTTATCAAGAAACAATTCTCATGGTGTCATATTCCATATAGGTACCCTATATAGGTGCAGGTAACATCACAACCTTTCACCTACATCCTTCCCTACATTACATACATAACGGTTCTTAGGCATTGACCTTTTACCTAGATTTGACACTGCATTCAGAACGCGGGTTTTTCCCTGGTTTGATTCTCATACATTATGCATGAGGCTTCTTGGAAGCACAGCAGGACTAACAGTAGGATTACCATCTCCTGTATAATATCTATGTATAAAGTTCCAGCCCGACGTCATCCTTTAGGCCGACACAGTAACACAGCAAGGTAGGACCCCTGGGGAGACCGATGGGTATATATACATCATGTCTTGCTTAGAAAGACAGAGGAGACCGTGACTTCCCGGCTGACACACTGACCAGAGACGCTGAGGTTCCTGCATGCAGATGCTCCAGCTAGCAGTGGTCTAACATCCCTCGCGGGGTGTCCAACTCGAGACCAGGACGGGGTCCCACATTCTCTAACTCTCAGGTAATGGGGTGGACTAGATCCTAGAGGGATTCTTGGCATAACACCTACACCGATGCTCGGTACATTTAGGTACATCTAGTTAAGGAGGCATGGTAGGAGTACGAACCTTTTTATCATGCGTTTTATAGACTTGTATGTATTCATGATTTCTGCAAGATGGTAGAACTATACCATCCCTTTACTTTTGTGGTATTGCTAATCATATATCTCTGCTACTGTCTAACGGTTGTTGCAGCTCATCTATTCTACACTAGAATAACAAATGTTCAATAAATACTTATTGAAACGCCCAGCCTGTTTATTCTGTGTATCTCTCTGAGACGAACTAAGTGAGCACGAGTGACTGAGCGAAAGGTAGTATATTGTTTCCATGATCCTGGGGGATCAGGGTTGTCATGTTCTAAAGTTGCCAAGAACTATTCTCTCCCCGATAAGAGGAGACTCTAGTGGCACTGTGAGCTAGCTAATACAGACAGGCTAAGGTATCCGTTGGGGGTGCTCGGAATCCGTCTGCCACCAATCCGACAGTTTATGTTATCTCAACGCGCAGATCCTGTATAGGATATATAGGAACTACACGACATGGCGCTGCCAACGTTGGTTGGGTACTTATTTAACAGTAGAATCTGAGTAGTGTAGGGTAAGAAGGCTTAGGAGATGGATTTGTTGGGGTTTATTTCACAGTTTTGAAGTAAGAGATTCTGCCATAGACCAAACGTTAATAGTCTTAATTCGCTGACTGGTGGTAAAATGGTAGTTCTCCCATTTTCAGTAGTCGGGTGGTTAATTTCAAGCATTTTAGGTAAGAAGTAATTGAACAGAGTGCATTTTAACTTGTGTGAGAATGTGTTATGGGATGAAATATGTCAAGACAGTTCCTACCTTGAATTTTTAGTGCATGTAGTGCCATTCATAAGTAGGATTTATGCTGGTATAGGCCAATTTTGGTATGAGAGACAGCCTCTCCGGTGCTATGCACAGTCCATGCTTGCCTTTGAGAGCTTGCTTTTCGCCACATGTTTCCTGCGCAAATGTGTAGCAGCCTTCCAGAAATAGGCCACTATGAGTAGGGTGGGCCTTATCAAATCTAGAAAGCCAGAGTGCTACCTGGGCAGATTGGAAATAACAGGAGGGCCAACAGAAAGACAGACAGGAGCTCAGCTACTCTAGATCCAAGTAGAGAGCTCCAGCCCTATGGATTGTACATTGAAAATAAGATAAACTAAAATATACGTGTAACGATTAAAACATAAGATGAGGGGGCGTGGCCAACTGCCGACGGGAATGGCCGCACGGTAGCCGTGCTCCGTTGCGCCACTCCCGAAATATCCGTTTTACATCATCCGCCCCGACCAAATCTCCTTTCCGAGGGGTCTCATGAAGTGGGCTGCTGTTGCCCAAGGAGCGAACGAAGTTTGAGCGACATCGGAGGAGTCCCGGCGAAGCTGCTGCTGTCGTGCGCTCTGCCCACTGTGACCACGCCAGGGGAGAGTGTCGCTCCTCGGCAGGCGGGCTTCATGCAACGCCGCGGCTGCGGCCTGGGCCGCGGCCAGACTTGAAGGTGGTGAGCGGGTGACGCTAACATCCCTGGTGTCGGCGCACACAGAGGACATCCAGCGGAGTGTCCCAGCAGGTTGGTGGATGCCGGGAAGATAGGGGAGGCCTGGCGCCGGCTGCGGCTGATCACCCGCATCGCTAATATAGCCCGCATTGAGATGGGGCCTGCTGAACTGGTGTGAACTTTCCTGAGGCCCTTGATCCTAAGGCGGGCCCTCTCCCACCTTCCCCTCCAACTCCGTGAGCAGACCTGAGGGCCGTCGTAGCAGCTGATAATTTACCTGCTTACACGCTGGGCCCCCAGAGGAAGGAGTAGTGCCACGCAGCACGAGCGGTGGCCCCCACGGCGCACTGAGAGAGCAGAGAAGCCACAACTTACCGACTGCTGCTTGCATTGTTTCACCTACCTCTGCGTGAGTAACCTGTGGGGTCCATTGTACTTGGCGGCCCTATCAACTGCCGAGAGGGGTTAAGCAGGCGGCCATTATTGACCTTCGTAGGGAGGGGCCGGACAAGGGCTCCAGCGGATGATCAGCCCTGGGGATGGCCTGAGCAGGGGTTCATCAAGACTGTCTGGAGGGGGACACTCCATACTGTGGCCTACCGACTACGAGGACCCCGGGGCCTCCAGCTACTACGTCACTGATTGAGGCCCCAGCCGGTGACCGGTCCTGCAACTAGACAACGCAGGAAATTCCCCGGATCTGACAGGAGGGGAACTATCTGACCTGTGTCCCACTGCTCACGCCATAGTCCTTCAAACGCTGCGAGGTGGTGAGCGACGGGAGCCCCTCGCGCCTCTGTGGGGTACCTACTGGTGCTGCGTCGACTCGGGGGTAGGGTGCTACTTGCAAAAACCGACAGGCCGGGCGGAGGGATCCACTGCAGGCGGCGGTGAGTAGCAGTTGCACACCAACCCTCCATCGCTGCCCCCTCCGCGGAGCGGTCATGGCGACGGGCCGCAGCGGACGAACAACGAAGCAGGCCAAACTAGACAAATTTACGTGGCAAAAAAACCAGGAGGGGGACCGGGGCGCGGCCGCAGCCCAAAGCGAGACCACCGAGCCTACGAACAAAGATATCCTTGAGGCGATCACCACAATACGGACCTCTCTTGAAACCCGGATCGACACAGTCGTCACGGAAGTGACCTTAATTCGGGAGGACATGAGGAAGATGGCAGATCGTGTGAGTACAGTTGAGAACACTGCTACAGAACTTGTGACTGATACCACCCTCCTTAAAAGACAGGTGACCGAACTGCGCACCTCTCATGAAGCAATGGCACTGCAGCTGGACGAATACAAAGGCAGAATGAGGCGCAATAACGTTCGTATTCTTGGCGTTCCGGAGCGAGCGGAGGGGCAGGCAGCTGATCTATTAGTTGAAGAGCTGATCTTACAACGCCTTCAACAACGAGGCCCGTCTAAGTGTTTCTCCATTGAACGAGCTCATCGTGTATCTGGGGGTAAACCAAAACCGGGTGCCCCCCCCGACCGCTTCTGGCCCGAGTATTTAATTTTCGAGACCTCAATGTGATCCTCCAGACTGCACGAGTGGCCCCCCCGTTGACATTTGAAAATAGCAGGGTCACATTCTTCCTGGATTTCACCTTGAGGGTCCAGAAACAACGTCGTAGCTTTCTGGAAGTAAAACGGGCCCTCAGAGACCAGGAGATCAAATACGCCATGCTGTTCCCTGCCAAACTCCGAGTGGAACTCAATGGCAAACTGTGGTTCTTCACGAGGCCTGAGGATGCCTGGGTCTGGCTTGATGGCTGGCGTACAGCTGGTAAGAAACCGCTTAAATCTACATCGATGGCTGATGGAACCGGCGACTGGCGCCAACAAAAACGCTCCCCTCCACACTCTGATTCAGACTCTCAAAGCCCCACAGGGTGAATATGAACACTGGCATATGGAAGGGGACTGTCTGGTAGTTTTTTCGCCTTTCACACTCAACTGGGTATAATTGTGCTACTTCAGCTGCAATTTTTCTCATTTGTGTCTTGCCTGATGACTCTGATGTTCTGTTTACTTGATCCGTTGATATCCGAGCTTACTTAAGGTCTTTGATTTGTATTTGATATGTGTACCTGATAACTCAGTTATTCAAGTTTCACCCTACGGGCTTATAGGCCGGGGCGGACTATTAGAAATCTGTATTGTTGTTTTAGGGAGTGGGGTTGCACACATTCCCGAAGTTGACAAGGGTGGGCGACAGGCGCTCTGCAAGTTGGGGGTGGCGGGCGGTTTTAGTCCCGTGGTGCAGGGAGGGGGTGGGGGTCCAGTTCGGGTGGGGGGAGGGGTTTGTTTGGTATGTTTTTCTTGTTCTTTGTATCGGTGCGTTGCAACACTTGGTACTCCGATAACATGCTTGGTCCCAAAGTCTTTCGTACATGTGAACTCTATCTACGCTGTCTCTGGCTACTGACTGACCTTTGGTTTGCTATGTGGGGGGACTCTGGGGACCCCCTAATTGATTAGCCCATCCGACGATTTACCTTTCCCACCGAAACGACCTCATGGCACCTGGTCTAGGACTTAAAGTGTCCACGTGGAATGTCAATGGTCTAGGAGACAAGATTAAGAGGGGTATTGTTTTACACTATGTCAAACGGCAAGAACTTGATATTGTGATGCTTCAGGAGACACACTTGGTTGGAAACTCATGCAGAGCTCTCAACAGAAAGGGGTATCAATTGGTGGTTCACGCTGGATTCACCTCGGGCTCCAGGGGTGTGGGGGTTCTCCTCCGAAAAAGCTGTCCCTATGTGATCCACAACACCTGGACTGACGCTCTGGGCAGGTACTCAGCGGTCACGGGCACCTGGGAGGGACGTGTCCTTAATGTAGTCTCCGTGTATGCCCCCCCAGGGTTACAGCGACTGACATTACGCAACGTGGGGTCTTTGTTACTGGAACTGCCCTGGGAGTCTTAATACTGGGGGGCGACTTTAATTTAACGATGGAAGGTTTCAGGGACCGTCTTCCACCCAGAGAGGACCCGCCACAAGGCTCGCAACTCCAAGAATTCGCCAATGCCCTGGGTGTTGTTGACATATGGAGGTGGCTGAACCCATTGCACACACACTTCACGTTTCATTCGGGAGCACACGGTAGCCAATCTCGAATAGATTACATGTTTACTCATGCGCAAGATATCCACGCTTTTACTGACTCCCAATGTCTGGCAAGAGGGATATCCGATCATTCCCCTATTGTTACGACTTTCGGCATACAACGCGCCAGACGTCCCGGCTCCATAATGATACAGCCGTGGGCGCTAAAGATACCACACATCAAAGAGGCTCTACGGAAAGACACTGAATACTACTTTGCAGAAAATTCGGGGTCGGTTGCCTTGGCTGCCACGTTTTGGGGGGCATTTGGAGCAGTTATTAAGGGCAGGGCGCTGTCATTAATGGTAGGACATAGGACCGAGCGCTCCAAGAGGGTAGTCGAAATAGAGGGTGACATACTGGCCATGGAGGAGGCCGTCTCACGGGCCCCCGATCCCACTACTCAGCACACCCTTAAAATTAGGAGACAAGATTATAGACAGCTCCTTTTGGAAGAGGCCACGATGCGTTCCTCATCTACCCGTCATCGGATCAATGAGCAAGGCGAACGTACAGGCAAACTCCTGGCATGGCTGGAACGCAAGGAGCAGGCAGCGCGATGGGTCCATGCGATAACCGGCCCCGATGGTGCACTTCTTACTGACCCTCAGAAAATTGCGGACACCTTCGCATCTCACTTTGAGGAGGTCTACAAGGTCTCGGAGACTTCTCAGGCCTCGCTGTCAGCTGATCTCCTTGCCACCATTGACGTGGTGAGCCTCTCCCCACAAGATAGGGATGCCTTGGAGGTGGACATTACTGAGGCGGAGATTCAAAAAGCCATACAGGATGTCCGCTCCGGCAAAGCGATGGGTCCAAATGGACTTCCCATTGACCTCTTCAAACCTATGGCAACAAAACTAGCGCCCCATCTGTTGGGTTTGTATATGGAATGCTACGAGTCGGGACTCCTTCCTGCCGATATCCGCACTGCCGCTATAGTAGTAATTCACAAACCGAACAAGCCAGCAGAAGACTGTAAATCGTACCGCCCTATCTCCCTTCTTACGGTTGAAGCTAAAATCCTGGCCAAGCTTTTGGCCAATCGACTCCTTCCTTATATCACCGACTTAATCCATCCAGACCAGTCCGGCTTTATGCCAGGAAGAAATACGGCCCGGAATCTGCGACGGGTGCATGGGGCACTGGGTAGACTTAGTACCATCGAGGAGGAATCGATCCTACTAGCTCTAGATGCCACCATGGCATTTGACACCATTGAATGGGATTTTCTCTTCGCAGTGTTGCCTCGTATGGGGTTTGGACCCAAGGTGATAAGATGGATTAAGTTACTGTACACACAACCCACAGCACACGTCAACGTAAACAATCACCGCTCTGCCACTTTTCCCCTCCGACGGGGCACGAGGCAGGGTTGCCCGTTGTCTCTGCTTCTTTTCGCCCTGGTATTGGAGCCACTAGCTGTTTGGATCAGGGGAGATCCAGGTGTACGGGGACTCAAATGGACAGATGACCATGAGGACCGCATTTCGCTATATGCGGATGATATTCTTCTTTACTTGGCCTCTCCAGCACGCTCGCTGCGGAGGGTACTCCATATATTCCACATATTTGGTGCACATTCGGGGTACCGGATCAATTGGTCCAAGTCCCAGATGTATGTACTGTGGGGCGAGCCCCCATCCAATCCACGGGGCTATGAAATCCAGGTTGCAACCCAAGGCTTTCGATATCTGGGCGTCTTTGTCACTTCAGATGTTAATATCTTCTTTGAGCGGAACTTGCTGGAGCCCCTCCAATGGTTAAAGTCAGACGCCCGACACTGACGATCTCTCCCTCTCACTCTCCTGGGACGTGCGTCCCTGTTCAAGATGCTTGTGCTCCCGCGCTTCCTTTACGCGCTACAAAACGCTCCTAACCCTATCCCAGACTCATATTTTTCCCAAATTGATGGCATGGTACGGGGATTATTGTGGGAGGACCGCCCACCACGCATTGCTATGAACAAACTCACCATGGGATGGTATGACGGGGGTATAGGGTTGCCGGACTTACGGCTTTATTATCAAGCTTCCCAACTGACGGCAATTAATAGATGGGTGTTCGGCCCCCGCGACGATCCCAATTTCCGTACAGATCACTGGCTCATGAGGCAGGGTGGTTATAATAGGGTGCTATATACCAATCCCCGTAAACTTAACTTTACCAGCCCCACGGCCCGTACGGTTGAGATTTGGCATGGAGTCACGAGAAAGCTGGGTTGGCACAACCGTTTAACTAAAGCAACTCCTCTCTGGGAACCTGATATCCTGGGTCGACTCAGCAAATGCCCCGGTTTTGATAAATGGGACACTATTGGGATTTCCACAGTCGGAGACATGTGGGTGAAAGGGAAACTGGCCACATTTGCTGACCTCCAGACTAAGTACCAACTTGCACCTTCGGAGACCTTTCGATATCTCCAAATCAGTCACGCTATTTCAGTTGCCCTACCAAATGGAAGCCCTCTCCCTGATTCTTCCCCCTTAGAAGACCGGCTATTATTAGCTCCCATGGACCACAAGGCCATCTCCCTCACTTATAAGAAACTGGTGAATAATCGTGTTGACCCGATGCAGAAACTACGTATGGGCTGGGAGGCGGACCTGGGAAATATAGACGACGAAGAATGGAGAGACGCACTGGCCTCTCCTCGAGAGGTGGCCATTCCCATGCGACTCCGACTCATCCAGCTTAAAATCCTTCACCGGGTTTACTTTGACGCCAAATTACTGTTTAGACTGGGTAGGCGACTTGATCCGCTCTGTCTGCGACACTGCAACCAAATTGGCACCTTTGTACACATATTATGGGAATGCCCACACATACAGCACTATTGGGAAAAGGTGACCCGCCAGATGGCCAGGACATGTGATAAGCCCCTGAAGCCCTCTCCCAAACTCTGCCTCCTCAATGTATGGAAGGCCACCGACCTCTCCCAGGCGGAGCAGGCGTGGGCCTCGATGGGTTGGATTATCGCTAAGCGCAACATCGCACAGAAATGGGGGGTTGCCACGATCCCACTGTTAAGTGATTGGGCAAAGGACATGGATAGCACGATGATTGCGGAGAAGGCGGTCTTCAAGGGACGAGGATGCCCCAGGAAATGGGATCATAAATGGGGAAAGTGGAATAAATACAGAGGGGACATCTGCATCTCCCCGACTGTGGAACTGCGGCGTGAAAGGCACACACTGATGGCCCAGCTAGCAGATGAAGGGGAGTCCCGCCCACTGGCAAGCTAGAACAACTGCTTCCGCTTGGCCCCATCGTTTCATTTTCTCATTATATGTACTTCCTTGGTTTAGTGGTTTAGAGGATTGGGCACTTTCCAGGGGCAGCGAAATGATGTACTCTTTGTTCAATATTGTATGGAATGTGATGATGCTACTGTTTTGCTTTGGATGCACCTCTAGGATTGTACAATGCTATGCACCGCTGCATTTTGTTGCAAATAAAAAGTTTTCAAAAAAAAAATCATAAAATGTAGTGGAGCCAGGCACGTCCCATAAAGTGTACAAGGAAACTAAAAGTAGAAGAATTGTTCCACTGTCTCTAGTGCGAATGCCTGCAAATTCTGGTAAAGGCAATGCTGATGGAAACGCTGAGGGTGCGAGTTGGATTATGTGTTTCCTTCCATTTGGTGACATGCAGCCCTGTTCCTGAAATTGGTCACCATCGGTGGGGGCGTGGCTTGAGCAAAGCTGGAATGCCAGTGAGCTACAGTGGAAATAACAGTGGGCAAACAGAAAGACAGACAGCAGGAGCCCAGGTACTCCAGATATGATCTGGCAGCTCCCATCCCAGTGTACAGTGAAAATAAGACAAACTAAAATAAATGCCTGAATATTCGAAGACAAAATCAATAAGACATTTAATGACAGTTCAAAGAGTATGGGCCTGATTTACAAAGTTATTTTGTGGTCACAAACCCTGTGATTTGTAAAATCACGAGCTTTTTGACAGCAAAGGGGCTTTTCTTAATGTACTAAAATGTCTCTGACTTATAAAAGGGCTTTTGCATTACTTTCTGAAATTACAAATGGGAGAGGCCTGAAAGCAGCACCATCCTTCTATATGTCATTTGGAAAGGAATATATTAACGGTTTGCGACTGCATCTGTCGTCATAAACCGCTCATGAGTTAATGACCCCCAAGCTGAAAAGGGAACTGATTGGTAAAAGGAAAGGTATCTCTGCTAGACTCCTCCCCTTTGTAACTCATGTCAATGGCCCGTTCTCCCCCTTGTCTTCCCAAAGAGGAGCCTTTAAAAAAAAATTAAAAGCAGAGCTTGTGACTTTATTGGACATGGGCTGGTTTTAAAATAATGGATAAGGGCTACTTTTTAAAATAAATTATAGTTTGGGAAAAGAAATGCAGGTGTGGAGGTCAGCTATCTCTGGGATACCTTCGTCCTTGCAGTGGCACTCACACATAAGGGTTCACTAATTGTGAACTGCCTAATTAATATTCATTAGGCAGGTCTTTACGTAAATAGCTAATTTGCGATATGACTTATTAGTACACAGGGTTGTATTGCAAATTGCATTCCCATTTGCAAACCAGTTGGTGCAAATTGCACATCCAAAGTTTGCAAATAAGAATAATACATTCTGTCCCAAATTATATTCTTCTAAAGGAAGGCCAAGCAAATAGGATTGCAATATGAAGAAAGCTGGAAAATAAATATTGTAGCTCCAGTTCCTTCTATCCAAGAAGTGCTTTGAGGATTGCAATTCATGATTCGTTTTTAAAATATTTGCTTCATTCAGTTTTTCTAAAAAAAATCGTTACAGCATTATTTTGCCTTCCTTCATTAGCTTCTAATTCTCGGCTAACAATAAACATCATTAAAAAAAGAGTGGAAAACATATTTTGAAAAATGCGTGTTATTTTGCTGAAATTTGTGTAGACATTCAAGTGATTGAATTACTTCAGGTTATGCATTATCTTTTCCCATAAATAAACAGCTGCGCAAAAAACATAGCCTTTCGCTGAAACCGAGGATGCAATTTAAAGAATTGTGCATTCATTCAATTATTTCATTAGCCAAAGGTCGGAAAATGTTGTTGATGTACAAGAAGTGTTAATATACTTTGAAACATATGCTGTAGCCTATTAAGCATGTGATCCAGCGCCAATCAGGGATCGATAATCGATAAAACACATTCACTGGCCCTTACTCCTACACCGAACACATAAATCCCTGTTGCACTGTTTTAAGTTTAACGTTAAATCAGTTGTTCATAAACTACAGGCTCGTCCTAACACACAAGATGCATAATTGAACCTGTAATCAACTCTCTTTCCTCTGGTCGATGGACCATTAGTTGAGAAGTTGATGGTAATCATTATTATTATTATTATTAGGAAGCTTATAGAGCGCAATGGTTACTCCAACCTGAGTTCCCCGCGCTAGGACATAGCTGGACCCAAACAACCCTCCCAAGCTGCCCCCCAGTGAACGCGGACATCCACACAAGATGGCACCTTACCACTTTAGCCCTCCCGGGGGGAGACGGAATTCAATTTCTTGCAGACTCAACTGTCCTCAGATCCACTGGGAGCTCATTCCAAGCCTTAGCCGCCAAGAAACCAAAGGATCTTCTGCCTATCTGCGCCTTCCGCACCCTAGGCACAGTCAATCTTGCACTGCCCGATGATCTCAGATTACGAGCAGGCTGGTGGACTGTCAGGAGAGGCCGTAAGAAACGCGGCCCCCTTTCGCCAAGGATCCTGTGACTCAAACATAAAGCCTTAAAGGTAACTCTGGCCCGGATAGGGAGCCAATGCAGTTCCTTCAAAGCTTCTCCCACCGACACCCTCCTAGGTACATTCAGGATAAGCCGGGCTGCCGCATTTTGGACCTTCTGCAAGATGTTAAGATTTTTGGCAGTCACCCCTAGATACAAGACATTGCAATAGTCAAGGCGAGACATGACCAACGCCTGAACAATAGTTCTTTTAGCATCTAGGGGGAGAAGGTCCAAGATCTTACGTATCAACTTCAGAATGCCAAAACAAGTCCCAGCCACAGCCGATATTTGCGAGGAGAAGGAGAGATTTTCGTCGAACCACACTCCCAGATTTTTCACCTTGGCTTTCGGCACTGGACTAGTTCCTAGAGCTTCTGGCCACCAATGCTGCGACCAGAGAGAGGGCCGTTTCCCAACCACCATCACCTCTGTCTTCCCTGTCTTCCATTAGAACTAACTATCAATCTATATTACTAAATAAATCACAAACTCGGTATAAGGTTAATAATATTTATCACAAATAATGTGAAGGTAAATGCTCATCATGTACAGTTTTATCAGGCAAAATATGTATAAATCACAGAGAGAGAACATTTATCAAAGCAAAAGGTGTCAAACTCAAATCACAATGAACAGAATGTAATGAGGGAGTGGATAGATGAAGATACAAAAGTTTCATAGACAAAATACATTTGCAAATGATTATGCAAAATACAGAATTTAGCTATACTAACCTAAGTATTTTAGTGGAAAATCTACCCCCTGGACACGAGAATAGATGGGGGTTCCCCGAGAGAGTTCAGGGAACAAAGAGTAGGACAGGAACAGGAAACCGGTAGGCTTCTATCTGCATACAGCAAACCGACGGACAGCGACGATCTCCCCTCTCTAGCTTCTTCAAAGGCGCGCTACCCAAACCACCCCCCAGACACCCCTGTCATAATCTAAAAACCTTCCTCTCCAACCCACCATTGTAGCAACATTTTCAGAATCTTTGTCTCTAATTGGTCAGTTTAGGGGGTGTTCTATCACACCACCATAGTCACGTCCATGTTTTCACAGCATTCTTTGTTTTACATTTCTAACAACACGTAAACCACGTTTCATGAATACACGTTTCCTTCAATTAGTAACATGTTACAAATCTCTACATTTTCATTGTCCGCCTCTGCAGCTTCCGTGGAAGAAGTTTATACATTTGCTCTTGGTCCCACGGCCATTCTTCTCTTACTTGGCAGACGTACAATAATTCTTGAAGGTTATCACCGTTTGCCTTCTCCATTCTCTCTCAGAGCTCGATTTTCGGCTTATTTATTAGTTTTCTTTTTAAACCCCAACTCGTCATGCAACGATGTAGGCCCATGCAAGCATCACTACGATAAATAAAACACAGACATTATTAATTTCATGAAATATAATTCTCACTGTTTTACCGCCCACCATTTGCACTATCCCACGTAATCTGTCTAACAAAGCATTAACGTGCAGAAAGCAGCATTATTATTATTTTTACTTTTAAGCAGAATGCGAATGTGGCCTAGTCTTTCATGCATTAGTTCACGTTTTAATGCATGCATGCGCATAGGCATTTCCCCGTGTTTTCGTGTTTTTTGCATGTTAGTCTCACCACACACTGTTTGTAAATGTTACCGAGGAGTTAATAAGAGCAGGTTTTATTTTCTCAAAACCCTGCTCCATCAATTCCCCCCTTTGATGGCATTTTTGAGCCATCACAAAAAAAAACATCATACTGATTACCTCCTTTATTTTCATCTAAAGGACTGTACTTCTTTCCCATTTTGCCATTTTCTCATCTAAATCTTTAATCATTTCATAATAATTTCCTCTCATATCTTCTAGTTCTATTTCTTCTCTCTTTCTTTTCCTAGCTCTACTTTTATTGTCTGCTTCTGTCATCTCCTTCTTTTCACATCTACACTTACGACATTTATATGCCTTTATTATAAACAAAATCAGTACAGCTATTGAAATAATTGGTATTAATATTTTTCCTAATAAACTGCTCCCAAATATGGAAAACCATCTACATATAGAGGAAAAACTCTTACCAAGTTTCTCCCAAACACCGTCAACCTCCAGTTGAGTCAAATCTTCATGTAATTTCGTAATATTCTTTATATATCCCTCAAGATTTTTACTTTTATCAGGAATATAAGTACAGCAGTGCTGTATTTCCAACATGCCACAGACTCCGCCCTCTTTTGCCAATAGAATATCCAGTTCAAGTCGATTTTGCAAAACCATTGATCTAATTGCAACCATTTCAGTATCAATCATCAAAAACCCACCAGCGTCTGTTGATAAACGATCAACCACTGTGGACAATTTCTGCATTTTATGCGAATTTAGAAAGACTCCAACTGAGGATATCAGTGCACCAAAAATATCACCAATTATTTCTGAAAAACTTGCTTTCTTTTTGAGTGTTAGTGCATGCTTTATTTCATTGATTTTATTATTTCTATCTACGTGATATACTTTAGGAAATACAATGCCAAAGTAACAACTACCATACCAGTGTGTTGGCAACCTATAGTAAGAATTCTTACCACACACATAATATACTCCTGGAAATACAGGATCAGTTCCACCTTTCAATCCCCATCCATCAGTTATCAGAAAAGTGTGTTCACATTCACTAGTACCAATGAAATAATTATTATAGTCAGTTTTTAGTCGAAGTAAGCAAAGTTTCCCTTTATGATACCAATACAGAGACATTGCAGCGTAAGTCTCACCTTTCTTATAATTTCCCTCTCTAAAAGCCCATGGTGGTACAAGTGACTTCTGTTCAGCAGCTTTTCTTTGGAAATCCGGTCTTCGATCTTCTACCATGTTAATACATTCTTTTTCTTCAGCCCGCAAACTACATGTTAGGTTATTTCTATGAGCATATACTATATCTATTGTCTGTGTAATATGGAAAAATTCTCCCATGTATCCCGCATTTCTATTACTATACACCTTATTCATATCCTTTCTAATAGGAATTTCTGAAAACACTAAATCCATGTTTGAACAATAATACTGGAACTTCCCCGTCACGTAGAAAAGACTAGTTAGTACACTACATGATAAGCCATATGTTAAAGGAAGATGATGATAAGTCACCCCCTCTGAGACAGACGAAGGTAATTGCATGCATACGTAACAATCTCTCACATCCATTATGTCGCTATATTCGTAAAGCAATTCTGTAAAGACATTTAACAAGAAATCACTAATTGATTTATCATGATGATAAATGCTATCATCAGCCTGATCATTGTTAGTTTTAGGAGTTTCTTTAGTAACAGGGTCCATTCTTTCACTTATCACATTATTACTATTATTCTTGTTATTAGTTACCATTAGAACAGGTACAAAGGCAGTTAATATTAACTATATTAACATTAATAGCAAGACACTACATAAGCAAGCTTTAATACATATATGTTTAAAACTAGGTTCTTGATGTCCAGTCACTATATCTTCTGCCATTTTGTATACTATAAAAAATAAAAATCTAAGAAAAAAACCTAAGAAAATTCCTAACAACTTTCTAAAATTTTTTGACAAACCGGTCCAAAAAAAAACCCACCGGAAAATAGTGTATCCTACACTTCAAGACAAAAGCTTCTTCTTTACCCCCCTCTTTTTAAAAAAAAAAAAAAAAAAAAAAAAGAGTCTTCTTTAAATCATCTGGAACTTCCCAAATATTTTCACTGAATTTTGTTGCACCTTAATTTTTCACTGTTCTCTTTTAAGGCGGTCTCAATTTGCTTTCATCAGTTTGCTCAGTACCAGTACCAAGTTCTCTTTCAATTTGATCTGTGCTCTCAATTTCTTCCAATATTACATATGTCCATTCAGGAGCTGTGTATTTCTTGCTTGGGAATCTTATTCTCTTCGTTCTTCATGCTACTTTCTTCTTCTGATTCTTCTTGTTCAGTTTGACTTGATACTTCATTTATTTGTTCTGTTTTTCTCCTTTCAAGAGTGTATTTCAGTCTTTTTACTCCACTTGGCCAATTGTCACCCTTTTTCGCTCTCTTAGCTTGAACCACTTCTTCACCTTTTCTTTCTGGTTCACAGGTTCTTTTATTTAGTCTCTTTCTTTGTTGAACTTGCTCTTGCTTTTCTGTAACTTCCTTTTCTACTTGCTCAATGGCAGTCTTACGAGACCCAGTTGCTGATGCCCACTCTACTTGACTTGTGCTTGGTTGTTCATCACCATTAAGCTTGTCAGAATCTGTCACTCTAGATTCTTTAGCTTCACAACCTCCAACTTCTGGTTTTTTATCTTTTTGCACCAGTTGCTGCTCACCTTCTTTTTCAAGTGGACTTGGGACTCTTCTGGTATGACTTGCGTGGATCCAGTTTGGCAAGCCACCACACTTCACTGCTGTTGTTGTCACCAAAATAATCTGATACGGTCCATGCCACCTGGGTTCTAAACACGATTTCCTCACGTGTTTCTTGACAAGAACCCACTCTCCTGGACTCAGATCATGTGCTTGATCCGGCTGTGTTGTGGTTGCAATTTCTCCAACCTGATGAGACACAGAACGCACCAGATCAGCCAATCCTTTGCAATAATCAAGCACTAGATCATCAGAAATATTCATCAGTTTGTTTGCTGGTACAATCACTTGTCTCATTGCTCTTCCCATTAGCACTTCATGAGGACTCAATCCAGTCTTTTTATCTGGAATACTTCTAAGACTCATCAATACCAGGGGTAAAGCGTCAGGCCATTTCAATGTTGTGGATGCACATACTTTTCCCAGTCTAGATTTTATAGTGCCATTAATTTGCTCGACCACTCCAGATGCTTCTGGTCGATAGGCGCAATGCAGCTTTTGCTCAATCTGTAGTGTTGCACAGATCATTCGAATTATCTCATTATTAAAATGAGATCCCCTATCTGTCTCTAAAGTGACTGGAAAACCGAACCTTGGAATTAATTCTCTTAGAACCAACTTCGCAACAGTCAAGCTATCATTTCTTCTTGTTGGATATGCTTCTACCCAACGAGGAAACAAACAAACAACACCTAACTCATATTTTAGTCCGTTACATGGGGGAAGCTCACTTGCACCTCCGATACAAATGTAACAAAAGAATTGTAACACATTTTAGGATCTTGAAGTGGTTCTAGATGTACAGAGAACTGTGCAAATTTAGCTAGGTCGGGTGGAAACTCCCAGAATCCTTTGAGTTAGTCGAATGAAAATACTTGGAGCGTTCACGAATTTAGCAAATGGATGTTTGAGAATGTGGGTTGGCGGGCCTAGGGTCTGAAAACAAGGAGAAAGGAAACTTTCCTATGCTTCTGAAGTCTGGAAACCGATGGCATTTTGCCAATGTACTGTTGGAGGGAAAACTGCATATCAATGTAATATTTTAAATGCTAAATATTCAGTAGTTCTATTTGTATGGGCCAATGGCCAATTACATTATTAGTAAGAGAGGTTCATATTAAAATCAGTGGCGGCCTATACTTTTAGCAGGGAGGGGGGCAGTTGGGGCACAAACGCACACACTCATGCACACACACACACACACACACACATCCATTCACAACACTCACTCCCACATATTAATGCACACGTGCACGCACCAAACATTAAAAATAAAATCATACTTACCTGCACAGCTCTGCCTCGGAGATCCCAGTATGGTTGGGGCTCCTGCCTTCCCTCATTGGCTGACATTATGTCAGCCAATGAGGAAAGGTAGAAGTCTCAAGCCTCAGAGGTCCCAGGACAGTTGGGACTGCTGCCTTCCCTCATTGGTTGACCTTAGGTCAGCCAATGAGAGAAGGCAGCAGTCCCTCACTTGTCACAGAGTGGGATGTGGTCATTGAGACTGCTGACCCCATCCCACTCTGACGCGGTGTCATAGTTTGAAACCAAGCCCTGGACACTTCAGGGCTTAGAACTGAAGCGCACAGGTCAGAGGCAATCAGTGACGCTCACGCTTGTCATAAGGGGGAGGTCCTCAAAGTGCTTTGCCAGGTTAAAGATGTCACGCCCACAGGAGCTGTGACTTCTTCAGCCTGGCAAAGTGCCGCTCAGGCAGATAGGACCTGTGCATTTGGCGCATGCCTAGCTCCTGGCTGCCTGACCTGAAAATAAAAAGTTTCCGTCAGGCTGACCTTTGCTCAGCCTTACAGACATTCTTTATAGTGGCCAAAAGGTGATGGGACGTGACCCCTCAGCCCATTCGGCTGGGCTGCGGCTGATTAAAATGTTTGAGTTTGAACCCCAGTGGCCTTGATAGCATGTAGAGAATGCCTTTTCTCTGCTCTCTACTACTTTTGCTCTCTACTGATGAAGGGCTAAACCCAGAAACACGTGTCTAGAGATAACAGCACTACCTGCACCAACTTTGGTGAAGAACTACAGCAACTTTGAAAGTAAGCGTACTGCATTTACCAGAATGCAATGGGGAGAACTAAGCTGGGATGGGAGGCAGTGTGCTCCCTCCCCCCTTGAGCATGTAGAGGGTGGTGTAGGATTTATTACCATATACAATTGGTTATCTCTTCCTACAAACTACTTGATTCCAGTGGTTATTGTGTTTTGTCTTGGCAAAGGAAATGGTGTAGAATAATGATCGCTGATTTATATTTCTCTAAACAATTCTTTATGTTTTGTTTTCTTAAAATCACCATTTTGTTCTAATGCAGAGCATCTGCCCTAGTGCTTTTCTGGAAAGCTTACACTTCTCTGCAGTATGAGGAGATCATTTTAAGCCAGGCTACTTTAATGAGTAGCTCTTGAGCTACTGTTAGCTCTTGGGATACCTGTAAGTAGCTCTTCTGTGTGCAGCCCAAGCATTCCCAATTGACAAAGTCTAATTTTTACATTACTGCTGACAACCTTGCCTGATGCACAGTGGTGATCACTACCAGTAATCTTGCATAGAGTGGCCATTTATGTAATGTTAGGATGAATTCCAATGATCAAAAGTTGCTGTTATTCCAGAAAATATTGGAGACCCCTGATTAAAGCCATTAATTGTATTGAAAACTGAGACACAGTGACGTATGCGCTGAATGAGGTCAGTAAATTGCAATGCTCCTAGAAGCAATGTGCTAATCTCAATCGTCTGGTTAGGTAGCACAGTGGGATGCACTCCACATGTGGAAATCTGTGTGCAACTTTCAAGTTTCAGGTTCCAGTTGCTAGCACAGGCATCGATTGTGTAGCTATTGGTAAATGAGCATCATTGAACTGCTTAATAGTGCCTAGATAAGCTTGGTATAGGTGGAGCACTATGCAAAATTGGGTTAATATGTTGGAAGGTCTCTATAAAATTCAGGTCTGTGCCTACAAATGGACTGGACCACTCCCATATTTTTACAGTGGTCCTGGAGCATGTTGTTAGAATGGTTCATGGGGATGATGATTCGACAGATCGGGTCAGTGTAGGGTGAAATGTAGAAACTTTCTTTGGTAGAAGACTATTCATCGCTGCTGACAATATTGATTTTGAATTATGTGGTGCTCCTCTTATACTGAGCAAGTATGTTTTTGTGGGTGTTTTGTTGTAATTTGATTGTTTCAAGCTTTTGTAATTTGTGTCTAACTTCTCCTTATTGAAGTTCTGGGTCTTCAACCACATTAAAACTTTAGGCCCTGACAATGACCGGGTGTTAAATTCTAACCCCAAACAGGAGTTTGCACATAGGTCCAAATTCTGAATTCTGTGATAATTATTGCACCCCTCAAATATCCCTTTTGGACCTAACAAATATCACCAGGTAAAACCTCATTAAATTTATCAGGGGAAAAGGCCCACAGAAAAGTAAAAACATGCAGGTTTTGGTGAAATAACTGACACATCCACAATAGTGGTGTGTGAAGTTGCATTATTTTCTCCCAAAGTTTGGCCAAACTGCAAGAACTTTTAGCTAATTGCTCTTTGGTAACGAATTGTGTTTTGGTGGTATCTTGCTTCACTTTTTTTTTTTTATACCTGAGCACACGCCTTCTGTTTAAAATTTAAAAAAGTCTTGAAAGACACCATCCGGAGATAGGTTTGACCTAAAAATATCTCTTGCGAGTCACTTTCTGTGCAAACAAGTCTCCCGCTGGTATCTTGGGAGACTTTTTTTAATCAAGGTGCGTGCTTTGGTAAAAAAAAAAAAGTTATACAAAATCACGTAATGTCAACTGTTAAGAAATTTTATGAATTTCACATCAACAAAAGTTTGTGAAATTTGCGAATTTTGCTGGGGTTACTAGGATTTCGCCCAGGCCTATATTATGTTTTGTTTGATTTAAAGGGTCAAAATTCTAACACAGGAGATATTTACCACACCAGATAAGTAGCTCAGCACAACGTATCCATATTTACAGATTGCGGTGAATACCTGCCCCAACCCTGGCTACTTTATAGTCAGAGCCTTATTGCATTTTAGGAGTGGCGATTTGGGCCGTGGTTCAGGATGAAGCCTCATAGGTGGCAGGGAAAAAAAACTCCATTCCGCTGTGACGCTCACACTTACATATACATGTAGATATTATCATTGCCATATTATTATTATAATCATTTCGATGATGCAGTGCCTGACCTGAATCTGCCATTAAGACAATTATTCAGAAGAGACACAGCGTGTTGTAAAATGCTTCCTTCTTTAATGCTAGTAGAAAGAATCCAAATATTGAAAATCTACCGACCACACAGCCCCCTCAGAGCCCCTTGTCAAGGTAATTCACCCTGTGCTTAATTGAAGCTGGTAGTTGCAGGTGGGGCCACCCGAACTCATTTTTGGGGACTGACACTTATTTTTCCCCACTGGACATTTCCGGAGAGTAAGAGAGAGAGGAGAAAAAGAAAGACAGAAAAACTTCTCAAAAGGAAAAAGCAGGGGACTGCACGAGTGAGATAAAGAGAATGTGGCCTAACGGCTAAGGTGGTCGACCTCAGAGCTGGGGAACCGGGTTCGAGTCTGGGCGTGGGCTCAACACTCTGTGATTCTGGGCAAATCACTTAATCTCCCAGTGCCTAACAAAAATGAATGTGTCCGTCTGTAACGTAACTGGTGCTCATGTAGAGTGCTCTGATACCTTCAGGTCTAGTTCGGCCAATATAAAACTCCACAAAAAAATAAATAAATAAAGGGGCAAGAAGTGTCTCGTAGTGGTTTCTAGTGGCTTAGAGAGGCAAGGGGCGGATTGAAGGCTGCCCAGCTGTTTTAATCTGTGACCTGCAGGCTTCTGGGCAGAATGTTGGGCACCGGCACTCATTCTTTTACAAATTAAGCACTGATTATTCTCACCCACAGACAAGGTCCTGCCAGAAGATGTGGGCGTGTGACTCCTTATCAGGACAGGCTGACTTTCCAGCCCCAGAGACTCTAAACAAAAGCTAAGACTTAAGGCAAGTTCTAGAACAAAGGTTACTTCTGAGGTGGCTGTGTTAACCAAAAACAGGCGTCTCTCAAAGGAGTTCATCAATATGAAAGTCTTAATTTCACTTTGTTTAGGGTGGGATTTATCTGCCATGGTTTGAGAGAAATAAAGGGAGTGACAAATGCAATCCTCCCCTGAGATATGGAATGAAAATTGAACAAGGCTGTTGTCATGAGGGTTCCAGCATAGTTCCAGGGCTGTGCAGGGCAAAGTGACCTTTGCTACCTGTAGGGGGAGTCTCAGGCACCCAGCTGCAGCCCACTACCTAGTCCTGCACTATCTAGAACATGGGTACTCGCAAACATTTGCCAAGGGGCAACAAAGTACGATTTGTGATGTGCCCGACGGCCGCACTGATGCCAGCAGGCTGGAGGTAGGGGGTCTGGGTGGGTCAGGTCTTGTGTAAGGGGGGGTCTTAAAAAATGTTAAATAAACGGGCAAGCAGTTATTTGCAGATTCATAAATGCTTTCCCACTTGTTTAACATTGTTTCTGAATATTAGTGCTCAGCAACTAAACAGCTGCAAGCTGCTGTTCACTTGGGGGGGGGGGCATGTAAGGGTCAAGAGGGCCGCAAACGGCCACCTGGGCGTACTTTGAGTATCACTGATCTAGAACCCACCCTGCATGTTCTCAACCGTGCCATCAGTCCCTGCAAGCTTCGGCCAATGTTATCTCCACAGAGAATGGAAGTGAAAATTATCTATCGAAAACCTGAAAAGAAGGACACGGAAGTTCCAAATGGTTCTGCATAGCAGAGTTTCTGTTTTTTGTGTTTACTTTCACCTTGTATTAACCCCTTCTGTGCTCATGACGAGCTGGACTCGTCATGGCACACAGTGGTCGTGTGCTCATGACGAGTCCAGCTCGTCATGACACACAGCCCCCGGAATCCCTCTGGTGCGCGTGCCAGAGGGATTCCCTTTATGCCAAAAGAGCCTCGGGAGCTGGGGAAGAGCTTCCCCAGCTCCCGAGGCCCCCCCCCTGGTTTCCCTGAAATGACGATCGGCGCGCACAGCGCGCTGATGTCATTTCAGTGAAAATGAAACTGAAATGAGCCAAGAGGCTCATTTCAGTTTCAGTTTCTACGTGCTCAGGGGGCTATCTCAGCCCCCTGAGCACCTAGAATATCAGGAGAGGTATCGTTGGAAAGGGGAGAATCTCCCTTTTCCAATGGTACCCCTCCCTAGTGGATCCCTGCTTGGGGATCGCCCCAGGAGGGCGATCCCCAAGCAGGGATCCACCCACTAGGCACCAGGGAGGGGGGAGCGGCCCCTTGGGCAAGGGCCTTTGCTCCCCCCATAAAAATGTTGGCATTATTAGTCTTTCTGCCCCCCCGGGGGGGTAGAAAGCCCACTAGACACCAGGGATTTTTTATGGGATAGCTATTAGGGGTGGGGGCTGCCCAAAACAGGCATGCCGATGCCCCCACCCCCCCGGCCACAAAAGTAGTCTTGGGCAGAAAGCCCACTAGATACCAGGGATTTTAAAAAAAATTATAGTTAGGGGTGGGGGCTGCCCAATATGGGAATGCCAATGACCCTACCCCCGCCGCAAAGGTACAGTCTTTCTGCCCCTCCTGGGGGGCAGATGGGGGCAGTAGCCCCCAATCTGCCCCCCCGGGGGGCAGAAAGCCCATTAGATACCAGGGATTTTTTTTATTATTATTATTTGGGGTAGGGGCTGCCCAATATGGGCATGCCAATGCCCCCACCCCGACGCAAAGGTACAGTCTTTCTGCCCCTCCTGGGGGGCAGATGAGGGCAGTAGCCCCCAATCTGCCCCCCCCGGGGGTTCAGAAAGCTCACTAGACACCAGGTTTTTTTTTCCCCTCGATAAATTTAGGGGTGGGGGTTGCCCAAGATGGGCATGCCAATGCCCCCACCATTCCCCCCATGAAATTCCAGTCTTTCTGCCCCCCCGGGGGTTCAGAAACACCCTAGATGCCAGGGATTATTTTTTTTATAGGCCCGGGGTGGGGGCTGCCCAGAATGGGCATGCAAATGCCCCCACCCTACCCCCAAAGAAAAAAGACTTTCTGCCCCCCAGGAGGCAGATGGGGGCAATAGCCCCTGATCTGCCCCCCGGGGAGGGGGCAGATAGCCCACTAAGCGCCAGGGATTTTCTTTTTATATAGGTTGGGGCGGGGCTGCCCAGAATGGGCATGTCAATGCCCCCACCCCAAAAAAAAGGCTACAGTCTTTCTGCCCCCCCCCCTGGGAGGCAGATGGGGCAATAGCACCTTATCTGCACCCCCCGGGGGGGCAGAAAGCCCACTAGCCACCAGGGATTTTTTTTTTACAAAGTTCGGGGTGGGGGCTGCCAAGAATGGACATGCCAATGCCCCCACCCACCCCAAAAAAGATGCCACTGTCTTTCTGCCCCTCCCAGGAGGCAGATGGGGGCAGTAGCCCCTGATCTGCCCCCGGGGGGGCAGAAAGCCCACTATGTGCCAGCGATTATGCTGGCTTTTTTATACGCAGGGGTGGGGGCTGACCAGAATGGGCATCCCAATGCCCCCGACCACCCAAAAGAATAGCCACAGTCTTTCTGCCCCCTCGGGGGCATATCGGGGCAATAGCCCCTGATTTCCCCCTCCCCAGGGCGGCAGAAAGAACACTAGGCACTGACTTTTTTCGGAATGTGCCTACCTGTTGAATTTGGTTCCTAGCTCTGCCGGCACCTAGGGAAACCTAGCAAACCTATACATTTTTAAAACTAGACACCCAGGGGAATCCAGGATGGGCTGACTTGACTGGCTCTCACCAGGTTCTGTTACCCAGAATCCCTTGCAAACCTAAAAATGTGTCCAAAAAACACATTTTCCTCACATTTCTGTGGTGGAAAGTTCTGGAATCTGAGTGGATCCACAAAATTCCACCCACCCCGCGTTCCCCAAAGTCTTCCGAGAAAAATGGTACCTCACTTGTGTGGGTAGGACTAGTGGCCGCAACAGGAAACGGCCCAAAACGCAACATGGACACACCACATTTTCACAGTGAAAACGGACCCTTTTTTTGCAAAGTGCCTAGCTGTAGATTTTGAACCCTAACTCTGCCGGCACCTAGGGAAACCTAGCAAACCTATACATTTTTGATAACTAGATACCCAGGGGAATCTAGGATGGGGGACTTGACTGGCTCTCACCAGGTTCTGTTACCCAGAATCCCTTGCAAACCGAAACATTTCTTTAAAAAAACACATTTTCCTCACAATTCTGTGGTGGAAAGTTCTGGAATCTGCGTGGATCCACAAATTTCCACCCATCCCGCGTTCCCCAAAGTCTTCCGAGAAAAATGGCACCTCACATGTGTGGGTAGGCCTAGTGCCCGTGACAGGAAACGGCCCAAACGCAACGTGGACACACCACATTTTCACAGTGAAAACGGACCCTTTTTTGCAAAGTGCCTAGCTGTAGATTTTGAACCCTAACACTGCCAGCACCTAGGGAAACCTAGCAAACCTATACATTTTTGAAAACTAGACACCCAGGGGAATCCAGGATGGGGTGACTTGACTGGCTCTCACCAGGATCTGTTACCCAGAATCCCTTGCAATCCTAAAAATATGTCCAAAAAAACACATTTTCCTCACATTTCTGTGGTGGAAAGTTCTGGAATCTGCGTGGATGTACAAAATTCCACCCACCCCGCGTCCCCCAAAGTCTTCCGTGAATAATGGTACCTCACTTGTGTGGATGGGTCAAGTACCCGCGACAGGCAAGGGCCCAAAACCTATTGAGGTGACATCAAAATTACCTATCACAAACCAACCTGGTTTTGCATGGGGGGTCCCATGAGTTTTTGGCCCCGGGCTCGACGGCCATCTAGGGAAACCTACCCAACCCACACATTTCTGAAAACTAGACACCTGGAGGAGTCCAGCGAGGTATGGCTTGCGTGGGTCCTCCAAAATTTTCTTACCCAGAATCCCCTGCAAACCTCAAATTTAGCTGAAACAAATCACGTTTTTTTCAAATTTCTGTGTAGGAAAGTTCTGGAATCTATGTGGATCCACAAATTTCCTACCACCCAGCGTTCCCCCAGGTCTCCCGATAAAAATGATACCTCACTCGCGTGGGTGGGTCAAGTACCCGCTACAGGCAAGGGCCCAAAACGTATTGAGGAGACATCAAAATTACCTATCACAAAAGAACCTGGTTTTGCAAGGGGGGTCACCTGGGTTTTTGGCCCCGGGCTCAGCGGCCATCTTGGGAACCTACCAAACCCACACATTTCTGAAAACTAGACACCCGGGGGAGTCCAGCGAGGTATGGTTTGCATGGGTCCCCAAACGTTTTCCTACCCAGAATGCCCTGCAAACCTCAAATTTAGCTGGAAAAAATCACTTTTTACTCAAATTTCTGTGTGGGAAAGTTCTGGAATCTGGTGGATCCACAAATTTCCTACCACCCTGCGTTCCCCCAGGGCTCCCGATAAAAATGGTACCTCACTTGTGTGGGTAGGCATAGTGGCTGAAACAGGAAATGGCCCAAATCGTATTGTGGAGACTTCAAAATTACCTATAACAAAACTACCTGGTTTTGGGGGGCACCTGGTTTTTGGCCTCGGGCTCGCCGCCATCTAGGGAAACCTACCAATCCCACACATTTCTGAAAACTAGACACCCTGGGGAGTCCAATGAGGTATGGCTTGTGTGGATCCCCCAACGTTTCCCTACCCAGAATCCCCTGCAACCCTCAAATTTAGCTGAATAAAACATATTTTCCACATATTTTTGCGTGGAATCACCGTGCTGGCACAAATGTCCTACCACCCAGCGTTGCCCTTGTTCCCCCGAGTAAAATGATACCTCACTTGTGTTTGTGTCCAAACCAGATCTGGCTAAAAACGTATTTTAAAAAAAATGTAGCGCTTAGAATTCTCGGTGCTCAACCCTAAATCCCTATGTTTTGGGCTCTTCCCAGTCACAGGCCTTTGGCCCACCCACACAAGTGAGGTATCATTTTACTCGGGAGAACAAGGGAAACGCTGGGTGGTAGGACATTTGTGCCGGCACCGTGATCCCACGCAAAAATGTATGGAAAAAGTGATTTTTTTCAGCTAAATTTGAGGTTTGCAGGGGATTCTGGGTAGGAAACGTTGTGGGACCCACGCAAGCCATACCTTGCTGGACTCCCCGGGTGTCTAGCTTTCAGAAATGTTTGGGTTTGGTATTTTCCCAAGATGGCCGCCGAGCCCGGGGACAAAACCCAGGTGACCCCTCTTGCAAAACCAGGTTGTTTTGTGATAGGTAATTTTGATGTTGCCTCAATAGGTTTTGGGCCCTTTTCTGTCGCGGGTACTTGACCCACCCATGCGAGTGAGGTATCATTTTTATCAGGAGACCCGGGGAACGCTGGGTGGGAGGAAATTTGTGGATCCACGTAGATTCCAGAACTTTCCCACACAGAAATTTGAGAAAAGTGATTTTTTCAGCTAAATTTGAGGTTTGCAGGGATTCTGGGTAGGAAAACTTTAGGGGACCCACGCAAGCCATACCTCGCTGGACTCCCCGAGTGTCTAGTTTTCAGAAATGTGTGGGTTTGGTAGGTTTCCCTAGATGGCCACCGAGCCCAGGGCCAAAAACTCATGGGACCCCCCCTTGCAAAACCAGGTTGTTTTGTGAAGGGTAATTTTGATGTCCCCTCAATAGGTTTTGGGCCCTTTCCTGTGCGGGTACTTGACCCACCCACGCGAGTGAGGTATCATTTTTATCGGGAGACATGGGGGAACACTGTGTGGTAGGAAATTTGTGGATCCACGTAGATTCCAGAACTTTCCCACACAGAAATCTGAGAAAAAAGTGCTTTTTTTCAGCTAAATTTGAGGTTTGCAGGGCATTCTGGGTAGGAAAACGTTGGGGGATCCACCAAGCCATACCTCGCTGGACTCCCCTGGGTGTCTAGTTTTCAGAAATGTGTGGGTCTGGTAGGTTTCCCAAGATGGCCGCCGAGCCCGGGGCCAAAAACCCAGGTGACTCCCCTTGCAAAACCAGCTTGTTTTGTGATAGATCATTTTGATGTCTCCTCAATACGTTTTGGGCCCTTGCCTGTTGTGGGTACTTTAACCACCCACACCAGTGAGGTGTTTGGCTCTGGGCTCGGCGGCCATCTTAGGAAACCTACCGAACCCACACATTTCTGAAAACTAGACACTCGGGGGAGTCCAGCGAGGTATAGCTTGCCATGGGTCCCCCAACGTTTTCCTACCCAGAATCCCCTGCAAACCTGAAATTTTGCTGAAAAAATTCACTTTTTCCACACATTTTTGTGTGGGAAAGTTGTGGCATCACCGGGCTGACACAAATTTCCTACCACCCAGGTCTCCCGATAAAAATGGTGCCTCACTCGGGTGGGAGGCCCAAGTACCCGCGACAGGCAAGGGCCCACAACGTATTGAGGCGACCTCAAAATGGCCTATCACAAAACGACCTGGTTTTGCAAGGGGGGTCCCATGACGTTTTGGCCCAGGGCTCGGCGGCCACCTAGGGAAACCTACCAAACCCACACATTTCTGAAAAGTAGACGCCCGGGGGATTCCAGGGAGGTATGGCTTGCGTGGATCCCCCAACGTTTTCTTACCCAGAATCCCCTGCAAACCTGACATTTTGCTGGAAAAAATCACTTTTTTAAAACATTTTTGTGTGGTAAAGTTGTGGCATCACGGGGCTGACACAAATTTCCTACCACCCAGCGTTCCCCCAGGTCTCCCGATAAAAATGGTGCCTCACTCGGGTGGGAGGCCCAAGTACCCGCGACAGGCAAGGGCCCACAACGTATTGAGGCGACCTCAAAATGGCCTATCACAAAACGACCTGGTTTTGCAAGGGGGTCCCATGATGTTTTGGCCCGGGGCTCGGCGGCCACCTAGGGAAACCTACCAAACCCACACATTTCTGAAAAGTAGACACCCGGGGGATTCCAGGGAGGTATGGCTTGCGTGGATCCCCCAACGTTTTCTTACCCAGAATCCCCTGCAAACCTGAAATTTGGCTGAAAAAAATCACTTTTTTCACATATTTTTGTGTGGTAAAGTTGTGGCATCACGGGGCTGACACAAATTTCCTACCACCCAGCGTTCCCCCAGGTCTCCCGATAAAAATGGTGCCTCACTCGGGTGGGAGGCCCAAGTACCAGCGACAGGCAAGGGCCCAAAACATTTTGTGATAGGCAATTTTGATGTCGCCTCAATACGTTATGGGCCCTTGCCTGTCGCGGGTACTTGGGCCTCCCACCCGAGTTAGGCACCATTTTATCGGGAGACCTGGAGACGCTAGGTGTAGAGAACTTGTGTCAGCCCCGTGATGCCACAACTACCACACAAAATGTGTGAAAAAGGGATTTTTCAGCAAAATGTCAGGTTTGCAGAGATTCTGGAGTAAACGTTGGGGGATCCACGCAAGCCATACCTCCTGGAATTCCCAGGTGTCTACTTTTCAGAAATGTGTGGGTTTGGTAGGTTTCCTAGGTGGCCGCCGAGCCCGGGCCAAAACGTCATGGGACCCCACTGCAAAACCAGGTAGTTTTGTGATAGCCATTTTGAGGTCGCCTCAATACGTTGTGGGCCCTTGCCTGTCGCGAGTACTGGGCCTCCCACCCGAGTGAGGCACCATTTTATCGGGAGACCTGGGAAGCAGCTGGGTGGTGGAAATTTGTGTCAGCCCGTGATGCCGCAACTTACCACACAAAAATGTGTGAAAAAAGTGATTTTTTCAGCAAAATGTCAGGTTTGCAGGGATTCTGGGTAAGAAACGTTGGGGATCCATGCGCCATACCTCCCTGGAATCCCCTGGGTGTCTACTTTTCAGAAATGTGTGGGTTTGGTAGGTTTCCCTAGGTGGCCGCCGAGCCCAAACGTCATGGGACCCCCTTGCAAGACCAGGTCGTTTTGTGATAGGCCATTTTGAGGTCGCCTCAATACGTTGTGGGCCCTGCCTGTCGCGGGTACTTAGGCCTCCCACCCGAGTGAGGCACCATTTTTCGGAAGACCTTGGGGAACGCGGGGTGGGTGGAATTTTGTGGATCCACGCAGATTCCAGAACTTTCCACCACAGAAAAGTGAGGAAAATGTGTTTTTTGCCAATTTTTAGGTTTGCAAGGGATTCTGGGTAACAGAACCTGGTGAGAGCCAGTCAAGTCACCCCATCCTGGATTCCCTGGGTGTCTACTTTTCAAAAAGTATAGGTTTGCTAGGTTTCCCTAAGTGCCGGCAGAGCTAGGGTTCAAAAACTACAGCTAGGCACTTTGCAAAAAAGGGTCATTTTTCACTGTGAAAATGTGGTGCGTCTACGTTGCGTTTTGCGCTGCTTCCTGTCGCGGGCACTAGGCCTACCCACACAAGTGAGGTACCATTTTTTTGGAAGACCTTGGGGAACGCGGGGTGGGTGGAATTTTGTGGATCCACGCAGATTCCAGAACTTTCCACCACAGAAAAGTGAGGAAAATGTGGTTTTTTGCCAATTTTTTAGGTTTGCAAGGGATTCTGGGTAACAGAACCTGGTGAGAGCCAGTCAAGTCACCCCATCCTTGATTCCCCTAGGTGTCTACTTTTAAAAAATGTATAGGTTTGCTAGGTTTCCCTAAGTGCCGACAGAGCTAGGGTTCAAAAACTACAGCTAGGCACTTTGCAAAAAAAGGGTCATTTTTCACTGAGAAAATGTGGTGCGTCCACGTTGCGTTTTGCGCTGCTTCCTGTCGCGGGCACTAGGCCTACCCACACAAGTGAGGTACCATTTTTTTCGGAAGACCTTGGGGAACGTGGGGTGGGTGGAATTTTGTGGATACTCGCAGATTCCAGAACTTTCCACCACAGAAAAGTGAGGAAAATGTGGTTTTTTTGCCAATTTTTTAGGTTTGCAAGGGATTCTGGGTAACAGAACCTGGTGAGAGCCAGTCATGTCACCCCATCCTGGATTCCTCTGGGTGTCTACTTTTCAAAAATGTATAGGTTTGCTAGGTTTCCCTAAGTGCCGGCAGAGCTAGGGTTCAAAAACTACAGCTAGGCACTTTGCAAAAAAAGGGTCATTTTTCACTGTGAAAATGTGTTGCGTCCAAGTTGCGTTTTGCGCTGCTTCCTGTCGCGGGCACTAGGCCTACCCACATGAGTGAGGTAACATTTTTTTCAGAAGACCTTGGGGAACGCGGGGTGGGTGGAATTTTGTGGATCCACTCAGATTCCAGAACTTTCCACCACAGAAAAATGAGGAAAATGTGGTTTTTTTGCCAATTTTTTAGGTTTGCAAGGGATTCTGGGTAACAGAACCTGGTGAGAGCCAGTCAAGTCACCCCATCCTGAATTCCCCTGGGTGTCTAGTTTGCAAAAATGTATAGGTTTGCTAGGTTTCCCTAAGTCCCCGCAGAGCTAGGGTTCATAAACTACAGCTAGGCACTTTGCAAAAAAAGGGTAATTTTTCATTGTGAAAATGTGGTACGTCCACGTTGCATTTTGAGCCATTTCCTGTTGTGGGCACAAGGCCTACCCACACAAGCGAGGTACCATTTTTATCGGGAGACTTAGGGTAACACAGAATTGTAGAGCAACTGTTATTACCTATTGACTTTCGATGCATTTCTGCCTTCCAAATGAAAGACAATGTGTAAAAAATAAGTCATTTTGAAAAATGACCTATAATTCTCATGCTAGTATGGGTACTCCCAATTTAGGAAATGTGCAAATATCTACTGTTTCTAAAATCTACATTTTGTTCCCATTTCCGAAATACATAGGTGTCTTTCATAACAATTTTTCCATGTATACATTTTCCCAAAATAATTGCTATATACCCGGTACATAATAAAAAACCATTGCAAGATGCTGCTCAGTTAGTGGCTCTGGGTTCGTCGGGTTCTTGGTGAACCTACAAGTCCTATATATCCCCACAACCAGAAAGGTTCAGCGGATATAACGGTATATTGCTTTCAAATAGCTGTCATAATTAGAAGAAGTTACAGGTGAAAACGTTGACACAAATGGCTGTTTTTTTCAACTAATTTTCAATTTTTCCTTTATTTAACTGTTAGTTTCTATAAGGAAAACTTTAAGGATCTACAAAAATGACCCCTTGCTGAATTCAGAATTTTGTCTACTTTTCAGAAATGTATGGCTTTCCAGGATCCATTATTGGTTTCATACCCATTTCTACCATTAACTGGAAGGAGGTTGAAAGCACAAAAAATAGCAAAAATAGGCTATGTCCCAGAAAAATGCCAAAACTGTGTAAAAAAAGTTGGTTTTCTGACAAAAGTCTGCTTGTCCCTGAAATCTGGGAAGATGGTGATTTCAGCACCACAACCCCTTTTTGATGCCATTTGCAGGGAAAAAACAAGACGCTTTCATCTGTAGCCCTTTTTCGCATTTTTCCCAAAAAACACAAAATGTTGCTGTATTTTGGCTAATTTCTGGGTCCCCTCCAGGGGAATCCACAAACCCTGGGTACCTTTACAATCCCCATGATGTTAGAAAAAAGGACGCAAATTTGACATGGATACCTTATGTGGTCAAAAAGTTACAGGGGCCTAACGCGCACTACCCCAAATAGCCCAAAAAAGGCTTAGCACAGGGGGGGAAATGGCCTAGCAGCGCAGGGGTTAAAATTTGCGTTCAGTTTGTAGTGTTCAACTGGAGCATAACATAATATAACGTACTGACTTCACAGTGCGGTAGAAAATTACTGCCTCTTTTAAGTTCGTGGTGACTTCCTTTCATATCTCTTTCCCCAACCGTTAACCGCTCCCCTGAATAGCGGGAATTCGGTTCAGTCCAGTAAAAGATTCTTAGTTTATTTTATTTCAGCACGATCACAGTCTGTCACAAACGCGTCAAAAACAAATGTGTTTGTTTACTGCTGCTTCTGTTATTATTAAGTATTTTCATAAACATTTAGATTTTTAGATTTCTAAGGATCCCTTACCCAAAAAAATCCATGAAGTAATGGACTATCGCTTCATTTTTATTGAGTTTTCGAATAGTTTATTTCGGTTTATAACAGTCAAAACAGCATACCGATCTGTAATTTGAATCAAGACATTACATTCCGTACAAGTTAAAAGTACATCTATTTCACAAGTGCAAATGATTATTTTTGTTTTTTTAGAATCTAAATCAGGTGCTCTGCTTGGGAGACTGCTGCCGATTTACAGAGGTGTGAAAAAAAGATCTATGCTTGTGTTAGTTTTACCCATGTTATTTTCTCATTTTTCTGTATTTACAGTTGCACTTAAAACCAGCCAAAATGTTGTTGTTTGAGCAAGGACAGTTTGCGCGCGGCTAAAAAAAGAGTGCAAAAAGGAGGTCTAATGCGGTTTTGCGCGCCCTCTTTTGCACTATAACGAAGGTCTGAACGACGCTTCAAATCTCTTGTTTTTTTTAATTTTCTTTTTACAAGGAAGCACAAAACGCTGTTCATTACTTGCAAATGTACAACCATTTCTTCTCATTCTTTTTCAATAGAAATGCTCACAAAGGGTTTCCCAAGCACTTACGAGATGCAAAATCCAACCTGTAAACACACAACACAATTTAGAAAATCTAGTGCTTTTATAGCAAACATACATTACAGCAGGAGAGATTAAGTGCATTCATTAAAACAGCAGCTATTCCATTGTTCCATCAATGAAGAATTACTCTACCTTATTTTTCACAAACTTTGTATTTTTTTAGTCCAATTATTACAACAGTATTTAATTTTAAGGACAGCAGCCCACATTCCATTTTAAAGTAAGCATGAAATCAATATGTAATAAAGCTTTCTAACTGTCAGCTATTTTTTTAATGCAATTAAAGTGCCTGATGTTGTTTCAGGTTTTTCCCTGGTGAACTTAAATAGCTATCCATTATAAAATGAGCCCTACAATGAATGGACTTTTAGTTTGTGGTTCTCTCGTGTTTGATGTTTCTTAACATCCCTTTCAGTCTGCTTAGATTGTAGTTCCATTTTACATATTGGGAAAACAAACTGCAAAATGTTACATTGATTATCTACAGGCATATATCAAAAGTAAGCTAATGTATTTCTTTAAGCTTAATTCCAAATGAAATCCTTTGCTTTAATACGTTCATAATAATTATAATATAAAAGTTTCTATAGAGCTTCTCATACTAGATTCTTTTTTGAATCAACGTTCAATAATGGAAGTGACTATTACTTCATCTAGATTAATCAATTTATTGGCACTGAAAGAATAACGTTTTGCAAGGATCTCTGCAGTGAGTATAAGACTCTAAGGGCCTGATTTCGATGTCGAACGGAAAGTCTCTACCGCTGGTCGGAGGCTTTCCGACTGACATCGTAGGTTTGAACTCCAACTGCCATATTATAAAGACAACAGTCGGAGTTCAAACTGGCCGGGGAATCCAACTTGGTTGTGATGGGCTCAAGAAGCCAGTCGGAAGGGCCTCCTAATCCCTAACATACGACGTTTCTGCTGTTGGGATTATGATGGCACTTTCTGACAGCAGGTGGAACTGCCGTTGGAAAGTGTCTTTGGGGGCCCTTAGCAGGTCCTCCTTCCCCCTTTGCCCTCCAGTTGTGGCCCTGTGCACTGTGTGGCAGGCACCTAACGGTGCCTGCCGCACGGTGCAGGGATTTACACAAACTCCCATTTCTCAATGGGAGCTTGTGCTGCGGACGGATTTCCTCCCACCGCACATGCTCCCATAGAGAAATGGGAGTTTGAGACCTCACCTTGTGTGGTCGCCTCATAATGAGGTGTGCGGAACCGCCGACCTATGGCCGGGCGGTTCCCGCACCGAAACGGTGTCGGTTGAAGGCAATTCCGACCAACATCGAAATCAGGCCCTAAGCTCTTTAACTGGCTATCATAGGGGAAGGTAAGATTTCAAGGTTCATCCCCATTTGTTGACTACACTTTAGGCCCCTAGTGATCTTGATTTAGCTGGTAATTTGAGTAATTTGCCCATCTTGGATTAAAAGATCTGTGATAGCTCTGCAGATCTGTGGTGTTTCACCCAGAGGCTCCATCAGTTGAAATATTGGGGGAAATGAGGCAGGTAGGTAGGTAAATTTGATTATTAGTTAATAAAAACTATAAATAATTATACAAAAAAAGTCATATAAATAGATAAAATCTTGAAGTAAAGTTGTCGATCATGCTAAAACACTCTAGCTTACATAGACAACAGTCATTGATGCAGGGTTTGCTAGGCCAACAACAAGCAAGTCTAGCCTAAAGTGCAAAAAATGCCTACATTGTCTAAAACTGGGTAGGCCTAAGCAATGCGCAAATTTGCAGAGAAAGCGCTATATAACCAGGGTAACATTTGGACATTGGTTTGTGATGCAAAGTTACTAGGGCTGCAATAAGGAAATCAACCCTAAAGTGCAAAAAGTGCCAAACATTGATATCTAAACCGGAGGGACCTAAACAAGGTGCAAATTTGGGGGAAAAGAGCTAATATTTCCCCAGGGTAATATTTGGACAACAGTCTTTCATTCAGCAATACTAGGACTAAAATAAGCAATAGAGAGTATTTATATTTAACCAGGGTAACATTTGGGCATCAGTTTTTGTTGCAAAGTTGCTAGGACTGCAATAAACAAGTCTAAGCTAAACTGCAAAAGCGCTAAACAATGATATCTAAAATCAGAAGGTCCTGAACAATGTGCGAATTTGTGGAAAAAGAACTGCTATTTAACGAGGGTAACATTTGGACAGCAGTCTATGATGCTGAGATACTAGGGCTACAATAAACAGATTTAACAAAAAAATACAAAACTGCCAAACATTGATATCTAAACTAGAAAGGCTTAAGCAAAAATACAAATGTTACAAAGAACCTGGTGTACAGCCAGGGTAACAGGCAGGCTAGTGTCAAATTTTGTACTCAACCTGATGGGAAAGGAACCAGCAATAGAATTAGGGGCAGATTTACAAGAAAGTGACGCATCTGTAGAGATGCGTCACTTTCCCTGCGCCACCCTGAGAAACCCTTGTGCCACCATGGATGCGCCGTATTTACAATACGACGCACCACGGTGCAAGATTGACAGATGCGTCAGAAATTCTGACGCATCTGCTGGCGCAAAAGTCACGCATTGCTGGAGTCATGTCGCAAGCACGACAACTCCAGCAATGCATTTTGAGGCCTATCCTCATTGTGCTGCGTCACTCCTTACACCTGCTTAAAGCAGGCGTAAGGTTTTGACGCAGTGGTGTCCTAAAAGTGGGGCAGTGAAATCTTGTAGATTTCACTGCGTCACTTTTACGAGGCCTTCGTGCGTGGGAACGCCCACCCTGCATACATTATACCTGACGCAGGTATAATGTGATGCAGGGCTTTACAACGTGACGCATCTCCCTAGATGCGTCACGTTGTAAATGGGCCGCTTTGTTTGCGCCGCCGTTGCGTCAAAAAAAATGATGCAATGGCGGCGCAAGAAGGCGCAAGGGGCTTGTAAATCTGCCCCGAAGTCCCTAGCAGCCTGTCGTGATTATAAATGCCTACGGGGGTCTTTGGCAGGTGTGCTCTTCTTACCCCCCTTGAACTCAAATATCTGCCTTTACCAGTGTTTGAAAAATATTCAGGAATTGTACCCGTCTAATATTCAGCATGGTGTTCCTTGTGTCTAGTGACTCCATCTGTGTTGACCTACAAGACCTGATCCCTAGGTTGTTAAATTCTTTTCTCAGCAAACCTCTTTGCTGTATGACCAGGGCAGGGCAGATACATATAACATGCTGCAAAGCTTCATCTGCCTGATGGCATAGGTGGCATTTCTTGTCTTCTTTTTGGCCACCTTCCCTCCACTTTGGGAGGAAATCTAATGTTGGAATATCAAAGAGTCTTATTGCCAGCAAACTCTGCTTTACCCTCTGGGGGTAGGTGGCTTCTAGAAGGGGTGACTCACTTGGAGCAGCATAGGATTTCAAGACCAGCCACCCAAGTGACCTCTTGGACACCTTTTCTTTGTCATTTGTCCAGCTTTGCAGTTTAATAGATTTATTTACTGCTCTTTTAAAGGCCTGGTCTGGTATATATATTTCATAAGTCACCCAGCTCGAGCATCTCAATGCTGTTTTCAAGATATTTTTTGTGCTCACCATTCCCCCGCTGCAGTTTAATTTCATACCAAACTAAATTGGCCAGTCTGCCCTCTGTGGCTGACTGCAATTTGTGGCAACACTTAGGGGCCGATTCCGATCTCGGTCGGAGGCGCACCCAATACCATTCGGTCGGGAAAAAAGCCATGCGAAAGCCTGTTTCCCGACCGATCCGTACAGTACACCGAACGAGCAAGTACGATGCGAAATCGCCGACCGACTCGTCCGGGCGTCCCGACCGCTCCGACCGACTCGCTCCCGGCTCGAACCGCACCGACCGACTCGCTCGGACTCGACTCGCACCGCGCAATGGAGACGTTCCCCGGCCGGGTGAGTACGATGCGCGCCGCGAGCAGTCCGACCGAGCCGCGCACTCCGGCTCGAAAGAGCAGTCGGAGCCGTACTTTGGGGGTCCGTGTCGGACCCCCTGTACGCGTAGCCGCGCGAGTCGCACAGAGGGGGACCCACGGGTCCCCCTACCTGTGCGTGTACGGCGCGAATCGCTTTGCCGCGTACCCGCTGTAGGGGCGCACTTGTCCGCATCGCACCCATTGAGTCAATGGGAGCCCGCGTACGCGTTGTACGACAGGCTCCCATTGACTTCAATGGGAGTCCGACCGACTCGTGTCCGATGGCATACGTGCGCATCGTACTCGTTCGGTCGGACTGCACGGGTGCGATTCGGTCGGAAATCTCTCCGGGTCCGGCTCGGTCGGAGAGATTTCCGGCCAGAATCGGAATCGACCCCTTAGTATAGGCCGCGGGTCTGGCAAGCGACTGCTTTGTTATTGAGAACCCAGCCTGAATTGTACGGACGTTGTCGATCTGGGTAGCCGGAAAATTTGCTTATAAGTTCTTATCATGATTTTATCAGGAGACAGGACAAGAAATGTTAATTTGTCTGGTAATTCCTAATTCCTGCGAGTCCTGAATGTTATCCTCAATAACTCCGGCCTCTGGATTTATTGATGCTATTGGTGTTACTGATGCTCCCTGTACCTTAACTTAAGTGGGCAGAGTAAGCAGGGGAGAGCACAAGCAGAGCACAGGGATCACTTAATGATGCACTCCGTGTTTTACAGTGATATGCATTTTTTTTTATGCTTGCGGAGTTTTTTTGACGATCTCAATTTATGCATAACGTGAAGCTCATCAAGCTTCCCAGTTTCCCCCCACATTTACTTTTTCAAAGACTGTGATTCACGTACTTGCATGTTTGCAAGGTAATTCCTTGTGGGACAATGTATGCAGAATGTTGTGCTTTTTCAGAGATTTCAGTGCACAGTGACAGTGCAGATTTTTTTTTTTTTTATTCCCCGCAAACTGAATCCTTGGAGAACAATTTTATAGTGTTAAACAAGAATATATCAGGCAGAAGTTCTAGAGATTTTCACCAGGATATCCAAAAGTGAAAATCTTTGCAAAAGTACACAAAACTTCAAGGCTTTTCATTGACCTTGCAACTTGACCTTCACGCAAGCTGTAAAAACCCTTGCATGCCTTCGACATGATTATCTAAATGCCCAACCATGCAAATTGGCGTTGATGTAAAAGACAGGGCAGTCAAAGGTGTCGCACATGACATTTGAACGTAAAGCCACTGATGGTGAGGGAGGAATCATTTGCTTTTACTCTTTTCCATAACAGTGCTAACACAATCTAGTTCAAAGCAGGTTAACTGCTCTCTTTTCACCAGACTTCCAACATCCTGAGTCATTGATAAATAAATTGATTTGGGTTCCACACTCTATCAATTCTATCACAATTCACCTGGTTTTATGCTACGAAACCTTTGTTGGAGATTTTTAGATCTAATTCTCAAAGGTACGCAGGGAAATGCAAGTATCAGGCAGTTCACAGATTATGCTCATGCATGCTCAGAACCTATGATTTTGTTTTGTAAATTGATATATATTTTAATGGGTCCTTTGTGCAGCGTATGGATTGCAAAAAATAATACAAAGTTTGGAAGCGTCTGTAATAGTCATTGTTTTAATTAAATATTTCTTTCCTTCAAGAGCGGACTCTTTTCCTTATATGCAACTCTTGTTAATTTTAATTGATTGGTGCACTGCACTCTATGCGCAATATATTCAGCTCCATATCACTGACTCACGGCATGGATAAAGGCAGTGGTGTAACGAAACTTGAGGGCCCCCCCTGCAAGGTACATAGAGGGGCCCCCTCCGGACTCAATCAGGCAGTGGCGGCTGGTGGATTTAGAAAGTGGTGTGGCGTAAACAACATTTTTGATTTTGACTAAGCAAGACAGCAAAGAGAATGAGATAAATTGCTAGGCCATATATAGGGTGGGCATTACAACAGACTTCCCTTTAAGTTCACTAATCGCATTGACGTCTGAAGGGGAGGGTGAATGTTGAAGGCAATGTTGCCTAGTGGGTATAGCTGCTATTCATGCAACACTAGGAAGCAGTTTTGAATCTCAGAAAATCTCCTTGTGCCAAAAAGAGGAGCATGGCCTGTGTCTTTGGTGAAGCGCACTTATGTCCTTCAGCAAGGTTCACTCTCTGTAAAACTGTTTTTGCATAGGTCTTTTATGTATTGGTCTGTAATCAGTAAAATGGCCTCTGAAAGGGGTGTGATAGATTGGTGTACTGAAATGTGTTAGTCACAAGTGACAAGATGTCTATGTTGTGTGGGCTAGTGGTATGCTGAAGTGAGTTAAGGCAAGAGTGACCTGGTGGTGTATGGTGAGATGTATTGAGTGATGCTGTTGAGCATGTCTCTGCAGTGTTGAGTCATGTGCCTAAGTGTGAAGGCAGGTGGTGTTCTAGATGTGGAGTTTGTATGATATGCTGTGTCCTGGGTTGTATGCCATGGACTATTGTGGTACTGTAAGAAGAGAAGGCAAAGTAGGGACCAGGGATGAAGTAGCTGGTGAGTTTTATTTGGAGACTGAGTTTTAGTGGTGGCATGTTGTTGAGCGAGTGATGGTCTAGAACAGGTGTGGACAGTGAGCAGGAGAGGGAGAAGCAGGAGAGGGAGAGGCAGGAGAGAGAGCACGAGAAAGAGAGGAATCCACAGTAGAGAGTATATTAGCCAAATGCAGAAGTATCGTATGGTTATGTGAGGTGAGATTATAGGAAATGGTATAGTGTTGGGTGTATTGTTGTGTGGGAAGTTGTGATGTCGACTTCTGCTGTGAAAGATGGCTAGGAGCCAGGTATAGTAGTTGGTGGTGGGGGAATTGGGGAGTGTGGGGGAGGGAGACAGGGGGACAAGAGGTTTACAACTGAAGGGAAAGTTGAAAAGAGTGAAGAGAGTGAAGAGAAGAGAGGAAGGGGGACCTTGTAGTTAAATGTGAGAGGGGATGAGAAGAGCCAGCATGAGAAAGTAATGGATAGGGTGACATGAGGGTGGTGTAATAGAGAGGGTTTCAGATATTGGGCGGGAGCTGTCTGTGATGCTGCGACATATCCACATTCTCAAGAATATTAGACTGGTGGACCAATTATTTTCAGGTATGCGAGGAATTTAGGTGTGTGGAACTAGATGTGCTGTGAGGCTCTGTGTTAAAGAGATGGGAAGTGCATTAGGAGTAAATTTAGGGATAAGAGGAAAGATGAGCAAAATTGAGAAAACAAGAAAAAGAAAATGAGGGAGAGCAAATTAGGAGAGGAAAAATAGACAGAAGACATGAAAAGGGAAGGGGAGAGGAGAAAGGCGATGAGAAACATGGACAGCAGAATGAAAGAGGTGGGAGAAAAATGGATGGAATGAAAAGATGAGGATCATGTAAAGAGAGTGAAGAAAGAGGAGAGCAAACAAAAGAAGAGGCGAGAAAAAGGGAGAGTTAATAGTGGAGATTATCAAATTGTGAAGAGTGGTAATGGAAATGGGGAAGACAGCAAGAAGGAGATGAGAATAAACAATGTGAGAATAAAATAATATAAGGGGAATACAGAAGGGAAGAAAGGAATGAGCAAAGCAGATGGGGAAGAGAACACGCAAAACAAGGAGAGGGTGTGAAAACATGAAAGGAGAGAAAGAAAGAGGAAAAGTTGAGGAGAGGAGAGAAAAAGTAAAAGAGGGAACTAGAGATGGGATGAGTTATGGGAATGCGAGAGGTATGAGGACAAGAAATGAAGAGAAGAAGAAAGAAAAAGTAAAGAGGTGATTGAAAGCAAGAAAGTGAAGAGGAGAAAGAAAAGAGCAAGAAAAAAAAAGAGGAAAGGGAGGACAATGGCTTAACAAGGAACATGAAAGAGGAGAGAATGGAAAAAGGGCAAAACAACATAAAGTGGAGAAAAGGAGTAAGAGGAGAGGGAGAAACAAAGGGAAGGAAAAAGCTGATCGCAAGACTAGCCTCTCCAACTGCTTTTCAGCTATTTTAACACATATTTGGTGCTCCATGAACGTAATTCCCTCCTGATTCTCCCCCCCACACACATCAATATATTTTAATGTACATTTATGACACAGAATAAGTAACTACACGCCTTCGCAGTATCTATTTTCACATCGTGGATCTGCTGTTTTTGTCAGCCTTTCTGCCTGGGCCAATTTCTAGTCCACGCTTCACTGGCTTGTAATGCCCTTTATTATCCTAACCTATATACACAAACAATTCTGTGATAACGTTCTATTTTTATAACCATGTGCAGCACCTAAGTCAATGATTGTGAAACTCAAAGGCCATTCCCATCGGACACCTTAAAATAAAGTTGAGGCTGTAAATGGAGTTTTTATGTTGAGCTGGATTGCTATGTCACCTAGCATTACATTTCAATGAGGCCCACGATTCCGCCCAGGACTACAGCCAGATTTAATTGTTTCAAATGCTGCTTGTTAATGTGGAGCTGTGCCATATTTCAGAAAATAACATTGTGAAACTGCAATTTTACACATACGAAATGTAACGGTATCAGAGTCTTCTATTTATGTCTGTAGCATTCCATATAAACCGGATATGTATGACCCTTATCACTGATAATGACTGTCTGTTCTCCGTGGTGCATGCTTTGGCAGAATATTTTTTTTTTTGGTGGTGGGGACATTTGAAATGTTTTTTGTAGCTTCCTGAGAAGTTATTATTTGGACCTAGACTACACTGCCAGGGTAAAGGGGCGAGGGGAAGCGACGCAGGTAGCATTGCCACAAAGGCCATTTTTAAACGTATGCTGATACAATTTTGCACAATCTCACGCATACACACATTCAAATACACATACACTGGTGCAGGCTCGCAGACACACAGAAACAATATGGACATGCTCTCAGACATACACATAAGGTGAAACTTACCCGAGGCAGTCTTTGACATGCACTTCACGAATCACGATTCCCAACTGCCCAGATTCAGTAAAAAGTGCGCCAGAGCGAGGCTCACACCCTTATGCCCAATCAGGAGCTCAGATAGGACGGAAGGCTGCCCTTTACCATTATCGTGGCTTCTGATGGGTCATAAGGGCCCGTGAGGGACAGGCCCCAATTCACCATTTTCTGACACGCTGCACTGCCTGAGGCTAGTACAGCATGTCGCCGGATATGTATTGCATCTGTGAAAGGACGGGCTGGAACAGCCCACGCCTGACACATGCGCAATACAGCCCCGGGGAGCCCTCTTCTGGCGAAGGGTGATATTACAGCTTTTATATGCAAACAAACGATCGGCAAGATCGTTTCTTTCATGTAAAAGCTGCAATATCATAACAATTAGGTGCAGAGTGAGGCATGATGGTTTGGGGGGTCACCACACTTTTGTCCCCTATAAAGGAGCCGCCACTGCAATCAGGAGCTCTCCGGCCGAAGGGCTGTGCTGAGGGGGCCCCCTGGAGCTTGGGGGCCCCCCGCACTGCGGGGGCCTGTGTTACGCCCCTGGATAAAGGTGACCTGGGGAGAAGTATAGAATGTACTCCACCCAGGAAATGTATTACATTTAGCCAATTTACTACAACGACCACTGGGAGTGAGGCAGAGCAATAGACCATGCTGCATCCTCCACGTCATTGGAAGGGGTCCAACCGTGAGCCGTGCAGGTAAGAGTGGTGGGGCAATGAGGCCGGGTGAGGGGGGGATTTCAATGGACGATGACGAGGGAAAATTAAATAAATAATTAATTTTCCCTCGTCATCGTCCGTCGAAATCCCCCCCACCTGGCCCCACCGCTCTTACCTGCACGGGCCGTGGCTGAAGGGGTCACTCGCTCCCTTTCAAAAGGAAGTCCCCAATGTCCATGCACACACATTGGCAGTGCAGCAGAGGCAAGGCTTTGTGCATCTGTGTAGTGGCATCTTTCATTTGGACGTGAACTCCCCTGAGAGAGGGGTCCACCCATGTGACTGCACCGTCTTACATGAGTAGCGTTTAGTCCTTCCTTCCAGAGTCAAGCTAACAAACTCATTGCACATTAGCATTCATTGTTAGGTATGGCATTAACCAAGACATTTCTTTTTTATTAAAATTACATATATAATGTACATACTAATAGGGGTTTCATCCAGCTGTCTCCATTCATTGGTCTGTTATTGTGTCAGTCATATTTTTCTTCCACCCACTACAGCATGCAGCATGGAGCACTGTGTGAGCTCACTTCAGCCATTGGCTAACTTCACCCTGAGTGATGGCATTCTGCCCTTTCACACAGAGTACGTCCACACACGTAGGGCCCGATTCACAGAACTAACTTACTACAAAATCCTAAGCTTACTACCATTTTGGTATTCACAGAAGGCACTTACTCATTTTTGGTATTCACAGAAGGTACTTACTCATTTGGTATTCACAGAATGCACTTACTCATTTGGTATTCTACAGATGCACTTACTCATACTAACTTTATGCCGCACTCGGGCCGGAGATTCCGGCCCGTTGGTGGAGATTCCAGCCCGGTGGTGGAGATTCCAGCCCGGTGGTGGAGATTCCAGCCCGGTGGAGGAGATTCCGGCGGTGGTGGAGATTCCGGCGGTGGCGGATTTCGGTGGCCGAGAATCCGCCACCGGCCGGAGTCCCACCACCGGCCTGAATCTCCACCGGGCCGGAATCTCACCACCGACGCGAATCTCACGCACTGGCCGAATCTCCGGCCCGAGTGCGGACATAAAGTTAGTATGAGTAAGTGCATTCTGTGAATACCAAAATGAGTAAGTGCATTCTGTGAATACCAAATGAGTAAGTACCTTCTGTGAATACCAAAATGAGTAAGTGCCTTCTGTGAATTACAAAATGGTAGTAAGTTTAGGATTTTGTAGTAAGTTAGTTCTGTGAATCGGGCCCTAAGTAGTTTCCTTCATTGCCAGGGGTTACTAGAGCACTGTGCTCTTTTTGAGACCAAAACATATTTTTGCCTTTAGTCAGTTTGTTTTATTTTGGTGAAGTAAAGCAGAAATTCTCTTGGAACAACTGTTATATATAGAGACTTATCTTGTCACAACATCCATTCAGACTGTTCCTATGCAACCAACATTCTTACACACTCTTCAACTGAAACATATGTATCTCATTTGATGGATCAACCCTAAAGACAACCGTCAGAGCATTCAACCACACAGATATATGACTATTTTTATAAAAAAAATGTTTTATTATTAATATTCATTGGAGATATTCATTTAAAAAATGATTTTGTGTTAAAAAGTTTTCAATACAGTACAATATCACAAATGTGGCCATACACAATATCACAAATTTAACAATATACTAAAAAGATTTTGTTTTATATTTTGAGAGACAAAAACCATGTGAAACGTTAAAACATCATAATAGTTATCCCAATGGGAATTAATAAATCATGCAAAAGGATATCCACTATTCAATGATTAGGTGGAACCTTAAGAGTTCCCAGGGTATAACTTTCAACTAACGAGCGTCGACGCGTTTCGGTGGCATTAAAACCAGTTTATGTAACCACCTTCTTCAGGACAATATTAAATAGTATCTCTCACAGTTGCCATCAATTCATATCACCTATTAAAAACAAAACATTTATTTAAAAACCTTAAAAAGAACAAATATCAAAAAACAATTTTCATAAAAAAATAAATTTTATACTACTTAATTGCTCTAAACATAATAAATTCAAAACAACATAATTCATAATATTATTGTTCATTGCTAAAGTTGAATCGTCTAACAGTTATCTATAAGGGTTCCATCACTAATCCTATCAAAGATCATAACATACTCTACACTCATCCACTCCTAATCATCCTTTCATTCTATTGTTTTCATATATACTCTTTTATAAAGATGTAAAAAGAGAGACTATCTCTTTGTTTCATATATACCTATCTAAAAAGATGTGATAAGAGAGAATATCTTTAAGTCAATGAATTCATGTTTGTGTGCGACAGTTCCATGAGTTCATGCTCACCAAGAGGAAACTTAATAATAGTTAGCCCGCCCGTTTGTTCTTTAATATATCTAAAATTGCGGAAATTTTGGCGAGAACTTTAACAATTATTATTTATCTCATGTTTTTATTTGGAGCTATATTTATGTTTGAGATTCATCCAATATAACCTACCTAATTCAAAGATTGATTTAAATTCACCAATTCTTCAAAGGCGTCAGTGGACGATATACTTCATAGGAGGGACTATAATGTTTCCATATGTATATTCATGGAGTCCTTCAAAATATAGAAAAATGTATAGAAAAAAGTATAGAGTCCTTAATATAACTATAAGTAATCGCACATGTTCTACTGTGTCAATGCAACCCATTATATCCGACACAAATTAGTAAGATTATCCTACTTACTTCAATAAAGACTCAAATGGCTGAATTTGGGAGATGCCAATTTAAAATTTACATCACATTATAGTGATAATGCTGTGAATTTTTTAGATCTTAACATTAAGGATGTAGATGGCAGCTTAGCAGTAGAGTTGTTTACAAAACCTACAGACAAAAACACTCTACTGCATTACTCAAGCTTCCATCCTAAGTCACAGAAAGACAACATCCCGTTCGGGCAATTCCTTCGGCTGCGAAGGAACTGCTCTACACTGGATGATTACTATAAACATTCTGAAATTCTCAAGATCAAATTAAAAGAGAGGGGGTACCCTAAAAAGCTTATAACTCATTCTTTCAAGCGGGCGAGATTTTATAACCGGGAAAGTATATGTTATCTAACACTAGAGTTAAAGAACATACAAACAAGAATAATCAAAGGATTGTTTTGTAAGTCAGTTCTCATACATTAGTAATAAAATTAAGAATGTCATTAACTCCAATTGGAGTATTCTTAATGACAATGACCTAAAAACAATGGAGAGACCATTATTTGCGTTTAAACGCACACAACAATTTGAGAAAGGCACTGGTTCATACTTATAGAGAAACATCCACGGTAGGACAATCCTCCCTTTTAGGTACGAAAGTGGTGGGAAATTTTAAATGTAGTAATTGCACAATGTGTAACCAATGCATAGTGAGTAAGAGTTAACATATAATAAACATACCCTAATATCAAAAAATCTTAATAACTGTAGAAGTAAGAATTTGATCTATTGTATACTGTGCCCTTGTAACTTGGCCTATATTGGCGAAACATCACGTGAACTACGTATTCGCCTTTTGGAGCATAAATCGGCTATCAAAAACAACAAAGAAAATGCACCGCTGGTTGACCATTTCAGGGAAGCAGGTCATACATGTACAGACTTCAGATGGTTTATTGTGGAAAGAATCAAAGGGTAATATGAGAGGCGGTGATCTTTTAAATTAAAAGAAAAACCGTGAACAATGGTACATTTCCATACTAGATACCATTCGATCAGGCCTAAATACAAAGGAGGATTGGATGCGATTAATAGATTAAACTGAGTGTGAGATTAAGGGATAGCTGTGACTTATTACAAACTTTAAACTTGGGACATAGTGGGGTACGTGTTGCGTCGGACTGTTTCAGAGAACTGTACCGGCCAGATTTCTTTTACAGTCCGAGGCTCTGCCCCACTTGTTGTTCCTTTTATAATTAGTATCTTTCGCCTGATGTATGATAACTGTCTAATAATGAAGATTCAATATATGTTACGATACATCCATTAGATTGTCCACGAACTACCCCTCGGTGTTCCGGATTTGAGCGGTTTGGGATACCTCGGGGTTGGTCTGTGGGTAAACATCATGTTATTAAATAGATTTATGACCGTTGGTCAATATTCCCTCATTAGGATAGGTCTGTGGGTTCCGTGATGGACCCAATAAAAGTAAAAGGTACGGGATACATTACTGACTCATTATATGGAGAGGTCTCAGAATCATTTAGTGTGATGAGATTTATAGTCTCATATATTTTGTTATACTATAGGCGTAGGTGCCGCGTTAGAAAGTATTACCGCTTTAAAGAAAAGCTATCAGTGCATCTTAGAGTAGTTAGCAAAACAATGACTCATTATATAGAAAGGTCTCAGAATCATTTATTATAATGAGCTTAATAGTGCTATTTTTTTTATATAAAATAGAGATTTTGTCTTTTATAAATAGGTATTAACTTCATAAAGGTGGAGAATTCCATTTCTCAAAATTATAATCCTTCATTTACATCGATAATACATAGGTGGGCCCTTTTGTTATGCTACATACGTTGGTGCCGCCTTAAAAACATTACCGCTTTAAGGAAAAGCTATCAGAGCGTCTTAGAGCAGTCGCGAAAAAATGACGTGGCTATACACGCATCAGGTGTGAGGCGACAGCCTATGTATTTAAACTGCGAAAATAGGAGGACTAAATTGAGAATGTTTGCGACCGGAGAGACGGCACGACATTATAGACTGGATTGGAACCCGCAACCAAGTAAGGAGAGGAAATCTGTCTCTTTAGAGACTGCAGAGTTAGTTCTTTTAGGGATCGAGGCAGACATAATAATATGCAATATTGATATGATATATACTTCGGCTTTGAGAAAATCTTTAGGTATGTTATTTCCAGAAGCTTTGCTCACACTATGATTAAGGGAGCAATTTCAGGTCAACACGTACTGCATCCGTACTCCACAGAGTATTTTGGGTAGGTGGGGTACGGGCATACGTACAGACAAATGGAGTTAGTTTATTTTCTTAGTTTTTAACATAAAGGCATTAAAATATTATATATAGTGGTAGCTGTTGGTCTACATAGTAGTGATGATTATATGACTAGACTTTATATATGATTTCAGGCTGATGCGGAATAGATGCCCATTGGTTTTAGCGATCCAAACATCGTAAAGGATGCGTTTTTAACTTTGGAGATTGCTAAACAGTTGCAGCCCGATATCGATTAGGAGAAAGAATTATATCTTTAAGGTACGTTACAAAATAGGTTTGACTTTAATATACTAAAAGCAAAATAGATCTATGAGGGTGATATACTAGAGGACTCCATTGTCTTCACTACTATTTTCCTTTTTATATATATTGCTTTTAAGGATTCTATGAATGGATATATTGAGATTTCCTCCACTGATGTGTATCTTAGTCAAGCCCTAATTGAAGATTTGGGAACCTAAATACAGTGGTGCTTTGAGTCTTTATTGAAGTAAGTAGGATAATCTTACTAATTTGTGTCGGATATAATGGGTTGCATTGACACAGTAGAACATGTGCGATTACTTATAGTTATATTAAGGACTCTATACTTTTTCTATACTTTTTTTCTATATTTTGAAGGACTCCATGAATATACATATGGAAACATTATAGTCCCTCCTTTGAAGTATATCGGTCCTAACGCCTTTTGAAGAATTGGTGAATTTAAATCAATCTTTGAATTAGGTAGGTTATATTGGATGAATCTCAAACATAAATATAGCTCCAAATAATAAACATAAGATAAATAATAATTGTTAAAGTTCTCGCCAAAATTTCCGCAATTTTAGATATTTAAAAGAACAAACGGGCGGGCTAACTATTATTAAGTTTCCTCTTGGTGAGCATGAACTCATGGAACTGTCGCACAAAAACATGAATTCATTGACTTAAAGATATTCTCTCTTATCACATCTTTTTAGATGGGTATATATGAAACAAAGAGATAGTCTCTCTTTTTACATCTTTATAAAAGAGTATATATGAAACAATAGAATGAAAGGATGATTAGGAGTGGATGAGTGTGAGTATGTTATGATCTTTTGATAGGATTAGTGATGGAACCCTTATAGATAACTGTTAGACGATTCAACTTTAGTAATGAACAATAATATTATGAATTATGTTGTTTTGAATTTATTATGTTTAGAGCAATTAAGTAGTATAAAATTTATTTTTATGATTTTTTTGATATTTGTTCTTTTTAAAGGTTTTTAAATAAATGTTTTGTTTTTAATAGGTGATATGAATTGATGGCAACTGTGAGAGATACTATTTAATATTGTCCTGAAGAAGGTGGTTACATAAACTGGTTTTAATGCCACCGAAACGCGTCGACGCCCCGTTGGTTGAAAGTTATACCCTGGGAACTCTTAAGGTTCCACCTAATCATTGAATAGTGGATATCCTTTTTGCATAATTTATTAATTCCCATTGGGATAACTATTATGATGTTTTAACGTTTCACATGGTTTTTGTCTCTCAAAATATAAAACAAAAATCTTTTTGTATATTGTTAAATTTGTGATATCATTGTGTATGGCCACATTTGTGATATTGTACTGTATTGAAAACTTTTGAACACAAAATCATTTTTTAAATGAATATCTCCAATGAATATTAATAATAAAACATTTTTTTTATAAAAAATAGTCATATCTGTGTGGTTGAATGCTCTGACGGTTGTCTTTAGGGTTGATCCATCAAATGAGATATATATGTTTCAGTTGAAGAGTGTGTAAGAATGTTGGTTGCATAGGAACAGTCTGAATGGATGCTGTGACAAGATATATAACAGTTGTTCCAAGAGAATTTCTGCTTTACTTACCTGTGGTACCCTGTCTCTTGGTTAGTGGGGTCACTCCCTTTTACTTTCCACTTATTTTGGTGAAGGCCCAAGCTCCTCCTTAAAAAAACTTTTCCAAAAAACATGACAAAACATAAGAAGTTTTGACAAAACCAAAAGACTAGCAGTGAACATCGAATCTATTGCCTTTGCAAATACTTGTTTAATTTATTTTCCTATGCAAAATTTAAAATGTGTTTTTTATCAATGGTTGTATTGCTCTAGGGTTGTGAATAGTGTGTCCGCGTTGAGTGAATCCATGCATAATCTGGGGTCCTCCACTTCTTTCATAGTATTCGCCTGCATTTTATTCCTTAACCTATCCTTTACACAAGAAGGAAAGTAGCACATGGCTATACCCTGGCCATATAGATGTATAGCATTTGAAACTTGATCAAATCAGGCGTGAATAGGGCCCACGTGGGGAGGTCGGAAGGAGGAATCAATTAAAAAAGCAGTGAATGATGGCAGAACATTTTCTAGTTATTTGAGGACACACTCAGGTAATTAAAAGAGGGAGTGGAAGCAATTAAAATGAGTGGCAAATAAACAGACTGTCACGTGCATTTCAGAAATTAATAAACTCGACTAAATTACTCCTGTAATTAGCATGTCATAACCTTGTGCCTCCTAAATCGAGGCGGCTGTGCAACTGTGCCCTCACAAGGACGAGGACGCGATGGAATTTGACTATAGCTATTGTTGTAAATGTCATTCTTTTTCTGTTGATTTCTGTGCCTGTCGTTTCAATATTGTCAAACATTGTGGCAAAGTCTGAGATCATGCTAAAATAATAATACAGTCATTGGGCAGTATCGTAGATTTGCATGTGTAGCGTTTTTCATATTTATTTAAATTATTTTGAGCATTAAAACACCCATTGATTTTTGTGAACAATTTGACTTTGAAAAAATGACAGTCTCCAATTCACAATTGTTTAAGCTCTCAGTAGCTCAACCAAGATTGGTCCATTGCTGCAGTAAGGAAGAACATGCTGTTTCCGGGAACAGTGGGTTCACAGAGTGGCATGGTGAGGGTCTTCATGAATACAAAAAACACCCATACAGGATGGCTCTATATCAGGCATACAATTAGAAAGCACATTGTGCTGTGTTCAAAGTGCCTGCCATACCATACCATACCATACCATGCCATACCATGCCATGCCATACCGTACCATAATAAAATCTGTTCTCCCCACCAGACAAGATCATCATACATTAAAGCTTGTGAAAGTCGTGATTTTTGTATTTAAGAAAAGCTATTGCATGTTAGATCTGTTCCCTGCAGGCAGGACCATAAAGCAGACCTCTGCAGCCCGGGGGTGGGGGGTCCCAACCTTCTAGGGCCCCCATGCACCCTAATGTCTATGGGTAGTGGTGAGATGTAGGAGTCTGAGGGGATCCCTCATCATCCTGTGCAGTGGTAACCATCATTTTGCTTTCCATCACTGCCTCCATGGAGTTCAGCTTTGAAACACGAGTTCACCATCTCCCTTGCAGACCTTTAGCAGTTTATAAAGGAGAGAAACGCATGGCTGTTTTCCCACCGTACTGGTGGTGTTGCATCTGACTGTGCGTTTTGTTTCTGGCACCCTGAACCCTCTCCCATGGCATGTTTAGCTTTCCACGACACAGCAGTAATTAGCATCCCAGAATGCCAAGCTTGGGAATCAAAGTCAAGCTTGTTGGCATCATGGGACACACACTCCACAAACTTAGGGGCATATTTACAAGCCCCTATCGCCACAGGAACGTCACTATTTACAACATTCCTGTGGCAATAGGGGCTTCACCTTATTTACAAGGCAGCGTTAAGCCACTTAATGTGGCTTAACGCTGCCTTGTAAATTAGGCCCCCTTTCATGCTATGCTTAGTGTGAAAGGGGAGGGCAGTGGGTGTGCTGTGGGCGTTCCACCGCAACACCCATTGATTCTGATGCTGCCCCCTATTTACAAGGGAGGCATAAATAGGAAGCAGCGCCAGAATTAATACCAGGGAAAACCTGGTGTACCCTGGCGCAATGAGGAGAAATTAACCATTTCTCCTCGTTTTTGCTCTTTTCATGTGTGCTGCGTTGTGCAGCACACATGAAAACAGAAAAAGGCCAATGTTGGACTTGGCCCTTTTTGCAGGGTCATCCCTGAACGTTTTTGCCTTCCTCCTGTATTTCTTCTGACCTGTTGTTGGTGGTTTTATGACTCTGGGCACTTTACCACTGCTGATCAGTGCTAAATTGCATATGCTCTCTTTATAAATTTATGTTATGGATTAGTGACTCCATGATTGGCATATTTGATTTACTTGTCAGACCCTAGTACAGTGCACCATGAGTGCCCTGGGCCTGTAAATCAAATGCTGCTGGTGGGCTTGCAGCACTGATTGTGCCACCCACAGAAGCAGCTTGTAAAATGTGGCTCAGGCCTGCCATTGCAGAGCCTGTGTGCAGTCTGGGACTGCCATGTCGACTTGGCAAGTGCACCCACTTGCCAGTCCCTAAACCTTCCCTTTTCCGCATGTAAGTCACCCCTAAGGTAGGCCCAAGGTAACCCTGTGGGCAGGGTGCATTGTATGTGAAAGGTAGGACAAGCCCTGGTGTGTGTGGCATGTCCTGATAGTGAATTACAGCCAATTTCGTTTTTCACTATTGCAAGGCTATCTGTTCCCATAGGCCCGAATGGGCAGTTTGATTATAACATCTTATAAACATAACTGACCCAAGGAACAAGATAGGAAAATACAGTTTAGTATGCCTGAACTCAGAATGTTAAAATACATCTTTTAGTGTGGGTGATTTTAACAGTCTGTGTTTGAAAATACCACTTTTAGAAAGTAGGTATTTTCTTGCCTAACCATCCAGTATGCCTCTGCTAGGTTTGTGTATTCCATGTCTGGTTTGTGAGTGACAGGGGGCTGGAGAGGGCTTTGGCTCCAGCAGTCTGATGAGTCAGGGCTGGGCTGAATAGGACCTGGGTTGAATAGAGAGTAGGGGGAGGAGATTTCCTTTCACTTCCCTGAGCCTACATAGAATAGAGAGTAGGGGGAGGAGATTTCTTTTCAGCTACCTGGGCCAGGTCTGCTTTCAACAATGCTGTCTCCACCTCCTGCCAGGAAGCTGCACCAGGGAGGACAGAAATGGTTTGGGCTAGGTACAGACACTCTCTGCCTTCAGAGAACAAAGGATTTTGGAGTATAAATATTGGGGCCCAGACCCCAGAACTTTAGATCACTTCTGGGAATCAAGATGAACCTTTGCCAAGGAGAGAAACCAAGGAAGCTGAAGGAGGAGACTGCCCCTGTGCTGTGTGCTGTTTGGGGTTGGCCTGCAGTGGTAACTTATTGCCAAGGAAAGGAGAAAAGGAACTTTGTGTGTACTTTATCATCTTGAGGAAGATCTCCAAGGGCTTAAAGCTGAGCTTGCCTCCTGTTCTGAAGTCTCAGGGATACAAAGACTTCACCACCAGCTCCCCTGAATTTCTTTGCTGGGAATTCTGCCTGCAGAGAGGTGCCTGCTGTTGTTTTGGGCCCTCTAGAGACTGCGTGTCGCTGGGAGCTGGAAGCGAGACGCAACGAGGAACAAGCGTGTCACCGCCGCAGCTGTCGCTGTCGCATCGCCGAAGAAGCGTGTCCCCGCCGCAGCAGTTTGCCGTCACATCACCGAAGAAGCGCGTTGCATCGCCGGAGAAGCATGCCACCGCCGCAGAGGTTGCCGTTGCATCACCGGAGAAGCGCATCGCAGGGCTTGTCGCGGCTCAGAAACCACCGATTTTGCCGCACGGCCGTCGGGCGTGCACGCATCGCATCCCAGTTGTCGCATCGCATCAAAGACGGCATTTTGTCGCATCGCACCGAATCGTCGCATCGCAGCGCCATCTTGCTGTATCATAACCGGATCACAGTAAGAAACAGACGCTTCGCCTCCTCGCCGGTAAGGAACAGACGCATCGCCTCCCCTGCGCTGCAGTAAGGAACAGGTGCGCCGCCTCCCCTGAAGCAAGGAACTGACGCATCGCCTTCCCTGCGACCCTTTTGTTTATGTTGCGTTACACATCCAAGGTACTTTGAGAGTAAAGTGTCGCATTTACCATCTACATTGTACTAATCTATTTCTACCATTTGGAAGTCATATTTTTGAATACTGTATTGTGGAATTTTGTCGTTTGGTCTTGTGTTAAGTCTAGATAAAGATTACTTATTTTTCTAAACTGGTGTGGTGTCCATTTGTAGTGTTTTCACTGTATTACTGTATGTGTTCACAAATGCTTTACACACTGCCTCTGAGATAAGCCTGCCTGCTCGTGCCAAGCTACCAAGGGGGTGAGCAGGGGTTATTTTAGCATTGTAGCCCCCTTACCCTGACTAGAAGCAAGGGCCCCTACTTGGTCAAAGGTACCTACCTCTGCCAACTAGAGACCCCCATTTCTAACATTGGTGGTCAGCGGTGAGGATTTGGACTTGCATTTGTGATTTGCATACAGTGATTGGTGTACACTACTAGTGATTGCAGACCATTACGCAACCACATACTATTTTTCCCTGTTTCCCTTTGGAATTTGGTTATTGTAACTCTGGTTAGTTGTTGCACCTGGTGGGCCTTGTCAAAATGGAAGTTAACTTTTGGCACCTGAATATGTACAAAATAAGGGAACTAAAAGTATTTTGCAAGGAGAGGGGGCTACCTGTGAAGAGGAGATCCACAAGGCAGGATCTTGAGGCAGCCCTGCATAGCTATGAGGTGCTATGCTGGAAGCAACACTAGCAGATGACTCTGAGGAGGAATCTGAGGGGGAGGATCCCCAGCCAGAATACCAAGAGGGCAGTGGCCCTGAGGAGGAAACATTTTGGGAAAGATTGGCTCGTGAAGAGAGGAATTGGATTCGTGCTCGTGACCGGAGGCTGAGGCAGCTAGACCGGGAGTGCGAGGAGATAGAGCGAGCCTTAGCTGAAAAAGAAATATGTGTAGCTCAGGAAGTGAGCTTGGCTGGGTTGGAGGTGGAGTCCAGCTCAGATGGTGGCAGCAAAATTGAGTTATCTAGTGCTGAGGGAGCAGTACACACCCAGAGATGTGGCGCCTGACTTGAAGGAGGGGGTTAACATACATCAGGGGGTTCAAGGATATGAGGTAGCTCCAGTGGTGTGCAGTGTCCCTGGGGTGGATTGGGGAACTGGCACAGGGGTTCATAGTCCTAGTGGTGGGAGGGACACTCTACTGACTCTAGATGGGAGGTGCAGGGAGAGGGGTTCCCCCATGGTTGAAGTCCTGGTGTGTGAGTGTGAAGACCGCCCAGAAGAGTGTGGGTTGAGTGACAGAGACGGTCAGATACTTTCTTGCCAATCTCAGGAGAGTGGTGTGGGGTATGTGTGCAAGGCACTGGATGGTGAGGTGAAGGATAGTTTGGTTAACACCTGTGTGGGGCTGTGTGATTCAATTATGGGAGAGCATATTGTAAGTCCCTGTTTTCCAGAGCTATGCCAGCACCTTTTGGAGTGTGAGTTCTCTGACCCCAGGAAGCTCACCCGGGAGGCAGACCTTTTGGTGGATTCCAAAGGGTCTGAAGAGGCACTGGGGAGTGACCCTAAGAGGAGTGGCTCAGGTATCTTCCAGCCACAGTGGTGGGAGAGGTTCAGAGTAGCCCAGCTAGGTCCCGTTGTAGTGGGAAGGTTGTAGGGCCTCACGTCCAGTCTCCTAGGAGAAGGAGTGAGACTGGGAGGTGTCCCGAAAGTGCCCAACCTCAGTCTCAGGGCCTGGATAGTTCCTTAAGGAAACACCAGGTAGGGAGCCTAAGCTGTACTAGTGGTCCATTTGAGGGGGATCTCCTAGTGTCCGGAGAACGTGGAGTGTCTGTAAGCAGACCTCCATCAGTTCTGGTGTCTGGCAGTACCACTCCTAAGTGGAGGGTGCAGAAGTCCAGATTGAGGGGTGAGAGGGGGAGAGAGTCCCCAGTGGAAGAACCAGTGTGTCAGGGGCCAGCCAGAGGGGCTGAGTCTCCTAGGAGTGACCATGGTGACACCACTTCTGTCCTGGGGGATCTTCACGCACTGTCAGATGGACAGGGGTCGGGAGATCTGCGCCAGGCAGACTGTCACACAACACATGAGTTATGTGTTACCCTCGGGGGGCATGAGTGCTCCCCAGGAAGTCCTGGTGCGCCAGGCAGGTGCTCAGCCGCAGGGGGTAGTCCCTGGGTTGGGAAGCTGGGTGCAGGTGTTGCCTGACCTGGAGGGAAGGACAACTGTAATCAGTGTACCTACCGGTTTGTCTTCTGGGGGCACCACTCCAGGTGGGAGGATGCAGGACCCCAGTAAGGGGGGCAGGGAGAGGGCAGCCTCACCCCTGACCTGTGCCCAGTCTAAGGGTACAGACCCTAAGCTGGGGTCCCAGTTGCAGGATAGAACCCCATAACTGGTGGGCGAATTGTGCAGGACACCTGCCACAGGTGCCTTGACAATTCTGGAAGGGGGCACCGCTCCAGGTGGGAGGGTGCAGAGCCCCAAGGAGGAGGACCGGGTGTCGGAAAGCCCACCCCAGTCTCCTGTCCAGCCACCGGGTACAGGCCTGGGGCGGGTGAGTCAGTGTCAGGATGTCATACCTGACCTGACAGGAGGGAGAGTGGACAAAGGGTGCCAGGCACCTGGGGCTACTGCCCCCACTCTCTGACGCCACAGAGGTTTGAGAGCCCTGAGAGGCATAAGGCCTGGGTCTCATCACTGACAACTGTCAGTAGCCACTGTGGCTTGCTGTCCTGGTGGACAGAGTGTCCCCTGGGGGGGGACAGGAGTCACACCCCGGGGGTGGACTGGGCCACACCTCTGTGTTGGCCATGTGGGTACTGTCTGTCTGTTGGGACACACCTGTGAGCAAGCTAAGGTTAGGTGCTGCACAGATGGTGTCCACAGGTGAGGAGAAGGGTTCCCCATGGGTTAACTTAGTGGGCCCTGAGAGTATGGACAGAGGGATCCAAATGGGTTCAGATTGGCGTAGAACTGGAGTATGCCCCTGCAGTTGCGGGCCAGGGTCCATGTTCTATCGCCCAAAGCAGGGAAGCCCATAAGGTAGTGATTGGTCTAACCTGCATTTAGGCTGGAAGGGGGTTGTGTTGAACTTGGCCCTTTTTGCAGGGTCATCCCTGAACTTTTTTGCCTTCCTCCTGTATTTTTTCTGACCTGTTTTTATTGGTTTTATGACTCTGGGCACTTTACCACTGCTGATCAGTGCTAAAGTGCATATGCTCTCTTTATAAATTTATGTTATGGATTAGTGATTCCATGATTGGCATATTTGATTTACTTGTCAGACCCTAGTACAGTGCACCATGAGTGCCCAGGGCCTGTAAATCAAATGCTGCTGGTGGGCTTGCAGCACTGATTGTGCCACCCACAGAAGCAGCTTGTAAAATGTGGCTCAGGCCTGCCATTGCAGAGCCTGTGTGCAGTCTGGGACTGCCATGTCGACTTGGCAAGTGCACCCACTTGCCAGTCCCTAAACCTTCCCTTTTCTGCATGTTAGTCACCCCTAAGGTAGGCCCAAGGTAACCCTGTGTTACAGCAAACAAATGATGGACGGAATGCTGACAATGTAAACATTCTCCCCCAGTCAAAAGATCTTGGTTAAATCCATCGTTCTTTTGCCCACTATGCCACCCCAGTTTGGACCCAGCCATATGCAAATCAGTCTTGACCCTGTGCCCCATGGGAACAGTCCAGACCGAACTGCCAGGCCAGGTCCTCCCTGGACCGGAAACAAGCATCCTGGGACCGGTTTCAGGGTATGTCACCCTTCTTCAGCCAGGCTAGCTTGAATCCAGTGGCACAGTGAGCAAGGGACCCACATCTAGGCATACCCATCCCACTTAGGGCGAAAAGTATTATAGCAAACAAATGATGGACGGAATGCTGACAATGCAAACATTCTCCCCCAGTCAAAAGATCTGGGTTAAATCCATCATTCTTTTGCCCACTACGTACCCCAGTTTGGACCCAGCCATGTGCAAATCAGTCTTGACCCTGTGCCCCATGGGAACAGTCCAGACCGAACTGCCAGGCCAGGTCCTCCCTGGACCGAAAACAAGCATCCTGGGACCGGTTTCAGGGTATGTCACCCTTCTTCAGCCAGGCTAGCTTGAATCCAGTGGCACAGTGAGAAAGGGACCCACGTCTGGGCATACCCATCCCACTTAGGGCGAAAAGTGTTACAGCAAACAAATGATGTACGGAATGCTGACAATGCAAACATTCTCCACCAGTCAAAAGATCTCCATGCCACTGGAATCAAGCTATCCTGGCTGAAGAGGGGTGAAACCCCGAAACCGGTCCTAGGATGCTTGTTTCCAGTCCAGGGAGGACCTGGCTTGGCAGTTCAGGCTGTACTGTTCCCATGAGGCACAGGGTCAAGACTGATTTGCATATGGCTGGGTTCAAACTGGAATGGCATGGTGAGCAAAAAAACGATGGATTTAGGCCCAGATCTCTGTATTGGGGTGAATGTATGACATTGTTCTGCATTCTGTCCATCAACTGTTGTTTTGCATTTGTCACCCCGAGTGGGACGGGTATGCCCAGACGTGGGTCCCGTGCTCTCCATGCCACTGGAATCAAGCTATCCTGGCTGAAGAGGGGTGAAACCCCGAAACCGGTCCTAGGATGCTTGTTTCCAGTCCAGGGAGGACCTGGCTTGACAGTTCGGGCTGGACTGTTCCCAAGAGGCACAGGGTCAAGACTGATTTGCATATGGCTGGGTTTAAACTGGAATGGCATGGTGAGCAAAAAAATGATGGATTTATGCCCAGATCTCTGTACTGGAGTGAATGTATGACATTGTCCTGCATTCTGTCCATCAACTGTTGTTTTTGCATTTGTCACCCGAGTGGGACGGGTATGCCCAGGCGTGGGTCCCGTGCTCTCCATGCCACTGGAATCAAGCTATCCTGGCTGAAGAGGGTGAAACCTGAAACCGGTCCTAGGATGCTTGTTTCCAGTCCAGGGAGGACCTGGCTTGGCAGTTCGGGCTGGATTGTTCCCATGAGGCACAGGGTCAAGACTGATTTGCATATGGCTGGGTTAAAACTGGAATGGCATGGTGAGGAAAAAAACGATGGATTTAGGCCCAGATCTCTGTACTGGGGTGAATGTATGACATTGTTCTGCATTCTGTCCATCAACTGTTGTTTTTGCATTTGTCACCCCGAGTGCGACGGGTATACCCAGACGTGGGTCCCGTGCTCTCCATGCCACTGGAATCAAGCTATCCTGGCTGAAGAGGGGTGAAACCCCGAAACCGGTCCTAGGATGCTTGTTTCCAGTCCAGGGAGGACCTGGCTTGGCAGTTCGGGCTGGACTGTTCCCATGAGGCACAGGGTCAAGACTGATTTGCATATGGCTGGGTCAAACTGGAATGGCATGGTGAGCAAAAAAACGATGGATTTAGGCCCAGATCTCTGTACTGGGGTGAATGTATGACATTGTTCTGCATTCTGTCCATCAACTGTTGTTTTTGCATTTGTCACCCAGAGTGGGACGGGTATGCCCAGATGTGGGTCCTGTGCTCTCCATGCCACTGGAATCAAGCTATCCTGGCTGAAGAGGGGTGAAACCCCGAAACCGGTCCTAGGATGCTTGTTTCCAGTCCAGGGAGGACCTGGCTTGGCAGTTCGGGCTGGACTGTTCCCATGAGGCACAGGGTCAAGACTGATTTGCATATGGCTGGGTTCAAACTGGAATGGCATGGTGAGCAAAAAAACTATGGATTTAAGCCTAGATCTCTGTACTGGGGTGAATGTATGACATTGTTCTGCATTCTGTCCATCAACTGTTGTTTTTGCATTTGTCACCCCGAGTGGGACGGGTATGCCCAGACGTGGGTCCCGTGCTCTCCATGCCACTGGAATCAAGCTATCCTGGCTGAAGAGGGGTGAAACCCCAAAACCGGTCCTAGGATGCTTGTTTCCAGTCCAGGGAGGACCTGGCTTGGCAGTTCGGGCTGGACTGTTCCCATGAGGCACAGGGTCAAGACTGATTTGCATATGGCTGGGTTCAAACTGGAATGGCATGGTGAGCAAAAAAACGATGGATACAGGCCCAGATCTCTGTACTGGGGTGAATTTATGACATTGTTCTGCATTCTGTCCATCAACTGTTGTTTTTGCAAGGTAAACCTGTGGGCAGGGTGCATTGTATGTGAAAGGTAGGACATGCCCTGGTGTGTGTGGCATGTCCTGATAGTGAATTACAGCCAATTTCGTTTTTCACTATTGCAAGGCTATCTGTTCCCATAGGCAAGAATGGGCAGTTTGATTATAACATCTTATAAACATAACTGACCCAAGGAACAAGATAGGAAAATAAAGTTTAGTATGCCTGAACTCAGAATGTTAAAATACATCTTTTAGTGTGGGTGACTTTAATATTCTGTGTTTGAAAATACCACTTTTAGAAAGTAGGCATTTTCTTGTCTAACCATCCAGTATGCCTCTGCTAGGTTTGTGTATTCCATGTCTGGTTTATGAGTGACAGGGGGCTGGAGAGGGCTTTGGCTCCAGCAGTCTGATGAGTCAGGGCTGGGCTGAATAGGACCTAGGTTGAATAGAGAGTAGGGGGAGGAGATTTCCTTTCACATGCCTGAGCCTACATAGAATAGAGAGTAGGGGGAGGAGATTTCTTTTCAGCTACCTGGGCCAGGTCTGCTTTCAACAATGCTGTCTCCACCTCCTGCCAGGGCTCTGCACCAGGGAGGACAGAACTGGTTTGGGCTAGGTACAGACACTCTCTGCCTTCAGAGAACAAAGGATTTTGGAGTATAAATATTGGGGCCCAGACCCCAGAACTTTAGATCACTTCTGGGAATCAAGACGAACCTTTGCCAAGGAGAGAAACAAAGGAATCTGAAGGAGGAGACTGCCCCTGTGCTGTGTGCTGTTTGGTGTTGGCCTGCAGTGGTTACTTATTGCCAAGGAAAGGAGAAAAGGAACTTTGTGTGTACTTTATCATCTTGAGTAAGATCTCCAAGGGCTTGAAGCTGAGCTTGCCTCCTGTTCTGAAGTCTCAGGGATTCAAAGACTTCACCACCAGCTCCCCTGAATTTCCTTGCTGGGAATTCTGCCTGCAGAGAGGTGCCTGCTGTATTTTTGGGCCCTCTAGAGACTGCGTGTCGCTGGGAGCTGGAAGCGCGACGCAATGAGGAAGAAGCGTGTCGCCGCCACAATTGTCGCAGTCGCATCGCCGAAGAAGCGTGTCGCATCGCCGCAGAAGCGTGCCACCACCGCAGAGGTTGCCGTCGCATCACCGGAGAAGCGCGTCGCAGGGCCTGTCGCGGCTCAGAAACCACTGATTTCGCCGCACGGCTGTCGGGCATGCACGCATCGCATCCCAGTTGTCGCATTGCATCAAAGACACCATTTTGTCGCATCGCACCGGATCGTCGCATCGCATCGAGGTGCCATCTTGTCACATTGTAATCGGATCACAATAAGAAACAGACGCTTCGCCTCCTCTCCGGTAAGGAACAGACGCATCGCCTCCCCTGCGCTGCAGTAAGGAACAGGTGCCCCGCCTCCCCCAAAGCAAGGAACTGACGCATCGCCTTCCCTGCAACCCTTTTGTTTATGTTGCGTTACGCATCCAAGGTACTTTGAGAGTAAAGTGTCACATTTACCATCTACATTGAACTAAGCTATTTCTACCATTTGGAAGTCATATTTTTGAATACTGTATTGTGGATCTTTGTCGTTTGGTCTTGTGTTATGTCTAGATAAAGATTACTTTATTTTTCTAAACTGGTGTGGTGTCCATTTGTAGTGTTTTCACTGTATTACAGTATGTGTTCACAAATGCTTTACACACTGCCTCTGAGATAAGCCTGCCTGCTCGTGCCAAGCTACCAAGGGGGTGAGCAGGGGTTATTTTAGGAGTGTAGCCCCCTTACCCTGACTAGAAGCAAGGGCCCCTACTTGGTCAAAGGTACCTACCTCTGTCAACTAGAGACCCCCATTTCTAACAGCCAATGATTGTTTATGTACAGGAAGGTCCCCCTTCCTGCACATAAACAATCATTTTTTTGAAATGTCGTTTCACAACTTCTATGTGTGCTGCATTAAGCAGCACACATAGAAGTTACAAAACGACATTTAAAGATTGCTTATGTGCAGGAAGGGGGACCTTCCTGTGCATAAACAATCTTCCCCTGCACGCAGGCACCCTTGCACTATGGTGCAAGGGTGCCTGCGTTGGCGCTAGGCTGCTAAGTGTAGCACCAGCGCAGGGGGAAACGCAGGGCTGCACTATATTCTTGTAAATATGGTGCAGCCCTGCGTTTCTGAAGTGGTGGAGTGAGGCGTTAAGCCAGGAAGGCTAACGCCTCACTCCACCACTTCCCTTGCAAATATGCCCCTCTGTGTTTTAAAAAAAAACACATTTAATCCAGGTCCATCAGAAGGGGTGAGCAAAAGGATCATTATACCCCAAGACCGCACTTTCTGAGCACCCTAAACTCATGCTGTACTATATTGCTGTATAGGTTGTGGATCAAAGCTCCAGTTTTTAACAAAGATGGGGTAGCTAGCAAGGTTATCTCCAGTAGATGGTGCCAAATGCTTTCTTTTATCTACAAGGGGGCAGATCTACAAGAAAGTGCTGCAGCGAGGCACCGCAAGCCCTTTGGCTGCGCCACGCTGCAGCACTTTCAGAGCACAGGAATGCGACATATTTACAATGATATGTCGCATTCCTGTGCTCTCCCCTGCGCTGGCGCACAAACAGCTGCCATGCGCCGGCGCAGGCACCCGTGCACCCTGGTGCAAGGATTCCGGCGCCATGGGGAGATTGTTTTTGTGCAGGAAGGGGCACCTTCCTGCAAAAAAACAATCACTACAGGCATTTTCCTCTTTCAATGTGTGCTGTAGAATGCAGCACGCATTGAAAGAGAAAAACGAGGAGAAATGAAAACATTTCTCCTCGTTGCGCCTCGCTATGCCACCCATAGGGTGGTGTAGCATACTGAGGCATTTCCAGGTTTTACGATTCTTCGTAAATCTGGAAATGTGTCTCGTTCCATGGGTGTTGCGTGGGAACACCCACAGCAACACCCATGGAACACCCCTTTCACGCAAAGTGCTGCATGTAAAGGGGCCATATTTACAAGGACAGGAAAAGCCACGCAGGGTGGCTTTTCCTGTCCGTGTAAATAGGGGCAGGGAAATGCGCTGCCAGTGCGTCTCAAAAAGTGACGTACTGGCAGCGCAAGGGGTTTGTAAATCTGCCCCAGGATGTTTTTAAACTTCAAAACAGGTTATCCTCCTATGAAGGGTCTAACTTCAATTTCATGGTCCGGGCCCACAAAAACCTCTGTCATGCCCGCTTTTATCCTCAACTGCAGTGACGCAACATCCCCAAATTTGTAATGTGACGAATTTAACTGCCTTTAACCTAATGCAGTGAATTGGTACACAATTTGCGTAGTGTCTTGAAATTGAACTCTTCTTGACAAAGTTGCGCATGGTGATATCCTGAGGTTATGTGTGAAAATCTACAGAATATAAAAATGGTCAACAACAAAGAAGCCGAATGTTGAAAGGTCTACGGCTCCCAAAGGACAGGAGGAGTGGATGAAGCTAAGGAAAAGTTACAGTTCATATAGGCCTCTAAGTTGGCGCAGAGAAAGAGAAAATACCTGTGCAAGCATGTGTTTGTGTTTACTTTCTACACGTTATTACTACACTTTCCTGTTTTCCTTTCGGTGTTAAACCCAACCGGAAGGTGGTGTTAACAAGCTCAAAAAACACTTGTTTAAATTGTCATAGCAATAAAAATAAAAATGGTTTACCTCAATTTTTAGCATTTCATCAAGCCGTATATATGTCTTTTGATTTTCAATGTAAGGTACACCAGTGGACATGAGGTGTCCCAGGAGATCAAAGAACTGGTGAACAGCCATTAAACTTTAACTTTCTAGTGAGGTAGACTCATCTGTAAACACCTTTCCTACCATTTTCAGTATATTTAACATATTTTAATTAGACCTGAATAATCCAAGTACGAGTGTGAAAAAGAGCAACAAATTCTGTACAAATTACTAGATGACTCCAGGAAGTGGAGAAATTTAAGATAACAAAATGTTTAAATAAAGAAAAATACAAATAAAAGAACAAACGGCAAACTCCAAATCATATGCACACAGAGACATACGCAATTTTTTCAAGAAATTCATGCATTTCCATGAATGAGTATATACATTTCATACATGAATTGTAACAACGTTTGTAATTTATGGACATGCTTTTTTATAATTTATACGTGCCTATTTTTGTTAAACAGCCCCTTTTGTTTTTGAATTGGCCTATAGCTCCTAACCACCCCCACCAAGTAACTTAAAATATTATAACCCCTGCCCTCTAATTTAAAATGTTAGTATACCAATTCTTCTGGATTATTCGCAATGCAACTAGATGTAAATGTTAACATTTGTCAGAAGCTGCCTAGAGTGCTGGAGAGCATGTAGTCTTTTTTAAGGTGATAAAAATCACAAGAAAACAATCAATGGGGCATATTCACAAGGACTTATCGCCGAGTTATCGCCACCTTAACGCATCAAAAGTGGAGATAGATTTAACGCCCCATTCACAAGCGGGTGCAAACTACAGACATCGCCAGTATTCCCGCGATAACTGCCGCAAAATTTATCTCCACGGGTGACACCACCAACTAACCCTAATGAGATGCAGAGTAGGCGTTCCCGTGCAAAAACTCAGGAAAACACCACAGCATAACTTTCACAACGAACTGCCAGATCTGCGATGCGAACCAAAAACAGGCGCTAAGCCGCGGTAGCAGAGGGTAATTAACACCTGCTTTCTACTGGTGTTAAGCAGGATGACTACCTGCAGTATGAAAGGGAGCCCAGCCCAGAGCCACATCGGAAGACCCACAGATGCCATGGAGCCAATGATCCTGCAGCTCGGAGACCCAAGAGGGCCACAACACCCACCCCCACCACTCCCAGGCCCCCCTCCACCGCCCCCCCCAGACAAACACATACCGTGCATGACACAAGAGCCACCATAAGCGCATGATGTCGCACAATGACAAAAAGAAACACATGTGTGGTCCGAAGAACGAGAAACAGTCACTCATCATTGAAGTAACAACCAAAAACTTTATTGAAATACAACACAAAACACCAATGCGGAAGACTCCTGTCGGGTCCGTCCGGGACAAACTTGATGTCACAGCCTGGAAAATAAAGCACAAAATCAGAACGTGTGTCATGCGCACATCAAAGGAGCGAGACACAGAGAAACAGAGAATGAAGAAAAGGCAGAGAGAGAAAGAAAGAAAGGGAGGGAGGGAGAAAGAGAAAGAAAGGGAGGGAGAGGTAGAGAGAGAGAGAAGGAAAGGAAGGGAGAGAGAGAAGGAAAGGAAGAGAGAGAGAGAGAGAAGGAAAGGAAAGGAAGGGAGAGAGAGAGAGAGAGAAGGAAAGGAAAGGAAGGGAGAGAGAGAGAGAGAGAAGGAAAGGAAGGGAGAGAGAGAGAGAGAAGGAAAGAAAGGGAGAGAGAGAGAGAGAAGGAAAGGAAGAGAGAGAGAGAGAGAGAGAAGGAAAGGAAGGGAGAGAGAGAGAGAGAAGGAAAGGAAGGGAGAGAAAGAGAAGGAAAGAAAGGGAGAGAAAGAGAGAGAGAGAGAGAGGGAGGGACACTGCCGCCCCGCGCACCCAGGCACCACTGCTCACCTGCTGCCACCGGTGTGTCTCCAACCACGAGCCGGTATACACTGCAAGCCACCAGGTCTGCAATCTGTAATCGAGGCCAGAGTCAATCATGGCAGAGTCCATCTCACTGCACACGGCAACAATGCCTGTCCGTCCCTGCACACACATGCAGCCGCACCCTACCCCCTCCCGCCGGCCAGTGCTGGCTGTCCGCCCTTGCGCACCCAGGCCCCACTGCTCACCTGCCGCCAACGGTGTGTCCACCAGTGGGCACACCACGTGCCCGTGCAAGCTCCAGGCCCCGGTCCCGCGACCATGGCATGCTCCACATCATGCGGACCCGCACCGCGGCCCAGCAGGTCCCACACATGACGCTGAGTCCTGAGGCATCAATGGCAGAGACCACATCAGTGCACACGTCATCATCGCAGGCTGCACACCCGCTCAGCAATTTTGGTGCCACTAACCCTGTGCAACCCCAGTCAGCGCCACGTGGTGGTAGGCCTGTGATGGCCGCAAGGCTTCGGGTGCCACTAACCCTGTGCAACCCCAGTCAGCGCCACGTGGTGGTAGGCCCGTGACGGCCGCATGGCTTTGGGTGCCACTAACCCTGTGCGCAACAACTCATGGGCCCTTTATGATTGAGAATCGTGGAACGTCCATCATCCAGTCACCTCCGGCAGTGGGGAATGTGACGTTGTCGGCCCCTTATGTTGGCGGGGTCACATGGCCTGTGACGCCTGTGCCGGATGGGTGTGGTGTGTGTGCAAACCTGCCCTCAGGGAGTGCCCGTGACATGCTGACAACTAGACCAGTGACCTGCAGACCACTAGTGTGTAAACCTGCGACATGTAGCTATGTGGCCCCCCCCCTCGGAGCGTAAGCGGAGTGGTCTGGCCTGGTGTACGCCAGACCATCGCAGGGCGTGCAACAATGACTCGGGGGCTCTGGGCGTGGTTCAGTCCATGTCCGGACAAGGAAGTGACTAATGCGTGTGTCCCTGTTGTAGTGTCTATGGCACCCGGAACGCAATCGGCAATGTAGCACACTGTGACTGGAATCCCACTAGATGAGCATCATTGACGTTAGGGGGAGTCACTGACCCTACATTCATCCACACATTCATACTTGAATGATGAAAGACATGACACAGCAGCGTGTTTCAGAATGTTTAATGCACATCCAGTGGAGTTTTGCAGCTGGAGCAGTACAGGGCCATGCCAACCCCACTTCATAATATGGGCCCGTGGAGGGCCAGCCAGAGTCCATCGGGGAATGACAAGTACAGCGGAAGAGGAAGAGTACAGTCCGCAGTCTGGTCGCCGTGTCATTGGTCGTCAGACAGGATATGGCAGTCCATGTCGCGGTCCAAGGTGATTGCAGCAGAGTGTAGCGGGGGTCAGTGGAAGGTCATGTGGCCATGTGCGGCACCAAGCAGCAACAGGCCAGGTGGCGGAAATGAAGGCTAGTGCCTCCTTCTGATCTCAATCCCATCCACGTCCTCGGATGTGTGCTCTGCCTCACCTGTGGGTGGTGCAGTTCCGGCTGTGGCACTGTGTGCCACTGACACATCAGGGGCCGGAGGTGGATTGTCGGCCGCACTGTGTGGCAGTGACACATCAGGTGCCGGAGTGGAAATGTCTGCCGCACTGTGAGGCACTGACACACCAGGGGGCGGAGATGTGGATGGTGTAGGAGGAGCAGCATTCATCTGCGCCATGCCTTGTGGCAGCAATGCCATGATGAGGATCTGCAGGGCATGGTAGCTCCCAGCTACATTTTGCTGATGTGCAGTGGTGGCTGCCATCCTTTCCGCCTCCATCCGCACCATGTCCTCCATGAGCCTCCGCATGTGTGCCAGCTCACGGCTGAGCACGCCGGAGCCACTCTGAGCAGACAGGTGTTCTTGTCTCCGAGTCATGACTCCAGCGATGTCAGCCAGGGCTCGTTGGAGACCATGGAGCGGCCTGTGGGTGTCCGTTAGGGACTGGAGGTGGTCCCTGATGGGACTTAGACACCCATGGATGGCGTCAAGTTTGGTAGCCATGAGGTCAAACCCCACCCGCTCAGCCATCTCCCTCTGGCCCTCCAACACACGGCGTTGGAAGGCCATGTGTTGTTCGTGGGGGTCCTGGGAGACAGCCGGGGTTGTGGGTGCCTCATGCTGGGTGGTTTGTGGAGTGGGTGGGGTCTCCTCGATGCAGCTGGGCTGCCCTGGTCCTGGAGGTGATTGGCGGATGAGTTCAATGATGTATTGGAGGGCTTGGGTGTCGATGCTGGGGGTGTCCTCCTCGTCATCAGTGAAGAGTGGCTGGGACTGCTCTGCAGGAGGTGTTGACGGTGCCTCTGCAATGTGAAGGGGAGATGCTGTATTACAATGTGTCCACATGTATGTAGCCGCATGGTACATGTTCACATTCAGACAGCATGGCAATGTACATTGTGACAGTCTGTAGATCAGGGCCATGATCCAGAGTCATTGTGGGTGTGCACTGGGCTCTGCTTGATTGTGCATGTGTGCCATTGTGGCCATCTCCCCCGTCCCCCAGTACCTGGTGGTTACTCACCCTGTTGCTGTTGTGTTGTGTCATGTCGAGCAGTGTCCACTCCCCCGACTCCTGCCACGGTCTCCACACTGATGACTGTCGACACCAGCTCCTCCATGTCATCCAGCTCCAGCTGTGGCGCTGGGCTCCCACCTCCAGTCTGCATTGCTGCCTTCTGGTTGCCTGCGAGTTTCTCCTTGGTTTTGCGCTTGATGTCAATCCATCGCCTCTTGACCTCGATCCATTGACCTCTTGTGCTCTCCGACGGCATTCACCTTGTCCACGATGGACCGCCGTATTCCATTTTTGGTGCCCAATGACACGTTGGAGGTGACGAACAGTTCTTGATGGTGTTCCATCAACTCTATGACCAGGATCCTATTCTCCTGCGGACCGAGCCGCCTCTTCCTCTTGTCCTTGCCCTTCCCTGTCCCCGATGTCCCAAGCTGGTCATCCGGGGTGCTTGTGGGGTTCCACTCGTCCTCTGCGCCTGCTCCGGCTGCCTCCATGGTGCTTCGGTGTTGGTTATTTTGTGTTTGTGTGGTTTTTCTACTTTTGAAGTGATTTTCCCGCCTGCCGTGTGTGTATTGCAGGCCTGGCGCTGCTTATCGCTGATTTCCTCATCGTGGTTTGGCCCATCGCATGTTTTTTTTCGTTGGGGATTGTGTTTTTATTTCCGTCGCGGTGGTTGTATCGCGGACATTGGCCGCGTTTTCGGCAAACTATCGCATGGTACTGCCGTGTTGTGAATTCCACGCTAACACAGGGTTATTTTCCCGCGATAGACTGCGATGTGTAAAGTTGCATTAACATTTTTTGGAGATGTTTAGCGCACGTTCTTGTGAATATACCCCAATGTCTTTTAAACTCCCCAGTGCAGGCAACAATCACCAGCAACAAGGTCTGTGGGTTGTCCCTTTGTTTAATCATGCCTGGATGGATTGTGAGACCACGATGCTGATTTTGATTTGGGTGGTAAGGACAGGGCCAAGCTGGCTATTTATTCCAGCCGGCATTTCCCTGGAGGGCAGGGACCATTGAAGGCTGGCTTTTGACGGCCAAGGGCTTTTGATGATGTCTCTGTCACTTCGTCCATCTCCCCAAGGTTAATTGCAGCAGGATCAGAGGGGCATCAGAGATGGCGATCAGAGAGGAAGGAGAGAAGAAGTGACATGAAGAATGGATGGCAAGAGAGGGAGAGAGAGATGAGGAAGAGAGAAGGGGTGGTTTCAACATTTTTGTCAGGGGTGCTTTTGGTCACCAGTCAGTACTGGTAATAGAAAGTCCAACTGTTTTTGGAGGAAGTGCTAAATCTGGAGGAGAATCCACTGCATTTTCCTCCTTGACGAAAAAGAACGATGGTGGAAATTCCACTGGTGGAGTCTCAGTGGCGTAGCAGGGCGGTCCACCTTTTGAGGGCGACGGCGAGCGCAAGGTAAGTTTTCTTTTTTAAATGTTGTCCTTTATCGTCTGTCGCCCCCCCCCCCCCCCTGCTCTGCACTGCACCAGTCGTCACTGGGCGGCAAACTCATGGACTGCCCCGGGCGGCCAAAGCTCTAGCTACGCCACTGTGGAGTCTCCTTGCTCTAACTCAAGCCGCTGCTGCGACATCACCATTCCTGGATCCCGCTTTGATTCTGCACACTCTGTGCACTTATCAATTCTGCATTTGCAGCGGCACTTAAAGAAAAAAAGATAATGTCTCCTTCTGCCTTAAACACCAAGGACAGTTTAACTAATTTCCCTGCTGTTGTTAATTGACTCTTGTAAGTAGTGACAGTCACTCACAAGCATAGAAAGCAGTGTATGACTTGTGCCAGAGGATGCAGGTGATGGAAACTGGCAATCATTTCTGAGGACCAGGGCTTCTTTTTCATATTGAGATTTTGACCCAAATCAAGAGAGATGGAAAGGCAGAAAACCTAGGAAGAGAAAAAGAGGAAAACATAGATAATGGTGGAGGGAGACCATGCGATGATGAGATAAAGGGGCAGGAGATGTAAAGTGGTGGAAGAAAGAGGAATGAGGTGGCCTCAAAGATAGTCACTCTTTAGCATTAGGTAGACCCAGCATTCTGCAGCACTGGTGTTGGGCTTTAATGAAAAATGTTGGGCACCTGCATTTATTTTTTTAAATAAATGAAGCCAATTTGAAATAGGGTGACCAAACGTGCCAGGACAGTCCTGGTTTTTCACCATCTTTCCTGGCAAATTCAACTGAAACTCATGCCCTAGTTTTTAAGGAGTATAAAGTGAACAAAGAGGGAGGCATGCTTTCATGTGTTCCAATGCACAATTTGTGTAAAGCCTTTTCAGGAATCAATTTAATTAACACATATGATGCTCTGTGTAAAAATTGCATTTAATTTATACTCCGTGTAACTCTTTGTCTGAGTTTTCTATGTCCATGAGCTCTGTCTGAAGTCATTCTGTGGCCCTCGGTCAGTTCAAAAGTTGTAGTCCTACTTCTATGTTTATTAAATGTCCGGGCTTTAGGTTTTTAAAATCTTGTCACCCTAATTTGAAAGCATCCTCGCAAAGGCAGCATTTTAGATAAGTAGCGCTTCAGTCAGAATCGTCAGCTCGTGGAAGGCAGCACCCTCTCTGAGGCTGCAGTGCAAGACAAATCGTCAGCGTACGCTGCAAATGAATCCCCCAGCAGGCTGCACTAGACGCCAAGGAGACGCACACGCGCTCTGCCTGATGCACAGCACAGCACTATTCCAAGGCAACACCATGCAAAGAAAGCGTGCATTGCATCGGAAGCGGAATATAGGCGTCATTTTCAAAACAGCTATTTAAAAAAAAGACATATATATGAATAACGAAATACATATATAATACAGCTCTGTCTATTTAGGGGAGCATGCACATTTAAACAAATATTCGGCAGATGACGTTAGTACATATTACGCTGCATCGATTCCAGCACAACGGTGTTGGCTTTATGTCAAAATTCGACCAGCAAAATGAGTCTGAGATGAAAAACTAGCTTAGTTTTTGATTCCACAAATCCGACTTCCCGAAAAGGGTCTGTAGGCTGGATTTAGTGTAAGAAGGGAACTCAAAATGCACCATAAGAAAACCCACAAGCGGAATGTCTGTCTTCTGCCTTACAGATATTACCGTGAAAGGAATTTTGCATTTTCTCCTCAAATCGGATCATTTTCTTTTACAACTTAGCTCCATTTTAGGCCCCTTGTTTCTCGAAATCTAAAACAATCTTCCAATTTTTGCACTAATTGCTAGCATGATGCTTGTTAGATTAAAATATATTTCCATCAGAGCCTAAACTAGTTCCCTAACAACTTTCACTTTGATTAATCAGCAGCTGGTGCTCCAAATCTTGATGAAGCTAAAGATGTCGATTTGTGCTTAATGGAAACCGCCGCACTCCCTTCTTTTCAACGGAATTCATGCAGCAATTTGTCAGGGGCTCTTTCTGAGTGACTGACAGGGGTTTTAAATTTAGCACGGCGGGGTGTCTACTTATTTTTTGTGTTTACGTATTTATAGTGCACTCAGTGTGAGGGGACGCATGTTCCAGAGCATTATTTTGCCATAACTGGGCACTCAACTAAAATTAGGCAGATTGCTTTTTTGTTCAATTTTTAGGGAGTTACATACACATCCTACTGCATAATAAATTTGACAAACGGATGAACACCTGGGGTTCGGATCAACTAGACATTGAAATGTTTTTTTCCACTTGACTTCAAACGGCGACTTAAAAATAAGAATTATATTCTATATGAATGTGAGAGTGCGATGTTTAGTGTCAGTAAAAACATTCCCACCTCCCAACTGGCGATTCTTGGGCTGTTTTAAATAATTTTTGGCAATGTATTTTTGTGTTCCAAAATATTACCTGCATCTTCTAAGTACATCGCCCAGCTAGTACAACAATTAGTGAGTCAAAATTACCCCAGACCAGATAGGAACACATGCCTCCGGCTAAATCTAACCCTAACCAGATACCCTTGAACAAACAAGCCATAATCTTAAAAATAATATATTTTCAGTATATACACATGAGCTGAAAGCAGAAATAAGTGATTTAAACAGGAATTCTTTATGTTGTCTGTGTTTATCCTGGGACAAAGGCTTGAATCCATCCCTTTTTGACTAATCTTGGAAAACATTGCTGTCTGTGTTTATCCTGGGACAAAGGCTTGAATCCATCCCTTTTTGACTAATCTTGGAAAACATTGCTGTACCCAAACCCTTGGCAGCCTGGTGCCGGTAGACATCCCATTCATGCCCCCATACCCGGATGATCCACAAGGGGGCACAGCTTGCCCCATGTCAACCCGTTCAGAAGTGTTTTCCTCAAGGTCAAAGTCTGACACATCACAAGTGGTGGTGGGCAAAATATTTCATTCCGGCGGTGGAATTGGCAGAGTTTTGGCGACTTTGTGTTACTCTTGTAATGCTGAGTTCTGGCCAAATTCTGCCAATCACCCTTTGGCAGAATTTTTTCTTGCGTACGGGCTCCAGGATGGTAAGTTAGGGAGCGAGATTTGGCATCCCCTATCATGATTTCTGGGCGCTAGGAGGACAACCAATGAGATCTTTTAATGTGGCTAGTGTGACCGTTTGCAGACAGAAGGCTGCCCCTCAGGTAGAAAATCTACTTGAGTAGCAGCAAAATCAACTTGAGTAGCTGCGCTTTTTGCCGCAGCACGTGGTGCCTGTCACACTGATTTTTCGGTGCCGAATGTGCTCCCGGTGCTAAATCACAGGGCAAGCAGAATGGCGTGCCTATCGCCTCCTTTTGGAGGAACTCCAAGGAATCTCGTGGAGTTTTTATGCAACTCTGCGGAATTCAACGGAGTCAAATTCCACAATTTTGGCCCACCCCATATCTATAGGGGACAGATCACAATATTCTCTGACACAATCTAGCCAAACCATGTTTTGTGTGAAACATAACACTTGGCACCTACCTCTTCAGCTGCAACAGTAAATCATGAACTGCAAGGCTGCACAGCACATTGCTACCCTGCAAAGCATCCTCCCCAGTGGTAATGCCGGGACAAAACCAAAATGGCTCCCAATAACTGCTTTCCCTTTGCTCTGTTTTAATACTATGTACCCCATTCCCTTCCCTAATCTCCTGTTCTTGATATTTGTAATTACAACATGGTCTATAAACATGAACAAGTGCATGCAACTATTTTGACATTTTGCACTACCTGGAGAATTTTGTGTGACATACAAGAGAGTTCGAAAATATGTTATATATTTTTATGCACATTTTGTGAGTTGGGGCATGGGCACAGTTAGTGCCCCTACGATGGCATCCCAGGAACACCCTTGCAGTTGGGTGCAGGCCCATGTTGCATCCACCTGCAAGGCGGTCCCTGCCTCCTTTTCAAACACTGCCAGTCCAATGTTTCCAGTGACATATGAAGCAGCGGTTTAAAACCAAAACTTGGCATGGCGTTGCGGCACTTTCTCCAGCATAGATAACTTGTCGTCTTCTCTGTGCACTGTGCATTCTTTTCATAATCTGGTGTTTTCTTCCGGTCCGTGCCCACACATTAAAGATGCACCTCAGTGCAGACCTGGACAGGGCTCCCTATGCATAATTTGGTCAACAGTGCGCTCACTGTCCATCTATCAACAATTTTAACTATGAAGAGTTGTCTTTGTTTAAAAGTTCCCTTTCTAGTTCTACATCTTCCTCCTCCTTAGAAAGAAACCATATTATTGTCGCACTTCCCAGCCTCTAATAGTGTATTTGTTCAGTGTGCTTTGTCACCAGGTCATTGTGGCTCTATGCCTTAATCCTTTCTCTTTTTCCCCATTTTCCCAGGTGTAAATGGCTCATTGTTTTGGTAACGTGAACCTTACCCAATCCCATTTTTCATCATCTATGTTTTACCATTGCCTCTTTCAATATTACGGTTTGTGGAAAGCATTTTTGTCAGAATTTACAACCTGTGTTTGGGTCTTGCCTCTTCTCCATAACGTATGTGGTTAATGTGCGGCAGTTCTTACAAAATTAACTATCTGCAGGAAGGCCCTTTATTTAAACTCAACAACTGCACAGTCAGTGAGGATGAATTCTGCCTGCTTTGATTTGCAGTTTGACACAGCTCTCATTACCAGGACTGCCAAACTCACTTCTGGATTTGCATGGTAATATCACAATAAGCAATTACAATAATAACAGGAAGACAATTTGGTCAGCAGTGGCCTCGGTACAACAATCATCAAACACAATAACTGTAAATAATTATTATAAAAGAATACCGGGGTTGTGCACTGTTTTCTCTTTGTTTTTCCTGCAGTCACTTGTTAACACTGTGAGCTGTAATTATATGTTGCTAACCTGCAGCTTCAGATCCAGTTGAAAATGTAGAAGTATCTTAATCCCTCTGGGAGAAGGTGATTCCGTCTTATAAATTTAATATCTGGGCTGTCTACACCACACTGCACCAGCACGTTTCAGCAATTAGGTAAATGTCTTAAACGGATCAAGTTTGTATAAACACCGAAATTCTCTAGATCATTTATGGTTTTGATCCAGCAGAAGCGTACTTATAAATATATATATATATATATATTTTTTTTTTACCTGTTCTATCTACTCTAATTTAATCCTCCAACCGTTCTCGACCCTTTATGATTAGATGATCAATTCCATTCACCACGGAGGCGATGATCTTCTGATTAATCTTTCTCCGCCAATATAAAGGGGTGGAAATTAGGGTGACTAAGCTCACTGTTGGCTGTCCAGTGAGGACCATTAATTGACAGCTAACTCACAATTTCGAAATCAAATTTAGATACACCACTCTCAAAACGATACTGTAGATACAAAGAATACCAACCAGAAGTCCCAACCTCCTAAAGAAGTTAAGACTAGTAAGAACTATACAAACTAATAGCTCTGCAGTCGTAACACAAAATAAAAAAAGCAACATCTGTTCTATCAGGGCTTGCTGATTCTTCCTACAATGCTTGTAAATCATCAATATTAATCAAATGACGAATCAACAAGACTCAATAATACTCAGGCAAGTTTAAAATATGAATTATTGTATTCGAGATGCAAAGTTCATCATAGTCAGCAATTGCTTCAGCAGCTCAGTTAGAATTAGAAGAGCTTTAATAAGAATGCCAAGCATTTAAGCAGGCGTTTGAATCAAAACTAGCCCAAGATTTACAGAATCGATCTACCAAATAGGCAGAAGGAAAGTTCGTAGACTAACAGTTCAATTCTAAGGGATTGAAGGATTCCATTAGAGTACATTAGGGGCGAGTCTATTAGCATAATGCTTAAGAAAAGTTTGGGAGAAGTATAGTCTATATGCCCCCGACTGTAGCATAGACTAAGCAGTCCAAAATTAGTAAAGTTCAAAAATCGAATAGCATTCATATCTGTCTCAGTCCATAATGCAAAATTAGCATGCTCCAAAACAAGAAGTTTGCGTTCTGCATTAAAGGAAAAAAGGTATGCCAAATGTGAAGCAATAAAAGGATCTGCGTGGGCATAAAAGAAAAAGAACGTGTTGCCCCCTCCTTTGGGGTTTTTATAAGTTCTTTGGTAAAGTCTTAATGGCGTAGCATCACATTGCCATCAAAAGACCATCACATGGCTATGCTCACATCATGTCACATCAAATGGTTGAAAAATCGAGCTGGTTTCCCATGCCTGTCATGAGAAACGAAACTTAGAAATTCCACTTAGCTCTAACATTGCTAAAAGGAAATACAAAGTTACAGTTCATGATCAGAGTAGAAATTATATTCCCAAATGAACATTTCACTGTCAATATTCAAAAGTACATCAAGGAACAATAGTGTACAGAACAAACAAATTACATTTCTCGTGTAAAGAACGATCCATTGTATTAAATTCAGGGGAAAGGGTAATACCAGTGAAAAAGTATCTCGAAAGAAGGAAAGAAAAGAAAGAAAGGCCTTTACGATAGCATTGCATGGCTAAATAAAATAAGCTTTAACTCTACCTTACTTGAAATGAATTTAAACTAATTCATATAAAAATGTATGAACTTTCACGAGCATTATTACATGAAATGTCTATTGCCAATATAACCTACTTACACAAATTTTTCACATACATTTCGTAAATGCACAATTTTCAAAATACAAAATTCTAATCTCGTTTGAATGTTTTCATATTCTATAGCATTTCTAACTGTGTACATTATCAAGTTCATATTTAATTTCTAACACAATTTAGCATTGATTTTCTAAATGATGCAAATTTGCAATAGGCACCATATTGCTAAGCCACTCCATTTTTGCACAAACTTCCTTTAGTAAGCCTGTTTCATTAATACAGCTCCGTTTACATGTATTATTATTATTCTGCATGTGTTTTCTTCATCTTATTTTTAAAAGCAAATTTTTACAATGCTTCTACTACACTAATTTCTATTTCATGTATCCCTATTTATCGTGTATAATGTAAAATTTCAACCTTTTCGTGTTCTCATTGTATAAATGTGTTGTGTATTATAATTCTCTAAATCTCATTGCATCAGTTGTATGTTACTATATTGATTACAATATCAACCTACCATTTCATTGACACTTAGACCTACCATTATTTTCACTCTCTGTACAATACATATAGGTGTCAATTACTTCAGCATCAACCAATGCCGTGGCCTTACCTGCTTATACACTATCACCAATTACAATTCTAATCCAATTATTTACTATAATGCCCACACTAATCTCACTCATACCCGAATGAGTACCCAAAACCATAAGCCTTTAAGCAATCTTAATTCTGATAAGCCTAATCCATGAAAATATTAATGCAATTAAATTAAGCTATATCAAATAAAAACACAAGTGCAAATAGAATAAAACCCAGGAAAATAATCCTTTCTATTCAATTAATTCATTTAAATTAAATTACAGTATAAATATTGAACTCTACGGTTAAACCCAAATCTTTTACAATGTTAAATTTAAACAAATTAAAGATGCATCTAAATTAATGAAATAAAAAATGAGAAAATATGCACAAGTTAAAATATGTTTTTAATGTGTAGAATTATATACATATTGTAAACTTACTACTTAAAATTGTAGATTTTTGCTACTGATTTTGTGTCTGGCAGAGGGGTTATTCAGTCCATATGTGACGGATATCCCATGAACCCTATTTTCATGTGCCATAGGATATAATGCACTGCTTCCTCTACTACTGGCAGGAGAGTGGTCTCCGTACTGGGTTTAGATAGGAACCCTGTCTGTGAGGGGTGCAGGATGTTGTGGTTTTCTAGAAATTCTGAGAGGGACTGATTGAAATTGGCCTGTAATTTCCTGGATCAAGAGGGTCCAGGTTGGACTATTTTAAAAGTGCTTTTACTATGGCATGTTTTCATGCTGAAGGAGCTCTTCCTTCAGCTAAGGAGAGATTTAGCATTTCTAGTAAAGTGGGCAAGATGTGTTCTGCTGCTTTAGCAAGAATGTGTGGCAGGGCCAGATCCAATGGTGATCCTTGTTTGACTTTGCTGAGGGTGGCGGAGAGGATATCTAGCTTGAGAGTAGGGGATTCGGTTGGGGCGATGTTGCTGCTTTTCTTCCTGTGTCGGTTTCTTCTGAGATTAGTGTCTCTAACAGGCTCTTGGAAGGATAGGTAAATATGGATTTTTCAAAAAAATCTTTCAAGGTTATTGCACAAAGATATTGAAGGTTTGGGAGTCAAGCTATTGAGGGGGGAGGCTCTAGTACGGATTTAACAATCCGGAACATTTAGTGCAGGGAGGCCCGATTGATTTTTTCATCGTAGTATGTAGCTGGGGCAGTTTTAATTTTCGGAATGGTATTGTCTAATAGTGCCTGAGTGTTTAGATTTGCTAGACTTTCTGTATATTTCCTCCATATCCTCTCTGCTTTTTTACACTCTTGCCTTAGTAGCCACAGGTTTGGGTATACCAGGGTGCAGATGTATATTTGGCACATCTGGTGTGGGTTTTTATGGGGATTACTTGGTCGAGTGAGTGTAAGATCCACTGAGAGATCAAATCATTTGGTACTGTGGGGTCTGAGCCAAGGTCAAGTCTAGTCTTATTTTGAGCCTGTTTCCATTTATCACTGTGTAGTTTAGACCAGCTTCAGTCTTTCCAGGTAGTTGGTCTAGGGGGTGGGAATGAGCATGGTAATTCCAGGATCAAGGGAATCATGAAATGATCCAACAACATTACTGAGATCAGCTGATGTACTATTAGTGGTGCATTGGAGACAATGGGGTCAAATAGATGGCCTTTTTCGTGTTTTGGCCCTGTTACCCTCATATATAAGTGGACACAGCCAAAGCCTAGATAACAATGATTGCAGGATAATCAGATTTAAAAAGAACTTGTGTTTTCCTTGCGTGTTGCAAGCTGTCGCAAGGCAATGCAAGTCCTTAGATAAGATTTATGAAGCATTGCAAGGGGCGATTTGTGCAGCGTTGCGTGACTTTATAAAGAAAGCTGATGCAACATTTCATTGTGACGGGCTTTCCATGGGTGGAGCATGGGCTTTCCCATGCACCCACCCATGACATTTGTTGCAATCTTAGATTTACTAAAGGCAACATACCTGGGATTGCTCCATAATGGTGTGCCTGACACAAAGAGGAGTAGCGAGGAGAAATATTTTTTTCTCATCATTATTTCCTCTTTCCATGTGTGCTGCATTCTGCAGCAAGTATGGAAATGGGAATACGCCTCTAATGAGTGTTTCTGTGCAGAAAGGTATTCCTTCATGCATGTTCGAAATGGGGGCTTCTAGTTGGCAGTGGTTTGCACTCTGTCCAAGTAGGGACCCTTCCTTCTAGTCAGGGTAAGGGGATTACACAGCTAGGATAAGCCTTGCTCCTCCCCTCCGCTTGGCACGGGAAGTCAGGCTTATCTCAGAGGCAATGTGTAAAGCATTTGTACATAAACACACAGTAACACAGTGAAAACACTACAAATGGACACCACACCAGTTTAGAAAAATAACCAATCTTTGTCTAAACCAAACAGAAACAAAACGACAAACATCCAACATACACAAATCAAGGTATCACTTTTAAAGTCTTAAAACAGTTTAGTCCATATAAAACTATGGATGTGTCCCTGTTAGCACAAAGTACCTGAGCTGCGTCAAAAACAAAGACGAAAACAGGCGCAGGGGAGGTGAGGCGGCGGAAAGCAAAGTGATGAGTCGGTTCCTTACATGCAGAGAAGGTGATGCATCCGTTCCTTGCTCCCAGGGCAGGTGATGTGTCGATTCCTTACTGCTGCGCATGGGAGGTGATGCGTCGGTTCCTAACTGTGAGCGGAGGTCATGTGTTGGTTTCTTACTGTGCGGCGAGGTGATGCGTTGCTTCCCCCGACACACGCCCTCGGTTCCTTACTGAAGCCCAGAGTCAATGTAGACTTGACACACAGGTGCGATGGGTGGAAAATCTGGATGCGCTGGAGTCGATGCGTCTGCAGCAAAACAGGCACTGTGTTGATTCTTCCAGCTGCAAACAGGTGATGCGTCAATTCCTTCAGCCGCACAGCAGGGCCTGCATCTGAGTCAGAGCGGGAGTGTCGGATGTCAGAGACAAGGTGCTCTAAACTTGGGCTGCAGCAGTTCTCTCAGCCACAGGCAAGCGCTGCATAGATCTTTTCTGCCGCAGCGTGGCGATGCTTGGTTTTTCGACCACATAGCATGCTTGCAGTGGGAAAAACGGCGCTGAAGAGCAATGTGTGGATTTTCAGCTCTTCTTGCAGCAGAAGCCACCTCTAAGGGCCAAGAACTGGAATTGGCACCACTTGGCAGGTCAGAACTCCCAGCAGAGGAGTTCAGGGGCTGCAGGTAAAGTCTTTGATGGCCCAAAGACTTCTTAACATGAGGCAAGCACTCAAGCCCTTAGAGAATCTTCTCAAGCAGGATACCAAAGCAAAAGTCCAGTCCTTAGTCTCTCTAAGACAGAATCAGCAACTGCAGACCAACCTAGCAAAGGAAACACAGCAAAGGGGCAGTACTCCTCCTAACAGCTCTCCAGCTCTTCTTCTTGGCAGAGTCTCCTCTTGATCCAGAAGTGTTCTAGAAGTCTAAGCTTACGGGTCCAATACTTACACCACTTTTGGCCTTTGAAGCAGGCATACTTTGAAGGATAGTCTTTGTAGTGCACAGATCCCGCCTTGCCCTGTCCTGGCTCCAGACACACTACAGGCGGGTGGAAACAGCATTTTGATAGGACAGGCACAGCCCTATGCACGTGTCAGTGAAAACTCCTCCCACCACTCTAGCTCAGGAAGACCCATCAGCCCGGTGATGAGTCATTAGGATATGCAGGGCACACCTCAGATCCCTTTGTGTGACTGTCTAGAGTGAATGCACAAACAGTTTAACTGTCAGTCTAAACCAGCCGTGGATTCCACAGGCAGGCAGAGGCCCAGGATGGTCAAGCAAGCAACTTTCTAAAAGTGGCATTTTCAAGCACACAATTAAAAAACATCTTCACTGAAAGATGTATTTTTAAATCCTGAGCTCTGGGAGCCCAAACTCCAAATCTCGATTTCTTCCCAATTGAAAGTTACACTTGCAAGAAGGCAGCTCCAATGATAACCTATGGCAGAAATAGTCCTTGCAATAATGAAAAATGAAATTGTCAGTATTTCACGATCAGGACATGCAAAACACACCAGCACATGTCCCACCTTTCACATACACTGCATCCTGCCCATGCAGCTATCTTGGGCCTACATTAGGGGTGCCTTACATGTAGAAAAGGGAAGGTTTGGGCCTGGCAAGTGGGTGCACTTGCTAGGTCGACATGGCAGTTTAAAACTGCCCTCACAGACACTGCAGTGGCAGTTCTGAGACATGTTTGCAAGGCCACTCATGTGGGTGGCACAATCAGTGCTGCAGGCCCACTAGAAGCATTTGATTTACAGGCCCTGGGACCACAAAGTGCACTTTACTAGGGACTTACCAGGAAATGGTTTTGGTTTGGAGTGAGAAAGTGTCCAAATATAAGGGACTGGAAAGAGGCCCAGCATGATTATCAGTGGCTGAAATTAATTCAAACATTACAGCCATCACAGTTTTGTTTTACTCAATAAATAAGGAATCAAAATAGCTATAGCCCAATTGTGTGGTGATATCGGTATCTGTTATGCAAAATTGTGTAACAATTTTTCATCAATTCTCGAGAAATAATCTAAAAATCTTTGCAAATTGCATGAAATTTACTACAATTTAAGCTAAAAGTGGGGTAAGGTAGTTAGATTTTGACTAAAGCCCTAGAAACCACTGAAAAAAAAAATGTTAAAGTCAAGTTACGCATAGGTCTTGTAATATTATAAAAACTACAGTTTTAAAACAAAAATCCACTGAAATTATCGAGTTATACGTAACTGACATAAGTATGATGTAATTTGAGATGTCATGAGTGATGTAATATATAAGGTCATAAGCAGTGCAGAGCCTTACTTGCATGTTGCACATGTATTATTAATGACATGTCTCCTGACTAAGCTAAATTTACATTTCCTAGGTATTTTTATCTCACCGATAAACTGAGGGGCATATGTACACGGACTTAATGCCGCCGTAGTGTAAATTTTTTTATCGCCTTATTTACAAGTTGCCGCTAGCTGGAGTTAGCAGCACTTTTCCAGTGAAAATGTGAATTTTAAAGATCGCCACTTCCGTTAGCGAGAGTTAACAAAAATGAGATGCAAGGTGGGCGTTCCTGTGGAAAAAACTGCCGCTATCCCCACTTCGCGATATTTACAAGGAATTCCTTGTATGGTGCAAAACCCAAAAAACTGCCTGTAAGTTCAGTTAGAGGCAGTGTTTTAAGAAAATAGCTGGTCTTAAAATTGGTGCAAACACTTGGGGCCTCATTTCAGAGGTTTTGGTGCTGGGCAGTGCTGCAAAGAATATAGCTGCACTGCCCTGCGCCAAAACAAAAGCTCAGGAATGCGCCCCACCATAAGATATGGTGCAGTCCTGGGCCTTATTCATGATAATTGTTGCATCGCTGCAACAAAACAGCATTGGCATACTTTTTACTGCGCCCTCCTTGCGACACCATGGATGCGCCATATTTACTGTACGGCGCTCCATGTTGCAAGGATTTACAGATTATGTCAGTATTACTGACGTATCTGTCGGTGCTAAAGTCACGCATTGCTGCAATTTTGTCGCAAGCATGACGCAACTCCAGCAATGCATGGGGCAGGCCTATCCCTATGGCACTGCGTCACCCTTACGCCCACCATGAGGCAGGCGTATGGTTTTGACGCAGTAGCGTCCTAGAATTGTTGCAGTGTACTGCTCATATGAGGCTTTGCTGCGTGGCAGAGCCCTCCCTGCATACATCCTATCTGACGCAGGTATAATGTGGCCTAGGGGTTTACTAGGTCACGCATATGCCTAGATGCGTCCCTTTGTACAGAGTCTAGTTTAGCATCCAGGGTGTCTGCTGTCACCTTCCCCGGCGGCCAGAGACCCCCAGATGCTTGTCCACTGACACAGAGGAGCTGCCAGGTTGTCGGCGCAGTTGGAGCTCCATCGGTGGCGTTTGCGCGCTGCACTGTTGGCATCTATAAGCGTTGGCGGAGTGGTGGTGCTGAGGGAGTTGCCGAAAAGTTCTTTGATGGCCTTGATCCAGCTGTAGCTCAGGGGGCGATGATGGCGGTGGTGTACGGTGGGCGTGGTGAAGGCATGATGTATACTATGATGGTCAGTCCAGGAGAGTTTAGTGGTGTGGCTGTAGTTGAAGTTCCCGCTGGCGGAGAAGACGGGGTTGAGCGTGTGTCTGGCTATGTGGGTTGGTGCAGTGACTAGCTGCTTGAGTCCAATGTTGGCGAGGTTTGCCAGGAGGGTGGTGGTGTTCTGGCCACTGGGGTTGTCCAGGTGGAAGTTGAGAAGTCTGAGTAGGATGTAGTCAGTGGATGGGAGAGCCTGGGGTGCGATGAGGTCAACAACGGCATCGGTGAATGGGGGTTCATGGGCCGAAGGGCCTGTAGACAAGGGTGCTGTGGAGGGTGGGGTTGGGATTGGTCCGGATCTTGAAGTGGAGGTGTGCCATGGTAGCTGTCAGGTCATTTGAGTGCGTGGTCAGTCAGAGTGTGCTTGTTTAGACAATGGCAATGCCTCCTCCCGGGTGCTTGGGATGGTCCATGTGGGTGAATTTGTAGCCTTCGTGGATGGTGATGACGATGTCTGGTCTGGAGCAGAGGTTGGTCCAGGTTTCTGTGAACAAGGCGATGTCTGAAGAGGTGGCGTTGAGGAGGTGCCAGATTTCTGTGGCGTGTTTGTGGAGGGACAGCACATTGAGGAGGATGCAGTTGAGCCGGTCAGCTGCGCTGTTGGTCGGCTGGGCTGCAGGAGGTGCTGGTGTGCTGATGTGGTAGAAGGTGCGTTTGCAGTTTCGGCAGGCGCAGGGTGCAAGGGAATTCTACAGTGATGCTAGATGGCATGCGGTGTGGCATCCAGGGCTGATGGCGAGGAGGGTGCTGGCGTCATAGCGGTGGAGTGTCCGAGAGGAAGGGTCCTTGGTGCTGGGCGTGGTCCAGGGGCGGACGGACTCAGATGGGCTTGCCTTTGGCGCACAAGTGGTACGCCCGCTGCGCATGGCCGCACAGCGGCTGCCATTAAGTAGTGCTGTGGGGGACTGGACAGCTGGGAGGCAGGAATTGCGGGAAAGGAAGCTCGAGGGGGCGGGGACATGGGAGGGAGCGAGGTTTGTAAATATATTTTAATTAAATCTTACCTCGAGGCTGGGTCCTGCATCTTCTGTGCTCCTGCTCTCCTGAGTCTGCTTCTAGGAACAGGAAGCAGGCAGCCACGCTCCTTCCCCTAAGCCAATCACAACACTGCAATATGGCGTTGTGATTGTTCTTGAGCGCCGTGACAAGGCGTTCAGCCAGGGTCTGGAGGGGTGGGCATGTTCTCCATGCAGGCTGTAATGCAGCCCGCATTGCGAACAGGGAAGTACACATGACTGCATTGGGCAGCCTGAGAGGGCCTACCAAACAGTCATTGCGTACTTGAGTGGGCATACCACTCCGCCCCTGCCCTGCTCCGTGAGTAGAGCAGCCCCACCTACCCTCCCGCCCGCAAAGGAAACATAGCATGTGAATATCAGAAAGTTATCATCATGTTATGTGTCCTCTTCTTGCACTGCTTGAAAGCAGTGGGGCGACGCTCTTCCGCCATAGCGGAGGAGCCGCCCTGGGGGTGTGTCACCCACAGGCACTAGGCCTGGGCCTGACTCGGCCCCCGGGCCTCCTCCGCTACGCATCCCAGATTCTCCTCACCTGGACATTGACACGTGGCACAATCCGCTTCACTCTCTTCAAATGTGTGACTCAGCCAGCAGGAGCCTCAGCCAGGTGGGATTTCACAAGCCTGGGTACAGCAGTTGGGTCCGCTGGGGAATCTCCCGATGCAGGTGATGCAACAGGGCCCCCTTATGCGTGAAGTTGCAGTGCTCCCACCACACATGTTTGGCGCAGCTCAGGGGCCTCACCCTCCACAGCGTCCGGCCATTCCAACATCCTCTGCCCTATGATGCAGGGAGGCACGGCCCACCATTGGAAATCCCCTCCATGCATCCCGGTGTAGTGGTGGCGCATGGTATGCGATGCAGACCTCCTTACGTTGGTGCGCAGGAGTGCCTCTACCATTCACAGCTCCAAGGGGCACCAGGCGGTCTTCTCACAGAGGTCAGCAACGTGTCTCCATGTGACCTGGCAGACTTCACCACCAGGTAAGGGCATTTGCTGACGCCTCAATGTCTATCCCGACACGGCCCAGAAACTCCAGAGCACCTTCGCATCCTACTCCGGGTCCCAGACGCAGGCACAGCGTGGCCTCCGGGACCCCGGGGACTGTCCGCACTTTCAAGGTTTTGGCTGCCATGGTGTAGCAAGGAGGGCGCTATGAAAAGTGATGCATCACAGGTTTTCCCCAGCGATGCACCTCTTTTCATGAATGTAGCCCTCATTCAGCATTTCCTCTTCCCCTGGGACTCTGGCTGGCCATCCTGGCTGTTGGGGGGTTTGGGGAGGTTGTTGATCTGTGCTGCACTTGTCCCTGGCTGCTCTATTCTGCAGTCCATTGTTTTTCTTTTATTTTTTTCATTGGAGGTGGACTTATTGGCTATGTTTGCCTCTAGAGGCAAAAAAGGTGAAGCTCTGCTGACTAACATGAGTTTTTTGCCTGCAAACTGGCCTTTCGTCATTTTTCGCCCGCTAACGTCAGAATTTGCATCACCTTTACGCTGGTGTAAATACATCACTAACAGGGCGATAGTTTTTGGTGATAGGCCGTGTTAAGAAAACTGCCGCTAACTAGCGCTAACGCTAGTTAGTGACAGTTCTTGTACATATACCCCTGAGGTTTTGAAAACAGTTGAAAGAGCTCTGGTACTTACAACACAATCTTTTAGTGACGTTGTTAAAGATTTTTCCCCATTGGTCGAATGGACTTTTGTTGGATAACTTGAAGCGCTGCAAGGTAGAAAAGTAATCGGCAATACATTTCTAGCTTGTGAAGTCAATGTGACTGCACAATAAGGACAAGGAATCACCAAATATACTTAAATAGGTTCAATTCAGTATATAAGCATACTAAGAATAAGTACAAAAGGTACAACAATACATCTGGTAAGCTGAAATATCTCAGTAGATTGTGTCATAATAAAATGAGATACAGAATAGTAACAGCTACAACATTAAGGAAACAAATCAAAGTGGACAGATGTTCCATAAAGAAACTCCCCTTCTCTCTTCTAAACATAAATCGACTACAGAATTATCTACTCAGTAATTTTAACTAGGGACCATAGAAGATATCAGCATGCTATAAACGTTTATAGGAGTATTGGGAAAAAGAGAATAAGTGTTTTGCTTAAGGCTTCACACTTTTTAGAATAAGGCAAGCAGAGAGGTCTTTACCTCTACAAGTCAGAAATAAATCTGCATCTGCTAACTGTGGTAACACCAGTTAAAATAACAGAAAATTCAGAAGCATCCTTATCTCCTTTCACACTACCAGGAACATACCAAATCAGTACTTGAGAGGAGTAATTGCAACCTCCCTCAAGTGTTTCATAGTATCAAAACTTAGACTGTGAATCACAACCTTGAATATCTGATCAACCAGGTACATGATGAACAGAAGGTCTCTTCTGACCATTAATTATCCACATTCACTACCAAATTCTCCCCTTCATGCCTCACTATCAGCAGTCTAATACAAACAATACCCTTTCACTAGCTAACGGATAAGGAAACTGCAAAAAAAGAAAGTATACACTGTCAAGGCTAAATGCATTTCAATTGAGGCCTGTAGCCAGGCTAAGTAAACTCATCAGTTAATTTGAACTTCAAATACATACACATGTACAACTTGAAGAATACGTGTAAAACATGAATAAGGAGTACGTGACTACATATATACTGAACATTAGGGCACTAATAATACATCTCTAATTCCTACAATGATTACATCGCAGTAATACCTTTATAAGCTGCACACACTTTAATGAAGTCAAGGCATATTGCGAGTATAAAGTTTAATATGATTATATAACTGTAAAACTGTGACTTATAAGGGTGGGGCCTAAATTGTGCTGCTCCACAGTCTTGTGAATGAAGCATATACTAAGAATCTTGAAAACCTTTGTAGTTGTTGTGCAAAACTACTTTTGGGACTGACTGGGAAAACTTTCAGTTTGGGCTAACAGCTTCACTTTTCATTACCTTTATAAATATAACACAAATGAGGGTGCAAACTATTGTACTACCATAAATGACACATAACACCAGCAAGGCATTATAACACACAAATCTGATGGTGACCCATTGGTACAAAATATATTCCTTTATGACTCAAAAATCCTTTTAGGAGAAGTTGCAATTCCATTTTATCCTCTTTTTGTCTCATGCCCCATTTGCCTTTAAATTGATCTCGAGAAAAAAGATTATAATTATTTGAAAGTGCATAAACTGGAAACAATAGAAAATGCAGCACCTGGTCTTTGCAATATAGATCAATGTGCAATCAGAGTAATTTCCTCATGGGAGCCGAGTCTTTCGAGCTTTACTGTATCTCTAACAAGACCTGCATTCAAAGGAAAGTAGACTCGAAAGCTGTGAATTCACATTGAAGATGGGCAATTCCATTCAGCGATAATTCCCATCTTGACATAATGGCCCTGTTCATAAACTTATGCCAGCATCAATTTCTTAGTTCATTTTCTCTGCTTCTTAGAATACGCTGATGTTTTATCCAGGTATAATACTACTTCCCACACATGCTCTATCCGGCTAACCTACCGCGAGTTATGTGTAAATGCATCACTAAAGTAATATCACAGGCAGCACTGGTTAAAAAATAAAGCTTTTCCGACAAGAGGAACCCTACAGACCAAAACGACAACGGAATGAAGCGATAGCAGATAGTTTGTAATCTTTGAGTACATTTGTGCATGTTTTTGATTACTTCTCCAGTTGTCCTTGTGGATGCCCTTGAAAGATGGCGGACGAAATGAGAAGTAATGGTTATAAAATGGGACAAATGGTCAAAGCTGAAGGTGCTGCTTAAATTCCTAGGGGCATATTATCAAGAACGGCGTTAAAATTATCGCCGGTTTAGCGGCAGAAAACTGCCGCTAAAGCGGCGATAATGGGCTTGATAATATGCCCTGGAGAATTCCAATAGAAGCCCAGGTTCACACCAGAACATGGACTTCTATTGGAATTCTCAAGGGCATATTATCAAGCCCATTATCGCCGCTTTAGCGGCAGTTTTCTGCCGCTAAACCGGCGATAACTTTTAACGCCGTTCTTGATAATATGCCCCCTAGTTCTCTCATGCGGTGTTAATTTGTCTGAAGCTTTTGAACTGTCTGTGGTTTGCTTCAGTTGTATTTGGTTACTAAAGACAAGAGTGGCAGTGTAGCCAAGTATTCTTTAACAACTGTCAATAATGTGCAACATTTACAATTAGATTCACAGAAACAACTGGGTCAGGTCAGGGCAAAAATTATATAAAGTGGGAAACAGCTGCACTTCAGAGTTGATGTCCAACAAGGCCAAAAACAGCCTGGGGTTGCTTCTGTTCCCATTCTGAGGGAATGTGGCCTGCCAGGTAGAGCTAGACTCTTCCGATGGAAGCAGCACCAAGGAAAAGTTGCATACTTTCGAGCAAAAAATGATGCAGTGGAAAGTGACCCAGAGTAATTACCAAACTGAAATGAAATCAAGTATTCCACTTATCGGGAGCATGGTCTTGCTGACGGCAAGATGGCTGCACCTTGAGTGAGCTCTGCCGGAGATCAGCTGCATTGACAAGACCGGCGCGCTGAGGAAGGCACAGCACCCATAGACGCGCGGCCTGCACGGGGGACGGCCAGGCCGCTGGAGAGCCGACACCTGCTGGAGACATGCTCGCTTGTCGCCAGCGGCTGGGACCCTGCCCGCGGAGCCCGGAAACTGCGCTGCTGCCTGGGATTCATCCTGAGACCCCGGGGGCGCCTACCGGTGCGTGTCTCGGTGCTGCCTGGGCTGGCCCGGGGCACCTCATGTTCGGGTATTCTCTGGGGCGCCCCCCGCTGACTGCGCCGGGCGCTGCCCATACCACCAGGACCTGAGCCGCAGACACAGGTAAGGAGGTGGCCGGGGGGGTGAGTGGCATGCCCTGCGGGGTTTGGGACCCGCTCTCCCCTGTGACTGGACGGCTGCTGCCGGGCGAGCCCGCGTTTATGCCAAGCATTGGCAGTGAGGCACCAAGCTCAAGTATCACATATAAAGGGGGTCACGGCAAACGTACTGGACCATTCGTACGGCTCCCACCCGCAACACATGCTGAGCTCTGAAGATGGGCGGGCTCGCTCCCCTGCGCTCCAGCAGCGACGTGTGACCTGATTGAAGAGTGCGGCTGAGTTAGGCCTAGTTGGGCCTGTTGGGCCGTGCAACGTCCTGGGCCCCAGGGAGCGGGGTCGACCCGAGAAGAAAGCCGATCCCCTCCTTACCAGCGTAGGCTGAAGCATGCACCACTTGCCTGCCTGCTGCGGTGAATACCGGCGCATGCTGGGCACTCCCCATGGACCACAGCACAAGCAACACTGCACATCAAGGGCAGCGGACTGCACTGCACCGTGATCCCCGCTGGTCAGTATATTGCTTTAACAGCGGATCGCATCCTGCTGTGCCCCGGGTGAACTGCCAGCTGAGGTGCGCTACTGGACTGTGCTTGGGCAGCCAATACCCAGAGACCGGGGCCTGGGCCCTCTATCCGTGACCTGCCGGTGCCTCGGGGCTGGATCCGGGGTGGTGCGCGGCGCTGCTGCCTGCTGTTGTGTCCCTTGGGGCCGCGCCTCCAGACCAGGCCACTGGGGGAGTGTGATTGACCCCGGATGGACTAGCCGGGATACCGCAGCACCACTTCAGCAGCGGACTAACAGTGCCTCTTTCACTCCCTGCACCCCTGTCAAAGTGGAAATTGGGAAACCTGACGACAAACAACCCAAGATAACCTTTGAGGGCTGCTGTACCCGCAGATGTGGGGACCCACTCCAGGTTGCAGAGGAACATGCCACACAAACTGACAATGCAGGGGCTCAGGACGAGGATATACGCTCCCTGCTCCTTGCAGTCAAATCCAGCTTGAAAACTATAGACTCCAAAATAGACCACTTAGCGGCCTGCCTGGATCAAGTCAAGCAGTGTGTGGATTCACATGACAGCCGGATCACCCAATCGGAAACCAGAGTGTCGGACTCAGACGATACCAGCACGGAAAACTGCCAATGCCCGCTCAAAATGGATAAAGTGCTAGAGCTCATCCGGACCAAAGATGAAGATCTTGAATCCCGCTCCCGCAGGAACAACCTTTGCATTACTGGAGTCCCCGAATCCACAGCCATATCAAAAATGGAGGACTATGTAGAATCGCTGCTACGAGAACTGTTCGGCATGGCCCTATCTAATGTCTTCATCGTTGAAAGGGCGCATCGGTCTCTTGGCCCACGGACCCCAACTGGGGCCCCCGCGCAGCCAATAATAGCCTGTATTTAAAATGACGGAGACCGATATGCCATCCTGCGGATAGCCAGGAAATGGAGGAGGTCAGGCATCAGGGCAACACCCTCTCTTTCGATCCTGACTTTACTCTGGCGGTCCAGGCGACCAGACGAGATTTCCTACTGGCCAAACGAATGCTTCAACAACTGAACATCAAAAACGCACTCATGTATCCAGCTAAATTGCGTATTGATACTGATGATAAACTGCGCCATTTCACAGACCCTAAAGCGGCCATGACTTATGTTAAACAGTTGCAACAAGCTCACTCACGCAGCCCTCCCGCGTCTGCTGCGGGCAGCCACATCAGTGACAATCATTAGTACCCTTTGCATTGCACTGTTAATTGGCTGGGCCTTCCTGCAGCTCAGGGGCGTATTAAAAAACATTGGTACCTCAGCACACTAGCTAACAATACCTACCCTATGCCTGTCTGAGACAACAAGCCAAATCTTCAAGCAGCACCTCCCTATACACAACTCTGCTCGGCCACCCTGCCTTGTGGCCACGAATAGTCCAGCAGAGCCCACATGCCCCAACGGGATGAATCCCACAAACTTATACTATGCTCCAAGTTGGGGGTTTCTGGGTGGGGAGGGAACCGAGTCTCAACCTGATTGGGGGGTTGCAGTGGGGGGGTGGGTACAGGTAGTTTATTGGGGTCATTGGAAGCCAGGACCGTTTTCCCAGAGTTGACATTACCTTGTTTGTTTACCAATTTGAATATGTTACCTATTACACTAAGCGACAGTATCACTGCGTCCAAAGCCACGAGTTTTCTTACCCTGAACGGCAGCACGGTAGCTCGCGATAGTGAACACATCCAAGGGCTAACACATGACTGAAGTGACATTCCTAACAATGAATATAAGAGGCATTAACGATCATCGTAAATCTTGTCTCATGCACACCTAACTTGCTCGCCACAAAGTTGACGTATGCTTTTTGCAAGAGACGCACATCTCCACCACTAACACTGCACACTTACGTGCATGCTGGTGGGGCCCCTCCCACTCCTCGGTATACTCTAACTATGCGAGGGGTGTTGCCATTTTACTTAAAAAAGATCTTCCCTGGCACACCTCGCACCTACACATTGACATCGCAGGTAGATATGTTATATTGACAGGTACACTATACACGCAACCATTAATCATGGCAGCCAAATATGGACCAAATTTGGACGACCCAGACTTCTTCCTCCACATCTGGAAGATAATCTCCTCACACGGCCCCTGCCCAATCGTCTGGGGTGGCGACTTCAACATTGCCTTACAGAATACTCTCGACCGCTCATGCGCTAGACTGCAACACCCTCAAGCCACCGCCGCGCTCCACTCACTGATGCTGGACAACATGCATATAGATGCCTGGTGATATGCACATACCAACAGATGTGAGGGCACCTGTACCTCTACCACACACAAATCCTGGTCCCGCATAGACATATGGCTAGTAACCCAAGATGTTGCTGGCTGGATCTGTTCCGCTGAACATTTGGCATGCACTCTATCCGATCACTCCCCTGTACGCCTGATCCTCGAAGTCCCACAAACCCTGCCACGCATGTTCTCATGGTGGTTACCCCCCTTTGCTCTGAGAGACATGGTTTTCAAAGAAGAACTGCGTAGTTCCATAATATCATTATTTGAATTAAATAAAGGGTCGGTTGAATCTCCTTCGACTCTGTGGGAAACATTTAAGATCTGCATCGCCAAGCATGCAGGGGTACTTTGGACCATTCGCGGCTCCCTGGAGAGATTAGAATTGGAAATAAAAGTGCTAGACCCGTTGCATAATGCCAACCCCACCCCTACTACACTGGCAGACATCGGAGCATTGCTATCTGAATATCAAACTGAGGCGAGGTGAGCCACCTTGGCAGGGCGGCGCGGGCCCATCAGTATGATGAGGGCGTTTGCCTTGGTAAAACATTAGCTAACCTGCTGAGAGCGCCTCACGCCTCTACATATGTGACAGAACTGCTTGATGACACTGGTGGGTGGATCACTTCCCCTGCTGAGAAAGTAGCTACTATTACTTCCTTCTACTCTCAATTATACACGGCTGGGGTAGTATGCACCCAAGACACTCTACTGTAGTACTTTGATTCTATTGAGCTGTTATGGCTTGACCCAGGGTATCTAGAGTACCTGGATGTCCCATTTACGACAGAGGAGATTGCTCATGTCATTGCCGGCCTCCCGGCGACAAGGCGCCGTGTCTGGATGGACTAACCCCTGCATTCTATAAAGAGTACACGCCATACTGATCCCCTATCTTGCTGAGATGTATAGCGAGTCCGTTACCTTGGGCCATCTCCCCCCTTCTCTCCGTGAGGCACTGATCACGCTCATACTAAAACCAGACAAGGCGCCTGAGCGCTGTGACTCATACCGCCCCCTCTCATTAATCATTAATCAATACTGACAATAAAATATTTGCTAAACTATTAGCGAATCGACTCCTGCCGCTTATGCACCTAATTATACATCCCGATCAGTCCGGCTTTAATCCAGGGCGCGCCACATCGCATAACTTACGTGCGATTTTTTCAGTACTACAACTAATCAACCCCTCCCAGCCTGCAGTGGCGGCTCTTCTCGATGCCACTAAGGCATTTGACTCTCTGGAATGGATGTTTCTTTTTTCGTTCCTTGGCCGCCTAGGTTTTAGCTTGCATTTCATCCAAAAGATCCACTTACTATATACATTACCCTCGGTACCTATTAAAATCAATGGACAGATAACCAATCCTATCGCGATCACCAGGGGCACGCGGCAGGGTTGCCCACTCTCCCCAATGTTATTCGCAATTGCGATGGAACCGCTGGCGGCCCGGCTAGGCCAGCACCACACAGAACGTGGCATTAGATTCTCAACCCGCAGCCTAGTTACTTTTATGTACGCGGATGACATTACGTTATATATCCGTGAACCGTGGAAAAACCTTGCACCCATGACGAGGGAAGTGATCTGATTTGGCGGCTACTCGGGCGTGCAAATAAACTGGAGCAAATCTATCTTGTTCCTCCTCACTGACGCAACACTCCCTCATCCTACTGAGTTCCCGTTAAAGTGGGCCACTGAACCAACCAAATACCTTGGTATATTGCTGAGCAGGGACCCGGATAAACTCTGGAAAGCAAATTACGGTCGGGCAATAGAATGGCTCGAAACTGAAATCCCAACATGGAATAAACTCCCACTCTCCTTGGCAGGCCGAATCGCGATAGTTAAAATGATGGTTTTGCTGAAATTTTTATATCTTTTTCTGAACATCCCGCTCCCCCTCACGATGCAATTTTTTAAGCAGCTGCGGTCGGACATAATTACGCTAGCAATGAAACTCTGACGCTACCCTTCGCGCGCCGGGGACTGGGGGCCCAGGCCTTAAATTGTACAGTTATTGTTCCCAAGCCAGCTTCTTGCACTTCTGGCTGCACCCACCACCCTTCCAGCCACATTCGGCGGCAGAAACAGACCAGGCTTCCCTATGGCCACTTCAAACTGAGTTATTCCTGCCATATAAAGCACCCAGAGATTGAATCAATACAGTGGAATGCGTGCGCTGGGCATGGGAGGGTATCTGTAAACAGACTGGCACTGATACACTATACGCGCCATCAATGAAGCTACCAGATAACCCCTCCTTACCTCCACTACACAACAAAGGGATGGCGTGCTGCGCCATATCACTGGGCATACGCACCCATGCAGACATCTACCCAGATGTCCAGTTTCCCCCCCACACGTACGGCTGCAACCACGTCCTTCCCGCTTGACACCCTACTCTACTATCAAATGCGGGCGACCTATAGAAACATAAACAAGACCTTTCGGCATGTCCCACTGGTCAACACGGCACTTGAATATATTCACACAACCACATCGCCCGTAAACTCATCACTAAGCTCTACTCACTCACACTAGCAGCCTCCCCGACAAACAGTGATTGCGCCCTGGCGCCTGGGCAGCAGACCTGGCCACTTGGCTGACTGAGGACCAGTGACAATACTGCTGCAAACAGACCGAAAGACTTTCCCCTGATTACAGACTGAGACAGATACATCTTACATTTTTACACAGATTATATGGCACCCCGAGGCCCTCTGTAAAATGGGCTTAACCACTCACGCACCAGATGCCATGTTTATACACCTGGCCTGGACATGTCCGAAAGTGGCTGATTTCTGGCGAGCAGTGTGCGAGATCACCAGTGCCATCGCCCTTGACTACATTACGCCAGACCCGCTCACATGCCTATTAGGCTATGTTAAAGCGATCCCCGATGCCAGTCGCCCATTAGTGGCGATGTTGCTGTTGTTGGCAAAGCGCAGGGTGGCGATACATTGGGGTCGCAAACCAGCACCATTGACTAAGACGTGGCTTGCTGATGCGGCGCACTGCCAAACACACCTGACTGAGTACTGGAACCTCATGCCCCTTGCGAGTCGCCCGCATGACATTTGGGCCCCTCTGGTGGCATATCTCCACCGGCTGGACGACCCTGATGAACATACTAGTTCCCCTAATGTGAACTCCCAATGTGCGCCACCTTGAGAAGCAGCCTGAAGCAGCCACAATACTCTATTCATACGTCCACACTCTGTGATACTGTACGCCATATATGCTTGTGGTGCCTCGTTTACGGCCACAAAAGCCATTTCATGTACTGCATATTGTGTAGCCATGCTTTGATGTTGTCGCAATGTATACTGCCAACTCTGTATGCTGGATCGTGCCAAACTACATGTTTATTGTAATATTCATAAAGTTCAATCAATTTAAAAAAAAAAAGATTCCACTTATCATTTATGTATTTTTCGCAGTGAGACTCCTTACGAGCAAAGGCTATTCCCAGATTTAGGCCTGGTGCTCACTGTGCTGTAGGGCTCAAACTACACCTTACTCATGAGGCTAACAAAGCCGGCCTGCCCCATTGATTTAGCCTGCCAGTTCAGCATGAACTTTAGCTATTTGGTGCACGAGCAACCACTTTTTTAAAAGGATGTTTTGGTTTGGAGTGGGAAAGTGTCCAAATATAATGGACTGGAATGTGGCCCAGCATTATTATCAGTGGCTGAGAATAATTAAAACGTTAAAGCCATCACAGTTTTGTTTTGCTCAATAAATAAGGAATCAAAATAGCTATAGCCCATTTGTGTGGTGAGATCGATCTCTTTTGTGCAAAATTGTGTAACAATTTTTCAGCAATTTTCCTAAATTTTCGAGAAATAATCCAATAATCTATGCAAATTGCATGGAATTTACTACATTTTAAGCTGAAAGTGGAGTAAGGTAGTTAGATTTTGGCTTACATTTAAAAAAAGCATTAGAAATTCACTGAAAAAAACAAAGGTTAAAGTCGTTATACATAGGTCTTGTAATTTTTTTTAAACAAACTTTATTGCCTTTTACATGTTATACATTCTTTCTGCTGGCTGCGGTACCATTACATACAAAACCTGTTCAGGATCAATGTATTACATTGCGTATTTCATATATCGTTTTCTTAATGAGTCCGATTTCCATTTGTCCACTCTTCCACTCGGTGAGTAGTCTTCTATGTAGGCAGGAAGGTCCCCCCCACCCTCTTCCCTTTACCCTAACAAGATAACTCCCCCCCCTCCCCATCCCGCCCGCACTTCTGTCTCCCAATTAAATCTACTGAGCTCAGAAAGTCACCTCCCCCCATACCTTGTGGTGCGTGGTGGCCCCTCACAGATGCCTCCCTTCTAGGAGCTGTCGTTTCATGTGGTACTATGTTATGTGTCCCCCATCTCCCGGGATCTGCAGTATAGCCCCATCCCGGCCTGGCCCTTGGAGGTGCTCCTGTTGTGGTGGTCTCTCAGGGTTGGAGGCCTCAGATGTCCGACCCTCTCCCTTCAGGTCCTCCATCAGCACCTCCCACGCTCTAGCCCTTTCCAACTTGCCTATCCCCGTCTCGCATTCTTAAGTAGGACCCTTTCAGCAGCTCCCGCTTCCATCTGTGGACGCTGGGGCCGTCCGGATTCTTCCAACAGCTAGTCATTTCCCGCTTCGCGAGGATGTATGCTAGATCCTGAAATCTGTCCGTGGTCCTAGTTTTGGCAGTGTGTGGGAACAGGCTAAGCAGGACGTGTTCCGGTGTGCATGGGATTACCCTGTCCGTTATGCGAGCTGTCTCCCGAGTGATTTCCTGCCAGTAAAGCGTTAAGGATGTACAGCTCCATATCATGTGAATAAAGGTCACCCCATGTATGTTGCATCTCAGGCACCTGGCATCCTCCCTAGCAAAGTATCGGTTGATACGTTCTTGGGTTATTTATGCACAGTGGAGTATGTAAAAGCCAATCAGGCTGAAGCGGGCATTTCGGGATACTTTGGTTGTCCGTACCAGTATGTTCTCCCAGTCCTTGTCGTCCAGTGGTCTGTCGATGTCTTCCCCCCCATTGATTGCGCAACCGGTCCAGCAGTTGGATGGAATCCCGTCCTATAGCCCTGTAGAGGCATGCGACCGCTTTTATAGTCCCCCCAGCAAGGCTTATGTATTCACAGGTGGTGTGTCGTGGTGGTTCCGTCGTGCCCGTCCCCCAGTGACGTCTAATGGCCCCCGTAACTGCTCCGTAGAGTAGGACGCACCCTTGTGGTATGCCCCAATCGGCGCTAAATTCCTCAAAGGAGAGTAGCTCCCCATCCCGGTAGAGATCTCCCACCTTCGTGGCCCCAGCCCGTACCCAATCATCTATCCCCCTCCATTGCCCCCCGTGAGGGAGGGCCTCCAGCAGCGTCAGTGCCATATCTGGTGAGTATAGGCATTTTGTCCTAGTTTTCTGCAGGCACCGACCCCAGCACCATCGTATCACTCTATGCTCATTACTGCGGACCTGCTGAGGTTTGGCAGTCCCTAAGAGGGTGCGGAGCACATACAGTTTGTCCGGGGTGAAGGGTGGCACCCTCCTGTCTGCGTCGATGCTTCCCGCCACCCACTGCGTGAGTCTCTGCAGCTGTCCTGCCAGATAGTATGCCTCCATATCAGGCACAGTGAGTCCTCCTTCCGACTTAGGCCTTTTTAGTGTGTTAAGGGCCACTCGCCTTCGGCCCACCCCCCATATGAACGCGGACAGGCATGAGTCAAGCTCCCGAAACCAGGCCGCCGAAATCCATACCGGGAGCGTGGTGAAGAAGTACAGTAACCTTGGGAGAGCCACCATTTTGAGCAAAGAGATACGGCCCATCACTGAAAGGGGAAGCTTTCCCCAAAATGACATGTTGTCTTTGAGCGAGCGCAAGGCCCTCCCTATGTTCCCTTCCCTCACATCCTCTATGGCGTGAAAAATGAGCACTCCCAGATAGCGGAAACATCGGGGCTCCCATCGCAAATCGCCTAAGTTCTCGGGTGGCAGCATATCTTCTACCAGGGGGAATAATCTGGACTTCTGCCAGTTTACCCGAAGGCCTGACAGCGATCCGAACCCTTCCATCATATTCTCTGCCCCCGGCAGGTCCTCCCCCGCATGTTGTAGGAATAATAAGAGGTCGTCCCCGTATAACGCTATGTGGTGCCTCTGCTCCCCCAGCTGGAGCCCACGGTAAGCCCTGTCCGATCTTCCCATGCAGGCTAGTGGTTCCACAGCCAGGGCGGACAGTAGTGGGGAGAGGGGACACCTCTGGTGCGTGCCCCTCTCCACTCGGTACTGTTCCATTATCGAGCACCCCATGCGCACTCTCGCCACCGGATCGGCATATAACACCCGCACCCAGCGCAGGAACCCCGGTCCAAGGCCCATTTTGGTTAAGACGGCATAGAGGAACCCCCCATTCAAGGCTATCAAATACCTTTTCCATGTCGATGGCGAACACCGGCCCTGCCCGGTCTTCCGTCGCCCCGAGCTCAATAATGGAGAACAGGCGGCGTATATTCAGTGTTGTGTTCCTACGGGGAATAAAGCCTGCCTGGTCCTGGTGTACCAGGGAGGCCATATATGGGAGCAGCCGTGTTGCCAGTAGTTTACTTAAAATTTTAAAGTCAAGATTCAGCATTGTTAGGGGTCTATACGCCGTGCATTCTAGGGGGGACTTGTCAGGCTTCAACAGCGGAATTACCACCGCCTCTCTGGTGGTGCCCGGCAAGTGGCCCCTCTCCCCTGCCTCCGCATACATCTCCGCTAGTCTGGGGGCTAACTCTTCTACGTATGCGGCATAGAATTCCTTGGGGAGCCCGTCCATGCCCGGGGTTTTCCCTCTCGCCAGTTCCTTAATGGCCACCCTGATTTCCCACTCGGATATTTCAGCTCCTAATTGGTCCGCATCTTCCTCTGTCAGGGTGTGTAGAGGAAGGTCTGCCAAGTATTGCTCTATTTCCCCCGCCCTCCGGGGCCCAGAGCTCTTATAGGGCTGTTCGTAGTAGCTGCAGAACCTATTGTTGATGGCATCTTGTCTGTATAAAGAGTGCCCTTCTGATTCCGCTAGCTCTATGATTGTGTTCCCTCTGCGGGTGGGGTTAGCCAGCCACGCCAGCAATCTGCCCGCCCGGTCCTGCTCAGCGTGCGTCCTGTCCATATAAGCCTGAAAGTCGAAGCACCGTAATCTTTCCTCCTGCACGCCCACCTCTTCCTTCGCCTCTAGTAACTCCTGACGGAGTTCGGGTTGGTTCGGGCATCGGAGTTCCACCTCTCTCAGTGCACGGTCAGCGTGTTCCACGTCTGTAAGTAGTGTTTGCCGTACCCCTATTGAGAGTGCCATTTATCACCCCCTAATGACAGCCTTAAAGGCCTCCCATTCTGTCACCCTAGAATCTGTGGACTGTGCGTGGTCAGCGAAATATGTATTGATATGGCCCCTGATCTCATGTAAAAACACCTGGTCCTCTAGTGCCTCGGGTTGAAGGCGCCACATGGGAATGGGTTGCTGTTGGGCCCCCCAATGTAGTCGTGTCAGTATCGGGTTGTGGTCCGACACCGTTCGAGTGAGGTATTCCATGCCGTGGAGCCGTGCGTGTATGTCCGGGGAGCACAAGAAGGTGTCGAGGCGAACATGCAAGTCATGTACGTGAGAGAGGTGGGAATATTCCCTGTCTAGTGGGTGCGTGCGTCTCCACGTGTCCACCAGCCCCCAGTGAGACTGTCAGTCCCTGAATATCCTAGCTGTCCTGTGTACCGGGGCATGGCGGAGTGGTGGGTGGGACCGGTCAAGTGCCGGATCCGCAATACAATTAAAATCCCCCCCATGATAATCGACCCCGTCATGTAGGGCACCAAGGTCCCAGACAGTTGCTCTAAGAATGGTCCTTGGTCCCCATTCGGGCCATAGATATTTATCAATGTGATGTCCTGCCCATCTAGGCGTCCTGTGACCACCACGTAACGGCCCTCTGGGTCTACTTTATGTCCAGTGTGCTGGAAGGGGACGCCTGCCCTGATCCATACTAGGACCCCCCTGGCAAATGCAGAGAATAAAGTATAGTATGCCTGACCTCTCCATCTGCGGAGTAATGCCGCACCCTCGGAGGCCAGTGTGTGCGTTTCCTGCAGCATTGCTATATGGATCCCTCGCCTGATCAGGTGGGAGTGAATTTTGTAGCGTTTGTGCATAGAGTGCATCCCCCGGACTTTCCAAGATAGGAGATTATATACCTTCTGAGTTGGCATTACAGGTTAACCTCTCCTCCTCCGACTGGCCCCCAAGCCCCCACCTGGCTTCCGGCGACATACGCTGGGTAAAGGGAACCTTCCCGCCGTAGTTCATGTCCCAGTATAAATATAGACAGCAGTGCCCCCAACTTAAAACAATGGAACTTCCCCAACTCCCCCTCCCCAGGACAAGTGAGAACCTCTCCCCCATCCAAACTGCGCTCTGGCATAAAAACAAACAAATGTCTGACATGCGGGTGGTGGCTAGACTATTGCTCGCTTGAAGGAAAGCCTTCCCCTCGGCCCCCCGGGTCCCCCACATCCTGTGGTTGGACCTCATAGCGCCCATCTTGGGCCCCTCCTGTAACTATATCAGCCGCTAACCGTATCACCTCACCCCCCTAACTCAAGTGTCCAGCGGGTACTTGCGTGTCTTGTATCGGTTAGATCAAGTCATCCGCCGTTCAAGGGGTCACCTCTGGCAGAGTCTGGCTGGCATCCCCCACAGTGCTCGAGCCGGCGTCAGAGTCCGATTCTCTCTGTTCCTCTCCTGAGAGGGAGGAAGCGCCACGTGAGCCTGTTGGGTTCAGGGATGCAATTGCAGCAACCGCACTCTCTCTGTCTCGGCGAGCTTCCTCCAGTGTTGGGTGGCACGTGGGTTTCCCCCCTTTTCCAGGGGATCTCGTGAGATCCTTCTCCGGCTGGTCTCTGGGTTCATGCCTCCGGTCTCGTGGCCCCTGTTCCTCAATCCAGTCCCACACGTCCTGAGGTGTGGTAAAGAACTTGGTCTCCTCGGCGTGCACAACCTGGAGTTTAGCTGGGAACACCATTGAGTAGGACACCCCCATTTGCCGCAGTTTCCGTTTAGCCGTGACGAAGGAAGCTCGCTGTCTCTGCACGTCCCGGGAAAAGTCCGGGAAGATCCGAACTGTGTTGTTGTCAATTTTGAGTTGGCCTTTGAGTCTCGCTTGGCTCAGGATGTGGTCCCTGTCTTTGTAGAAGAGGAGTCGAGCCACCACCGGTCTCGGCGGTCTCCCAGGCGGAAGTGCCCGGGCAGGAACTCTGTGTGCCCGCTCCAAAGTGAAGTATGGCGATAGTCCCTCATCTGCCACCTCAGTACGGATCCAGTTCTCGAGGTAGGCCACCATATTGTTCCCCTCGACTTTTTCTGGGAGCCCCGTAACTCTGATGTTGTTACACATTGCCCTATTTTCGGCGTCCTCGGCTCTTTGTTCCAGTACGTGGACCCTCCTTTCTATGTCCGTGAGTTTGCGGGTGGACGTGAATGCTTGCGGTTTCAGGTCTCTGACATCACCTTCCACTGTCGTGACGCGGTTTGCCAACTTCCTGTGGTCTGCCCTTAGTAGGCCCAGATCTTCTCGGAGCGTGTCAATTTTGGATTCTACGGCCATCCGTGACGTTTCTATGGCCTGTAGGATGTCAAAGAGCGATAGGTCGTCCTGGGGCACATTCTTTTCACTTCGAGCCCCCGTGCGTGCTCGCTACTCTCCGGTATCATCGCCTACGGACTCCTGCTGTTCCACATCGCGTCTTTGGCCAACTCTCCCCATGGTGGGTTTGATCTGGGAGCGGGCTGGTTAGTGATGGTGCCAATTGGCCCTAATGCCGGTGATGTAGAGGGCCCTCCAGGGATTAAAGGCTGCTGGGGTTGAGCGTTTGGTGTGCGGGCTCCCGCTACAAGCCGCAACAGCAGCGAATGGAAGTCGCGACTGGTGGTGGTGGCAACGCCATCATCCAACGCGGTGGCGGTGATGGTGGGTACGTATGCTCCTCCTCACAGTCAGGAATAATCTCAGCCGGCCCGGAGCTGCGTGGCTGTGCCGTACTTCACTGCTGGGTAAGTAACAGTTCTGCACTGCGTTGTTCTCGGTTCTACCCGTGGCACCCGGATTGAGGCGCCGCGAGTGATAGCCAAGCCTAGGCCACAGTAAGCCCTATCCCCATGGCATCAGCAGAGAGGGGCCTGGTGGTCAGCGCGGGGCCTACAGGTTTGGCGCTGTTTAATATAGCACGGGACAGAGCCGGGCTGCAGGCAGGTTCCAGGGGCCAAAGCAAAAGGAGGCCAATGTTCAGCTGTCCATTTCTCTAGTTGCAAGGCAATCTCCGCTTTCAGCAAAGTGTGGCTCAGGTGGAGCGTCAGCCCATAGTGCGCTCAGCGTAATGGCACTCGTGTATTCTGCAGGGAGGAGAGCGGAGCGGTATGGCGGCAGAAGCGGCCTGGTCCCCGGGGGGCAGCCTCCTCAGTCCCGGGCAAACCCCACTCACCGATCGGTCGCACTGCACCTGCAGCGGTAGGTGGGCTCTCTCCCAGGCGGCGGCTCAGTCCGCTCTCCCCAGCGCCTCTTAGCAGCATCGCCAGCCCCACCAACCATGCCGGGTGGGTAGGGCGCAACGCATTTGGGGATTGGCCTCCTGCGCCCAGCCGGGAAGGCCCACCAAATGCTGTCCCGAAGTCTCCTGCTACCGCGCCAGGGTTCTCCTCCGCCCGGTGCTCACAGCTGCTTCAATGCCGCCTGGGCCCCCCTCCGCTACTTCTCCTTACTTTTCGCTGTGTGCGGGGGCCCAGCTCTCCCTCACTGCGCCTTTCCAGTCCGTGGTGTCTCGTGGCTGATCAGCCGGCTGTCACTGGGTGCCTCGCAGGGATCAGTTCGCAGGTGCCATTTTGTCGGCCCGCACCGCCTCCGCAAAAGAGCCGGTTCGCCGGCAGGTCCTGCCCTTCACCCTCCTCCAGGGATAGGGTTTTTGTAAATTCAGTGCTCCTCTACTCCAGCCCCGCAACGGGCTCCGCTACTTGCCGTCGACAGCCTCCAGCCGACCCCCGGGAGCCAGAGCTCAGTCCCCGGGCGCCATCTTGGCTCACCCCGCAGGTCCTCGGTTCGGCCCGATTTGACTATGTAAACGTGCTTTCCCGCTCCAATCGTCGGCCCCAGTCGGTGCCCCTGACCTTCAGAGGTTGGAGGGTGGGTATTTTTTGTAGAGGGCTCCCCTATATCCGGCAGGATGGGCTGATATGGGGGATCACCCACAGGAGCTCCGGTTCAGGCTCCCTGCTCCATCGGCGTCCGGCCACGCCCTACATAGGTCTTGTAATAATTCAAAAACTACAGTTTTAAAACAAAAATCCACTGAAATTCACCAGTTATACGTAATTGACATAAGTATGATGTTATTTGAGATGTCATGAATGGTGTATTATGTAAGGTCATAAGCAGTGCATGGCAGGAGTGCAGGTGATAGCTTATTAAATTATAACTGGTGAATTTGAATGTTTTCTTTTTTTCGTTTATAGGCGTTTGTTTTTAACCCATTCCAACACTTAACTATAACATCACTTTAACAGTTGTTTTATCAGTGAATTTCTGGATTATTTTTTGCTATACTTTAACTTTTGTTTGTTTTAATGAATTTATGCTTTTTATCATATTCAGCCATGTACAGCGGGTGATTGCTCAGGCAGGCTCACATGGTTGGTAAACCCACAGCAAGCTGCCCTCCATGGTCATCTTGCTGCCCCTGCCCATGTTGGCCTGCCCTGAAGAGTCAGCTTGCTGTCCCTGCTTCATCCCGCCCGCCCTTCATGGTCAGCTTGCTGCCTCTGCCAGTTTACTCTCAGTGGTCAGGTTGCTTCCCTTGCTTCCTTCCCATCTGGTCTATGTTCTATTTGTGAATACCCCTGCTCCTTCCCTCCCTTCTGCCTTTCATAGAGTATCATGCTTCCACTGCCCATGCTAGCCTGCCCTCAATGTTCAGCTGAATGCCCCTGCTCCTAACCCCTGCCCTCCGTTCTCCATGTGTGAGCTCCTGCCCCCTCCCGCTCTATGTTCTCTGTGTGCATTCCCCTGCTCCCTCAATTCTGCCCTCCATGACTCCCCTTTTGCTTCCGCTACCAAATTCAGCCTGCTCTTCATGTTCAGTTTATTGATCCTGCCATCCTCCTGGTCCACTCCTGACAGCTCTCCTTGGTCATCATGCTTCCCCTACCCCCTTGCTCTGTCCTCCGTTCTCTGTTTGATTGCCCCTGCCCTCTCCCACTCTCCTGCCATGGTCACTTGTCCTACCCCTGCTGGCCACCCAGAATGGTCAGCCTGCTGCATTCCTCCTGCTGCCTGTGGTCAGATTGCTGCCCATGCCAGCCTGCCCTCCATGGTCAGCATGCTGGCCTCGCCCTCTCTTGCCTAGCCTTTACATGATCTGTGTAGCGTCTTCCCCAACTCCTAGAGCATGTGAATAAGATACACCACACATCGAGATGATTCATAGACATCTCTATTCTCCAACATACAATCACACTCTGCATGATAACATCATACTTCCGTTAACCACAACTTAACACCTCCCATCACATTACATACCTCCTGCACAGAGTCCGCCAAGAGCCACACGGGTCCTAGTGTGTACATCATCAAAATACTACATCTCCCCCTTTTTTAAATAAAAAGTTACAGACATCATTCCGAAATCACATCTCTTCAATTAGTCGGTGAGGCGCTCGCACTTGTCTGCCTGCTTGGGTGACCTGAGATGGAAGAAGTACACCCTGATCGGGTGCCGGTGGCACAAGTTCAGATGATCGAGTGAGATCAGTGAGACCGGTGAGCGGGATTGCCTCACTTGTAGCCTCGGGTGTTGACAACTGTTGAGGTAGGTGTTTGAAGTGATGTGTCCTGTGGGATGTATCCGGGACGATGTGCTGTCACCATGTGTCCTTTGCGTGCTATAACCCATAACAGCGAGACAAGAAACAAGGGGACCCTACTCACTAAGGAACCAGGGTAGGTAAATTATCATCAGAAACAGTGGTTACTGTGGAATAATAAATGGAAGGGTTAGAGTGATGTCAGAGGATGAAGAAACCATATACACCTTTGGTTTAGTATGATAGTCGTATTTTTATATTTTTCACAAACAAAATACTATTTACAATGAAAACGTAAACGTGCGTAGTGCCCCCAGTGAAAAACAGTAACCTAAAGTATTAGTGACATGTTGGTGACAATTTTTTACAAGGTTTCCAAAGTGTTCATAAACGTCTACCATTAACAAATCTGTACAGAATACACAGCCGCTATATACAGTGATACGCGCTGGTAATGGTTCGCTTTCTTTTTTTGTCGACAACGTTTCGACCCTGTTGTGCAGTCTAGGGTCTCATCAGGACATATGGATATAGGGACATCTAGGAAAAGAAGAATAGAATAAGCATATGGCCCATGTACCGGCACAAATGCGACAAAATGGAACGAGGGGCGTTAATATAAGGAGTACCTGGTAGGTAGGTTGCGCAGCCCCGTGAGGTGTGCGTGCCAACAGTGGGTGATAGTACAGAGGAAAAGAGATACTCACAAGGACACCCAGCCGGGTACTGGTTTGCTGAGAGAGAAAAAGAAGGAGAAGGAATATCAGGTATGAAGACAACAGAATTGTCAGGTATAGAGACAAACGGCAATAGAGGCTGTAATGACTACCTGTATTTTTAATGCACAGTCAGGGCAACTTACCCCAAGTGAGAGTGAAGGCTGGCAATCAGTAAGTAGTGCAGCAATTATAATAAGTTGATGACACACAGGGACGTGTGTGGTAGTGATAACGAGAAACTCTGTGGAAAACGGGAAATAGTCAGGGCCTGAGCAAATTAGATGTTGCTACACATTCTATCCCCCAAGAACAAAAAGTTACCTGAGTATGATATACTACACAGGTGAAGCCGTCGCGCTGGCATGTGGTTCTAGAATATTCACAGAGGTGAGCAGAGAGTAGGTCTGTAACCTAGGAATAACAGGGATTATGTAATTAGTGAATGATGATGGGTCGTGCCCAATTGTAGAGGCATAGAACATTAAGGCAAGGACGAGGATTCTTACCTAATTACAATGTGGAGCACATGTATGATGTGGCGTTCATGCAGTGAACAGCGTTAGCCTGTAATTTCCCTCAATGGTAATGAGTCCTGTAATGATAGGAATCGAGCGGTTAAGTCAGGCATCAAGGAGATTTGAGTTAGTCATGGATCAACACGTGCGCAGCATCGCATTATCTGCATCTTACCTAATAAACAATGGAGTTCCCGGTGCGCGTGAGAATCCACCGCGCGGGCAGCACGACAGCTTGTGTCTGTCTGCTTCAAGGTCAAATGACAATGAGCCTGTGCTTGCTTGGCCCTTAAGTAAAGCGTAGTCCCGCCGAAACCGGATCTACATGCAGGCATCACTTGTGATTGCCGCAGCATGGTGTCATCCGGTTTTCGGTGGAGAAAGTAAAAAGTAAAGAAAGACCGGAGGATCATGGTCAAGAAACGGGTGAAAGAAGAAAAGTCGAAAATGACGATAAAGGAAAGACATCACAGTGTCGCATTGAGTCGGCTAACTCACACAATTGGGACGATATTGTAATTACAAGTCTTATTTGAGTGGCACCAATTTATAAGAGAGCAGTGTAAACGAGTGATCAATAGTGCATCAGAAATTACACAATCGTGTGGAGGAACACGATATGAAGTACATAGCAGGATATACGTTCGGGAGGACAACTGATTGTCATAGTTGATGTGTTGTACATTTTGCACCAATTACCATTGGCTAAATTGTGTGAGGTAATGTAACTAAATCGGGCACACTAGTATTCCCGCATTAATGTAAATAATGACATAGAGGGATTCAGGGTTAGGCATGCGTTCAAGAGGGCACTTGGACCAACTATTAACCGTGTTGTATAGTCTGTTGCATCAATTGGCAAAATAGTGTAAGGTAATGTAACAAAATTTGGCACACTTGTAATGCCGTAATAATGCAAACAAATGTCACTGAGGGATTCAAGGCTAGGCATGCATACAGGAGGGCACTTTAACCAACTAGTAGCTGTGTTATCTTTACTATTACATCACATATTTAGTTATTCAGTAACTTATGGCAATATGGGTCCTCATAAGAGACAGTGGTTCGCAGAACATATGCTGTGCTTTCTTATTCTGATAGTGTGCAAAAAAGTTTACATGCATAGAATGAAATCACCATTTACTGAACTGTGGCATAGCATAGCTGCGTGTCATATAGCACGTGTGACACGGTGTACACCATTGTTGTAATCAAGCATAGGTCAATTTAGGACAGCACTCTAGTAAATACAGTACAGACATACATTGCACATATATACATGATTAAGCGGTAGACAAGAGACCTGGTGTGCAAGGGTGTTTAACCCACGTTAGTATGTTAATGTGGTCACAAAACCGCGCCACTCTTCGGCGGAGTTCAGCCCATTGTCTATAGAGTTGATTCGCTCTACCCAACAACATTCAAGTCATTGTAAAATTTGTGAAATATCCCCTCCTCTTTCAGGGACACTGGCAATGTCGATAACCTGCCACCTAATGTCATCCGCAGTGTGGTTTTTTTCATTAAAATGCGAAACCAAGTGGGCATTGGTAACAGAGCGCCGTATCCGGCTGCGATGCTGTCCAATGCGTGCCTTAACTGGCTGTTGTGTCTGTCCAATGTATGGTAACCCACAGGGGCACCATATGCAGTATAACACGTTTCGTGAGTTGCAATTGGAAAAAAAGTCCAATGTGTGCTTCAGACCGGCATGCTCAAATGCGTTAGTGTTTGATGTGAAGGTACAAGAAACGCAATTGCCACATTTGTGGTGTCCCTTGATTTCGGGTAAGCCCCATGTGGATTGTAATGTGTTGCTTTTACGTAAACTGATCTCAGTGGATGATCTCACTAAGTGATCCTTTATGTTCTTACCACGCTTAAAAGCAAACATGGGGGTGTTAATCTCTGGGTCGATACTCTTGATTATGTCCCAGTTTTTTGTTATTATCTTGCGGATTTTGTTAGTGTGTACACCGAACGTGGCGACACAGATGAGTGTCTACTGTGGGTTTCTCCCTGGTGGTTAGCAGTTCTTCCCTGGAACAGAACCAGGCACGTTTCATAGATTTCATCACTAATCTGTTAGGATAGCCTCTTGTCACTAGTTTGGCTTTCAGTGTTTCTGCCTCCAGCATATAATCCTCTTTATGGGTACAATTTCTGCGCAAGCGCAGGAATTGGCCAAAGGGTAGTCCATCCCGTAGGGCCCAAGGATGGTAGCTTCTATATGATAGGAGCGTGTTTCTCTCGGTGGGCTTTCTGTGAAGGGAGGTGTACAGAGTACTCTCAGCGTATTGGATATTGAGATCTAAAAAGGCTATGGTGGATTTATGTACTGTAGAGGTGAAGGTCAAGTGTGTCTGAATGCTATTGAGGTACACAACAAAGTTATTAAACTCAATCTCGCTCCCTGACCCGATGAGAAAAATGTCATCTATGTATCTCTTCCAACATTTAATGTTGGGACGATACACATTGGTGGCATTTAAGGCAAATTTCTGTTCTACATGGTCCATATAAATGTTAGCCAGGTTTGATGCAAAAACGGCTCCCATGGTGGTCCCAGACCACTGTTGATAGTAATTATCCCTGGACACAAAATAGTTTGTTTGCAAGGCGATGCGAAGCAGTGAGACAATGAAGGAAGTCGGTACTTGGATAGGTCTCGGTATAGTGTCTAGTAAATTCTCAATAACCTGAATACTCTCAGCTTGTGGGATGTTTGTATAAAGTGCTGAAATGTCTAAAGTAGCTAGCCAATCTGATTCGATGTTGTAAGGCATACCGTCAACCAGTGTGATCATATACATATTATCTCTCACATACGTTTCCTGTAGGGGGACAAACTCCTTGATGAAATGATCTATGTATCTCCCAATGGGCTCTAAAATAGACCCACACCCTGACAGAATAGGTCGGCCAGGGGGATTGGTTATGCTTTTATGTATCTTAGGAAGGGTATAGAGTACAGGGGTCCTAGGATTTTCTGCGTTGAGGAATTCGAATTCTTTCTTGTTTATGTATCCTTCATTCATTCCCTCTGTGGTGACTAGCAGTATCTCCTTTTTGATGTCAGCTAACGGGTTACTGCGCAATTTCTTATAATGCCTTTCTTCCCCTATTTGTTTCAGGATTTCAGTATCATAATCTTTGTGGTCCTGGACCACAATGCCACCCCCTTTGTCAGCAGGTTTGAGAATTATAGTTTTGTCATTTTTCAGTGAGTTGAGTGCTTGGCGATCCTGTAAGGTAATGTTGTAGGGTATGTACTGCCTATTATTTTTTAAGCTTTCCAGGCCAGCTAGGACTAGTTTTTCAAAGGTTAACAGTTCTGGTGGCATCATAGCGTTAGTAGGATAGAAGGTAGATGGTGGTCTTAATCCCGTCACTGAATCTTGTGTAATGGGTTCTCTGTCTTTAAAGAAAATTTTCAGGCGTATTTTCCTGAAGAACTTAAACAATTCAGCCTTTAAGTTAAAGAAATTTGTCCTTTCTGTGATCACATAGGACAGACCTTTGCTCAAAGGTGATATTTCAGAGGATGATAATACATGGTGCGACAGATTGAAAATTGGAATGACTTCCATTCTGCTCATATCTTGACCTAGTATGGTTGAGGGCCCCACTGGTAGTGTTTCCTCCTTGTTTGCCTCTCTCCTGGGTACTGGTACCAAGTCTTTCCTTTTGTTTTGCCGCCCCGATCTAAAAAAGGCTGTCCTGGGTGGTTGTCTGACCGGCTGGGACCTGGTTGTGCGTCAGAATCGTCTGAGCCCCCTGAGGATTCAGAGAATGTAATGGGCTGATTCCTCCAGAACCTACCCCAGGTGTTCTGTCTATTCTGGTTACCAATGGTAGTGTAGTAATCGTCCCTTAAGTAGGGATAGGCCCTCTCCTTGGAGAAATTCTTAATGTCCTTCGTTACTTTATCAGCTTTCTTCTTTAATTCAAACGAATTAAAGTCCTCTATGGTCTTGTTCAATTTATCTAGCAGTGTTTTTGCCTCTGCAACTCCGTCGCCCCCAAGTAGTTCTTTTTCTAGCTCTTCTATCTCTTTAAGTTCCGCCTTTGCATGTTCTACTGCTGTCTCCACCCCCAACATCATCCAGTGGTGTGAGCAGGTTGTGGAGATATGGCTGAAGTTGCCCTTGAATTTGGGGTCCTCACGAAAGATACCTGGGACGTTCCTAACCTGCAGACCCTGTGGTATGATTCCTGCCTTCAGGTACTCCGTCAGCATCCGAGCGTGAAGCTCAGTCCTGACGTGCTTTTTCTTTGCCTTTTCCAATCTATCAAGCAATTGTTGTCTCGGGCTTATGCTTTTGGTTGGCTGAGTTGAGAAAAGGGATGGTCCACTGATGATTTTGGCAATGTACTCATCGGTATATAAGGGGGCATCACTCTCTGACATCGTAACCCTCTAAGAAGAATATTAACCCTATATTCTTATAGGGTGTAAGGAAGATCCAGTTATAGGATATTTCCCTTGCGGTGAGGCCACTGCTCCAAAAGGCGAGACAAGAAACAAGGGGACCCTACTCACTAAGGAACCAGGGTAGGTAAATTATCATCAGAAACAGTGGTTGCTGTGGAATAATAAAACCGTATGTTGATACTGAGATGCGCAATCGCAATGGAAGGGTTAGAGTGATGTCAGAGGATGAAGAAACCATATACACCTTTGGTTTAGTATGATACAGTCATATTTTTATATTTTTCACAAACAAAATACTATTTACAATGAAAACGTAAACGTGCGTAGTGCCCCCAGTGAAAAACAGGAACCTAAAGTATTAGTGACATGTTGGTGACAATTTTTTACAAGGTTTCCAAAGTGTTCATAAAAGTCGACCATTAACAAATCTGTACAGAATACACAGCCGCTATATACAGTGATAAGCGCAGGTAATGGTTCGCTTTCTTTTTTTGTCGACAACGTTTCGACCCTGTTGTGCAGTCTAGGGTCTCATCAGGACATATGGATATAGGGACATCTAGGAAAAGAAGAATAGAATAGAGCATATGGCCCATGTACCGGCACAAATGCGACAAAATGGAACGAGGGGCGTTAATATAAGATAGGTAGGTTGCGCAGCCGCGTGAGGTGTGCGTGCCAACAGTGGGTGATAGTACAGAGTGAAAGAGATACTCACAAGGACACCCAGCCGGGTACTGGTTTGCTGAGAGAGAAAAAGAAGGAGAAGGAATATCAGGTATGAAGACAACAGAATTGTCAGGTATAGAGACAAACGGCAATAGAGGCTGTAATGACTACCTGTATTTTTAATGCACAGTCAGGGCAACTTACCCCAAGTGAGAGTGAAGGCTGGCAATCAGTAAGTAGTGCAGCAATTATAATAAGTTGATGACACACAGGGACGTGTGTGGTAGTGATAACGAGAAACTCTGTGGAAAACGGGAAATAGTCAGGGCCTGAGCAAATTAGATGTTGCTACACATTCTATCCCCCAAGAACAAAAAGTTACCTGAGTATGATATACTACACAGGTGAAGCCGTCGCGCTGGCATGTGGTTCTAGAATATTCACAGAGGTGAGCAGAGAGTAGGTCTGTAACCTAGGAATAACAGGGATTATGTAATTAGTGAATGATGATGGGTCGTGCCCAATTGTAGAGGCATAGAACATTAAGGCAAGGACGAGGATTCTTACCTAATTACAATGTGGAGCACATGTATGATGTGGCGTTCATGCAGTGAATAGCGTTAGCCTGTAATTTCCTTCAATGGTAATGAATCCTGTAATGACAGAAATCGTGCGGTTAAGTCAGGCATCAAGGAGATTCGAGTTAGTCATGGATCAACACGTGCGCAGCATCGCATTGTCTGCATCTTACCTAATAAACAATGGAGTTCCCGGTGCGCGTGAGAATCCACCGTGGGGGCAGCACGACAGCTTGTGTCTGTCTGCTTCAAGGTCAAATGACAAAGAGCCTGTGCTTGCTTGGCCCTTAAGTAAAGCGTAGTCCCGCCGAAACCGGATCGACATGCAGGCATCACTTGTGATTGCCGCAGCATGGTGTCATCCGGTTTTCGGTGGAGAAAGTAAAAAGTAAAGAAAGACCGGAGGATCATGGTCAAGAAACGGGTGAAAGAAGAAAAGTCAAAAATGACGATAAAGGAAAGACATCACACTGTGGCATTGAGTCGGCTAACTCACACAATTAGGACGATATTGTAATTACAAGTCTTATTTGAGTGGCACCAATTTATAAGAGAGCGGTGTAAACGAGTGATCAATAGTGCATGAGAAATTACACAATCGTGTGGAGGAACACGATATGAAGTACATAGCAGGATACACGTTCGGGAGGACAACTGATTGTCACAGTTGATGTGTTGTACATTTTGTATCAATTACCATTGGCAAAATTGTGTGAGGTAATGTAACTAAATCGGGCACACTAGTATTCCCGCATTAATGTAAATAATGACAGAGGGATTCAGGGTTAGGCATGCGTTCAAGAGGGCACTTGGACCAACTATTAACTGTGTTGTATAGTCTGTTACATCAATTGGCAAAATAGTGTAAGGTAATGTAACAAAAGTTGGGACACTTGTAATGCCGTAATAATGCAAACAAATGTCATTGAGGGATTCAAGGCTAGGCATGCGTACAGGAGGGCACTTTAACCAACTAGTAGCTGTGTTATCTTTTCTATTACTTCACATATTTAGTTATTCAGTAACTTACGGCAATATGGGTCCTCATAAGAGACAGTGGTTCGCAGAACATATGCTGTGCTTGCTTATTCTGATAGTGTGCAAAAAAGTTTACATGCATAGAATAAAATCACCATTTACTGAACTATGGCATAGCATAGCTGCGTGCCATATAGCACGTGTGACACGGTGTACACCATTGTTGTAATCAAGCATAGGTCAATTTAGGACAGCACTCTAGTAAATACAGTACAGACATACATTGCACATATATACATGATTAAGCGGTAGACAGGAGACCTGGTGTGCAAGGTTGTTTAACCCACGTTAGTATGTTAATGTGGTCACAAAACCGCGCTCGGTGTACACACTAACAAAATCCACCATCGCCTTTTTAGATCTCAATATCCAATATGCTGAGAGTACTCTGTACACCTCTCTTCACAGAAAGCCCACCGAGAGAAACACGCTCCTATCATATTAATGCGGGAATACTAGTGTGCCCGATTTAGTTACATTACCTCACACAATTTTGCCAATGGTAATTGATACAAAATGTACAACACATCAACTGTGACAATCAGTTGTCCTCCCGAACGTATATCCTGCTATGTACTTCATATCGTGCTCCTCCACACTTTTATTCAAGTCAAAGCAGGAAAAGACTTTAGTTCCATTGAACTGCATGATCATGTCTGCTATGTGAGGACCAAGGTCTCTCTCCCACACAATTGCTTTATTCACCTGGCGCATATCAACGCAAATGCACACTGCTCTACTACTATACTTTTTTGGTCCAATGACTATGGGTGAAATCAGTGGCATAGGGCCTGTGGAATGTTCAATGATGTCATGTTTTAGCAATGTTTTTAACTCTTTCTCTACAGCATCTTGTAAATGGAAAACAACTCTGCGGTGCTGGTGTGCAACAGGGTGAATGTCCCCATAAATGTGCAGCTGCACTTTCATGTTCTTTAATCGTTCTAGACCAGGAACTGGTTTATGATTTCAGACTGAGCACTGATGTTGTCGTTGAGGGATATCAGCAGTGGTGGTAAAGTTGAGCAAACATGTACTCGATGTAGTACATTGTCGAAAATGAATAGTGACTTGCACTGACATCTTTTTGTATGGCATGGTCTCTGTGAATGACCCTTGACTTTGTAATAGGCCTTGGTGGAGTTCACGGAGGTGCGCTAGGCGGAACTCTGCAAAGTGACAAAAAAACTCTGCTGTGCTACACACAGTTCTGCGAGCAGCGTAGTCTGGTGCATCGTGCTGTTCGCGCTGATTTTTAGTGCCAAGTGCTTCTCCCACACTGTAAAATCAGCATGAATAGCATCACCTGGAGCACCAGAAGGGTGTCTCTCAAAATGCGTCTTCTAATGGAATCTGAGAGGCAACAATCGATGATTCTGAGATGCTTGGCTTCTTCATCATTAAAGTCACAGAACTTATAGTGCTTAATAGGTGCATCAAGTCTTTCAATAAATTCATCCATTGTTTCGCCAGGTTGTTGTCGTGCTTGATTGAAGATGCCTCTTTCATAGTTGACATTTGGAATTGGATTGAATTTGGCTTCCAGCACCTATTTTACCCTTCGGTATGATGTTGCAGGAGTTTGTGAGACTTTGTTTAACACTTCTTTTACTCCATCACTTGCAAGGCTTTTTAAATATTTAATGATTTTCTTGTTGTCTTCTTCTAGCGCATCTATGAAATCGTCAAACATTTTGATCCACGCTGTCCACCTAGCACCCATATTCTACTTCTTGAAAGTGTCAAACATCGATGGCGGCTTCAGAAACATGGCTACGTTATGCATCACTCTCTTTTTCTGCCATCGAGAGCCCATGCTGCTCAGACAGCTTTCGCTGTAACCAGCAGCCTCTTCAACGTCTGTAAACACAACCCAGTTATTTGAATTTGGGTCACCACGCCTGATCTGAGGTCATAGAATGCTTCACTTGTCTTGGACGGTGAGTAAATTCTCTGTTTCTCGTACCTGGTTGTCGCTGCCATTATCTTTCTATTTCGTTTGAGTAATTGCTCCTTATTCAGGGCATAGCGCAGTGTTCCGGTTGACTGCTTCACCGGTGGTTTTTGGCGGGTGTTTTTAATATGCTCCTCTGCAGGGCCTTCTATTTCTTCTGAGGCCATGCCGCTCTGCATCTATGTCAGGCACATGTGGCACGCACGAGCAGTTTGTGTTTCTTTGCATACTCTCAGGAAGAGCAGCTTTGTATTCTTCGGTGTATGTATCCCATCCTCATCGCAAGTTATAGTGTCTTCCTCAGCCCTGGAGCATGTGAATAAGATACGCCACACTGGGAGTTGATTCATAGATGTCTATATTCTCCAACATACAATCACACACTGCACAATAACATCATACTTCCATTCACCACACCTTAACACCTCCCCTCACATTACGTACTTCCTGCACAGAGTCCGCCTAGATCCGCAAGGGTCCTAATGCATACATAATCATGTGGCCTGCTCTCTGCGGTCACCTTGCTGCCCTTCACCCTTCTCCTCTGCCTTCTGTTCTCCATGCACATCCCCTGCCTCCTCCCTCCTGCTTCCGTGGCCCATTGTGCCACCTCTGCTCATGCTGGACTGCCATCAGTCATTAGCATGATGTCCCTGCCCCCTCTTGCTAACTCTCTGTTCACCATCTGCATACCCTTGTCCCTCCTACCTGCCCTCCATGGTCAGCTTCCTGCCTCTGACTTCCTTCCCCCACCCTCTATACTCCATGTGCATGCCCCTGACCCTCTCTTCTGCCCGCCGTGATCTTTTGTGGTGCCACTGTCCATGCTGGCCTGCTCCCTGTGGTCAGCTTACTGCCTCTGCACCCCTGCCCTCCTTTGTCTGTGTGCATGCCCCTGCACTATCCCACCTGCCCTATGGGGTTCATTGCCCTTATTTCAGCTTTCTTAGAACACTAATTACAATTTATAAGGCAAAAAGAACCCTTTCATTGTATTCGTGTTTAAAGGAAATGCTTTAAGTATTTAAGCTTTGAATCAATCAACGTGGCTTCAGGTGCGCCACACTTTTGGAATAAATACAAATGTTAGCACTCTAGTTGTTTATTAGAGCACTGTGGGAAGCTACAGTAGCACACTGGGGAGTTAACTGACAGACTGCTGCAGGTGTTGAAAGTATATTTCGGACTGTCAGAATATTTTACTGATGAAAACAAACCATAATTTCTATGACAAAACAAACCCCTCATTTTGTCCATTTCTAAAGGAAATGCTTTAGGTTTTACATCTTTAAATCCATCAAGATGGCTTCAGGTATGCCGCACTGCTACCATAAATACAGAATGTTTGCTTTCTAGTTGTTCATTAGAATACAGTAGAAGGCTAAATTAGACCAATGGGGAATCAACTGACAGGCAGCTGCTTCTGTTGGAAGTACATGTTGTAACTCAGAATATCAAACTTTATTCTCATGTGACTGAAGAAAATAGTTTAAATGTATAGAAATTGGGCTCTCATTTCAGCACCTGGACATCTACCTTGCCACTTGCCTGTGGCCTTCAGTTCCTGCTTGTTCCAGACTGATCCAGTGACACCGCAGCTGCCAGGGGTTTCCCGCTGGGGTTTTCCCACTCACTGAACTTCCCGCTAACAGAAGCCCCACCCATGCCAGGACCTACCTAATGCAGGCAGCAGAGCGACCGCGCAGTGGACATGTGCAGCGGGTGTGCTGCTGGCATATCGCTGGTACACCAAAGGCAAGCCTATCTGCACCATCTGCATCTGGACCATGCCCAGTGCCACGACCACTGACCCTCCCACCCCAGTAGATACACCACCACTGAGCTGTACACCCTCAACCCCAGACGCTGCAACAAACACTGCCACCATGCCGACCCATGCTCCACGGAAGGACCTTTCACCTGCACCCACTGCCACTGCACACATACCAGCCCACCAACCAGCCCCTCCCAGAACACAACAAAGACACCACCTGAACAAAAACACCAGCTCGCATGTGCCTTTCTCAACACACGCTCACTGTGCAAGCATTCCACTGAATTATGGGACCTCATCGCCACCCTCACACCCGACATCATCTTCCTCACTGAGACCTGGCTCAACCCCACATCCGCCTCAGACATTGCCACAGCATTTCCTGACAGATATAAAATAACTCACCAGAACAGCATCAACAAGCCGGAAGGATGAACAGCTATCATCCACAAAGAGACCATACAATGAACCACCTCCACCGACAACACCACCACCCCCATAGAAAATCTCAATGTCAGGCTGCACACGGACAACAAGACAAGACAACCATCAGAGGCACCCTTGCATACGACCCCCAGGCCTGCGCTCCAACTTTTGTAACACCATTGCAGACTTCATTGTGCCAGTTGCCTTAGACTCCAAGGACTACATCTTCTTCAGCGACCTAAATTTCCACATCGATGATCCCAACGACAAAAACACTGCACACCTCCTCCACAGTATGAGCAGCCTTGGATTGATCCAGATCGTCCATGACCCTACAAACACTGCAGGATGTATGCTGGACTCAATTTCCACCTCCAGCAACCACCAATATAGCCATGTCACAGAACTCTCATGAACAAATCACTCCATTGTCCAACATCTCCAGCCCCACATCGCCACACCCAAAATGACCAACGCCCCCATCTGAGGTGGAACCTTGAACAGTGAGTGAAAAACATCAATGCCTGGATAACTAATTGTGCAGACAGCATCGTCCCCCATTAACAGCAACATCCAGAGAAAATACTCCAAAAAGGTCAACTGGTACACCCAAGAACTCAGAACAGCGATACAAGAAAGCAAACAGTTGGAGAGGAGATGGCGCACCAGCAAGGACACCTCCGACAGGACATCCTTCATGACCTCTCTCAACTTCTACCACCGCCTACTGAGGGCAACAAAGAAGACAGCCCTTGCCACGTGCATCAAAACCAGTGCCAACAACACCAAGGAACTTTTCAACATGGTTAAGGAATTCTCCAACCCGGCTGCCAGCAAAAACAACATCACACCCTCACAGAACTGTGCAACAACCTCGCCCACTTCTTCCACGCCAATATCGCAACCATATGCAGAAACTTTGAACCCTAATCCACACCTACAGACTTCCTTGACAGATACGCCACCACCATAACCGACACAAACCACACACTGACCACTTGGAACACCACCTCCACCATGGAATCCATCTACTCGGTAGCTCCCACAGACCCATCCCCGCACTTCATCTTCAACCTCGGAAACCAAAGGATTGGCCAGGAACTTGCCACCCTAACAACACCTCTATCACCACTGCAACATTTCTCGATGCCTGGAAACACGCCAAAATCTACTCAAAAAAATCTCCCCCAATCCAGCAAATTCAAAAACTACTGGACAATCTCCCGGCTCCCATTTCCAGCAAAGGTCCTGGAAAAGATCATCAACAATCAACTCATGACACTCGACACCTCCCATCACAGCACCAAAACTGCCCTGATTGAAGCCACCGATTAATTCCGAACCCTCCTCGACCAAGGTGAAACAGCAGCTTTTATCCGCCTCAACCTCTCGGCAGCCTTCAACACCATATCCCACCACATGCTGATCGAAAGACTCCACCACATCGGCATCCAAGAGGACGCCCTCAGATGAATCACCTCCTTTCTCACCGGAAGAACCCAGAAGATCCACCTCCCACCTTTCACCTCTGAACCCAAGGAGTTTACCTGTGGTGCCCCACAGGGCTCATCCTTCAGCCCCATGCTCTTTAATGTATATATGTCCCCGCTGGTAATCATCATTAGATCCCATGTTCTCAACATATTTTCCTACTTAGATGACACCCAACCCATCTTCTCACTCACTGGCAGCCCCAGCACCACCAGAACCAACTTCCACAGATGCATGACAAACATCGCTGACTGAATGAAGAACAACTGCCTACAGCTGAACACAGACAAGATGGAAGTACTGATCTTTGGCAACAGCAGCAATTCATGGAATGACTCCTGGTGGCCATCAGACCTAAGACTCGCACCCATTCCCTCCAACCACAAAGAAACCTTGGAATCCCCATTGACAACAAGCTCACCATGAAATCTCAGATCAACATTTTCTACGCCTGCTTCCTCACTCTGCGCATGCTATGTAACATCTTAAAGTGACTACCCCTACACACAAGAAGCACAGTGACACAGGCCCTCATCACCAGCTGACTGGACTATGACAACGTCCTCTAGGTAGGAATTGCCACACACCTCCTACAGAAACTTCGGACCATACAGAACGCTACAGCCAGACTCATCCTTAGCCTTCCCTGACAAACCCACATCCTACCCCACCTTAGGCAACTCCACTGGCTCGCCATACAGAAGAGATGCCAATTCAAGCTGCAGACCCACACACAGAAAGCTCTACACAACTAAGGACCCGCCCACATTAACCACAGCCTAAACTTCCACCAACTGTTGAGAAGACTGCGCTCTGCCCCCCTTTCACTTGCCCATACTCCCCACATCTACCAAAGCAGAAGCATAGGACTCACCTCCGGACCATCACCTCACTTCTGGAATTCCGAATGGCCCTCAAGAGTGGCTGTTCGAATAAGCCTCTGGGACCTGCAAGCACCTGGATACCCTATTGGGTGATTAGCTGCACTTTATAAATCCTGATTGATTGGTTGATAACTTCTGGATCACCTTCTATAACCTCTATCAGAAAACCATGAGAAAAACAGATTTCTCTCAAACATGGTTCAATAAATCCCAGCAAAGGATTAGCATTTTCAACTGGATAGAATTATTATAGAACACACCACAGTACCGAAAATTTATATAGTACCACCAACAAATGATTTATATCATTCTGACTAAAATCCGTTATCACCCTTTATATGTTCTCCTTCTTGTGACACTCAAAATCTGCCATTCACTACTATGCATTTCAATGGGATCCATGTCCCAGAGCCCTGTAATGTCTGCCTCAACATACTGTTCAGGTTGTGACCTGCCAATCAGAACTGAATACCCCCCTTTAAAGGGGTCAATCATAACATATCTGGACACGAACAGTATAGATATACCTATTTTTGTAACCCCTCATAAACATCCTGAGCCCCTCCTTATACCCTAATTTTCCAAAAGGCGGTTGACTGGATCCACACCAAATAACAAAAAGTATGCTTTGAGTAAATTTGTATCTTTGTGTCAAATGTGGTTTAAACCCATTCAGTCGTTTATTCTATATTGCCTCCCAAAATTTCCAATTTGAATCAACATGGGATATCAATGTTTTGGAACCTCCTTTTTTGCACTTAAATATAAATAAATGTATACATAATAAAAAATACCTATTTTGAAAAAATAAGAAATGGTAATGTTAAAAATGTTATCATCATAAAATATTTTTTTTTTAAAGGTTTAACTATGTAAAAAACAATTATCCACGCAAAAAATAAGAAGACACATACATATATATATGACTACATTTCCATATGAAAAGCATTTATTGTTCTAATAACTTTGGTGCCATTTGACAACCGTTCACAAAACAATCCAGAAAATGTTTTCTTTCACTTCAGCTCCTAACTAAAATGTTTTAGGGGGGTTTGTCAAGTTGGGGCAGAAAAAAGCGGGGGTTGCAAAGCACATTTTTCCCATTCATTTTTTAAGGGGGACTTTAGACACAGCTACAGCCCAAGCCACTAAATGGATCTACACCAAATTTGGCACAAAGCTAGATCTTCATTGAGAAAGAGATCTTTTTGATTTGGTGTAAATCCGTTTTGAAGTTTCGGAGAAATTAACGTCCTAAAATTTGTATATTTCATGCCGCTGAGGATCCGTGGGGCCCACAGATCACATGCTGAGATTATGGTGAGATTTGATTGACTGCCATCACATCAACACCAACGTGGTGGCAGCCTTCATAGGATTCGGGACTCAATCCATTGTCCTAAAAAAACAGTGTAAAAAGGCAAAAGGGGGCAGGATAGGGATACCTTTACCACTAGGCCTGGTGGTGAGGACCCAGAGGTACGTTTTTAAAATAATTTGCCTTGAATTCGCAGAGGATCTGCAAAGCTGCAGAAAAAACTTTTTTTTTAAAACACACAGGTTCCTGTGTTTTTGCATAAAATACCCCCGGGGTAGGCCAAGGCCCAGGGAATGGTGCATATGTTAGGGGGAGGAGGGCAAATGGCACATTTACCTAAGCCTCTAAGAGTCCCCTGGGAATCCATCTCCAAGGGGACGGGAGCACATGGCCCCCCTTCATGAGCCTAAAAAGCCCCCAGGGACCCCTTCCCCGTGGCCACAAATCATATTTAAAGAGGAGTGGGGCATGTGGACCCCCTCTACGAGCCTAAAAGGTCCCAGGGACCGGTGGCAAGTTATAGTTATTGATGTGTGTTTAGCGAGCTGAAAACAGTGTGTATGGAGGTGCACTACTTATAATAATATGAAGGTGGTGCATAAATTATAAATTGAAAGTATACCTATAACTTTAGAATTTATAATGCTTGTTTATTTTAAGCTTGGTTTGTATAGAATTAAGGAATGCAGTTAGAATAGTTTAAAGGTGGTGTGTAAATTAATTATAAATTTAAGGTATAACTATAACTTCAGGATTTCTAATATTTGTGTTGTTTAAACGTGGTTTATATAGAAAGAATCAATAAAGTTTTCTTACTATTGCTAAGCTCTAACTTTTGGCTTTGTCACTGAATTTCAATGATTTAAAAAAATTTTTTAATAAAAATGTGTTTCAAATCATAGTGTTCAGTGTCGTGGAGTGGAGTGTTGTTAAGTGGAGTGTTGTACAGAACAGTGGAAAAGACTGACGTACAGTGTAGTGTTGTCGAGTGTAGTGTCATGGAGTGGAGTACAGTGGAGTGGCATAGAGTAGAGTATAGTGCAGTAATGTTTCATAGAGTGAAGTGGTGCCTCGTACAGTAGAGTGGTGTGGAATAATAGAGAGTGGAGTGATATAGCGCACAGTTGAGTGAAGTGTCATAAATTGGAGTGGCGTCTCGTAGAGTAGAGTGGAGTGATGTGTCATAAAGAGTTGGAAAGTCTTGTATAGTGGAGTAAAGTATTGTACAGTGGTGTGGAGTGGGACAGAGTGGAGTAGACAGCTGTACAGAGGAGTGTACACTGATGGAGTGGAGTACAGTATTGGAAAGTGGAAAAGAGTGTAGTAGAGTTTTGTAGAGAGGAGTTGCATAAGGTGGAGGAGAGTATTGTAAAGAGGACTTATGTATAGTGGAGTATTGAACAGTGGTGCAGAGTGGGGCAAAGTATCATGTAGTGCAGCAAAGTGAAGTGTAGCCAATTGGAGTTGCGTATAATAGAGTGCTGTGAAGTGTCATAGAGTGGTGTGTTATGTTATAGAATACAGTGGTGTGGAGTAGAGTAGAGAGGCCTGGCTTAGCATACATTGGAGTAAAGTGTCATAGAGTGGAGTGGTCTGTTGTACAGTGGAGTGGAGTGGCATGTTGTAGAATCTTGCAAAGTGTTGTGGAGTAGAGTGGAGTGCTACAGAGTGGATGATAGTGTTGTACAGCAGAGTGGTGTGGAGTGCCTTAGAGTGCAGTACAGGCATAGAGTGGAATGACACACAGTGGAGTGGTGTACAGTGGAAGATCATAGAGTCGAGTGGGGTGGACTGTAGTGGCATACAGTGGAGTGGCAACAGTCGAATAACATATAGTGGAGTGCCGTAGACTGGAATGGTGTATAGTGGATTTGGATGTTGTAGAGTAGTGTTGAGTGTAGTGGATTGGATTGAGTGCTGTGCTGTAGAGTAGATTGGTATGGTGTGGGATACAGTGGAGTGGCATAGACTGGAGTGGCTTACAGGTGAGTAGTATAATCAAACAGAAATCCCTCTGCCTGTATACTGGTATATAAAGTGCTAAGAAGTCACTGATACATTAAGACAGCCCTACAAACCTGGCCTTCCAAAGTATGATACAAAAACATAATATACTGACAAAGTGACATTTATTAATTTCGTTTTGTCAAATTAATAGAATAAATGATAGAATAAATATCAAAACATTCAAGCGCATCCTATATCAGACACACACGACCTCTCAACCAATCCAAACAGACACATACCCAGACATACTCTAACATCCTGGCAAATCCGGATTCACTCAATGAACACACAAATGTTTTTTGGAAAGCAGTTACACAACCCTCCCCGGACATGAAGGGATACATACAATTCCATAATACAATTAAATCAAATCAAAACAAATAATATTAGCAGATCCAATGGTCGGTTGATCATGCTGTTCCTAGTCCATTTTCTCAGAGAGGAGGGTGAGAATAGAAGAAACAGCTCCAACGCGTGTTTCGGTGTCTGACCCCACTGGGGGTCTGACCTTCTTCAGGGCGCAGGGGTCATGTGCGAAACACAAAGAGTGATGCGCCTGAGACACGATGAGAGACAAAGAATCCCAGGATCATATAACACAAGAAATCACAAACAGATGGGCTCCTAACAGGGACCAAATCGATAGATAGTGTATCAGCTGGGTTCTCTAGTCGATAGAGGCTTCTTTAAACGGTAAGCCACAGCTCACAGGATAAGGAGTCAGAGAATACAGAACGGTCCACACGTCGGACCAAATGATTCTTTCTGAGTAGCGGCCCAGAACGGGCACATCGGTGTTGTTAACAAACAGGCAGCACAATGACAACACCTGGTAAGTAAGTGGCTGTGGCGAGAGAGAGACGTCCACGCATAAGTTTCCCCGTGTCCACGATACAAGGGAATAACGGCGGCACCCAAAAGGCCCCAGAGCACTTTATATACCAGTATACAGGCAGAGGGATTTCTGTTTGATTATAGTGTGGTCTTTCCCCTGCTCTCCCTGCCTGTTATCAGTACCAGGGGGCCCCTTCCGTGTGAGTGGTTACAGTTGAGTAGTGTCTTGTGGAATAGAGTGAAGTGCCATAGAGTGGAATAGCGTAAAGTGGAGAGGTGTAAACTGGAGTGGCATAGAGTCAAGCAGCAAGTTGTACATTAGAGTGGAGTGGTGTAGAGAAGAATAGCGTAGAGTGGAGTGGCATAGAGTGGATTGGTGTACAGTGGAACAGTGAATACTGGAGTGGCAAAGAGGGAAGTGCTGTAGAGTGGAGTGGCATACACCATAATAGCATACAGTGGTGCCGCATACGGTGGAGTGGTGTAGTGTCATTCAGTGGAATAGCATAGAGTGGAGTGGCATAGAGTGGAATGGTGTATAATACAATAGAGTAGAATAGATTGACGTGAAGTGGTGTATACTGGAGTGGTGTAGAGTGAAGTAGCATGTGGTGGAGTGGCATACTGTGGAATTGCATAGAGTGTATTGGCCTAGAGTGGGGTGGCAGACAGCAGAATAGCTTAGAGTGGAGTGACATACAGTGCAGTTGAGTAAAGTGGAATACCTAATAGTGGAGTGGTGTATGGTAGAGTGAGGTAGAGTGGAGTGGTGGAGAGCTGAGTGGTGTACAGTGGAATACCCTAAAGTGGAGTGATGCAGACTGGAGTGGCATAGATCGCAGTGGCATAGAGTGGATGGGTGTAGAGTGGAATAGCATACAGCAGGATGGCATAGAGTAAGCTGGAGTGGTGTGTCATAGAGTGGAGTGCCGTGGAGTGTCATGAAGTGGAGTGGACTTTTGTAGAGTGGAGTTGCATGTCATAGAGTGGAGTGACTTGAGTGGAGTGGAGTGTCATGTCACTTACTGGCACATGCATCAAGCTAGGATTTTGCGAGTCCTTAATAGCGAATATTAAGGATTCGCAATTAAGGATTCGCAAAATCCTATGCATGTAGGAATCGCTATAATAATAGCGATTCCTTCACATTCCTTATTTGCGACTCGCAAATTGCGAGTCGCAAATAAGGAATGGCTTCCCATTCATTCCTATGGGCCTCCAGGCCCATAGGAATGAATGGAAATTGCGAGCGCTATTTGCGAGTACCAATAGGTACTCGCAAATTGCGCATGCAATTTCAAGGGTGCAGGGGTGTCAAAAGGACACCCTGTTGCACCCCTGAAAGTGATCCGTGCACATATGTTGCGCACACACATGTCCCAAGGACATGTGTGTGTGTAACCTTCAACTTTGAAAAATGCACTTTATTGCATTTCTCAAAGTTTTTGCAATTTACCATGAGGTTCAACTTCATGGTAAATTGCGCCCCCTAGTAGCGAAATCGCTAATTTTTTTACTTTGTTGCATTGCATTTAAGGAATCTCAATTTGCGATTCCTTAAATGCAATCGCAATTTAAGTAATCACAATTTTGCGATTCCTTAAATTGCGATTTTTGCATTTGGGATGATGCATCCCAAATGCAAGAATACAGGTCGCAAAGGGGCAGATTCTGCGAATCTGCCCGTTTGCGACCCGATTTTCGGATGATGCCTGGGGCCCATAGTGAAGTAGAGTCATGTGTCGTATAGTGGAGTGTCATAAAGTGGAGTGGAGTGGCATGTCATTTCATGCAATGTAGTTTAAAGTGACGTAGTGTGAAAATGGTTAAATGGATGTTCATACAATTTAGCAGGAATGTAGAATATAGTGTGCAGTGTAGTGCAAGTCAGCGTCTTGCACTGCCTTGCATTTTGCCAGATTTATAAAGCAATGCAGGGCAACGTATAGTGGCCTTACGTTGCTTGGTAAACCTGACTTACGTATTGTGTTGCCCATGCAACATTATGTGTGATGCAAGGGTAACGCAATACAATGATAAATATATTCCTTAGTGATAAATCGTTCCATGGTATGCCAAGGTAACTTTGCGGTATACCGTGGTACATGCTGGTGACAAGAAAGAATATATATTATTGGGTAATGTCTGCCTTTACAAAATTAAAAGGCAGCCATATTATGTTTAATACGTTTTGGCTGTGTTCTAGGTTAGGACCTTAAATATAGGTAAGTAGGGTGTAATGATGTTCCCTACCTGGTACCACTTTGATAAAGTGGTAATAGGTAGGGAAATGTATTTATATTTATCTATATCTTTTTAAAACAGTTTACAGAGACAGAGCTAGTACCTAGCCAGTAGCATGCTTTTTAAAAAATGGTACTTTAAAAAAAAATTCAAGTAGCGTGGTAATTTTTAGGCATTACTGTGGAACTGCATAGACTTTTTTTATAAAGAATTAAATATTTAAACAATTGGAAATACACTGCAGTACACTATATTTGTGAAATATAGTTTTGTATAATGTTTCTTCAATTTCTTTCCATATTTAATTTTTTTTTAGTGGCTGAATGGCTGTAGATGAAATTAGGAAGAAATATACATGGAGGTATCCACTCTGTATTTATATTTATGCTTACCAGAGATAGGAATTCCTCAGATATTTGACTGTTAATAACTTTGCGCCTGTATGACAAATCTCCATAAAACTTTGCAGACCTATTTCTTGTTCTACATTGGTGGATAATGCAAGTTTTTGTGAAGATTGGTCAAGGGGGTGCAAACATAAAAGGAGGGGATCAAAACGCAAATAACTGGACCATATAGAAGGACCTGTTTGGGTGATGAGGATGGGACAGATAGAGAAGCAGTAGGTTTATTAGGATAGTTTTTAGGGGTTTAGGGAGGGAGTGGGCCTGTTGTGTGTGGTGAGTGTAAGACAGTTGGGAAAGGCGATGGTTTACTAGGCTAATTGTTTGAGGTTTAGAGAGGGAATGGGCCTGTTGTGGGTGGAGTGGGGTTTTTTATTTTTATTAAAGTAAATATTTTCTTTGTTCCTACTTATGGGATTTTATTAATTAATATGGTCACTTAATATTATGCTCTGTTTGTTGTACTTTTTACTATAACCTCTGCAAAAAAGGATGCTCCACATACCTAGCTTCAGAGCAGATGGTGAGCCCCTAACCTACCCTATCTAGAAGAAATTATCCAACCTCCCACCCTCCTTGTCCACTCTCTAGTCTGCCCTCTAGTCTCTCTTTGGCTTGAACTCGCTTATCTCCAGGCTAACCCCGATGCAACCCTGTTGCAATCAGTTATTGACTCTCCCCTTCATGAATCGATATAACCTGAGAGTGTCCACCCTCTATCGGTCAATATGAGTACTATCTGTGCTCTGCCCTACCCTCCATACCTAGTAATCATTCACCACTAAGGACGAACAATACAACAACAAAAGGAGTATAGGAGATGTTATATATTATGCATACTGGAAAGTGCTATTCAAACCCAAACCTACCCAATCCCTCCTTTCGGTTATAACCTGAGCTGAAATGTAAAGTTTGCCACTTTCCACAAGACTTGCTGATGATGTTGGGGTTTTTCTAAGAGGGTTTGCTGCTGTTGGCCTTAAACAGGGAAGACGAAACAGGGGGAAAAGGTTCTTTTTATTCAGAATGGAACAGGAGAACCTGTAATGGAGTCTCATTCTGCTACATGAAACACAAAGAAACAACAGTGAGTGGAAAATCCAATAAAATAGATCAGCATACAGCAACACAGTCTACAGGAGAAGTAATTTACTAAAGTAAGTGTAATGAACATTCAAGTCACTGAAGGAGGTTAGCTTTGATTGAGTCGTTAGTTAGATTGATTCTCTGTTGGGTGCAGATTGTGGAAAAAGTGCACATTGCCTATTGTTATAATTTGGTCTCTGCACTATAATGTCCCTTTCTGGCCTAAATCAGGGTGATGATGTGGGAAAATTAGCAACCTACCTGTAACAGTTCAACAATACTTGCATCATATCAGCCCCACAAAGTGTGAGATCTGTTGATGGTGAAAATAGATAGCAATACAATAGGTATCACAAGTTTTAGGAAGAGGAATATAGGGAAAACTTTAGAGAGGCAAACACAGCATTCAGCAAGTCCATTAGTACAACATATCCGCCATGAAAGGAAGATGTCAGTTAAGTTAACCTAGTCAGTATTTAGCAGTCAACATACTCCCAGGTAAGTTGAAGTCCAAAATGGCATTGATACACATAGTTAAAAATATTTACAATAAATGTTACAAAAAATGATAAAGTACACAAATGGAACATGGGCGAACTGCAGACCAAGAGAGCGTTGAAGGTGCCACTTCTTTGCAGAAGAGAAGGTCTGTAGAGTAAGATAAGAAAATTACAATATTTGAGAGTCAAGGTAAAAATGGTGATGGAGGAATTAGAGGGTGGAGCATAAGCTAGCATACAATCATTTCAAATCTTTATTTCGGTTTAGTTTAAACCATAAAAAATACACAATAGCAGGTCACGCACCATAATGATAAAAAAGAACATACAAAAGAATTATGCCTTTCGAAGGTACCGCTTTAGACCATTTACATAAAAAAAAGTTCACTATTTAAATACAAAAAAATCTAAAAACAAAAAATAAAAGAAAACAGATCGTCTATTTGACAGTTTAAAATATAATAAATATAATAAAAATGCTAGGCATAATTGAATTTATAAAAGGCATTTGAGGAGTACATAGATCAAATAACATTGCAAATAACCAACGACTATAGGTGACTGTCTATACATCCTTTAAGTGCAGCTTCCTGGTAGGAGTCTAATCAAAAAGTGCAAATGCTTTGAGTGCAACAAATATACCTAACCGGACATTCCTCTTAATCTCTCATTAATTTATAAAGTGCAAGTGCAAGGCTAATTGGCGGCATAATTCCAAATACACGTGTGCGTAAGGTCACTAAAATTTCAAGCCTTCCTTTGCTCTTATTATACCCACATCAAACAGGTATCTACTGACACTGAAAACAATTTTTTGAGAAGTGTCAGTTTTCAATATTCTTTCTGCCTCAAGACAGGATCTAATGCCCATATTTCGGCAAACGGGTTTGATCCATTTCTTCCTAGGTTTACCATAAGCAGGGCAAAAGAATAATACGTGTAGGTCATTTTCTCGAGTGTCAGATTGGCATAATACACAGCACTCAATATTGTTCTCCCCTTGTTTACGGACCCATTTCGATGTGTTCAAGTTGGTTTGCAGAACACCATTTCGAAATTTCATGTATAGTGATTTTGCTAACTGTGGCTGCACTTCATCCAGAAATGGCTCAAAACTCGAAGTTGGCTGCATAAGAAGAAACTGAGTTGTTAGTGTACCGATAGCAGAGTTAAGGGACATACTGTTTTGGATGTAAGCCCAAAACGTGGATTTTAATATTTTCTTAGAAGCCAATGTCAGTTGAGTGGGTTCTTCCCAAAAGTGCTTCAGCCCTAATTTACAAAACCAACAGTAAACATGCTTAAGCCACTGAAGACTCGTACTTTGATCAAACCTCTGAATTTCTTCTAGGCCATCTTTATAGTGGGCAAGTTCTGTTGTAGACCACAGTCGTACCCAAAACAATAATGGTCTTAGTATGGCTTGATGATCTATACGTTTAATGTTAAGGTCCATAACAATAGGGATTAGAGGTGTGCGCACTGGGAGGCGTAATAGCTTCCTGAAAAATTATTTTCTCCTACCGCGAAGGTATTCTTACATGAGGGCCCCCATAGTTCCGAATGATAAAGGGATGCCGATTGTGCCCTGTACTTGTATACCTCAAGGGCAGGGGATACCGCCTTAGAGGTACTACTCTCATGCTTCTTTACTATCGGTAGGGAATTTTGGAGCAAGACAGTCTTGCTTTTCTCCAATTGCGGTTTCCAGGTCATTTTGGTGTCCAAGGTTATACCTAAATAATTAAAATTCTGCACATATTCTAGCTTCTGATTTTTAACAGTTAAATTCTTTTTAAAAGATTTATGTGGGTTAACTGCCATATATTTTGTTTTGCTAGAATTTATTTCTAGGCCCTTAGTATCACAGTATGCGCCGAAAGAGTCTATTAGACATTGTAGACCTTTTGGGGTTTGAGATATTAAAATAGTGTCATCTGCGAATAAGAGGGCTGGTACTGGCACCCCCCTAACTTGGGTGAATCATGTGCACAACCCAATAAATACTCTGGGATATCGTTTATGTACAATGAGAATAGGGTGGGCGCCAACACACACCCTTGCCTTACGCCCCTTTTTACTGGGATTGCCTCAGTAAGTTCGCCCTTCGGACCCCATCTAACATTTGCATAGTTATCCTCATGCAATCTTATTATTTGCACGAGGAGTTCTCCTGGTACCCCTTGATCTTTTAGGAATTTCCAAAGTAGATTTCTAGGGATGAGGTCGATTGCGGCCTTCAGGTCGACAAAGGCAATATACAGATGGCCTATCTTTAAAATTGTATATTTCCAGCTCATACAGAGAAATCTAAAGACCTGATCAAATGTGCTGGTTCTGGCTCTAAATCCAGCCTGATATTTTGAAAGAATACAGTTCTCCTCAATCCAGTCGTTTAGTTTTGTTAAAATTTGTCTAGCATAAATTTTTTGTAAAATATCTATTAAACTAATAGGTCGGTAATTTGAAGGGTCTTGGCGGTTACCTTTTTTAAAAACAGTAGTAATTTCGGCCCCTTTCCATGATTCCGGGATTGGTGCACCTGCAGCTACTGAGTTACAAAGAAAATTAATGTAAGGGCCCCAAACAGTTTTGTCATGCCTCAGTAGGGCTCCTGGTATCTTATCTGGGCCTGGTGCTTTCCCCGGTTTTACTGCATCAATTGCTGCCAGAGTATCTTCCTAACTAAAATGCAGGGGGGCTATACTGGGGATGATTACATAATCGTGCAGATTGTGTGTTGTTTCAATTGTAGATATTGAATAAAGGCGGGAAATAATTGACCCAGGTGTTAGCGTCTAAAAAGAGGTCCTTACTGCATCTTCCCGCTTTATTACCTTTAGCTATCAATCGCCAGAAACCGGCGTGATCTTTAATTTTAGCTGCACTAATCAATTCTGTCCAGATATTATCATCCCAATTTTTCTTAGTTTGTACGAGTAGTCTTTCATACTTAATCCTTTTCTCCCTTAGGGCCACAACATTTTTGATTTTTGTTGCCAATACAAGTTCTTTTTTTGCCTCGCGGCACTGCTTGTTGTACCAGGGATTAACTAAATTGCTTGTATCAGTTTTCGCCCCTTTGCGTTCTTTAGGGATCCTACTCAAAATAGGTTTCAATTCATCTACCAATGCATGATGTATAGTCAGTATTGGGAACTCTGCAGCAGACAGATCAGTGTATGGAGAAATGACGTCTGCAAAGATGTCATAAATCTGCGTCATAACCTCGTTATTTCCCCCTATGGATGGCCATTTTAAGGCTCTACGGTTATTACTTACTAAGGGTTCAATTGAGATAAAATAATCGTCTCCATTGCTCCAAGAAGTCGGTTGAAAAGGGTGCGCTGCTAATGTCAAATGTAGGGGTAATGGTCACTATCAGTTCTGGCATCAACTACCAAGTCATGTACATTTGGCCAAAAGCCAATGGATGTCAATATGTAATCAATGCTACTCTTACAATTGCCCCTGTGAATGTAGCAACATTTGGGCTATCAGAAGGTAATCGACCATTGCAAGCTCTGAGTCCATACCCTGACACCAGTCTTGTAAGTTGCGCACCTGCAACTGAGCAGGGTACTGCCGGACTACTTTCCAAAGAGTGGATATTATTTGCCATATCTTCCTCTTCAAAAATGTTTTCAAGTCCCACAACTGGTTCAAATTTGCGATTAAAGTCACCCCCACGATTACCATTGCCCTCGGGTCAATTGAACCTAAAAACTGATCTGGCTGGTTTATCACCAAAGATTCCTTGCTGGATGGGCTAGGTCTACTATAGATATTTATTAAGTATATTTCAGTTTTATCCCGTGTACAGATCTTCACCCCAACTATGTCCTGTGATAGAAAATCCAACTGGGTTATGTCAATACATAGAGTGATTTTTACCTATATAACAAGGCCACCCGAGGGCCTACCTCTAACCGAGGGGGTAGCATTAACACTATATGTTTTGAACCCGACCTTGTGGGGAGTTTCTAAAGCCCAAGTTTCTTGTAAGAGACATATATCGCTTTGTTCAATGTACTCCTGCCATTCTGCATCCCTTAAATTCCTTTTCAGCCGCTATATTCCATGATGTTAGTCGTATTTCTAGTTGCCGTTTTTCCCTTGTTCCCTGATTAAGTACAATTTCCGTCTCAGTCCGAGTTCCCTGAACTTCATAGTGTTCATTGACAGAGTCGGAGGGACACATTACATTATTGTTTAATGACGGATATAACTCAATTGCGACCACATGGTCGCAGGGCACGGTCACTAGTGGTGCAGCTAAGGTCTCTTGGGGCGTGGCTGTGTCCTGTTAATTTATTAAACATATATGATCCGGGTCACCAATCCCCGGCTGGAGACCCGCTACATTCCAGCTCGAAGTACTTAAATCTATGCCAGCCTTGGTCTTGGTTACGGCTAGCTGATCGTCTAGCATATCAATGGAAAGAGGGGATGCAGGAGCCTGAAAATTATCAAAGGAGTGTGATTCATGTTCCAATAAAGATGGTTGTCAGTCCTGGGCCTGAAACCTGTTGGATAGAGGGGTAGGGGCAGGATTATTTACAATAAGCCTAGATGGTGGTTTATAAAAATAAACCAGAGGAAGAGCACAGATGCTGGAGCTTTGGGTAAATGTTTGCTCACAGAATCTTAATAGGCAACGAACCATCTGGGGCCTGCGAAAATTGATCACTATGCAGTCGCCATCAATGCTCTTGGGGGATTGACCAACCCACCCAACTCTGCGGACCATAAGGATCTCTTTCATATCGGATGGGTGAAATCTTTTGTGTTTTATTAACCAATCCACAGTCTTATTACGTAGGTCAACCCAGGACTCCTTCTGATCCCCTTTAAGGGTAGGGACACCAGCCAAAATTAATACGTAGGGGCACGTGGCTAGAGGTAGGCTCAAAACATCAGTATTGGGTTTCGGGCAATTGTTCCTTGAGCCGTCTATAGTGCTCCTATTCGGGTTACTTGATGTGGTGCCCGAAAGTGGGCTTTCAGGGTACATACTATGTGAACCCAAGCGCTTTATATTAAGATCCCGGGACACTTCCTGTGTATTTTCCTCCCCGATGCTAGGTTTCAGCATAGGGTGTTCTTTTACTTTATGGCTTGTACTACAGGAATTAACAATTAGATTAGCATCTACTGATGTTGACGGACCCTCCCCCTCAATGACACCAGAGTGTGAAATTACATTACTGCCACTTAAATTGTCCATAACAATGTCCACACATTCTAACTTTTCCCAAAGAAGAGTAAAGTTCTTATCGATTAGTTCTTTGATGTGGGCTAGCACAGTTTCCAAAGCAGTCTCCACAGCGGTGGCAAGGGCAGCGTCCTCAATACTATTGTGTCTTGGTAGAGGAGAAGAAAGAACCACGTCAGTCTGTGTGCTAACAGAGTTGGACGATGGTACTACGAGATCAATTTCATGGTCAGCGGATTGAGATCCCTTTATGCTCTTGGTTTTTTGAGCGCCAACACCCCGCTTTCGTTTTGCTGGTGGCTCTCTCACCTTGTTCTCATCTGATGGTTTGGAGACCTGTGTTCTAGTAGCTATACTTGACACATTTGGGACGGCTATAGGAGGTATATCCGAAATTGGCAAGGTGGAGGTCAGGGGCACATTTTGGGGCGTAGGGGACAGGCACATTTGTGGGAAGTCCCCCGAGTTGGAGATACCTAATGATGAGCGTCTCTGTAGTATTGAAGAATCTAAAGAAAGTCGCCGCTCTGTCATTTCGATCTCATGAGTCAACAATGATTCTGCCCTGACAATAAATGCATCTAAGGTGCCCGCTACTCCTTTAAGCTTGCTCATGTTGGAACTGCGAGTCTTGAGCAATTCAGTAGCTTCCACACAATATTACGGTGCCACACAAGTACTAATATCAAGGATGAGAGTGTGTACAACAGTACCTGTAGCCTGGATGATGCAGTCGAGAACCAATGACCGAATATCAGGGGGGCCCAGCCCAGCCTCTTCCGGGCTCTGACTGGTGCAGACGGGCCCACCCGCGCGCGTGCGTCCCGCGCTGCGGGTGCCGCGCTGAGTTTTAAAGCGCCTCTGGCGCGGGAAGAGCATCAGCGCCTCCTGGTGCGTGTTGCAGCCTGGATGATAGAGTCCCCCAATTCCAGACAACTAGATGCAAGAGCCCCGAATTATTGTTCACTGAAACAATAAACATGTGTAACTGTGCCCATTATCATCATGTCATGTTATCATCATGTCCACCACAAGCTGAAAACCACTTAGGGTTTGCCACTCAAGCTGCTAGTCTGTGTTATTATAAATTAGCATTTGCCACTCAAACCACTAATCTGCATTTATTATAAATACCTCACCTCTTTCTATTTCCAGTCCACTGGGGTAGACCTATTTGAGTCCTCTTATTTCTCATAAAGATAAACAAGCATCGGTCCTTCTTTCACATGCTTTTGTCGAGACTGCAGATTGTATTTCTTCTACCAAAAAGAGGTAGAGCAGTTGAACAAGAAAATACAAATACAAAAACTTTTTGTACCAAGTCTACTTTAGGTAAACTAGGAAGTTTCAGAGAAAGTAAGCATTGCTTGCATGCAAATTATCAACATTCTAATAAAACAATAGTAGTCTAATAATAATCTAATAAATCAACAGTCTCAGCATTCATCCTGAATCAAAATAGCACCAAATCTTGAAATACAAAGTTTACCTAAACTAAGCATTTCTCATTTAGCACATGAATCATCATTTGGCATTCATTGATGTTACCTGTTCTATGCGTGGTATCCATCTACCTATCTATGATTCTCTTTTTTCATGGAAGAAACATACATAAGCTGTGAAGTGCAACCCTTTGTATCTTTATTTACAACTAAGCTTCGGAATGCAGAGTTAGGCATGGGAGGCATGCATCTTGTATTTTAAAGAAAAGGTCCGGTGGCGTCCATTGCTGACTTAGGGTCAGGTTTAAATTTTGACGCACAAAATATTCTTCATCGACCTGATGGAGCATTTAACTTCTGCCAGGTCAAGACTACTCTACCTGTCAAATTTAGAAATGACCGGCAAGCTAGCGGTCATATCAAAAGCATTGTCAGGAACTGTCGTCATGGCAGTTCCTTTCAATGCTTTTTAAGTTTTTAATCAAGAGTCCATCAAACTTATGTATTTTTTATTTTCAAAAAATCCCAAAGTGGGATTTTCTGCTTTTCTGCCCTTTTTGCGTTTCCTCTGCTACTGGCTTCTTTTCTGCTTTTAGCCTTTTCTGCTTTTGTCTTTTTTCTTGTCCCTCACCGCCCTTGCTGCTGCGATCCCCAGAGGCCCTCCCCGTCCAATGACCCTTTCCCTCTCCCCGCATTTCCCACCTCCCAGCTGTCCAGCCCCCCAGCACACTACTTAATGGCGGCCGCTGCGCGGTGAAGGTGCAGTCCACTGACCTTTCTAGTGGACTGCTCCCTTCACGGCACAGCTCTGCCTGGTAGCTGCTGCTGTTGCCCCCGTGGTTGCTGCTGACCCTCTGGTCAGAAGTTTGAGTCACTCCTCCACCCGCAGGCTCCCTGGTGGACTAGTGGTAGAGTGTCACTGCTCTGCTGCTGGACTGCCCTTCTGTCTCTCTATTTCTTCTTTTTTCTACCCTATTTGCCTTTTCTCTACTGCTGCCTTCTTTTCTGCTTTTAGCCTTTTCTGCTTTTGCCTTTTTTCTTGTCCCTTGTGCCCTTGCCACTGTGATTCCTGTTATTTGCGACTGCAAAACGCCCTTTTCTGCCTCGGTCGCTATTATAGACCGCTTGCTGACTCACAATTAGCTTCTTTGCTAATTGTGATGCAAATCATTCGCAACTTGCAATTTGGGGCCCAGTTTTCCACGTACATTAGAATTAGCAACTCACAATTTGAGAGGCGCAATTTTGCGCAAATTTTGAGTTGCTAATTCTAGCTGTCACACATCTGGCCCCTCGTGTAAAGCATTTAACAACACCAAATAGTGAAATAAGAAAATCAAACACCAAGCAAGAGACACAACAATTTATAAAAACAGAGCCTTTTTATGTGAATTTTTAGAGACCTTGATCATCAAAATCCACCAGAGGGTTTCAGAGATACAGATTTTAGACGTTTTTATCATTTTTAAAAGCAACTGCAAGCAACCATTAATCAACATAAAGTTTGGAAACTTTTCAAAAGTTTAAAAGAGTTGAGCATCCAAATACAGAAGGAAAAGGACTAGTGGGCCAGGGAGGATATTTTGGACACTTACCTGGCCACCAGAGGGTTATTAAGGCAAGTTCCAAACTTTACTTGATGACCGCCATAGACATCAATGGAGTGGTGCTGATGCTGAGGATACAGGCAAAAGATACTCAAAGGATGCTCCGGTTGTGGTGCAGTCAACAGGGGTGTCTTTGTGGTGGTCCCTTGGTAGATGAGTGATGAGGGGTGACTTAGGCATCAGAGATCGGGATCACTCGAAGTCATCTACATTGCAGTAGCAGGCCAGTTGATGCTGGGCTACTGGTCTCCTTGTACAGCAGTTTGGGCAAAATCCTTAGATGGGGGCTAGTGTCCCTTCAGTACAATGAATCCGGACTTTGATAGCACTCCTGGGTCCGGAAACCACAGGTGAAACCTTTTGCTATCTCAGATTTGTCCTTTTGTGCACCCGGTGACTGGTAGTGGCAAAACGTCTGCAGTGGCTACCAACTTGTCAGTTAGGGCTTTTTCAGGTCTTGTGTCCCTGGAGCTGGTTCCAGGGAATCAGCCGACTGATCCTTGGAGTCACTGCTGCAGTTTGGGCCTGGGAATCAACCTTTCTCCGAGCCAGGAGCTGCAGGCACAGTCCAAACTTCACTAGTCTACAGTGCAGCAGGTGCAGTCCTTCCAAAGCAAAGCCTTAAGGGCAGCAGTACAATCCCTCTTCAGTTCGCCCATTCCAGCGTTATCTGAGGGGCAGGGGTGCCAAATTTATCTCAGGGAAAAAGCAGAAGGGACCACACAGTCACCAGTCAATGGGCTACTGGGTTCCCTCCTTCCTAGTGATGTGTTTCTTGCAATGTGTGTCATCTAGCTATCCCAGAGTACCACATTTTTGCCCCTTTCAATATGGCATGACCTTTTCTTGGTCAGCAGGAGCACAGTAGGTGCAACTACCAGTGGGCTACATGCCAACAGGAAAATCGGTTTGGGAATGGGTTTTACCTCTCTGGCTCTGTCTACTAATTGTCTGCAGTAACAAAAGGCACCCTGCTCAGGGGTATTGTCACAGTCGGCCCTTCAAAGGTGGATTCCCCTTTGAACTCGACTTTTGGGCTAACACCCTGAGTGGCCATCCTGGGAGAGTAGGTCTCACCTCGCTGTGAGGAAAATGCCTTTGCTCCTGGGCCTGGTAGTCGTTCACGTGTCTCCCCAGAAAGTCAGAAACCTGTATGTTCATCAGGGCCTTTGTGAGACCACTGAACTAGCTGGAGTGCAGAATGGCAACTTTCTAAAAGTTCCTAACTTTAATAGTGACCTTAAATTCAACCTGGGCATCAGGTTGGTTTTAATGCCACAATTGATTTGATACCTTTTTTGACCCTTTTATGTAGTCCCATTCAGTGGTTAGCCAGGCTATGATGCCAACCGGTAACCATGTGTTAGCCAATGGGGCTCTTAACCTTTTCACAGCAAAACAACAATTTGGAAGTGTTGCTGTTAAGACTTATCAAAATGTATGCCCTACTTAATATTATATAGCTCCCTGCCATAGGGCTCCATAGGCCTTCCTTAAGGGAGACTTACATATCTCATTAAGGGATGTGGGGGTTTTCTATTAGTTGGAATGGCAAAGTCCAGCTAGCAGAATGAGCACTTCTTTTTTGATCTGCAGTAAAAGGCTGCGGTCCATTTTGTCCTTGTCACGTTCAGGGTGGCACAACCAGTGCTGTTGCCCTGGGTGATCACTCTGTCTTACATGCCCTGGGTACCCAAGGTACCATATACTTATATACTTACTTATAAGTAAGTCAGTATCTGCCAATTGGGTGTATCTAATTTAACATATCTTTCGTGTAGGGTTAGAATTCTGGCACTGAGGTCTAGTTAGCAGGCCTCAGTGCACTCTCAGAGTCGGAAAACCAGCAGCATCAGTCCAGAAATTTCCTTACAAGTATGTTTCCCTGATGTATAATATTGTCACTGTAGTGTCCTCACAGCATAGACGTGCCTAGTGCACAAGTAAACCAAGTAGTATACTTTAAATAGCAAATTAAAAAGCTAACCAATGAAATACTGACGATTTGGTAAGGTGTCAGAATATTGTCGTCCTAAAATTGTCTGACAAAAATATGATGTTGTACTATTCTTGCTGCTATCTTATACTGCCCTCTTGGAATTAATAATAGAAACTCGACACCTAATGAAGCAGTATTTTTGTACATGATATTTAAGCCACAATATATGTCAAACAATATTGTTTGTTAACCCCTTAACTGCTGGGCCTTCCTCCTCCCAGTGCTGAGCCCTTTTTTGGCTATTTGGGGTAGTTGACGCTTAGGCCTCCATAACGTTTTTCCACATAAGGTATCCATGCCAACTTTGCATCCTTTTTTTCCAAGAGTCTGGGGATTCTAAAGATACCCAGGGTTTGTGGATTCCCCTGGAGGTGACCAACAAAATAGACAAAGTATAGCCACACTTTGCATTTTTTTGGGGAAAAGTGTCTATTTTCCAAAAGGTTTGCTGTGGTAAAGACACCATATTCGCACCTTTCATGAACATGCAGAGATGAATCAAAAAACCTAGGGGCATATTTACCAAGACGTGACGGAGTGCTGCATTAGCCTTCTTGACTCAACGCTGTGCTCCGCCACTTCTGAAACGCAGGGATGCGCCGTATTTACAATAATACGGTTCAGCCCTGCTTTTCCCTCTGTGCTGGCACTAATTTCACCATAGTGCAAGGGTGTCTGCATTGTGGGAATGATTGTTTATGTGCAGGAAGGTGTCCCTTCCTGCACATAAACAATCACTAATGGTGATTTTCTAATCCTATGTGTGCTGCTTTGTGCAGCACACACAGAAGATTGCAGCTTGTCTTTTTTAAATGATTGTTTATGTGCAAGAAGGGACACCTTCCTACACATAAACAATCATGCATGGCGTTTGCTCTTTCTATGTGTGCTGCACAATGCAGCACACATAGAAGCTAACAAAAATGAGGAGAAATAAAGCATTTCTCCTTGTTTTGCCTGTTTAAGGCCAGGTTTTCCCTGGTCTTAATTTTGGCACTGCCCCAAATTTCCACCACCCTTGTAAATATGGCGCAGAATCAAAATCAATGGGTGTTGTGGTGGAACCCCCACCTCAACACCCATTGACCACCCCTTTCACGCTAAGTATAGCGTGAAAGGGTGCCTTATTTATAAGGCAGCGTTAAGCCACGTTAAGTGGCTTAACGCCGCCGTGGCCCCTATAGCGTCAGGAACGTCAATAAAGTGACATTCCTGTGGCAATAGGAGCTTGTAAATATGCCCCCTAGTTTTTTACCACAGTTTTGGTATTTTTCAAAGCAGTAGACTATTTCCTCTATTTATTGTGCTTTTAATATCCTTCCAGTTTGTGGTGGAAACCAGTGCGAAACAGGTGGGGGATCCAGGAAAGCTATAGATTTCTGAAAAGCAGACAACATTTCAAATTCAGTAACGGTGCATCTGTGTAGATCCCTCAAGCTTTTCCCAAAGACACTAACTGTTGAAATAAAGAAATATTGACAATGAGTAGAAAAAATACCCCATTTGCGGCAACGTTTACATCTGTAACTAATTCACACGACAAGCGATTTACAAAAGCAATAAGCCATTACATCTGCTCGACCCTTCTGGTTCCGTCGAACATTAGGGTTTGTAGGTTCTCCAAGAACTCGAGGTACCCAGAGCCAACAACTGAGCTGCACCGTACAATGTTTGTTCATAGTTTGCCAAGTATTGACCAATTCATATGGTAAAGTATATGGAGTAAAAAATAGGTATCAAGTAAATCTATGTATTTCTGAAATGGGCATAAGAGATAGAGTTTAGGAGCAGTGGTTATTTGAACATCTCTGAATTTGCAGGTACCCATACTAGCATGATTTGTAGGGTATTTTCAACATGTCTTCTTTCTTACACATTGGCCTAAATTTTGAAGGCACAAATGCGTTGAAATCTAATTTGTAATAATAAATGTTCTACTATTAAGTGCTCCCATATGTCTTCCGATATTAATTTTACCTCATTTACATGGGTAGGCCAAAATGTAACATGGATGCATTACATTTTTCCACTGAAAACTGACCCTTTTTTCAATGTGGGTAGTAGTGGATTTAGGGTCCTACCTCAGGCAGCACTTAGGAAAACATAGCAAACCTGAACAGTTTTTAAAACTAGAAACCTAGAAGAATCCAGGGGAGTGACTTGCATGGCTCTCACCAGAGGTTTTTTATCCAGAATCCCTTGAAAACCTCAAAATTTGAGTAAAAAACACAATTTCCTCAACTTTCTGTGATGGAAAACTCGGGAATGTGCGTGGAGGCACAATCTCCCTTCCACCTAGTGTCAGCGTTGCAGTGGCGCACATGCTAGGGCCCGCCCCAAGCAAACACAGGCGCTTATGCAAGCCTCTGTGGGAAGTCCCGTGTTTACATGGTGGTTGTTGTGAGAGGAAAACACGATGTGGCAAAAAGCATTTCTCTAGTGCTGCTAGATGGTGGTTTCAATGTGCTACAGGAATATACTAATTGTATTGTTTGTTTCTGTTATGATGATGCCATTAAGTAAGTTACTATAGTCCAGTATTGTGTGTTTTCTTTTCTTTTTAGTGTAACTCTGTTGTGGACTACAAGTCCCAGATGCCTTGGAGGGCAGCCATCTTGGGTGTGGCTAAGCCTATAAGAAGGACCCCATCCTATGGGCATTGCTCACTATTCAGGATTCTCTCTGGGGGCAGGAGCTCCAATTCTCCAGTCCATCACGTGAGCCTGATTATCTCTCTTGGAGTTTTCTGGAATAGCAGTGCTATTCAGGTAAGCCTCTGCCGGCTCCCGCACTGCTGCTGAGACACGTGGATTTCTCCTGCTGTGTCACTCTGTATCCTGGTTATGAGGCGTGCTCCTTCAGCCATTGTTCCCTCTCAGCTGACACACGTAGCATGCCAGCTCCCACATTCCGGTCCTGACTCGTAGATTGTGTTGCGATTGCACATATTCAGAGAAGGCCGTGCTCTCTCTGGTAAGATCATTTTAACTTTCATTTCATAAGCGATAGTCACTTGCTGCAGATTATTGCGGGGAGTTATTTCTTGACCAAGCACATTGCGAAGCATTTTTCCACTTTTGGGGACATGAAAGTATAACAGGTAATCACAGGGCTTTAAGTGGGATGAAAAAACTGGAGGGTCTCTCAAAGGGGCGTGGCCAATGTAATTAAGGGCGTGGCTTAAAAACACAGTAAGCTAAAAATCTGTGCTTAGCATAGTGTGCCGCCCGACATGTATTTTGCTGTTTCTGTCATTGCATCCAGATATGATACAAGTAACATCATACCTACAAGTCAGAACTATTGGCTTTGTCAATGGTTGATAGTTGCATAAGATAAATAAGCAGCAACTATGACTTGTGTATAATATTGAAAAAGCTTCCACTTAAAGCCCTGGTGACACCATGACAATGTTGCTGCTCCTGAGTTTCAAAAGAGAAGGGAAAATCAGAGAGAAAATGACTCTCTTTAAAGGATTTCCATTTCCCTACAACGCTCACCTGGCATGGCCTCATGCCGTAACTTCTCCAGTACTGAGAAGTGAGCAGTGTGAGCACACGCACATCGATGTGCCTGCTGTCACTGCAGTCCGGAAAAAACGGACCGCCTGTGCCAGGGCACAAAACAGAGCCCGATAGCGACCCGTTTCGAGGCCCCCTTTAAAAAACTGCCGGTGCTCAGCACTGGTGCGACCCGGCCCACTTAAAGCCCTGGGTAATCACGGCATTGTGATTATGCTTTTATTCTTATTGACAATCTACAATGTTACACACCGGCTGGTGATTAAGCATTTCTTAGGTATTTTGTTTTCAATAGCAACTAAGCTCTCATAACGGGCTCATGATTAAGCAGTGAGAGTTTTTGGTTTCAATAATGATTCAAGTTTTTCACTGGATCGTCATTAAGTAGAGAATGTAAATGTAGTACGCTATGGTCATTTTAACTACTTAGCGTATTTCTTAAATGTGTCATATGAGTGTTATGGAGCACTGATTCACAGTGTTGTTTAACTGTGTTTACAGATAAGAAGCACATTACTAGCATCTCTGAATTATAAGAGTTATATATTTGCAAGATTGTTATTGCTGTTATATTATTGTATGTCCGTAATCTTTTGTTTTTCAGGTCTCCTTCCCCGCTGTTCCCTTCACAAACTTTTTCCCCCACCTGGCCACTCTAATCCTCAGTGCTATCAAAGCATACTGAATTAGAGGTGCCCAGAAGGTGGGCCTATAGAGCATTATACAGACCCCGAGGAAGTGGCAACCTGACACCTAGCATTCTGCCAAGTTTCCAATAAAAATGGCATTTTACTTGTGTGGGTTTGTCTAGTGTCAGCAATAGGAAATGGCCCAGAATTAGGGGTGGTACAAAAGAGAATGGTCCCAGTGAAACACAATTGAAAACAAAAATTTTGATAGCATTCATTAAATTACTCACAAATACATCCTGTTCAACATTGTTTAATCATATTGAACACGTTAGTATGTTCAAAACACAGCACATATCTGAATGATTCATGCAATGGTGCCCCAAGGAAAGAGGAAGGGAGGTTCAACAAAGTGCAAAAGTGAGGGTTCAGTGGGAAAAAGGAAGGGCAGTGACAATATATACATCAAAAGTATCTACAAAAGCCTGTCCAGTCTGACACAGGGCTAACAACAAATATTCAAAGCCATTATGTTTAGTTTTGTTTTGAAGTTTGAGAAATTAACGTCCTAAAATTTGTATATTTCATGCCGCTGAGGATCCGTGGGGCCCACAGATCACATGCTGAGATTATGGTGAGATTTGATTGACTGCCATCACATCAACACCAACGTGGTGGCAGCCTTCATAGGATTCGGGACTCAATCCAATGTCCTAAAAAAACAGTGTAAAAAGGCAAAAGGGGGCAGGATAGGGATACCCTTACCACTAGGCCTGGTGGTGAGGACCCAGAGGTACGTTTTTAAAATAATTTGCCTTGAGTTCGCAGAGGATCTGCAAAGCTGCAGAAAAAACTTTTTTTTTTAAAACACACAGGCTCCTGTGTTTTTGCATAAAATACCCCCGGGGTAAGCCAAGGCCCAGGGAATGGTGCATATGTTAGGGGGAGGAGGGCAAATGGCACATTTACCTAAGCCTCTAAGAGTCCCCTGGGAATCCATCTCCAAGGGGACGGGAGCGCATGGCCCCCCTTCATGAGCCTAAAAAGCCCCCAGGGACCCCGTCCCCGTGGCCACAAATCATATTTAAAGAGGAGTGGGTAATGTGGACCCCCTCTACGAGCCTAAAAGGTCCCAGGGACCGGTGGCAAGTTATAGCTATTGATGTGTGTTTAGCGAGCTGAAAACAGTGTGTATGGAGGTGCACTACTTATAATAATATGAAGGTGGTGCATAAATTATAAATTGAAAGTATACCTATAACTTTAGAATTTATAATGCTTGTTTATTTTAAGCTTGGTTTGTATAGAATTAAGGAATGCAGTTAGAATAGTTTAAAGGTGGTGTGTAAATTATAAATTTAAGGTATAACTATAACTTCAGGATTTCTAATATTTGTGTTGTTTAAACGTGGTTTATATAGAAAGAATCAATAAAGTTTTCTTACTATTGCTAAGCTCTAACTTTTGGCTTTTTCACTGAATTTCAATGATTTTTTTTATTTTTTTAATAAAAATGTGTTTCAAATCATAGTGTTCAGTGTCGTGGAGTGGAGTGTTGTCAAGTGGAGTGTTGTACAGAACAGTGGAAAAGACTGACGTACAGTGTAGTGTTGTCGAGTGTAGTGTCGTGGAGTGGCATAGAGTAGAGTATAGTGCAGTAAAGTTTCATAGAGTGAAGTGGTGCCTCATACAGTAGAGTGGTGTGGAATAATAGAGAGTGGAGTGATATAGCGCACAGTTGAGTGAAGTGTCATAAATTGGAGTGGCGTCTCGTAGAGTAGAGTGGAGTGCTGTGTCATAAAGAGTTGGAAAGTCTTGTATAGTGGAGTAAAGTATTGTACAGTGGTGTGGAGTGGGACAGAGTGGAGTAGACAGCTGTACAGAGGAGTGTACACTGATGGAGTGGAGTACAGTATTGGAAAGTGGAAAAGAGCGTAGTAGAGTTTTGTAGAGAGGAGTTGCATAAGGTGGAGGAGAGTATTGTAAAGAGGACTTATGTTTAGTGGAGTATTGAACAGTGGTGCAGAGTGGGGCAAAGTATCATATAGTGTAGCAAAGTGAAGTGTAGCCGATTGGAGTTGCGTATAATAGAGTGCTGTGAAGTGTCAAAGAGTGGTGTGTTATGTTATAGAATACAGTGGTGTGGAGTAGAGTAGAGAGGCCTGGCTTAGCATACATTGGAGTAAAGTGTCATAGAGTGGAGTGGTCTGTTGTACAGTGGAGTGGAGTGGCATGTTGTAGAATCTTGCAAAGTGTCATAGAGTGGAGTAGAGTGGAGTGCTACAGAGTGGATGATAGTGTTGTAGAGTGGTGTGGAGTGCCTTAGAGTGCAGTACAGGCATAGAGTGGAATGACACACAGTGGAGTGGTGTACAGTGGAAGATCATAGAGTCGAGTGGGGTGGACTGTAGTGGCATACAGTGGAGTGGCAACAGTCGAATAACATAGTGGAGTGCCGTAGACTGGAATGGTGTATAGTGGATTTGGATGTTGTAGAGTAGTGTTGAGTGTAGTGGATTGGATTGAGTGCTGTGCTGTAGAGTAGATTGGTATGGTGTGGGATACAGTGGAGTGGCATAGACTGTAGTGGCTTACAGGTGAGTAGTATAATCAAACAGAAATCCCTCTGCCTGTATACTGGTATATAAAGTGCTAAGAAGTCACTGATACATTAAGACAGCCCTACAAACCTGGCCTTCCAAAGTATGATACAAAAAACATAATATACTGACAAAGTGACATTTATTAATTTCGTTTTGTCAAATTAATAGAATAAATATCAAAACGTTCAAGCGCATCCTATATCACACACACACGACCTCTCAACCAATCCAAACAGACACATACCCAGACATACTCTAACATCCTGGCAAATCCGGATTCACTCAATGAACACACAAACGTTTTTTGGAAAGCAGTTACACAACCCTCCCCGGACAGGAAGGGATACATACAATTCCATAATACAATTAAATCAAATCAAAACAAATAATATTAGCAGATCCAATGGTCAGTTGATCATGCAGTTCCTAGTCCATTTTCTCTGAGAGGAGGGTGGAATAGAAGAAACAGCTCCAGCGCGTGTTTCGGTGTCTGACCCCACTGGGGGTCTGACCTTCTTCAGGGCACAGGGGTCATGTGCAAAACACAAAGAGTGATGCGCCTGAGACACGATGAGAGACAAAGAATCCCAGGATCATATAACACAAGAAATCACAAACCGATGGGCTCCTAACAGGGACCAAATCGATAGATAGTGTATCAGCTGGGTTCTCTAGTCGATAGAGGCTTCTTTAAACGGTAAGCCACAGCTCACAGGATAAGGATTCAGAGAATACAGAACGGTCCACACGTTGGACCAAATGATTCTTTCTGAGTAGCGGCCCAGAACGGGCACATCGGTGTCGTTAACAAACAGGCAGCACAATGACAACACCTGGTAAGTAAGTGGCTGTGGTGAAAGAGAGACGTCCACGCATAAGTTTCCCCGTGTCCACGATACAAGGGAATAACGGCGGCATCCAAAAGGCCCCAGAGCACTTTATATACCAGTATATAGGCAGAGGGATTTCTGTTTGATTATAGTGTGGTCTTTCCCCTGCTCTCCCCGTTATCAGTACCAGGGGGCCCCTTCCGTGTGAGTGGTTACAGTTGAGTAGTGTCTTGTGGAATAGAGTGAAGTGCCGTAGAGTGGAATAGCGTAAAGTGGAGAGGTGTAAACTGGAGTGGCATAGAGTCAAGCAGCAAGTTGTACATTAGAGTGGAGTGGTGTAGAGAAGAATAGCGTAGAGTGGAGTGGCATAGAGTTGATTGGTGTACAGTGGAACAGTGAATACTGGAGTGGCAAAGAGGGAAGTGCTGTAGAGTGGAGTGGCGTACACCATAATAGCATACAGTGGTGCCGCATACGGTGGAGTGGTGTAGAGTGTCATTCAGTAGAATAGCATAGAGTGGAGTGGCATAGAGTGGAATGGTGTATAATACAATAGAGTAGAATAGATTGACGTAAAGTGGTGTATACTGGAGTGGTGTAGAGTGAAGTAGCATGTGGTGGAGTGGCATACAGTGGAATTGCATAGAGTGTATTGGCCTAGAGTGGGGTGGCAGACAGCAGAATAGCGTGGAGTGACATACAGTGCAGTTGAGTAAAGTGGAATACCTAATAGTGGAGTGGTGTATGGTAGAGTGAGGTAGAGTGGAGTGGTGGAGAGCTGAGTGGTGTACAGTGGAATACCCTAAAGTGGAGTGATGCAGACTGGAGTGGCAGAGATCGCAGTGGCATAGAGTGGATGGGTGTAGAGTGGAATAGCATACAGCAGGATGGCATAGAGTAAGCTGGAGTGGTGTGTCATAGAGTGGAGTGCCGTGGAGTGTCATGAAGTGGAGTGGACTTTTGTAGAGTGGAGTTGCATGTCATAGAGTGGAGTGACTTGAGTGGAGTGTCATGTCACACAGTGAAGTAGAGTCATGTGTCGTATAGTGGAGTGTCAAAGTGGAGTGGAGTGGCATGTCATTTCAAGCAATGTAGTTTAAAGTGACGTAGTGTGAAAATGGTTAAATGGATGTTCATACAATTTAGCAGGAAGGTAGAATATAGTGTGCAGTGTAGTGCAAGTCAGCGTCTTGCACTGCCTTGCATTTCGCCAGATTTATAAAGGAATGCAGGGCAACGTATAGTGGCCTTACGTTGCTTGGTAAACCTGACTTACGTATTGTGTTGCCCATGCAACATTATGTGTGATGCAAGGGTAACGCAATACAATGATAAATATATTCCTTAGTGATAAATCGTTCCATGGTATGCCAAGGTAACTTTGCGGTATACCGTGGTACATGCTGGTGACAAGAAAGAATATATATTATTGAATAATGTCTGCCTTTACAAAATTAAAAGGCAGCCATATTATGTTTAGTACGTTTTGGCTGTGTTCTAGGTTAGGACCTTAAATATAGGTAAGTAGGGTGTAATGATTTTCCCTACCTGGTACCACTTTGATAAAGTGGTAATAGGTAGGGAAATGTATTTATATTTATCTATATCTTTTTAAAACAGTTTACAGAGAACAGAACTAGTACCTAGCCAGTAGCATGCTTTTTAAAAAATTCAAGTAGCGTGGTAATTTTTAGGCATTACTGTGGAACTGCATAGACTTATTTTTATAAAGAATTAAATATTTAAACAATTGGAAATACAATGCAGTACACTATATTTGTGAAATATAGTTTTGTTTAATGTTTCTTCAATTTCTTTCCATATTTAATTTTTTTTAGTGGCTGAATGGCTGTAGATGAAATTAGGAAGAAATATACATGGAGGTATCCACTCTGTATTTATATTTAGGCTTACCAGAGATAGGAGTTCCTCAGATATTTGACTGTTAATAACTTTGCGCCTGTATGACAAATCTCCATAAAACTTTACAGACTTATTTCTTGTTCTACATTGGTGGATAATGCAAGTTTTTGTGATGATTGGTCAAGGGGGTGCAAACATAAAAGGAGGGGATCAAAAAGCAAATAACTGGACCATATAGAAGGACCTGTTTGGGTGATGAGGATGGGACAGATAGAGAAGCAGTAGGTTTATTAGGATAGTTTTTAGGGGTTTAGGGAGGGAGTGGGCCTATTGTGTGTGGTGAGTGTAAGACAGTTGGGAAAGGCGATGGTTTACTAGGCTAATTGTTTGAGGTTTAGAGAGGGAATGGGCCTGTTGTGGGTGGAGTGGGGTTTTTTATTTTTATTAAAGTAAATATTTTCTTTGTTCCTACTTATGGGATTTTATTAATTAATATGGTCACTTAATATTATGCTCTGTTTGTTGTACTTTTTACTATAACCTCTGCAAAAAAGGATGCTCCACATACCTAGCTTCAGAGCAGATGGTGAGCCCCTAACCTACCCTATCTAGAAGAAATTATCCAACCTCCCACCCTCCTTGTCCACTCTCTAGTCTGCTCTCTAGTCTCTCTTTGGCTTGAACTCGCTTATCTCCAGGCTAGCCCCGATGCATGCCTCCAGTCCACCCTGTTGCAATCAGTTATTGACTCTCCCCTTCATGAATCGATATAACCTGAGAGTGTCCACCCTCTATCGGTCAATATGAGTACTATCTGTGCTCTGCCCTACCCTCCATACCTAGTAATCATTCACCACTAAGGACGAGCAATACAACAACAAAAGGAGTATAGGAGATTTTATATATTATGCATACTGGAAAGTGCTATTCAAACCCAAACCTACCCAATCCCTCCTTTCGGTTATAACCTGAGCTGAAATGTAAAGTTTGCCACTTTCCACAAGACTTGCTGATGATGTTGGGGTGTTTCTAAGAGGGTTTGCTGCTGTTGGCCTTAACAGGCCCAAACAGGGAAGACGAAACAGGGGGAAAAGGTTCTTTTTATTCAGAATGGAACAGGAGAACCTGTAATGGAGTCTCATTCTGCTACATGAAACACAAAGAAACAACAGTGAGTGGAAAATCCAATAAAATAGATCAGCATACAGCAACACAGTCTACAGGAGAAGTAATTTACTAAAGTAAGTGTAATGAACATTCAAGTCACTGAAGGAGGTTAGCTTTGATTGAGTCATCAGTTAGATTGATTCTCTGTTGGGTGCAGATTGTGGAAAAAGTGCACATTGCCTATTGTTATAATTTGGTCTCTGCACTATAATGTCCCTTTCTGGCCTAAATCAGGGTGATGATGTGGGAAAATTAGCAACCTACCTGTAACAGTTCAACAATACTTGCATCATATCAGCCCCACAAAGTGTGAGATCTGTTGATGGTGAAAATAGATAGCAATACAATAGATATCACAAGTTTTAGGAAGAGAAATATAGGGAAAACTTTAGAGAGGCAAACACAGCATTCAGCAAGTCCATTAGTACAACATATCCGCCATGAAAGGAAGATGTCAGTTAAGTTAACCTAGTCAGTATTTAGCAGTCAACATACTCCCAGGTAAGTTGAAGTCCAAAATGGCATTGATACACATAGTTAAAAATATTTACAATAAATGTTACAAAAAATGATAAAGTACACAAATGGAACATGGGCGAACTGCAGACCAAGAGAGCGTTGAAGGTGCCACTTCTTTGCAGAAGAGAAGGTCTGTAGAGTAAGATAAGAAAATTACAATATTTGAGAGTCAAGGTAAAAATGGTGATGGAGGAATTAGAGGGTGGAGCATAAGCTAGCATACAATCATTTCAAATCTTTATTTCGGTTTAGTTTAAACCATAAAAGATACACAATAGCAGGTCACGCAACATAATGATAAAAAAGAACATACAAAAGAATGCCTTTCGAAGGTACCGCTTTAGACCATTTACATAAAAAAAGTTCACTATTTAAATACAAAAAAATCTAAAAACAAAAAATAAAAGAAAACCGATCGTCTATTTGACAGTTTAAAATATAATAAATATAATAAAAATGCTAGGCATAATTGAATTTATAAAAGGCATTTGAGGAGTACATAGATCAAATAACATTGCAAATAACCAAGGACTATAGGTGACTGTCTATACATCCTTTAAGTGCAGCTTCCTGGTAGGAGTCTAATCAAAAAGTGCAAATGCTTTGAGTGCAACAAATATACCTAACCGGACATTCCTCTTAATCTCTCATTAATTTATAAAGTGCAAGTGCAAGGCTAATTGGCGGCATAATTCCAAATACATGTGTGCGTAAGGTCACTAAAATTTCAAGCCTTCCTTTGCTCTTATTATACCCACATCAAACAGGTATCTACTGACTCTGAAAACAATTTTTTGAGAAGTGTCAGTTTTCAATATTCTTTCTGCCTCAAGACAGGATCTAACGCCCATATTTCGGCAAACGGGTTTGATCCATTTCTTCCTAGGTTTACCATAAGCAGGGCAAATGAATAATACGTGTAGGTCATTTTCTCGAGTGTCATATTGGCATAATACACAGCACTCAATATTGTTCTCCCCTTGTTTACGGACCCATTTTGATGTGTTCAAGTTGGTTTGCAGAACACCATATCGAAATTTCATGTATAGTGATTTTGCTAACTGTGGCTGCACTTCATCCAGAAATGGCTCAAAACTCGAAGTTGGCTGCATAAGAAGAAACTGAGTTGTTAGTGTACCGATAGCAGAGTTATGGGACACACTGTTTTGGATGTAAGCCCAAAAGGTGGATTTTAATATTTTCTTAGAAGCCAATGTCAGTTGAGCGGGTTCTTCCCAAAAGTGCTTCAGCCCTAATTTACAAAACCAACAGTAAACATGCTTAAGCCACTGAAGACTCGTACTTTGATCAAACCTTAGAATTTCTTCTAGGCCATCTTTATAGTGGGCAAGTTCTGTTGTAGACCACAGTCGTACCCAAAACAATAATGGTCTTAGTATGGCTTGATGATCTATATGTTTAATGTTAAGGTCCATAACAATAGGGATTAGAGGTGTGCGCACTGGGAGGCGTAATAGCTTCCTGAAAAAATTATTTTCTCCTACCGCGAAGGTATTCTTACATGAGGGCCCCCATAGTCCCGCCCCATAAAGGGATGCCGATTGTGCACTGTACTTGTATACCTCAAGGGCAGGGGATACCGCCTTAGAGGTACTACTCTCATGCTTCTTTACTATCGGTAGGGAATTTTGGAGCAAGACAGTCTTGCTTTTCTCCAATTGCGGTTTCCAGGTCATTTTGGTGTCCAAGGTTATACCTAAATAATTAAAATTCTGCACATATTCTAGCTTCTGATTTTTAACAGTTAAATTCTTTTTAAAAGATTTATGTGGGTTAACTGCCATATATTTTGTTTTGCTAGAATTTATTTCTAGGCCCTTAGTATCACAGTATGCACTGAAAGAGTCTATTAGACACTGTAGACCTTTTGGGGTTTGAGATATTAAAATAGTGTCATCTGCGAATAAGAGGGTGGTACTGGCACCCCCCTAACTTGGGTGAATCATGTGCACAACCCAATAAATGCTCTGGGATATCGTTTACGTACAATGAGAATAGGGTGTGCGCCAACACATACCCTTGCCTTATGCCCCTTTTTACTGGGATTGCCTCAGTAAGTTCGCCCTTCGGACCCCATCTAACTTTTGCATAGTTATCCTCATGCAATCTTATTATTTGCACGAGGAGTTCTCCTGGTACACCTTGATCTTTTAGGAATTTCCAAAGTAGATTTCTAGGGATGAGGTCGATTGCGGCCTTCAGGTCGACAAAGGCAATATACAGATGGCCGTTCTTTAAAATTGTATATTTCCATCTCATACAGAGAAATCTAAAGACCTGATCAATTGTGCTGGTTCTGGCTCTAAATCCAGCCTGATATTTTGAAAGAATACAGTTCTCCTCAATCCAGTCGTTTAGTTTTGTTAAAATTTGTCTAGCATAAATTTTTTGTAAAATATCTATTAAACTAATAGGTCGGTAATTTGAAGGGTCTTGGCGGTTACCTTTTTTAAAAACAGTAGCAATTTCGTCCCCTTTCCATGATTCCGGGATTGGTGCACCTGCAGCTACTGAGTTACAAAGAAAATTAATGTAAGGGCCCCAAACAGTTTTGTCATGCCTCAGTAGGGCTCCTGGTATCTTAACTGGGCCTGGTGCTTTCCCCGGTTTTACTGCATCAATTGTTGCCAGAGTATCTTCCAAACTAAAATGCAGGGGGGCTATACTGGGGATGATTACATAATCGTGCAGATTGTGTGTTGTTTCAATTGTAGATATTGAATAAAGGCGGGAAATAATTGACCCAGGTGTTAGTGTCTAAAAAGAGGTCCTTACTGCATCTTCCCGCTTTATTACCTTTAGCTATCAATCGCTAGAAACCGGCGTGATCTTTAATTTTAGCTGCACTAATCAATTCTGTCCAGATATTATCATCCCAATTTTTCTTAGTTTGTACGAGTAGTCTTTTATACTTAATCCTTTTCTCCCTTAGGGCCACGACATTATTGATTTTTGTTGCCAATACAAGTTCTTTTTTTGCCTCGCGGCACTGCTTGTTGTACCAGGGATTAACTAAATTGCTTGTATCAGTTTTCCCCCCTTTGCATTCTTTAGGGATCCTACTCAAAATAGGTTTCAATGCATCTACCAATGCATGATTTATAGTCAGTATTGGGAACTCTGCAGCAGACAGATCAGTGTATGGAGAAATGACGTCTGCAGAGGTGTCATAACTCTGCGTCATAACCTCGTTATTTCCCCCTATGGATGGCCATTTTAAGGCTCTACGGTTATTACTTACTAAGGGTTCAATGGAGATAAAATAATCGTCTCCATTGCTCCAAGAAGTCGGTTGAAAAGGGTGCGCTGCTAATGTCAAATGTAGGGGTAATGGTCACTATCAGTTCTGGCATCAACTACCAAGTCATGTACATTTGGCCAAAAGCCAATTGATGTCAATATGTAATCAATGCTACTCTTACAATTGATCCTGTTGAATGTAGCAACATTTGGGCTATCAGAAGGTAATCGACCATTGCAAGCTCTGAGTCCATACCCTGACACTAGTCTTGTAAGTGCGCACCTGCAACTGAGCAGGGTACTGCCAGACTACTTTCCAAAGAGGGGACATTATTTGCCATATCTTCCTCTTCAAAAAAGTTTTCAAGTCCCACAACTGGTTCAAATTTGCGATTAAATTCACCCCCCACGATTACCATTGCCCTCGGGTCAATTGAACCTAAAAACTGATCTAGCTGGTCTATCACGAAAGATTCCTTGCTGGATGGGCTAGGTCTACTATAGATATTTATTAAGTATATTTCAGTTTTATCCCGTGTACAGATCTTCACCCCAACTATGTCCTGTGATAGAAAATCCAACTGGGTTATGTCAATACATAGAGTGATTTTTACCCATATAACAAGGCCACCCGAGGGCCTACCTCTAACCGAGGGGGTAGCATTAACACTATATGTTTTGAACCCGACCTTGTGGGGAGTTTCTAAAGCCCAAGTTTCTTGTAAGAGACATATATCGCTTTGTTCAATGTACTCCTGCCATTCTGCATCCCTTAAATTCCTTTTCAGCCCGCTATATTCCATGATGTTAGTCGTATTTCTAGTTGCCGTTTTTCCCTTGTTCCCTGATTAAGTACAATTTCCGTCTCAGTCCGAGTTCCCTGAACTTCATAGTGTTTATTGACAGAGTCGCAGGGACACATTACATTATTGTTTAATGACGGATATAACTCAATTGCGACCACATGGTCGCAGGGCACGGTCACTAGTGGTGCAGCTAAGGTCTCTTGGGGCGTGGCTGTGTCCTGTTCATTTATTAAACATATATGATCCGGGTCACCAATCCCCGGCTGGAGACCCGCTACATTCCAGCTCGAAGTACTTAAATCTATGCCAGCCTTGGTCCTGGTTACGGCTAGCTGATCGTCTAGCATATCAATGGAAAGAGGGGATGCAGGAGCCTGAAAATTATCAAAGGAGTGTGATTCATGTTCTAATAAAGATGGTTGTCAGTCCTGGGCGTCTAAGTCTGATAAGGCCTGAAACCTGTTGGATAGAGGGGTAGGGGCAGGATTATTTACAATAAACCTAGATGGTGGTTTATAATAATAACCCAGAGGAAGAGCACAGATGCTGGAGCTTTGGGTAAATGTTTGCTCACAGAATCTTAATAGGCAACGAACCATCTGGGGCCTGCGAAAATTGATCACTATGCAGTCGCCATCAATGCTCTTGGGGGATTGACCAACCCACCCAACTCTGCGGACCATAAGGATCTCTTTCATATCGGAGGGGTGAAATCTTTTGTGTTTTATTACCCAATCCACAGTCTTATTACGTAGGTCAACCCAGGACTCCTTCTGATCCCCTTTAAGGGTAGGGACACCAGCCAAAATTAATACGTAGGGGCACGTGGCTAGAGGTAGGCTCAAAACATCAGTATTGGGTTTCGGGCAATTGTTCCTTGAGCCATCTATAGTGCTCCTATTCGGGTTACTTGATGTGGTGCCCGAAAGTGGGCGTTCAGGGTACATACTATGTGAACCCAAGCGCTTTATATTAAGATCCCGGGACACTTCCTGTGTATTTTCCTCCCCGATGCTAGGTTTCAGCATAGGGTGTTCTTTTACTTTACGGCTTGTACTACAGGAATTAACAATTAGATTAGCATCTACTGATGTTGACGGACCCTCCCCCTCAATGACACCAGAGTGTGAAATTACATTACTGCCACTTAAATTGTCCATAACAATGTCCACACGTTCTAACTTTTCCCAAAGAAGAGTAAAGTTCTTATCGATTAGTTCTTTGATGTGGGCTAGCACAGTTCCCAAAGCAGACTCCACAGCGGTGGCAAGGGCAGCGTCCTCAATACTATCGTGTCTTGGTAGAGGAGAAGAAAGAACCACGTCAGTCTGTGTGCTAACAGAGTTGGTCGATGGTACTACGAGATCAATTTCATGGTCAGCGGATTGAGATCCCTTTATGCTCTTGGTTTTTTGAGCGCCAACACCCCGCTTTCGTTTTGCTGGTGGCTCTCTCACCTTGTTCTCATCTGATGGTTTGGAGACCCGTGTTCTAGTAGCTATACTTGACACATTTGGGACTGCTATAGGAGGTATATCCGAAATTGGCAAGGGGGAGGTCAGGGGCACATTTTGGGGCGTAGTGGACAGGCACATTTGTGGGAAGTCCCCCGAGTTGGAGATACCTAATGATGAGCGTCTCTCTAGTATTGAAGAATCTAAAGAAAGTCGCCGCTCTGTCATTTCGATCTCATGAGTCAACAACGATTCTGCCCTGACAATAAATGCATCTAAGGTGCCCGCTACTCCTTTAAGCTTGCTCATGTTGGAACTGCGAGTCTTGAGCAATTCAGTAGCTTCCACACAATATTACGGTGCCACACAAGTACTAATATCAAGGATGAGAGTGTGTACAACAGTACCTGTAGCCTGGATGATGCAGTCGAGAACCAATGACCGAATATCAGGGGGGGCCCAGCCTCTTCCGGGCTCTGACTGGTGCAGATGGGCCCGCCCGCGTGCGTCCCGCGCTGCGGGTGCCGCGCTGAGTTTTTAAAGCGCCTCTGGCGCGGGAAGACCATCAGCGCCTCCTGGCGCGTGTTGCAGCCTGGATGATAGAGTCCCCCAATTCCAGACAACTAGATGCAAGAGCCCCGAATTATTGTTCACTGAAACAATAAACATGTGTAACTGTGCCCATTATCATCATGTCATGTTATCATCATGTCCACCACAAGCTGAAAACCACTTAGGGTTTGCCACTCAAGCTGCTAGTCTGTGTTATTATAAATTAGCATTTGCCACTCAAACCACTAATCTGCATTTATTATAAATACCTCACCTCTTTCTATTTCCAGTCCACTGGGGTAGACCTATTTGAGTCCTCTTATTTCTCATAAAGATAAATAAGCATCGGTCCTTCTTTCACATGCTTTTGTCGAGACAGCAGATTGTATTTCTTCTACCAAAAAGAAGTAGAGCAGTTGAACAAGAAAATACAAATACAAAAACTTTTTGTCCTAGTCTACTTTAGGTAAACTAGGAAGTTTCAGAGAAAGTAAGCATTGCTTGCATGCAAATTATCAACATTCTAATAAAACAATAGTAGTCTAATAATAATCTAATAAATCAACAGTCCCAGCATTCATCCTGAATCAAAATAGCACCAAATCTTGAAATACAAAGTTTACCTAAACTAAGCATTTCTCATTTAGCACATGAATCATCATTTGGCATTCATTGATGTTACCTGTTCTATGCGTGGTATCCATCTACCTATCTATGATTCTCTTTTTTCATGGAAGAAACATACATAAGCTGTGAAGTGCAACCCTTTGTATCTTTATTTACAACTAAGCATCGGAATGCAGGGTTAGGCATGGGAGGCATGCATCTTGTATTTTAAGGAAAAGGTCCGGTGGCGTCCATTGCTGACTTAGGGTCAGGTTTAAATTTTGACGCACAAAATATTCTTCATCGACCTGATGGAGCATTTAACTTCTGCCAGGTCAAGACTACTCTGTGAGAAGTTGGCCTGGTATATGCTGTCCACTAATTATAGTGGGCACCTTGCACCAGTCCAAACAACCCCTTATTGGAGATAGGTTAAAGACAACCTTTATTGAAAGCTATCCTAGTGGTAGCTATGGAGAGCAGCCTTCAGGCTAAGTCTTGAAGGAATGTAAAGCAGCTTGTTTTACCAGTCTATAATCTCTTGAGTGACCAAATGAAAGAGCACCACACCAGGTATATATTCAAAATATATGTATTTATTACTAAACACACCCCTCTAGTCTCTAAGGGCCTGTTGAGATCATCAGCCATTAACATCTCTCTCAGATGTTGGGTGGTGGGACTTTGGCCTGTCTTCAGTTTCCTCACATTGCATATTGCTCTCAATTCCAAGAATGGGAGTGTATCATACTTGGAGGGAAGAAGCCCAGTGGCTTCTGGCAAGGACTCTCTGGGTCCTGGCTTTGAAGACATCACTAGTGAGGTGTGGTGTATGCACTACCTACTCTAGTGTGGCCTACTAAACTCTCTTGAGTTGTAGAAAGGGTGTGCTATCCCTTAACACACAACTCTAAGTTCAGTAGAACTTACTGTATACTAAGCTTAATTTATATGTACCTTAGGTACCTTTAGTGGTTTTCAGTTGATCAATTCAATTGAGATTATCGGGTAAAACAATAGCAAGCTGGAATCCCACACGCTGCACACCAATGTGAGAAGTTGGCCTGGTATATGCTGTCCACTAATTATAGTGGGCACCTTGCACCAGTCCAAACAACCCCTTATTGGAGATAGGTTAAAGACAACCTTTATTGAAAGCTATCCTAGTGGTAGCTATGGAGAGCAGCCTTCAGGCTAAGTCTTGAAGGAATGTAAAGCAGCTTGTTTTACCAGTCTATAATCTCTTGAGTGACCAAATGAAAGAGCACCACACCAGGTATATATTCAAAATATATGTATTTATTACTAAACACACCCCTCTAGTCTCTTTATGAGGCTAGAGTTCGAAGTACATAAGTTATAAGTTATTTAAACACAGTAATACCACAAATACACGTTTGGGCCCTAGGGGCGTACCAAACCATATACCAATAAAGTGGTATAAGAACCACGACTGAGCTAGACACTAGGCCTAGAGCCTGTAGAAGTGCTTGGACCACAAGGAACCAACAAAGGTAGTGACACAGGGGACCCACGGGGACGCGTGCAGTGTAGTAACACAGCCGCGAATCGCCGTTAACTTCTATGGAGAAAGTCGCGGTTTGGAATTTAAAGAAAAGGGACACTTAAAGAAGGACTTGGCGCAAACCCTTTGAGAACTAGGTCGTTCTAGAGTCTCTACCCACGGGAGCACCGGAGTACTCTTGTTACCTCACCCAGGGAAGCCGGGTGCATAGGTGCCTTTCGGGGTCGGGTTTCGTCGTCGATTTGAATGGCGATCTGCTGCAAAGTGCTGCTGGCGACCAAGTGAAAAGTGTCCGGGTGGATCCAAGGGTGGATCGGAGATCTGAAGAACCTGAAAGCAGAGGGGACAGAGTCTGGGTCACTAGCCAGTGACCAGGAAGGCGATGAGCAGATGCACACCGATGTCGAGTGCTTCAGGTAGGTTGACGGTCGTCTTGACTCTTCAGCCACGAGGTCCAGGAGGTGTTGTCGGTGACTAGGAGCAGGATTCGGGCTGGTACACGATGTCTGTCAAGTGCTGAGGTGTCGGCGACCGAATTGGACCCAACAGGCCTTGGCAACGGCAAGTCTCAATGAAGAGGAAGACTGACGATGGTGCAGACCAGCAAGGTCTGAGGAACTCACCCAGCAAGGGTAAGTGAGGGCACGCCTGGAGCAACCAGGGAGCCCAAGTAGAAAAAGATTGGCCTTCGTGAAGGGCTACTAGCCAACGGGCTAGCGACCGCGAAGGAGCCTCGAGACGGTGCACGTGGAGCTGGCTCACAGGACACTCGTGGAGTGGAGGCCAGTGATCTTCGGTACAGTTGGTGCTGGAGGCGGGGGCTACTCGGAGCCCAAAGCATGACTTCGTGGGAGGCTCAGAAGAGGATGCACTTGCAAATGCGTGCGGTGTGCAGGGGTCACGGTTCCACATTACCCACAACAGCTACGGGCCTCAGCTTTGCTGAGGACTTAGGGCAGCCTCGGGGAAGTTTGGAAATCCACCTCTGGTGATGCAAAGACTTCGGCGTCCGACGGGAGCTTCAGCGATGCAGACCGGACAATTGCTTCTTTGGTGCCTGCCAAGCAGGGGAGTCACTCCTTGACCCCAAGGGAGATTCTTCTGTCCTCTAATCTTTAAGTAGAGCGTCGAAGGTCCAGGATTCTGTGTCAGAGTTTCGTCCAGGGATAATCTAAAGTCCTAAGGACTGGGGTCCCATACTTATACTAAGTTTAGGGGTTGGACTTACTCTGTGGTCCCACCTATGGGTGGGTCAGGGCAGAGGGGTGGCTACACCCCTTTCCCTTTGTCCAGTTCGCGCCAAAGCAGGGGCTGGAAGCCCTGATCCGGTTTGAACTGGGGTATGCCTGAGCACACCAAATGTGCCCCCAGTGCAGGACTTCAAAGCACCCGAGTGTGCTCCCGCCCAGCCCCAATACACACTATCCTGTCTGGGGAGGTGGTCACACCTCCCTGGGACAGGAAACCTATTGTCCAGGCCTCCCCTGCCGGAGTTTCGGTCAGCAGCAGGAGGCCAGACTCGTGTCTGTGGCAGCGGCATCCATTTTGTGATGCCAGGGCTTGGAGAGTCAGTACCGGGCATACCGGTGTGTACATGTCTTTCCCTCTAGAAGGGTGGAATGCTACCCCCGCCGCCAGAACTGGCGGGGGGTAGTATTCCAAGATGTTTGACACCAAACACGACATGTTTCCGTGCAGCCATCCCAAAGTTAGCATTTAACGCGAGGTTATAATGCGCTTAAGAGTATATGGTCAGGCTGCACTACAAACAGCATCAGAGAAGGGTCTCCGAACGCTGCAGAGGGCCCTGCTCATGCAGGGGCACCCTCTCACATAGGAACCACGCACTCTGCCTTCAGGATTGATAAGGCCTGCCATAGGAGTGACTTATAGGTTTATATGTGTGTATGTATATAGTGATATAGGTCGCCTATATCACAGTAAGGGGTGCATGCACCACCTTACCCAGGCTGCAGTAGCAGACCTGTGGTGTCAGTTTGGATGGCCTTCCAGGGGTGGCAAAATACATGCTGCAGCCCCTGGTAGGCCTCTGAGGTACCTATGCCCTGGGTACATAGTATACCATATACTAGGGACTTATAAGGGCACTCCAGATTCCAATCAGAGATGTGCCTAAGGCACATGGAAACCATTTTAGAGAGGAAGCAGCTAGGCTGGGGTTCTGATTAGCAGGGCCCCAGCCAGACTAAGGTCGAAAAACAGTGAAGCATCAGCAAAAAGTGGGGGTACCCATGTGAAGCAGATCCTACTCTCCTACACAACCCCCCAAACGTAGGGACATTAAACTAACCTTGCCCAGTTAAGTCTTCATGTTCTAAGTGGAAGTACCTAGAGAGTCCATCTGCATTGGCATGGTTACTCCCAGGTCTATGTTCCACTGTGAAGTCCATCCCCTGTAGGGAAATGGACCACCTAAGCAGTTTGGGGTTTTCACCCTTCATTTGTTTTAGCCATAAGAGGGGCTTATGGTCTGTTTGAACAAGGAAGTGAGTACCAAACAAGTATGGCCTCAACTTCTTCAGAGCCCAGACCACAGCAAAGGCCTCCCTCTCAATGGCTGACCAACGTTTCTCTCTAGTGGTCAGCCTTCTGCTAATGAAAGCTACTGGCTGATCCTGACCTTCTTCATTCAATTGTGACAGTACAGCCCCTACCCCCAATTCAGATGCATCAGTTTGAACAATGAACTTCTTGGAGTAATCAGGACTCTGTAGAATGGGAGCAGTACACATGGCCTGCTTCAGGTCATCAAATGCCTTTTGACAGCTAACTGTCCACTGAACCTTTTGGGCATTTTCTTGGAAGTTAAGTCATTCAAGGGTGTCACTATTGATCCATACCCTTTGACAAATCTCCTATAGTGCCCAGTCAGGCCTAAGAAGGCTCTCACCTGAGTCTGGGTAGTTGGAGCAGTCCAGTCCATGATGGTCTGGATCTTGCTCTGCAAGGGTTGAATCTGGCCTCCACCCACAAGGTGGCCCAGGTACACAACCTGACTCTGCCCTATCTGGCACTTGGTGGCCTTGATAGTCAGGCCTGCCTTTTGCAGGGCCTGTAAAACATTTCTGAGGTGGACCAGGTGATCCTCCCAGGTGGAGCTAAAGACAGCAATATCATCTAGATATGCTGCACTATAGGCTTCTAGACCTGTAAGGACTGTATTCACCAACCTCTGAAAAGTGGCAGGTGCATTCTTTAGACCAAAGGGCATCACCACAAATTGATAATGCCCACTAGGGGTTGAGAATGCTGTTTTTGGCTTTGCATCATCAGCTAGTCTGATCTGCCAGTAGCCAGCTGTCAGGTCAAATGTGCTTAGATACTTGGCTGATGCCAAAGTGTCTATTAGCTCATCTGCCCTAGGTATTGGATGGGCATCAGTCCTAGTGACTGCATTGAGACCCCTGTAGTCCACACAAAACCTCATCTCTCTTTTCCCACCACTGGTGTGAGGTTTTGGCACAAGGACCACTGGACTAGCCCAAGGGTTATCTGAGGGTTCAATAACTCCCAAATCCAACATTTTCTGGACTTCTGTCCGGATACAGTCCCTGACATGGTCAGGTTGCCTATAAATCTTATTTTTAATAGGCAGACTGTCCCCAGTGTCCACTTCATGAGTGCACCAGGTGGTCTGACTTGGAGTCAGTGAGAACATGTGTCTGAACTGATTGAGCACCTGTCTACAATCAGTTTGCTGCTGGGTAGTGAGGCTGCCTGCCAAGGCTACACCATCCACTGACCCATCATCAGGGTTCTGTGAGAGCAGGTCAGGGAGTGGGTCACTCTCTTCCTCCTGTCCCTCATCAGTAGCCATGAGCAAGCCCATGTCTGCCCTGTCCACATATGGTTTTAACCTGTTGACATGGAGAACCCTGTGGGGACTCCTGGGTGTTCCTAGGTCTACTAAGTAGGTAACCTCACCCTTCTGTTCAACAATGGTATGGGGTCCACTCCATTTGTCTTGGAGAGCTGCTGGGGCCACTGGCTCCAACACCCACACCTTCTGTCCTGGCTGATAAACAGTCAGTACAGCCTTTTGGTCATGCCAGGCCTTTTGAAGTTCCTGGCTAGCCTCAAGGTTTTTAGTTGCCTTTTTCATATACTCAGCCATCCGGGAGCGGAGACCAAGTACGTAGTCCACTATGTCTTGCTTTGGGGGCTTGAGAGGTAACTCCCATCCTTCCTTCACCAAGCACAGTGGACCCCTGACAGGGTGACCAAACAAAAGTTCAAAAGGGCTGTAGCCAACCCCTTTTGAGGCACCTCCCTGTACGCAAATAAAAGGCAGGGCAAGAGTATGTCCCATCTTCGCCTAAGCTTTTCTGGGAGCCCTTTAATCATGCCCTTCAAGGTTTTGTTGAATCTCTCAACTAAACCATTGCATTGTGGGTGATAGGGTGTGGTGAACTTGTAAGTCACTCCACACTCCTTCCACATTGCTTTTAAGTATCCAGACATAAAGTTTGCACCCCTGTCTGATACAACCTCCTTAGGGAAGCCCACTCTTGAGAAAATTCCCAGGAGGGCCCTTGCCACCACAGGTGCTGTAGTGGTCCTAAGGGAAACAGCATCTGGGCACAGGTTTATCCTGGTGGTAGTGGATCATGTCACCAGGTACCCAGAGGCTATTCCCCTTAGGACCACTACAGCACCTGTGGTGGCAAGGGCCCTCCTGGGAATTTTCTTTTATTTGCGTACAGGGAGGTGCCTCAAAAGGGGGTTGGCTACAGCCCTTTTGAACTTTTGTTTGGTCACCCTGTCAGGGGTCCACTGTGCTTGGTGAAGGAAGGATGGGAGTTACCTCTCAAGCCCCCAAAGCAAGACATAGTGGACTACGTACTAAAACCTTGAGGCTAGCCAGGAACTTCAAAAGGCCTGGCATGACCAAAAGGCTGTACTGACTGTTTATCAGCCAGGACAGAAGGTGTGGGTGTTGGAGCCAGTGGCCCCAGCAGCTCTCCAAGACAAATGGAGTGGACCCCATACCATTGTTGAACAGAAGGGTGAGGTTACCTACTTAGTAGACCTAGGAACACCCAGGAGTCCCCACAGGGTTCTCCATGTCAACAGGTTAAAACCATATGTGGACAGGGCAGACATGGGCTTGCTCATGGCTACTGATGAGGGACAGGAGGAAGAGAGTGACCCACTCCCTGACCTGCTCTCACAGAACCCGGATGATGGGTCAGTGGATGGTGTAGCCTTGGCAGGCAGCCTCACTACCCAGCAGCAAACTGATTGTAGAAAGGTGCTCAATCAGTTCAGACACATGTTCTCACTGACTCCAAGTCAGACCACCTGGTGCACTCATAAAGTGGACACTGGGGACAGTCTGCCTATTAAAAATAAGATTTATAGGCAACCTGACCATGTCAGGGACTGTATCCGGACAGAAGTCCAGAAAATGTTGGATTTGGGAGTTATTGAACCCTCAGATAGCCCTTGGGCTAGTCCAGTGGTCCTTGTGCCAAAACCTCACACCAGTGGTGGGAAAAGAGAGATGAGGTTTTGTGTGGACTACAGGGGTCTCAATGCAGTCACTAGGACTGATGCCCATCCAATACCTAGGGCAGATGAGCTAATAGACACTTTGGCATCAGCCAAGTATCTAAGCACATTTGACCTGACAGCTGGCTACTGGCAGATCAGACTAGCTGATGATGCAAAGCCAAAAACAGCATTCTCAACCCCTAGTGGGCATTATCAATTTGTGGTGATGCCCTTTGGTCTAAAGAATGCACCTGCCACTTTTCAGAGGTTGGTGAATACAGTCCTTACAGGTCTGGAAGCCTATAGTGCAGCATATCTAGATGATATTGCTGTCTTTAGCTCCACCTGGGAGGATCACCTGGTCCACCTCAGAAATGTTTTACAGGCCCTGCAAAAGGCAGGCCTGACTATCAAGGCCACCAAGTGCCAGATAGGGCAGAGTCAGGTTGTGTACCTGGGCCACCTTGTGGGTGGAGGCCAGGTTCAACCCTTGCAGAGCAAGATCCAGACCATCATGGACTGGACTGCTCCAACTACCCAGACTCAGGTGAGAGCCTTCTTAGGCCTGACTGGGTACTATAGGAGATTTGTCAAAGGATATGGATCAATAGTGACACCCTTGAATGACTTAACTTCCAAGAAAATGGCCAAAAAGGTTCAGTGGACAGTTAGCTGTCAAAAGGCATTTGATGACCTGAAGCAGGCCATGTGCACTGCTCCCATTCTACAGAGTCCTGATTACTCCAAGAAGTTCATTGTTCAAACTGATGCATCTGAATTGGGGGTAGGGGCTGTACTGTCACAATTGAATGAAGAAGGTCAGGATCAGCCAGTAGCTTTCATTAGCAGAAGGCTGACCCCTAGAGAGAAACGTTGGTCAGCCATTGAGAGGGAGGCCTTTGCTGTGGTCTGGGCTCTGAAGAAGTTGAGGCCATACTTGTTTGGTACTCACTTCCTTGTTCAAACAGACCATAAGCCCCTCTTATGGCTAAAACAAATGAAGGGTGAAAACCCCAAACTGCTTAGGTGGTCCATTTCCCTACAGGGGATGGACTTCACAGTGGAACATAGACCTGGGAGTAACCATGCCAATGCAGATGGACTTTCTATGTACTTCCACTTAGAACATGAAGACTTAACTGGGCAAGGTTAGTTTAATGTCCCTACGTTTGGGGGGGGGGGTGTTGTGTAGGAGAGTAGGATCTGCTTCACATGGGTACCCCCACTTTTTGCTGATGCTTCCCTGTTTTTCGACCTTAGTCTGGCTGGGGCCCTGCTAATCAGAACCCCAGCCTAGCTGCTTCCTCTCTAAAATGGTTTCCATGTGCCTTAGGCACATCTCTGATTGGAATCTGGAGTGCCCTTATAAGTCCCTAGTATATGGTATACTATGTACCCAGGGCATAGGTACCTCAGAGGCCTACCAGGGGCTGCAGCATGTATTGTGCCACCCCTGGAAGGCCATCCAAACTGACACCACAGGTCTGCTACTGCAGCCTGGGTAAGGTGGTGCATGCACCCCTTACTGGGATATAGGCGACCTATATCACTATATACATACACACATATAAACCTATAAGTCACTCCTATGGCAGGCCTTATCAATCCTGAAGGCAGAGTGCGTGGTTCCTATGTGAGAGGGTGCCCCTGCATGAGCAGGGCCCCTCTGCAGCGTTCGGAGACCCTTCTCTGATGCTGTTTGTAGTGCAGCCTGACCATATACTCTTAAGCGCATTATAACCTCGCGTTAAATGCTAACTTTGGGATGGCTGCACGGAAACATGTCGTGTTTGGTGTCAAACATCTTGGAATACTACCCTCCCGCCAGTTCTGGGAGCGGGGTAGCATTCCACCCTTCTAGAGGGAAAGACATGTACACACCGGTATGCCCGGTACTGACTTTCCAAGCCCTGGCATCACAAAATGGATGCCGCTGCCACAGACACGAGTCTGGCCTCCTGCTGCTGACCGAAACTCCAGCAGGGGAGGCCTGGACAATAGGTTTCCTGTCCCAGGGAGGTATGACCACCTCCCCAGACAGGATAGTGTGTATTGGGGCTGGGCGGGAGCACTCTCGGGTGCTTTGAAGTCCTGCACTGGGGGCACATTTGGTGTCCCTGTGCATACCCCAGTTCAAACCGGCTCAGGGGCTTCCAGCCCCTGCTTTGGCGCGAACTGGACAAAGGGAAAGGGGTGTAGCCACCCCTCTGCCCTGACCCACCCATAGGTGGGACCACTGAGTAAGTCCAACCCCTAAACTTAGTATAAGTATGGGACCCCAGTCCTTAGGACTTTAGATTATCCCTGGACGAAACTCTGACACAGAATCCTGGACCTTCGACGCTCTACTTAAAGATTAGAGGACAGAAGAATCTCCCTTGGGGTCAAGGAGTGACTACCCTGCTTGGCAGGCACCAAAGAAGCAATTGTCCGGTCTGCATCGCTGAAGCTCCCGTCGGACGCCAAAGTCTTTGCATCACCAGAGGTGGATTTCCAGACTTCCCCGAGGCTGCCCTGAGTCCCCAGCAAAGCTGAGGCCCGTAGCTGTCGTGAGTAATGTGGAACCGTGACCCCTGGATACCGCACGCATTTGCAAGTGCATCCTCTTCTGGGCGTCCCACGAAGTCGTGCTTTGGGCTCCGAGTAGCCCCCACCTCCAGCACCAACTGCACCGAAGATCACTGGCCTCCACTCCACGAGTGTCCTGTGAGCCAGCTCCACGTGCACCATCTCAAGGCTCCTTCGCGGTCGCTAGCCCATTGGCTAGTAGCCCTTCACGAAGGCCAATCTTTTTCTACTTGGGCTCCCTGGTTGCTCCAGGCGTGCCCTCACTTACCCTTGCTGGGTGAGTTCCTCAGACCTTGCTGGTCTGCACCATCGTCAATCTTCATCTTCATCGAGACTTGCCGTTGCCAAGGCCTGTTGGGTCCAATCTGGTCGCCGACACCTCAGCACTCGACAGACATCATGTACCAGCCCGAATCCTGCTCCTGGTCGCCGACAACGCCTCCTGGACCTCGTGGCTGAAGAGTCAAGACGACCGTCAACCTACCTGAAGCACTCGACATCGGTGGGCATCTGCTCATCGCCTTCCTGGTCACTGGCTAGTGACCCAGACTCTGTCCCCTCTGCTTTCAGGTTCTTCAGATCTCCGATCCACCCTTGGATCCACCCGGACACTTTTCACTTGGTCGCCAGCAGCACTTTGCAGCAGATCGCCATTCAAATCGACGACGAAACCCGACCCCGAAAGGCACCTATGCACCCGGCTTCCCTGGGTGAGGTAACAAGAGTACTCCGGTGCTCCCGTGGGTAGAGACTCTAGAACGACCTAGTTCTCAAAGGGTTTGCTCCAAGTCTTTCTTTAAGTGTCCCTTTTCTTTAAATTCCAAACCGCGACTTTCTCCATAGAACTTAACGGCGATTCGCGGCTGTGTTACTACACTGCACGCGTCCCTCGTGGGTCCCCTGTGTCACTACCTTGGGTGGTTCCTTGTGGTCCAAGCACTTCTACAGGCTCTAGGCCTAGTGTCTAGCTCAGTCGTGGTTCTTATACCACTTTATTGGTATATGGTTTGGTACGCCCCTAGGGCCCAAACGTGTATTTGTGCTATTACTGTGTTTAAATTTTAAATAACTTATAACTTATGTACTTCGAACTCTAGCCTCATAAAGAGACTAGAGGGGTGTGTTTAGTAATAAATACATATATTTTGAATTTATACCTGGTGTGGTGCTCTTTCATTTGGTCACTCAGGAGATTATAGACTGGTAAAACAAGCTGCTTTACATTCCTTCAAGACTTAGCCTGAAGGCTGCTCTCCATAGCTACCACTAGGATAGCTTTCAATAAAGGTTGTCTTTAACCTATCTCCAATAAGGGGTTGTTTGGACTGGTGCAAGGTGCCCACTATAATTAGTGGACAGCATATACCAGGCCAACTTCTCACATACTCTACCTGTCAAATTTAGAAATGACCGGCAAGCTAGTTGTCATATCAAAAGCATTGGCAGGAACTGTCGTCATGGCAGTTCCTTTCAATGCTTTTTAAGTTTTTAATCAAGAGTCCATCAAACTTATGTATTTTTTATTTTCAAAAAATCCCAAAGTGGGATTTTCTGCTTTTCTGCCCTTTTTGCGTTTCCTCTGCTACTGGCTTCTTTTCTGCTTTTAGCCTTTTCTGCTTTTGTCTTTTTTCTTGTCCCTCACCGCCCTTGCGATCCCCAGAGGCCCTCCCCGTCCAATGATCCTTTCCCTCTCCCCGCATTTCCCACCTCCCAGCTGTCCAGCCCCCCAGCACACTACTTAATGGCGGCCGCTGCGCGGTGAAGGTGCAGTCCACTGACCTTTCTAGTGGACTGCTCCCTTCACGGCACAGCTCTGCCTGGTAGCTGCTGCTGTTGCCCCCGTGGTTGCTGCTGACCCTCTGGTCAGAAGTTTGAGTCACTCCCCCACCCGCAGGCTCCCTGGTGGACTAGTGGTAGAGTGTCACTGCTCTGCTGCTTGACTGCCCTTCTGTCTCTCTATTTCTTCTTTTTTCTACCCTATTTGCCTTTTCTCTACTGCTGCCTTCTTTTCTGCTTTTAGCCTTTTCTGCTTTTGCCTTTTTTCTTGTCCCTTGTGCCCTTGCCACTGTGATTACTGCTATTTGCGACTGCAAAACGCCCTTTTCTGCCTCGGTCGCTATTATAGACCGCTTGCTGACTCACAATTAGCTTCTTTGCTAATTGTGATGCAAATCATTTGCAACTTGCAATTTGGGGCCCAGTTTTCCACGTATATTAGAATTAGCAACTCACAATTTGAGAGGCGCAATTTTGCGCAAATTGTGAGTTGCTAATTCTAGCTGTCGCACATCTGGCCCCTCGTGTAAAGCATTTAACAACACCAAATAGTGAAATAAGAAAATCAAACACCAAGCAAGAGACACAACAATTTATAAAAACAGAGCATATTTATGTGAATTTTTAGAGACCTTGATCATCAAAATCCACCGGAGGGTTTCAGAGATACAGATTTTAGACGTTTTTATCACTTTTAAAAGCAACTGCAAGCAACCATTAGTCAACATAAAGTTTGGAAACTTTTCAAAAGTTTAAAAGAGTTGAGCATCCAAATACAGAAGGAAAAGGACTAGGGGGCCAGGGAGGATACTTTGGACACTTACCTGGCCACCAGAGGGTTATTAAGGCAAGTTCCAAACTTTACTTGATGACCGCCATAGACATCAATGGAGTGGTGCTGATGCTGAGGGTACAGGCAAAAGATACTCAAAGGATGCTCCGGTTGTGGTGCAGTCAACAGGGGTGTCTTTGTGGTGGTCCCTTGGTAGATGAGTGATGAGGGGTGACTTAGGCATCAGAGATCGTGATCACTCGAAGTCATCTACATTGCAGTAGCAGGCCAGTTGATGCTGGGCTACTGGTCTCCTTGTACAGCAGTTAGGACAAAATCCTTAGATGGGGGCTAGAGTCCCTTCAGTACGATGAATCCAGACTTTGATAGCACTCCTGGGTCCGGAAACCACAGGTGAAACCTTTTGCTATGTCAGATTTGTCCTTTTGTGCACCCGGTGACTGGTAGTGGCAAAACTTCTGCAGTGGCTACCAACTTGTCAGTTAGGGCTTTTTCAGGTCTTGTGTCCCTGGAGCTGGTTCCAGGGAATCAGCCGACTGATCCTTGGAGTCACTGCTACAGTTTGGGCCTGGGAATCAACCTTTCTCCGAGCCAGGAGCTGCAGGCACAGTCCAAACTTCACTAGTCTACAGTGCAGCAGGTGCAGTCCTTCCAAAGCAAAGCCTTAAGGGCAGCAGTACAATCCCTCTTCAGTCCGCCCATTCCAGCGTTATCTGAGGGGCAGGGGTGCCACATTTATCTCAGGGAAAAAGCAGAAGGGACCACACAGTCACCAGTCAATTGGCTACTGGGTTCCCTCCTTCCTAGCGACGTGTTTCTTGCAATGTGTGTCATCTAGCTATCCCAGAGTACCAAATTTTTGCCCCTTTCAATATGGCATGACCTTTTCTTGGTCAGCAGGAGCACAGTAGGTGCAGCTACCAGTGGGCTACATGCCAACAGGGAAATCGGTTTGGGAATGGGTTAACCTCTCTGGCTCTGTCTACTAATTGTCTGCAGTAACAAAAGGCACCCTGCTCAGGGGTATTGTCACAGTCGGCCCTTCAAAGGTGGATTCCCCTTTGAACTCGACTTTTGGGCTAACACCCTGAGTGGCCATCCTGGGAGAGTAGGTCTCACCTCGCTGTGAGGAAAATGCCTTTGCTCCTGGGCCTGGTAGTCGTTCACGTGTCTCCCCAGAAAGTCAGAAACCTGTATGTTCATCAGGGCCTTTGTGAGACCACTGAACTAGCTGGAGTGCAGAATGGCAACTTTCTAAAAGTTCCTAACTTTAATAGTGACCTTAAATTCAACCTGGGCATCAGGTTGGTTTTAATGCCACAATTGATTTGATACCTTTTTTGACCCTTTTACCTAGTCCCATTCAGTGGTTAGCCGGGCTATGATGCCAACCGGTAACCATGTGTTAGCCAATGGGGCTCTTAACCTTTTCACAGCAAAACAACAATTTGGAAGTGTTGCTGTTAAGACTTATCAAAATGTATGCCCTACTTAATATTATATAGCTCCCTGCCATAGGGCTCCATAGGCCTTCCTTAAGGGAGACTTACATATCTCATTAAGGGATGTGGGGGGTTTTCTATTAGTTGTAATGGCAAAGTCCAGCTAGCAGAATGAACACTTCTTTTTTGATCTGCAGTAAAAGGCTGCGGTCCATTTTGTCCTTGTCACGTTCAGGGTGGCACAACCAGTGCTGCAGCCCTGGGTGATCACTCTGTCTTACATGCCCTGGGTACCCAAGGTACCATATACTAGGCACTTATAAGTAAGTCAGTATCTGCCAATTGGGTGTATCTAATTTAACATATCTTTCATGTAGGGTTAGAATTCTGGCTCTGAGGTCTAGTTAGCAGGCCTCAGTGCACTCTCAGAGTCGGAAAACCAGCAGCATCAGTCCAGAAATGTCCTTACAAGTATGTTTCCCTGATGTATAATATTGTCACTGTAGTGTCCTCACAGCATAGACGTGCCTAGTGCACAAGTAAACCAAGTAGTATACTTTAAATAGCAAATTAAAAAGCTAACCAATGAAATACTGACGATTTAGTAAGGTATCAGAATATTGTCGTCTTAAAATTGTCTGACAAAAATATGATGTTGTACTATTCTTGCTGCTATCTTATACTGCCCTCTTGGTAAATTAATAATAGAAACTCGACACCTAATGAAGCAGTATTTTTGTACATGATATTTAAGCCACAATATATGTCAAACAATATTGTTTGTTAACCCCTTAACTGCTGGGCCTTCCTCCTCCCAGTGCTGAGCCCTTTTTTGGCTATTTGGGGTAGTTGACGCTTAGGCCTCCATAACGTTTTTTCCACATAAGGTATCCATGCCAACTTTGCAACCTTTTTTTCCAAGAGTCTGGGGATTCTAAAGATACCCAGGGTTTGTGGATTCCCCTGGAGGTGACCAACAAAATAGACAAAGTATAGCCACACTTTGCATTTTTTTGGGGAAAAGTGTCTATTTTCCCCCCTAAAAATAGCATCAACAAAAGGTTTGCTTCCTGCACATAAACAATCACTAATGGTGATTTTCTAATCCTATGTGTGCTGCTTTGTGCAGCACACACAGAAGTTGCAGCTCGTCTTTTTTAAAATGATTGTTTATGTGCAAGAAGGGACACCTTCCTACACAAACAATCATGCATGGCGTTTTGCTCTTTCTATGTGTGCTGCACAATGCAGCACACATAGAAGCAACAAAAATGAGGAGAAATAAAGCATTTCTCCTTGTTTTGCCTGTTTAAAGCCAGGTTTTCCCTGGTCTTAATTTTGGCACTGCCCCAAACTTCCACCACCCTTGTAAATATGGCGCAGAATCCAAATCAATGGGTGTTGTGGTGGAACCCCCACCTCAACACCCATTGACCACCCCTTTCACGCTAAGTATAGCGTGAAAGGGTGCCTTATTTACAAGGCAGCGTTAAGCCACGTTAAGTGGCTTAACGCCGCCGTGGCCCCTATAGCGACAGGAACGTCAATAAAGTGACGTTCCTGTGGCGATAGGAGCTTGTAAATATGCCCCCTAGTTTTTTACCACAGTTTTGGTATTTTTCAAAGCAGTAGACTATTTCCTCTATTTTTTGTGCTTTTAATATCCTTCCAGTTTGTGGTGGAAACCAGTGCGAAACAGGTGGGGGATCCAGGAAAGCTATAGATTTCTGAAAAGCAGACAACATTTCAAATTCAGTAACGGTGCATATGTGTAGTGTAGATCCCTCAAGCTTTTCCCAAAGAAACTAACTGTTGAAATAAAGAAATATTGACAATGAGTAGAAAAAATACCCCATTTGTGGCAACATTTACATCTGTAACTAATTCTCACGACAAGCGATTTACAAAAGCAATAAGCCATTACATCTGCTCGACCCTTCTGGTTCCGTCGAACATTAGGGTTTGTAGGTTCTCCAAGAACTCGAGGTACCCAGAGCCAACAACTGAGCTGCACCGTACAATGTTTGTTCATAGTTTGCCAAGTATTGACCAATTCATATGGTAAAGTATATGGAGTGAAAAATAGGTATCAAGTAAATCTATGTATTTCTGAAATGGGCATAAGATATAGAGTTTAGGAGCAGTGTTTATTTGAACATCTCTGAATTTGCAGGTACCCATACTAGCATGATTTGTAGGGTATTTTCAACATGTCTTCTTTCTTACACATTGGCCTAAATTTTGAAGGCACAAATGCGTTGAAATCTAATTTGTAATAATAAATGTTCTACTATTAAGTGCTCCCATATGTCTTCCGATATTAAATTTACCTCATTTACATGGGTAGGCCAAAATGTAACATGGATGCATTACATTTTTCCACTGAAAACTGACCCTTTTTTTCAATGTGGGTAGTAGTGGATTTAGGGTCCTACCACAGGCAGCACTTAGGAAAACATAGCAAACCTGAATTCTTTTTAAAACTAGAAACCTAGAAGAATCCAGGGGGAGTGACTTGCATGGCTCTCACCAGAGGTTTTTTTTATCCAGAATCCCTTGAAAACCTCAAAATTTGACTAAAAAACACAATTTCCTCAACTTTCTGTGATGGAAAACTCGGGAATGTGCGTGGAGGCACAATCTCCCTTCCACCTAGTGTTAGCGTTGCAGTGGCGCACATGCTAGGGCCCGCCCCAAGCATACACAGGCGCTTATGCAAGCCTCTGTGGGAAGTCCCGTGTTTACATGGTGGTTGTTGTGAGAGGAAAACACGATGTGGCAAAAAGAATTTCTCTAGTGCTGCTAGATGGTGGTTACATTGTGCTACAGGAATATACAAATTGTATTGTTTGTTTCTGTTATGATGATGCCATTCAGTAAGTTACTATAGTCCAGTATTGTGTGTTTTCTTTTCTTTTTAGTGTAACTCTGTTGTTGACTACAAGTCCCAGATGCCTTGGAGGGCAGCCATCTTGGGTGTGGCTAAGCCTATAAGTAGGACCCCGTCCTATGGGCATTGCTCACTATTCAGGATTCTCTCTGGGGGCAGGAGCTCCAATTCTCCAGTCCATCATGTGAGCCTGATTATCTCTCTTGGAGTTTTCTGGAATGGCAGTGCTATTCAGGTAAGCCTCTGCCGGCTCCCGCACTGCTGCTGAGACACGCGGATTTCTCCTGCTGTGTCACTCTGTATCCTGGTTATGAGGCGTGCTCCTTCAGCCATTGTTCCCTCTCAGCTGACACACGTAGCATGCCAGCTCCTACATTCCGGTCCTGACTCGTAGATTGTGTTGCGATTGCACATATTCAGAGAAGGCCGTGCTCTCTCTTGTAAGATCATTTTAACTTTCATTTCATAAGCGATAGTCACTTGCTGCAGATTATTGCGGGGAGTTATTTCTTGATCAAGCACATTGCAAAGCATTTTTCCTCTTTTGGGGACATGAAAGTATAACAGGTAATCACAGGGCTTTAAGTGGGATGAAAAAACTGGAGGGTCTCTCAAAGGGGCGTGGCCAATGTAATTAAGGGCGTGGCTTAAAAACACAGTAAGCTAAAAATCTGTGCTTAGCATAGTGTGCCGCGCAACATGTATTTTGCTGTTTGTCATTGCATCCAGATATGATACAAGTAACATCATACCTACAAGTCAGAACTATTGGCTTTGTCAATGGTTGATAGTTGCATAAGATAAATAAGCAGCAACTATGACTTGTGTATAATATTGAAAAAGCTTGCACTTAAAGCCCTGGTGACACCACGACAATGTTGCTGCTCTTGAGTTTCAAAAAGAGAAGGGAAATCCAGAGAGAAAATGACTCTCTTTAAAGGATTTCCATTTCCCTACAACGCTCACCTGGCATGGCCTCATGCCGTAACTTCTCCAGTACTGAGAAGTGAGCAGTGTGAGCACACGTACATCGATGTGCCTGCTGTCACTGCAGTCCGGAAAAAAACGGACCGCCTGTGCCAGGGCACATAACAGAGACCGATAGAGACCCGTTTCGAGGCCCCCTTTAAAAAACTGCCAGTGCTCAGCACTGGTGCGACCCGGCCCACTTAAAGCCCTGGGTAATCACGGCATTGTGATTATGCTTTTATTCTTATTGGCAATCTACATTGTTACGCACCGGCTGGTGATTAAGCATTTCTTAGGTATTTTGTTTTCAATAGCAACTAAGCTCTCATAACGGGCTCATGATTAAGCAGTGAGAGTTTTTGGTTTCAATAATGATTCAAGTTTTTCACTGGATCGTCATTAAGTAGAGAATGTAAATGTAGTACGCTATGGTCATTTTAACTACTTAGCGTATTTCTTAAATGTGTCATATGAGTGATATGGAGCACTGATTCACAGTGTTGTTTAACTGTGTTTACAGATAAGAAGCACATTTCTAGCATCTCTGAATTATAAGAGTTATATATTTGCAAGATTGTTATTGCTGTTATATTATTGTATGTCCGTAATCTTTTGTTTTTCAGGTCTCCTTCCCCGCTGTTCCCTTCACAAACTTTTCCCCCCACCTGGCCACTCTAATCCTCAGTGCTATCAAAGCATACTGAATTAGAAGTGCCCAGAGGTGGGCCTATAGAGCATCGTACAGACCCCGAGGAAGTGTGTTATGCCCTGCATAGTTATTCTGTTATACATTTCACCTATTCTTCCTGCTGCTCAGCCAGAGTGCATGTTTACTGTAGAATGTTGGGAATGCAGTGATGCACGGAATGTTGGGTGTCTGGTGAGTGAGGAACGACAGTTAGAGAGGGGCTGAGCAGCAGGCAAGCTGCTCCTGGTGGGGTTCTGCTGTGGCATAGGACTAAGGGCTTGACTTCTGGCTAATCTACTTATACTTCACCTGTTACCTGGACTACCTGTCTGTTGTACTTACCAACCATCTGGATGTACTTGAACTGACTACAGATTAAAGGTACATGTTAAATCTACATGGCTACCAGCGTCTACTTTCTACCACAGACTACAACATATTTTGGCGACGAGCGAGAGTTGGAGACTTTCCCACGTGCTTAATTTTCTCCACAATTGAACAAGAAAGCAAAAGATGACATCTGTAACCAGTCCACAGGGTGAGAAGGAGCCACAAGCCTTACAGTCAACTATGAAACAACGCTACAATAAGCTTACAAAAGACAACACGTCAAGCAACACAAGAGGAATCATCGTAACAAAAGAATCTGGTACAGCATATCCAGCAACCCCACCAGTGTCCTGTACATCGGACAGCCCCAACGAAAGCATGCTGTACTGTGTGTTTGCCACAAGACCTGCGCAATTCAAGGGAAGAGTGTTCTTTGGTAATGACTTTCAACGTGTACAAACTGTGAGCATTCTGCCAAGTTTCCAATAAAAATGGCATTTTACTTGTGTGGGTTTGCCTAGTGTCAGCGACAGGAAATGGCCCAGAATTAGGGGTGGTACAAAAGAGAATGGTCCCAGTGAAACACAATTGAAAACAAAAATTTTGATAGCATTCATTAAATTACTCACAAATACATCCTGTTCAACATTGTTTAATCATATTGAACACGTTAGTATGTTCAAAACACAGCACATATCTGAATGATTCGTGCAATGGTGCCCCAAGGAAAGAGGAAGGGAGGTTCAACAAAGTGCAAAAGTGAGGGTTCAGTGGGAAAAAGGAAGGGCAGTGACAATAAATACATCAAAAGTATCTACAAAAGCCTGTCCAGTCTGACACAGGGCTAACAACAAATATTCAAAGCCATTATGTTTTGTTTTGTGCAGTGAAGAAACACTTCACTTTATTGTTCAATGTGTATGTCAGACCTTTAGCCAACATTGCAGAAGAGGCTGGGTTGTCCTTGTTCTCCTATGCGGATGACACCCAGATTATCTTCTCCCTCTCTGCTCAGAAAGCATCTGTGACATCTGCTCTGCAGCTAGGTCTGCGTAATATTGCATCTTGGATGCAGGCTCATTTTCTTAAACTTAATGGGGAGAAAACGGAGGTCTTGATCCTGGGGAAGAATAAAGACCTTTGGGGCCCCCAATATTGGCCCATTGAAATGGGTGCTGTTTCTCAACCTTCTCACCATATTCGCAATCTAGGCTTCATCATAGACGACTTATTATCTATGAAAAACCAAGCAGTAAAGGTGGCTACAACTTGTTTTACCATACTGAAATGGCTCAAAAAGATTATCTGGATGCTGCCCAGTTCTACCCAGAGAACCGTGGTCCAAGCTCTTGTCACCTCAATACTGGACTATGGCAACATCCTCTATTTGGGGGCAAATAAGGAGGTAACGCGTAAGCTACAGGTAGTCCAGAACTCTGCCGCCAGACTGATTTGTCAGGTTCCCAGAATTGCCTCAATCTCTGGCTCTCTGCGTGACCTTCATTGGCTCAGGGTGGAGAGCCGAATTAAGTTCAAAGCCCTGAGCTATATGTTCAAAATCAAATCTGGAGCGGCCCCTCAATACCTGCAGGCTCTGGTTCACCCCTACTTGCCCTCACGTGCGCTCCGCTCTGCCACTCAGGTGAAGTTCTCTGTACCTAGAATTAGACTGTCACGTATGGGCGGTCGATCATTTGCCTACTTAGGCCCCACTTTGTGGAACTCTCTCCCTGCGCTGCTTCGCAATGAAACTGTATATGCGAATTTTCGTAAAAGCCTAAAAACTTGGCTGTTTAATGAATAATCGTTCCCTTCCTTCTGGTCCTTCCTAGTTGGTGCCGGGAAACCCTTTTTGGGTAGCTGTTGTGCCTTACAAATTAAAATTAACATAACATAACTGTTGTCCACATTGGCATGAGAAACGGACTTGTTGACGTTTTGACCCAATGAAAGTGTAGGATAACCTAAATCCTTACAAGAGGGTCTTCCTCAAGACTGGAGGGGGCACCTAAGAAGTAATAAGAATAACCTTTAGTATCTTAAAGAGGATAAATTAAGATGCAACACGCTGGAAACATCCAAAAACAGAAGGGTTAAAAAATTACCGTTGTCCACCCGTGCCTGTGGTGGGCAAATGGTCAGAGTGGGCCCGTGGGCTCCTGCAGCAGAGCGGGAACCTGGATGGCAATCTGAAACAAAAGCTTTCGTGCCATCAGTATCGCATGACAAAGCAGATATGAGCCTTAAAGCCGCTTGTCAAACAGGTATACGCTTCACTGTGTTATACAAAAGACTTACTTCCAAATGTCTTTGAAGGATTTAAGAATTTATCAAAAGTGTGGCAAAGAATAATCGTAATGCTCCGTGATTCTAAAAAATGAATATAAATGGAGAATAATTAAAACTCTCCACCGCCGTGAGAATGAAACAAAAAATGTGATAGGAAGGTTGCAGCTCAAACGTACCTTCTTCTCGAGATAAGCTCATCCGTTCGCCAGCTCGTAAACAGAGCACTGTATTGGAATACCTAAAGTACCTGACTAGGCACCCGGGGGCGTGCACATGCTACGTCGCGCCTGCAGTCGCTGGCTGCTGCCATACACGTAGTCACAAGAGTTACGGACCGCCGGTAAGACGCGGTTCCATTTGAGGGAAATGGAAGAAAGACTGCTAGTAGTCAGAAGGGCTTTAGATAGATACCATAACAAACTAATTCAGTGCTTACTTTAGTAAAACAACGATACCACAGGCTTATAGAAAAAGAGGTCAGAGCATGTTTAGCAGGGGTTCGGCTATGGTCACGCAGACCCCATTTGAAGTGTTTGGAAAAATCTAAGCTGTCATGGGCATGATGTAAATGAGACAGTGTGGAAAAACATTTCGTCTGCATAAATTGAAATATTTGGAAGCCAAAGACATGAATCCATGTGTTTACAAAAGACACATGCGCTACTGTAACAACATAATTAGTTCAATAAATAAGTAGTGCGATCTAAACAGCGTTCGTGTGGCTAGTGGGGGGTACCATAAACCTCCTTTTGGCTAGCAATATGTAAAAAAAAAAAAATGTAAGTCCGTTTTTATATAGCGCAGCTACTCACCCTTACGGGTCTCAAGGCGCTGGGGGCCGGAGTGGAAATTAAGTGAGCTATTGCCCAGAGTCACATGGTGCTGAGCTGAGCTGCCGCCGGAGCCAGGGATCGAACCGTGAACCCTGTGCTCCGAAGTCAGCTGCCCTGGCCGCTGCACCACACCTCTAATCCTCTAATTCTCCTGAAAAAAATAGTGTGGGTAGGGTTAGTGCCTGGAACAGGAAATGGGCCATTACACAACATGGACTTGTCACTTTTTTTCACAGAAAACTGACTGTTTGGAAAGTGACATAGTTCCTGCGACAGGAAAGAGCTCAAAACACAACCCGGATACATCACATTTTTCCACAGAAAATAAACCCTTTTATTGCTAGTTGGGCAGCTGTGGATTTTATGCCCTACCTCTGCTAGAACCTAGGGAAACTTAGCAAACCTGTACATTTCTGTGTGAGTTGTGTGGCTTTCACCAGGTAATTTTACCCAGAAGCCGTTGCAAACCTCAAACTTCCACCAAAAACACACATTTTTCACACATTTCTTTGAGAAAAACTTCTGGAATCTATAGGGAGCCACAAATTTCCTACCACCCAGCATTCTCCCAAGTCTACCGATAGAAAAGATACCTCACTTGTGTGAATAGGCCAGTGCCTGCGACAAGAAACAGACCAAAAAGCAACATTTACACATCATTTTTTTCCACATTGAACTGATTTTTTTCGCCAGTTTATTAGCTTTTGAATTTTGGACCCTAGCTCAGCCAGCACCTAGGTAAACCTGCACATTTTTGAAAACTAGACAACCAGAGAATTGCCAGAGTCTGTGACTTGCATCACTTTCACCAGGTAATTTTACCCAGAAGCCTTTGCAACCCTCAAACATTGAGTAAAAAAGACAGATGTTCCACACATTTCTGTGAGGAAACCTACTGGAATCTGTGGGGAGCCACAAATTTCCTACCACCCAGCATTTCCCTAAGTCTCCGAATACAAATGCTACCTCACTTGTGTGGGTAGGCCTAGTGGCCATGACAGGAAAGGGCCTCAAGCGCAATATAAACACATCACATTTTTGCACTGTAAAGGGATCCTTTTTTTGCAAGTTGGATAGCTGTGGATTTTAGGTCTAGCACATCCAGCACCCAGGCCAACCTAGGAAACCTGCAAATTGTTTAAAACTAGACAACCAGGGGAGTCCAGTGTTGCATGACTTGCATGGCTCTCACCAGATTATTTTACTCAGAATCCTTGCAAACTTCAAACTTTGGAAAGAAACACATATTTCCCTCACATTTTGGTGACTGAAAGATCTAGATTCTGTGGTGAGCCACATATTTCCTACCACCCTGAGTTCCCACATGTCTACAGATATGAACTGTACCCCACTTGTGTGGGTGAGCCAAGAGACCACTAAATAAAAGGCCCTAAAGCTCTGCATTATAACTTGCACCCTCGTCATGTGCTGCTAATTACCCAACATATTACATCACTCATGCCTTCCTCTATGACATTATTATGATATAACTACAGCAATTGCAAGGAAATTATTGATGAGAAAATAGTGTAAGGCAGGGGCGTGAGGTATAGTTACCTTAGGGCATGCGTTCTTTTTACTTGAGATAACTATAACTGGTGAATTTCTGTGCTTTTTTAGTTTAATACATTACGTTGTTACTGAACATTTCACCTAACTATAACGTTTACTCTAAACTATGTTTTTTCCCCAATATATATATATATATATATTACCGGTCGCCAGTAGGTAGTTATAGTTAGGACCTAGCTTCCATAGGAAAAGCATTTTTTCTTTTGCCAATATCTTTGGTGTCGTTTGACAAATTTCCATGAAATTTTCAAAACGAATTCTTCACTCAGATCAGCTCCTGTCTTGAAAGTTTCGGGGTGATTTGTCAAGCGGGGGCCGAGAAAAAAGGGTGTCCCAAAACGTGTTTTCTCCATGTTAATTTCCATAGGAAACTTTAGACACTGCTACAGCCCAAACTGCTGAACGGAATTACACCAAATTTGGCAGAGAGATAACTCTTGGCCCAAAAAGCACACTTTCCTTTAAATGGTGTAAATTCGTTCAGTAGTTTTTGAGATATTTAAAGATTTACAGATATCGATATTTGAGAATTGTGAGATCTGAATGGCTGAGCCGTCCCGAGCACGAGCTTGCCTCTGATTGGCTGCCAACACTTCAAACTAGGAAGCGTTGGCAGCTCGGTTGAAACGAGTAGGGGGAAAAAGAGTGAAAAAAGTAGAAGAGGACAGGGCAGGAACACTGTGACCCCCCAAGGGTGCTCAGGGGGTGCCACAGGGAGTCCGAAGGTAAAATAAAACATTTTTTATATATTTTCGGCGGGATTCACATTGGGCCTGGAAATCACGGCGGGAAAAAGAAAAACAAAGCGCGGTGTCGCGCGCTTTGTTTAATTAAGCCCCCGGGTGGGCCAGTTCCCGGGAGCAATGTTTAGTTATGATGCGGGGTTTACTTCTGTCATGGGGACCACCACTTCCTCGGAGCAAATATAATGATATGGGGGGGTACGTGTCTTCCCTCCCCATCCGCCCCGAAGAGCAGCACGTCCTTGGAGGTATACGTAAAATATAAGTGTGGAGGGATGAAGGCTCCCCCACACTGTCCCAGGGACCACTACTTCCTCGGGCCATTTACAATTAAAATGCGGGGGCTATTTTTGTCATGGGGACGCAGTTGCCAGAGGGAAATATAATGATATGGGGGGGCATGCATCCCCCTCCCCCTCTGCCCCAAAGAGCAGTACTTCGCTGGAGCTATAAATAAAATTTAAGTGTGGAGGGGTGAAGCCTCCCCCACACTGTCCCAGGGGGCACTACTTCCCGGGGCATTCATGAATTAAAATGTGGGGGTCTGTTGCGGACCCCCGGCCCTGGGGAGCACGATGTTCCCGGGCCTTTAAATTGGATGGAGGCATATCGTCCAATTTCCCTTGAGGAGCTTTCCATGGCCCTGGGTATCGTCATCTCCGAGGGCCGGTTCCAACAATGACCCCTGGTGCCTACCCCCGGGACATTGTAGTTTGCTATGGCAGGGCGGGATCTCCGCAGAGTTCTCGCTCTTTCATAGCAAAACTTCTGCTTCGCTTCATGGAAGCGAGAGGAGGAAATTTGCTCTCGGTTCCATGAAGCGAAGCAGATTTGCTTTTGGGCAAAGGGAGCTTGCATGGAGCAGCTGGCTTTGTTCAAAAGCAATGCCAGCTGCAACAGGAGGCGGGGAGCTGGCAGGGACTGCGGGGGCATTGGGGCTCCTTGCGCGGTTTCCAAACATTGTGGCCAGGCCCCGGGGGATGCAGTTCCCGGGGCCTAAAATGGCCCAGCTGAGTTCTGAGTTATAGGGTGGCTCTAAAAAGAACCCTTGTTTTCATTATGAGTTTGTTGGAGCTACATGTAAGTGCGGATGCACAGCTTCAGGTTGTTGAGAAAAACTGTTTCCTTGATCTGTGAAATGAACTCCATCACTTCTGTATATGTCATCCATATCAAAACGTAGATTGTTGTTGTAGATGGACCCCATTCTATGATCTCTGAGGTATGTAGAAACAGCTTTATTGACATTCTTCCTAGCTTTCTCAATCTGAGGACAGAATTGATTTGACCATTTCCACTTCTGTCTTTGGCATATATTGGAGTATACAAAGACAGTTTGAGGCAAAAGCAACATCAATTGTGCAAAGGTATCCTTCATGAGCATTTCCAGACCTACCCCAGTCAATGTGCCTAGGTCATTCCCACCACAGTCAGGGGGTTGGAGATACAAAGAGGTTTTAACCAAAGGCAACAATTGGTGCCACTTTAATCCTCTCTGTGCAAACCATTTAATGTCCACATTTTGTAAACCTAGGTCTTTGTCAATACGTCTGTGTCCAGCATATCTTTTGCACCAGAAAACATAGCTGTGTCCTACGATCCACACTAGCATTTTGAAGGTATGGCTGGAAGGAGTCAAAAGATGTCTGTAGCTCATGTAGTCCGTTGGTTGAATGAGAGATATGTTAAAAGGTGGAGAAGAAGCTTTTTTTGAGAAAACCGATAACTGATTGGCTGATGAGGAACATTGTGCAGTGAAAACTAGGGTGCATGTTACTTTCGTGAAAAAGTATGTTTCTGATTGGTTAATAAAAAATGTTTGAAACGTACACTGCATAGGATACGATCAGACGTGCAGAAGTAAACCACACCTGCTACTTGCATTTGGAAGGTACTGTTCTGAACTTTAAAAAATGGTGAACTTGTGACCTGCACCTGCCGTTGAATGTTGCAGAAACTGTTGGGATGAAATGTGGTGAACTTGTGACCCGCACCTGCCGTTGAATGTTGCCGAAACTGTTGGGATGAAATATGGTGAACTTGTGACCCGCACCTGCCGTTGGATGTTGCAGAAACTGTTGGTATGGAAAGTGGCAATAAGGTGATTGGGGGAGGAGTAGAAATAACTGTGGTATTAAAATATGAAAAGCAAAAATAATTACAACTGATTAGCTATTAAAGTTAGTTTTTCAAAATGAGTAGTATGTCTAGAAGAAGTGTGTTGTTCAAAATTTGCAGTAGTATTATTATAAATAGGCTTCTGAATTGTCGAAAGGGTTCGGGGCTCTATGTCGATGCGGTAGTGTGGGGAGTCTCCAATCCACAAAATAAGAGAACCAGTTTGGGGCGTTTTAGAAGAGAGTTAGAGAGAGAGTTAATATGAGTAACCAATAGAAATGTGTTTTGCAATTATAAATAATGAAGGAATGATTTTGATTTGTTATTTACATCTATATCTGTGTGGAAAGAGAGGGAAAGTTTGCCATTACTGGTTTTATCCTTGATGAGAGACTTGAAATACATTTATTGTGTGGGAAAGAAAATATTGCATGCGTTTGTGAAATTTGAAATCTGCATACCAACTACAGAGGTGAGTTACATATTAATAAGGTGTGTTATATATTGTGTAGTAGTGGTTAAGTCTTTGGGGTGATATTTTTAAGTTTGAAAATATATGTTTTTTTTTAAATAACATAGTATTACAGAAGTGTGCTGTTTCACATTTGTTAGAAAATGTGCATAGAGTGTGAGTAGTTGCTGAACAAGTACCCCATATATATTTAGGTGTCTTCGAGAAAGAAGGAGTGCAGTTTGTCATGTTGAAAGGAGTGCATGGTTTTGAAAGTGAGGTACAGGGTTGATTTGGATTCCAAAATCGACCCGGGCAACAAAGGAAATGGCGCACGTTTGCAGATTGTGCCTTGTCGAAAAATACTGGGGAGGGGGAGGGGGGGAGGTTTAGAAGAGGCATGTTTTATTAACTTGAGGGAGATGGAAAAAAAATGGAAATGTTGCGTGCATGTGCTCAGACTTTTCACACTGGTGAGCTATATTTGAATATAAGTGAAGGTAACTGTCACACTCCCTGCCCGTGCAGAATCTGCAGACATTAGAAGCCGGCAGATCGAGAGACTAAGAATGGCACGTCCCTTGACCCCCTCCCCTCCCCCCCCCCAGCGCTTCCTCCACCTCCCCGTTTGTAAAAGGAAGGTAACAGAGGCGTATTTGCTTTGAAAAATATTACTTGAACCCTCACTGGGCTGCTGGTACCACCTGAACAGCAGAGAGAAAGTCCCAATCACCTTTTATGCTACAGAAAAAAGCGGCACATAGTTTCAACATATACCCCGGCCTATTGTACATTGGCCGTGTGCACGGATTTGTTTATACTGGTGAACTATACGTGATTGCCAGGCTCCGTGGCCGTGCAGAATCTGTGTACAGTAGAGGGTCCTACAGATCTAGAGACTAGGAATGATACGTCTTTTGACACTCCCCTCTCTTCTTACACCCCTTCAACGCTTCCTTCTTCCCCGTTTGTTAAAGGAAGGTAACAGAGGCCTATGTGCTTCGACAAATATTAGTTTAACCCTCACTGGGCTACTGGTACTACCTAAACAGGAGAGAGAAACTTCCTATCGCCTTCCATGCTACACAAAAAAGCGGCACAAATTTGCAACTTACATACCGGCCCATTGTACATTGTCCGAGTGTTTGTCTTAGCAGTGTGACTTTGTTGAGGTATGTGTATATTTCTACATGTATTTTTACACATGTTATGCATCGGAAGATCCAATACCTATAAAACACAGGTATTTATCTATTTGTATGTTTCTTTTAAGTATGTGCTACTAGGAAAAGGCCCAGCCAGATGTACGCATGCTTCCAGGAATATGTGAGACTTTGAACTGTGATATGGAAAGGGTTTCTGCTTTGCATTTGGGTAGAGTCAACACTGTTAGTAGTTGCTGAGTAGTGAAGATGCAAAAGACAAATGAGGTCAAAGACATGCTGACAAAGGGATTAGTGTTTACGGTACTTCGTATGAGTCTTTGGGAAGGTATTGTTGAAGTGCGCTGTATATATTTAAGTGTCTTCGTGAAATGAGGAATGCAGTCTCTTATGTTGAAAGGACTGCATGGGGTTGTGACTGAGGTACAGGGTTGAACTAAGATCCAAAATCGGCACGGTCAATGTAAAAGAAATAGTCACGTTTGTAGATTGTGCCTTGTCGGAAAATACTGGGGGGGGGGGTTCTTTATAAGAGATATGTTTTATGAATGTCTGGGAGATAAAAAAGAAATGGAAATGTTTCCTGCATATTTTGTGTACGGATTTGTTCACACTGGTGAAGTACATGTGAATAGAAGTGAAGGTAATTGTCAGGCTCTCTCCCTGTGCTGAATCTGCGTATATTAGAGGGCCGGCAGATCAAGAGTTTGGGAATGACACGTTCCTTGACTCCCCCCCATTCTCTCCCCCCACAACTCTTCTTCCCTCTCCTCTTTCTAAAAGGAAAGTAACAGAGGCCCATCTACCGTGAAAAATACCACTTAGACCTTCACTGGTCTGTTGGCAGCATCTGTACAGCACAGAGATAGTTGCAATCGGTTTCAATGCTACACAAGTGCAGTGTGTCATGTTGCAAGGACTACATGGTCTTGTGACTAAGGTACAGGGATGAATTGGGGTTCAAAATCGGCCCAGGAAATTTAAAAGAAATGGCCTTCTGCAGATTATGCCTTGTCGGAAAATACTGGGTGGGGGCTTTCCAAGGGACATGCTTTATTAACTTTAGGGAGATGAAAAAAATGAAATGTTGCCTGCACACTTGGTGCACAGGTTTGCTCACACTTGTGAAGCACACGTGAATATAAGTTAAGGTAATTGTCAGGCTTCCTGCTCGTGCTGAAGCTGCCCACATGACAGGGGCGGCAGATCGAGAGACTGGGAATGACACGTCCCTTGACCCCCCCCTTCCTCCCGCTCTCTAACGGTTCCTCTCCTCTCATTTGTAAAAGGAAGGTAACAGAGGCCCATGTGCGTTGACCCTCACTGGGCTGCTGGCGGCATCTGAGGAGCACAGAGAAAGTCATAATCGACTTCTATGCTATACAAAAAAGCAGCACACAGTTGCAACTTACATTTCGCCCCAATTTACATTGCTCGACGATTCGTCTTAACAGTTTAACTTTGCTGAGGTATGTCTATGCTTCAACATGTATTTTCATACGAATTATGTATCGGAAGATCCGATACCTATAAAACACAGGTATAGATCTATTTGTATGTTTGTTTTAAGTATGATGCCCCTAGGAAAAGTCACATGGAGATGCATGCATCCTTTCAGTAATATGGTGAGACTTTCAACTGTGACATGGAAAGGGTTTCTGGTTTGCATTTAGGTAGGCCCAACATTGTTAGTAGTTGCTGAGTAGTGAAGATGCAACAGGCAAATGAGGTTAAAGACATGGTGGCAAAGGAATTAACTGTCACTGTTGTATTTGTAACATCTGACACAGACATGAAACATTTACATTTTTTTATTTAAAATAACATGGCGTAATGTGCAGTATATGTGCCACAACAAAAATAAAATTGTATGATAGAATTATAATCAGTATAGTAGTGAATCGATATCTGATAAAGGGAGATGTCATCATAAGAAGAGAATAGAGAAAAGACTATCTTAAGTAACGTTTCTCTCCCTGCTAAAAAGAAGTATTATTATAAAATAGAACATCTCAGAGGTTTGTCTGCGGACTACATAACTTTTAATATAGATAGTAATTGTAAAATACAGAATCTGTTTCGCTGTTCTCCTTGGAATCGGTTCTATCCAAGTGTGTGTGCCACTTATTCGTATATCCCAATTGTATCACAATACGGGTGTTCAACAAGTATTTCAGTGTATATTTTTATACAAGTGCTAGGCCCTAACCACAACAAAATAACAAGGGACACTGTTTATTGACTTTGCCTACAATGTTCAATTTAAAGTGTCAAAAAATGCTCAACACAAACACAGCAGATAGTTCTCATGTGAAAAGTACGAACGAGGTATTGAGTAAAATATACGTTTGTGTTATCGTGCGTAAAAGCTGGATAATGGATGCACGGTTGATGGTAACTTAGTGAAGTCGATAATGTCCCCAACGGCCAAGTCGCCCGTTTCGTCAGCCAGATCTGTAACAGCCGGGCAAACAGAGCGCAAACATAAAGAGAGTGTAACCAAGTTTGTAAAGGGGAATTCGTAAAGAAAGTCAATATCTGAAAATCCAAAAAGGAACGAAAAGCGAAATGAGAAAAAGGAAAAAAAACAGTGTTCTTGAAGTGTAGAAATAAGAGGCCGTCAAATCGGGTTACCATGCACACTTATGGAGATCCATCGAAGTTCAAGAACTCAGATGCACCGTGATATGCAATCAGCTCCAAAAGGTCATCTGCACATCTCCAAGCACAGAGGGTCGCCATCCAATTCAGCAAGTCGAAAGAACAGACATGGTCATCGTAATCTTCTGCAAGCAGGAGCATGTCAGGGCAACTTGCGTGATATTCGATGATAGGCTGCTGCAAGAGGTGCTGCGTATGAACGTACGTACTCCAGTTCTCGCTTATTGCATGATAAAACGCATCCATCAAGCGTGTGTCTCCGGAACATTTGTGGTCATGAGCCAGCAATGGTCGCAGCAACAGTTCATAATCCAGGTGACCGCGTGAAGTAGTAGAGAAGCAGACATGCAGGTTGTATTCAAAGGGGCACCGGAGACAGTAGAACACAGGTTGTACGCAGGTGAAATACACGTGGCGGAAATTCAGCCTATAGCTGATGCCAAAAATCGCCAATGGCAAGCATTCAAAAAGTTGTAGCATCCGTTCCGGTACAGCCGCAATTGAGCTGGATGGGGTTGAAGCACAGGACGGGCAGCCATTTCGTAGTAGGAGCTGAAGAACGAGCACTGCGCAAACCAGCAACAAGGGAACCCGCCAAATGCGCTTGCAAAATTAGAATGAATAAAATCCGGTATTACTATAAAAATAGTCTGAAAAGAGATAACAAGGCGGGAGTCGACTAGTTTAAAAAAAATGTGGTAGGCCTTAGGTTTCAGACTGATTAAATATTTGGCGTATACATTGTGCAAAATGTAGTGGGAGACTGGTATGGAGCAGTGAGTCAATGTCACTTGGTGGTTTAGCCACCTGCTATTTGAAGGTCTCACGAGCTGATGTGAAAGCCACTTCTTGTTGAAACAATAGCGCTTTGAGTTAGTGTACGCTATTAAAATCTGTTTTCAAAGTTGGAATGGAAGGCTGGCCTATGGAAATGTTCTTTACCTTGGGTCTAACAAGGCTGTGACGCGCAGGTTACAAATGGTACAAAACTCTGCGGCAAGACTTCTCTGCAGGATCCCCAGAGCCTCTCCCATCTCCAGCCACATACAGAATCTTCATTGGCTCAGGGTGGAGAACCGGATCAAGTTCAAAGCCCTGAGCTACATGTTTAAGATTAAGACTGGCAAGGCACCACAGTACCTACAATCTTTGGTCAACCCCTATGTGCCTACCCGTCACCTCCGTTCATCAACCCATGAGAATTTCATCGTACCCAGATTCAAACTATCCAGGATGGGAGGCAGATCTTTTGCCTACCTCGGCCCCTCTCTTTGGAACTCCCTCCCCTCAGTTATCCGGAAAGAAACAGTCTATACCCGTTTCCGTAAAACCTTGAAGACCTGGTTGTTTAACCAATAATTCTCCCCAAGCCTCAAACATTCTAGCCAGTCCACCATGGCGCCGGGAAACCCTTTTTGGGTAGCTGTTGCGCCTTACAAATTTAACTAATAAATAAATAAATAATAAATAAGGCCAGACCAAACTATCTGCGAACGCATGTGGGGGAGGACAGAAGACATTGGTGCAACATGTAACACGTTGTGAAAGAGTTGGTATGTACGGGACGCCTGTTTGTAAGCCACAACACTTGCGGTTATTTGGAATAAGATAACCGCTTTTGAAAAGCACACTGAGCGTGGGAATAACTGCAGCTACTGGAGTTTGTTTAAAAAAACAGTTTAAATTACAGGCGGAAAGTTACAATCTCCGTTTAATTTAACTTTTGTACAAACTAAAGAATATTCAACGGAACAAACACTGTGGTTCTCTGTTAGGGAAACTTACTTATCTTCATTCTGACAGCAAAATGCAAAACCAACGAATCCAATTCATGAATAAAAGTAGTTTTAAGGTAGTTAAATGTATGAACGGGGTAATGTTTTATGCAATCAAGGAGCCAGTGCTATACACACTTCCAATCAATCAGACATTACTAACACAATTATGCAATCCCCCGTTTCTATTCTTGCACTTAATTAATGACTCGGGCAGTACCAAAGCACTCATCGATTCCCTCAGGTACTACCCATGCACTCCCACAATGACCCAGAAATTACTCTCCAAGTCATCTTTTTATTCAGGCAGTTTCCATGCAGTGTTGTAAACAGGTAGGTATTATCTTTTCACTGATATAGTCACTTAGGCAGTAGCCATGCACTCAAGCATTCACTCAGGCACTATGTATGCAGAGATGAATTTCTTGAAGTACAATCTATGCACTTATCCATTCAGTGAGGTACAATGGAAGCATTTCTCCAATTTTTCTGGCAATACGCTGGGACTCATAGAAACTGTGAGGCAGTACTGTTGCAGTCATTTTTTCACTACAGGAGTATGCATGTATTTATGTAATCTGCAACACAGTTTAGTTATAGTCAGAGAATGCCTTACACCAGGGGTCTCCAGCCTTTTCTGTAGTGAGAGCTACTTCTGATAAGTGAAAATCCTGATGAGCTACTGAAGGTCAAGCATTGTTCCCAGAGACCCCCCCAACGCCCAGCTTCATTGACTTGCACAGTGCACACGCACTGTTAAGTATACAACACCCAACCCAGGATTCATATGTTCCTGTTGCAAACAACGCTGTGTAATGTTAATGTAGAGTGCCCTAGGCTGGTAGGATGCCTCAATTGCTTAAGGTCCTGCCTGGAGAGCTACAGGAACAGGCTTGAATTTCAGCAGGGCCTACTTTGCCTGTGATCCTTACAAGGCCCACAATGTGTTTTCTGTCCTGTAACCATTACACCTGTCATTCAAGCACCTGATGCAGTCTGTTTGTTTAGTTGACCAAATGAATTTGCTACTGTTCACGTTAGAACAGGCTACAGGCGATATAAAAAGCAGGGGTCACGCCAACATTTTGTCACAGTGAAGTAAAACCATCAAAAGCTCCTGGTGCTCTGGTTTTGAAAAACTTAAAAGGTAATCTGGGTGAGACTGGGGTGTTTAAGGTGACACTCAATGGGAGAATATATGAAGCTTGGCAGTCAGAGGTCAGCAGCAGATCCCTTGGCGGGCTAGAGAGGAAGCTTGTCGCAGCCCTGCCTTGAATTAGCTCATAGTGTGTCATGTTAAAAGAACTACACGGTCTTGTGTTTGAGGTCCTGGGGTGAATTGGGGTCCAAAATCGGTTCGGGGAACGTAAAGGAAATGGACCACGTTTGCAGATTGTTCCTTGTCGGAAAAAACTTGGGGGGTGAGTGGGGGCGTTTTAGAATACACATGTTTTATTAATTTCAGGGAGATAGAAAAAAATGAAATGTTGCCAGGACACTTGGTGCACAGGTTTGCTCACACTCGTGAAGCACACGTGAATATAAGTGAAGGTAGTTGTCAGGCTTCCTGCTCGTGGTGAATCTGCGTATATTACAGGGCCGCAGATCGAGAGACTGGGAATCAGACGTCCCTTGGCACCCCCTTCCTCCCGCTCTCTAACGGTTCCTCTCCCCTCGTTTGCAAAAGGAAGGTAACAGAGGCCCATCTGCGTTAAAAAATAGCACTTAGACCCTCACTGGGCTGCGGCGGCATCTGACGAGCACAGAGAAAGTCGTAATCGACTTGTATGCCATACAAAAAAACAACTTACATATCGTCCCAATTTACATTGCTCGACGATTCGTCTTAACAGTTTAACTTTGCTGAGGTATGTCTATGCTTCAACATGTATTTTCACACGAGTTATGTATCGGAAGATCCGATACCTATAAAACACAGGTATAGATCTATTTGTATGTTTCTTTTAAGTATGATGCCACTAGGAAAAGGCACAGGGAGATGCATGCATCCTTTCAGTAATATGGTGAGACTTTCAACTATGACATGCAAAGGGTTTCTGGTTTGCATTTGGGTAGGCGCAACATTGTTATTAGTTGCTGAGTAGGGAAGATGCAACAGGCAAATGAGGTTAAAGACATGGTGCCAAAGGAATTAGTGATTATGGTACTTTGTATGAGTGTTTGGGAAGGTATTGTTGAAGTATGCACTATATATTAAAGTGGAATGAGTAGTGTTTTGATATTTGAAATAAAGAAAATAGCAATGTAAATAATTGCTTGGTAGTTAATATCAGTAATCATATGTAATTATTTTAAAATATTGAATAGATGTAAGAAACTATTGAAACTGTTCTTTGTTTTTCATAAAATTATTTTGTTTGGATCACAAATTCAAGATGGCAAGAAAAGATGAAAAGAGAAGAAAACAAAAAAAACAGATCTACTTAAAGAAAAGTAAAAAGACTGAGTTACAAGCAAATGACAATGTTACTAAGGATAAAGTTTGTTCTGGTAAGAACACTAAACACTTTCTTAAAAGAGTTGTCGAGAAATTACACGAACAGAATAGGAATGAAAGGAAAAAGAAGAGTTTTTCAACTAAGGAGAATGACACTTCAAATGGTAAAAAAAAATCGTTTTTGGAAAAACAACACATGTTACACGAAGACAAAAACAATTTCAACAGATTCGACAACGACTCTTTCGAAGTAGAGTAATTCAGAATTTATTAAAAGATTGTAAGAAGTATAACACAAGATTACTAGCATATAAGCAGAAGCAACAGATTGAAACTGTAGCAGATACTGCTTTTGATTTGAAACAAAAATTATTTTATATTGAAGAGAATGAAAACATTGGATAAAATAATGAAGTTTCTGAAAGACAAAAGCAAAAGAAAAAGACTTGTTAATAGGAGTAACTTTTGTAAATGTTTCACTGGTGAATGGAAACACACTTCTAATAGTGAGCCTTTCTTTAATGAAAAAAGCTACTTTCAACAAAACACATTAGCGTTTTCAGTTGATACTAGTGGTCGATGCTACGAAGTTAAAAACGATTGTCCCATTCCAAAAGAAGAAATGGTTGTTAGGAGTGCAGAAGAAGTAATAACTGAAGAAGTGCAAGGGAATCGCACACAAGCTCCTGTATATAAGTGGGATTGTAGCAGTATTTGCAGTATTCGACAGGAATCTATTAACATAATGCGAAATATTTTATGACAATATGCAAGCAAGAGTGTTAAACAGAAGATTAGGTTGTTACAAGGACTAGATCCATGTAATGTAAGACAATATACTAAGTTGCACGGACATTCTCTGTCTTGTCTTTCAGGAAAAGTGTGTAAAAGTATTTTCCTCACTTAAGAAAGTTAGCAGTACACCACTCAGGAATGCGGAAGTTTGTAAGGAAAGTGTACTATGTAAAAACTCCTGCATTATGTTTAAGTGAACTGAACACAGCTCTTTTACACGGTTGTTTATCAGATGTACAAAAAAGGTGTGAAGAAATTGAGTTTCTTTTTTTGGTTCAGAACAGCAGTGTGTAGAAAGTGAGAGCTTGACAAGTGCAGATGTTGAAGAACATTGGAAAGAGATTAGCATTGATCAGTTTGTAAAAGAAATTAGAAAGTTTAAGACAGTGTATTCTGAAAAACCAAACTATGTTTGTATTTGTTGTCGACGTACTCATTATAGAAGTCAAACTAGGAATGTTAATTTATATTTAAAAAATGAAAAGGAGAACAATGATAGGTGGCAGCAATTTGGAGCTTACTTGTTGGTGGAAGGTCGATTTGAGTTGGGCACTGATCAACGTATTTGTAAATATTGTTACAACAAATTAGAAGAGAACAAAATGCCAGCTAGAGGAGAACATAACAACTTAGAGTTAGTAGCTATTCCAGAGGAACTGGCAGATTTTAATACATATGAGTCAGTTCTTATTCAATCTGTTCACCCATTTCAAGCTATAATTCGTATGGAGCCTAAAACAGGTAAACTGCTACCAACAGATTTACAAAGAGGTCTGAAAGGAAGAGTTGTGTACTTACCTTTAGATTTTAAGAAAAATATTGAAACTGTTGGTGGAGACAAAGAGGAAAATGAGCCAGCAGTTATTCTAGTAAACGGTGTACCAACAAAGAGTCAGAAAATATGGCAAGAGTTTGTAGATGTTAATAAACTTCAAAAGGCTACGTTATATCTTGTACAGAACAATATTTATTATAAAACTGTAAATGTTGATGAACAGGTAATATGTTTAGAAGATGAATCAGAAATTTCAAGTGGTCAAATAGAGAAAGTGGACAAGTCGAGGAGTGAAGAGATTTATGAACATTACACAATAAGTCCTCTACAATCAAAAGAAGTAATAGGAAACTGCATTGAATTATTTCAAAGGAAAAAAGCAAAGGGAACTCCAATGAGTGTATGGGAGAAAAGCTTAGAAGCTCATTGTTTTCCACAGCTGTTCCCCACTGGATAAGGTGGACGATTTGATGAGTGACCTGTACGGATTCCAGCTTCAGAATATCGTTCAACAAGATTATACTCTGAAGATCCTAGATTTCGACAGTGCATTTCATATATATTTCACCTTTTGTTTGAAAGTGATTTGTCTTCTCTTCCGTATGCAGTGAACCACATACTTAAAACGGGAGTTCATCAATCACATGTTTCAGCCAAAGAATTCATGGACAAAGTTCAACAAACAGATGAAAATTTAGAAGCACAGTTAATTAATTTGATGGCATGTCAACGTGGAACCAATGAGTATTGGTTTCGTCGTTATGGTGAACTTAAGTGTATGTTAAGAAACTTGGGTACACCAACATGGTTTGTAACACTTAGGGGTCGATTCCGATCTCGGCCGGAAGCGCACCTAACACTATTCGTCCGGGAAAAAACCAAGCCGAACGCGTGTTTCCCGACCGATTCGAACATTTGTCCGAACGAGCAAGTACGATGCGCATAACTGCCCAGATCCCGACCCAGCCGTACTTACCCAATCCAGCCCCTGTTCCCCGCCCGAGCCGGATCCGTAAACGCAGAATCGAGTCGCACGGAAGCAAAATTACAGCACCTTCCGGCCGGACTAGTACGATGCGCCTTCCATACGCGCCGAACCCGTCGCTACGTACGGCACGTCAGTGCATCCGGGAGAGCTGCACATAAGCTCCGATTCGCGCCACAAGACGATCCACGGCTACGAGACGAACACGCCAGCCACGAGTACGGGTCGAAGCAACGAGAAAGCCGAATGAGATGAACCAATCATGAATCCCATCGCGCAGGTCCTACCAATACTCTACATCTATTACCGGAACAGGTACGGACGCGTACGGCGCAGAAGGTAAGTCAAACACCCACCACACAAACAAACGACACATACCCGACATATAACACACACACATAGGGATGCAGAAATGACTTACACTAGCCACAGCAGAACCATAGGGGTGGGATGGCCATCACCAATGCCATATACACCCATAGGGGGATGGATGCCTACCACCAACACCACCCCTACTCAGGGGGGGCTGGATGCCTGTCCCCAACACCACCCCTACTCAGGGGGGCCTGGATGCCTGTCACTACTACCATCCCCACTCATAGGGGGCTGGATGCCTACCACTACCACCACCCCTACTCAGGGGGGGCTGGATGCCTGTCCCCAACACCACCCCTACTCAGGGGGGCCTGGATGCCTGTCACTACTACCATCCCCACTCATAGGGGGATGGATGCCTACCACTACCACCACCCCTACTCAGGGGGTGCCAGATGCCTGTCACTACTACCATCCCCACTCATAGGGAGATGGATGCCTACCACCAACACCACCCCTACTCATGGGGGCTGGATGCCTACCACTACCACCACCCCTACTCAGGGGGGCTGGATGCCTACCACTACCACCACCCCTACTCAGGGGGGCTGGATGCCTACCACTACCACCACCCCTACTCAGGGGGCCTGGATGCCTGTCACTACTACCATCCCCACTCATAGGGGGATGGATGCCTACCACTACCACCACCCCTACTCAGGGGTGCCAGATGCCTGTCACTACTACCATCCCCACTCATAGGGGGATGGATGCCTACCACCAACACCACCCCTACTCATGGGGGCTGGATGCCTACCACTACCACCACCCCTACTCAGGGGGGCTGGATGCCTACCACTACCACCACCCCTACTCAGGGGGCGCTGGATGCCTGTCACTACTACCATCCCCACACATAGGGGGATGGATGCCTACCACCAACACCACCCCTACTCATGGGGGGCTGGATGCCTATCACTACCAGCACCCCTACTCAGGGGGTGCTGGATGCCTGTCACTACTACCATCCCCACTCATAGGGGGATGGATGCCTACCACCAACACCACCCCTACTCAGGGGGGCCTGGATGCCTGTCACTACTACCATCCCCACTCATAGGGGGATAGATGCCTACCACTACCACCACCCCTACTCAGGGGGCTGGATGCCTACCACTACCACCACCCCTACTCAGGGGGCTGGATGCCTACCACTACCACCCCCTTACTCATGGGTGCTGGATGCCTGACACTACTACCATCCCTACTCATAGGGGGATGGATGCCTACCACTACCACCACCCCTACTCAGGGGGGGCTGGATGCCTGTCCCCAACACCACCCCTACTCAGGGGGGCCTGGATGCATGTCACTACTACCATCCCCACTCATAGGGGGCTGGATGCCTACCACTACCACCACCCCTACTCAGGGGGGGCTGGATGCCTACCACTACCACCACCCCTACTCAGGGGGGGCTTGATGCCTACCACTACCACCACCCCTACTCAGGGAGGGCTGGATGCCTACCACTACCACCACCCCTACTCAGGGGGGGCTGGATGCCTGTCACTACTACCATCCCCACTCATAGGGGGATGGATGCCTACCACTACCACCACCCCTACTCAGGGGGGCCTGGATGCCTACCACCAACACCACCCCTACTCAGGGGGGGCTGGATGCCTGTCCCCAACACCACCCCTACTCAGGGGGGCCTAGATGCCTGTCACTACTACCATCCCCACTCATAGCGGGATGGATGCCTACCACCAACACCACCCCTACTCATAGGATGGGTAATGCATGACACAACCAGCATACTCCAACATAAGGAATGTCAGAAAAAGACATCCCCCAACACCATGACAAGCGTGTGTAGACTGTGTCAAATGCCTACAACGCTGAACATGACATTGAACATACAATGTGACCCCCAATCACATGTGTCACACATAAATGTGTGTGGCCTCCACAATGCAAGCAGACCATGACCACTGTGGCAATGGGGTCCAACACCCCATCAACACAGTGACCAAAAGGTAAGTGTGGGGTCCATAGCTGAAGCACATTTTGAACATTGTGGCAATGGGGTGTAATCCCCCATCATCACAGTGACCAAAAGGTAAGTGTGGGGTCCATAGCTGAAGCACATTCTGAACATTGTGGCAATGGGGTGTAATCCCCCATCATCACAGTGACCAAAAGGTAAGTGTGGGGTCCATAGCTGAAGCACATTTTGAACATTGTGGCAATGGGGTGTAATCCCCCATCATCACAGTGACCAAAAGGTAAGTGTGGGGTCCATAGCTGAAGCACATTTTGAACATTGTGGCAATGGGGTGTAATCCCCCATCATCACAGTGACCAAAAGGTAAATGTGGGGTCCATAGCTGAAGCACATTTTGAACATTGTGGCAATGGGGTGTAATCCCCCATCATCACAGTGACCAAAAGGTAAGTGTGGGGTCCATAGCTGGGGCACAATTTGAACATTGTGGCAATGGGGTGTAATCCCCCATCATCACAGTGACCAAAAGGTAAGTGTGGGGTCCATAGCTGAAGCACATTTTGAACATTGTGGCAATGGGGTGTAATCCCCCATCATCACAGTGACCAAAAGGTAAGTGTGGGGTCCATAGCTGGGGCACAATTTGAACATTGTGGCAATCGGGTGTAATCCCCCATCATCACAGTGACCAAAAGGTAAGTGTGGGGTCCATAGCTGGGGCACAATTTGAACATTGTGGAAATGGGGTCTAAACCCCCATCATCACAGTGACCAAATTGTAAGTGTTGTCATGGAAAAAGGTGTAAATGCCAAACAGCATGGATTCTCCCTGGTCACAGAACAACAAACACATCAGTGGCATAGTAGTGCTTGTGTCCCATAGCAACATAGATTGGGTGAGGCAAACAGTGCAGTGCAGTGCAGTGCAAATGAAAAAAGCTACTTTCAACAAAACAAATAAGAAATACCTTTGGCCATGTGCAGACAAACATCACCCATGGGGGCTGACACTGTCAACATTCATCAATAACACAATGACAGAAGTGACCATCATAATGCAGACCCACATATCTGCACCAATGGGCACACAAATGTAGATATCCTGTGGAGACTGTAGATGTGAGGTGAACAAATACCATACCATGGCAGCAATGGGACATACAAACCATGATCACTGTGCTGACTGATGACCTAGGAGTCCCAGGGTCAGCAGGGGAAACCCACCAAACAACATACAGCCAATGGCACACTAAAGATATGCCAATGCAGTGGTGCAGATGCACAAACACAAACATGCAGCCCCACACTGCATATCAAACACACAGGTGAGGGGGAGGGGGGTGCCAGTGTCCCCAGGCAACCATACAACACATGAGGAGGACTGAATCCCAATTACACAGATGTGCATACAGTGCCACACAAAAGTAACTCATGGATCCGAATCCCCTATGTGGGCAATCAGGCATTGTTAGATGAGAGGGAGCCCAAATTACACATGTCACACAAGCTTGTAGGAACAGCAACTAACACAGCAAGACACAGACCCACCACAGCATCACCCCCAGGGTCCCCACATTGTGGTGACACTGGCCTGCATGATAATCCCGCTGTGATGACAGAACTAGATGTCGTTCACACTGTGAACCACAGTCATGTGTCCTGAGCAACAAATTACCATCACACCTACACAAGCACAAATCAATCAGCACGGCCTGTCAGCCAAGGCCAATATGGAGGCAGGGGTCTAGCCGTGAAACAACTCTCATCTGCACACACTCAACACCACACACCTTGATCTCCACCAATGTGTAGCAGTAAAGCTCACATGCACTGGTGACATTGCACATGCACCCATGACAATCCCAGGGGTGGTGGTGGGAACTAAGGTGCAGAAACCCATCACACATGGCCAGTCAACAAGACTCGTGAATGTCTGACACACTGCACAGTACGCCGTACATGGGCATGACGTCAATACCACACCAACCAATGGGATCCCGCACACAGTCACACACCAATGAAGAAGCCAAGGTCACCCACAAAGAACACACACAGACAACTACCAACATTGCAGCTCTGACCCTGAGGAGTGGCAGCAGTCACACACACAACGTGTCACATTCACTGAAAGCTAACACAAACTGTAAATTACATGAGTGGTGTAACCAACAAGTGCCAAGGGGAATCTTGACTGTGTCTCATCTGCGTTTGCCCACAAACTCATCCCGGACAGCCAACACACCTATGGGTGACACCCTGATGACCAGTAATGTGCCGTGCACCCACATCCCAGAGAAGCCAGGGAGAAGACTTTGGAGGAACATAGGTCAACTCAGCAAGCATCACAACCAGGAACATCACTAGGGATCCCAGCCTGCCCAGCAAAATGGAAGTGAACACACACAGACATGCTCACACAACACACACCTTGTGCTCAGGCAATGTCACGGAATTACACACTGCCATGAGGGGACTCCACTCCTGTGTAAGGAAAGCTGTGCCATACGTTGTCCCAGTAGGGCTCTATCATGTCAGCAGAACACTTGGTCACTCAGTCAACAATTAGCACAAAATGAAGGCTCCCGTCATATCAGCCTGGTCATGGGAGTGTCACCGAAATCATCAGCACAGATCCAACACACATGTATAGCAAGTTGCACTGATAACACAGATGAGTCCTTCCCCATTGATGCCCAAACTTGCATGTCCAGTGGAGATGGTCACACGGTCAGGGAAATAGACAAATTGAACAATGGCAAGCACAACAGATGTGCAGGGGTGTAAGCCACATATGTGATATTGCAAATAAAAGTAGGAAATCCCATTGGCAAATCTTGAAAACATGACACCCTCATATTGCTGCAAAGAATGACATGAATACACAACAGGATAGGACACATTCCCCCTGGACCACATGGGGTCCTGCACAGTAACACTTCATTTTCCTGAGATCAAAAATCACCATCACTGCAGCAAGGGCATGGTTAGCATCATCAGCATCATGTACATCTGAAGCAAAACCACTAGAGAACAGAAAGTAGCTTTATTCAGCATATGTGTTTAAAAATGTGAAACTCCAGAAAAATAACAAAGGCCAATGGCCAGTCCATTATCAAAGTCCAAACAGGGTGACAGTGGCAGATGTCACCCTTTGCATGCCTGCACTGCTACACACCAGGGACATTCCCCTCGGAGGGGCATACGGGGGGCAGGCCAGGCACCGCAGGGACAGGATCAGGGCTCACCAGAAGGAGGCAGGGAAGGGGTGGTGGGTGCTGGAGAGTCACTGACAACTGCAGTGGAGGTGTCTGACATGGTGTGTGCCAGCACAACTGGGGGGCATGAGACAGATGGTGTAGGTGCCGGCACGACTGCAGTGGGCTGTGCAGATGGAGTGGACAGGTTCCCCAGGGGAGTAGAATGTGGTTGAGGTAAGGTGGGCAGGACAGAGGGGGAGGACACTGTCTCCACACCAGTGGCACAAACATGCGCAGTGGGGAGTGTGGTGCTGGAAGAGCAAGTGGTAGGGGGAGAAGGCCGGATCATTTTGGGGATGGTGCATCTGTGGGTGGGGGAACCTGGGGCAGGGTGTGGTGGGGCCTGAGGGATGGAGGAAGGAGACTTGGTGGTTGAGCTGCAGGGTGGCGGCGGGGTCTTGCTCTTCCGGGTCCGGGGGGACTTGCGGATGGGGGCCTCAGTCTGTCTGTGCCTGGGGGAGGGTGTCCGGGGGCGAGGGGCACTCCCCTCTGTGCAGGTGGACTTCCTCTTCCCCCTGTATGCTGGATCAGCTGGATCGGAGGGGAAGAGGCCGAGGTCACAGAGGAAGATCTGCTTTGTAGGTGGGGTTGCAGGTGAGGCAAGGGTAGGGGCCTTGGAGGGAGAGGTATCGGAGGACTGGGAGTGACTGTGGATGCCTGTGTGCGTGTCTGTTCCCCATCCCCTGTGGGTGTGGTATCAGTCCCCTGAGGATGCCTGCGTGCACGTTTTGTTTTTGCAGTGGGTGTGTCTGTGCTGCTCGTGTCTGTGTGTTTGGGTGATTGTGCAGGTGTGCATGTGCTTGGGACAGGTAGGGTACCAGGAAGTGTGGATGGGGCAGAGGTAGGAGGGGTGAGGGAATGTTGGAGGAGGGACACTGCTGCCATCAGGGAGGAGTCCATGGACCTATTGCTCCTCTGTTGGGCAGACATGCCCGATGAGATGCCCTCCATAAACGACACCAGCTGTGTAAACAGAGTGGAGTGGGCATGGAGGACACTCAGCATTGCTGTCTGCCCTACATGGAGCTGGCGAAGTAGGTACACAGACTCCTCACTCAGGGCAGCAGGGGACACAGGGGCAGGGCCTGCGGTGCCTGGCACGAAGGAGACACGCTCCCGAACACGGGAGCCTCCACGGACCTCTGGAATGGGAGCCGATGGGAGGGCGGTGGTGGTGGTGGTGGTGGCGGGGACAGCAATACTAGCTGCGGTGTGGTGACTGCTGACACCCGCCTCCACAAGGGAGTCATCCTCCGAGCTGCTGTGGTCCTCAGCTAAGGTGGATGGTGCTGAGGACTCCTCGGTGTGGCTCCCCTCACCCTCCGTGCCACTGGGTCCCTCCGACCACTCATCGGCTGCTGACCCAGTCTGGCTCTGCGGCTCCCCCTGGTCCGTGGAGCTGTCCCCTCCTGTGGCCGTGGATGTATCTGCAAACAATTAGGGAAACAGACAAACATCAGTCACCTGCACTGACCGCACACGCCACAGTAAGTACAGCACATTACAGAGCAAGCCCTGGCATCCTTAGTTTAACATTGCCAAAAGTGCACAAACAGAGTAGGAGAAGCCAATTGTCAGTCTGATGGTCAACCATGGCACTCACATCCCTCCTGGCCTTGCACCCATCTGTCTGGTGCCTGTCGGATGGAAATACCCCAGTGTGGACACATGCACCACCTACACAGTAGTTGGACAGTGCAGAGAACACGGTGAAGTATGTGAACATGCACACATCACAACTCTTGCCACTGAGTCAGTACAGGTATCCAGATAAAGGGATGGCCAGAGTCTATTTTGAAATGCATGTGATGCATACCAGCACCAGACACCATGATGCACCCATGTCCTGATAGTCAATGCCACAATGGGGTGCATGTAGCACATGTCACTCACCTGCAGGATCACTCTTAGGGAGTTTAATGTCATGGCACAGGCATGCCTGCAAAGTCATACATCACTGTCTCCAGTCACATGGGCAGGGCAGCCAGCCAACAACAGTCTGCACTGTGTCACAATCCTAGGTCATGGGGAATGCAAGTTCTGTAGCTGACAAGTGCACATGTCCATCCCCCACAAACCACATCATCTGAACTCTCATTTGTCCACGTCATACCAATTGGACATATGGGAGACATGAAACAACCCTCGGAACCTGAGCACCTCACAATCTGCTGTGAATGGGAGACAGCTGCCTGAACTTCACATTCGCATACCCCAGTCTGCGCAGTCAAGTGATCAAACACCTATATGTCACACAAGTATCGTCTCCTATGGTCACATCTCCAGTGGCATGCTGATCCCTAACCGATAAACACCCCAGTAGTCCTGACAACGAAGCCACAGCACAATGACACAGAGGCAGACACCTGAGGGAACATTCCACTGAGCACAACGTGTCAGCTGATACACGGGAGTGGGAGTACAGAGTGTATTGTATGGCCTGGAGTAGGCATGACTGTCCTGCTCCACGTGGAAGAGGGATGAGCCCTGGACAGTAGGCAGGTGGCTACGTATGTGTGACACACTTGATATACATACTCCTGAGGCCCAAACATTGTTCCCACCCGCAGCATGGGTGTGTGCCAAATACCCCAGGCACATGTGGTGAATCAGATCAGCAATTGGACCACATATCAAAGTAACACGCAGATTACATGTCAGAACTCAGGCATTGTGTAAGCAATGGACCCACCCATGGAGCCCACAACAAAGTTACGGGAACAAATGCTGTCCCCCACCTTGAGCTAAGCAAAATGTAAGGACACAGTACCCAAGTGACACAATTTCCTGACTGTAAAGGCCACACCTGGGTATCAGATGAGGAGTGGGCATGTCACAATTGAGGGGCATGGGTCCTGGACCACAAGACTGATGTACTGTGGAAGTTTAACCAGGCCAGAGGAGGGCACATAGCATGTCAGACAAGGTTCACAGTGCAGTCATGGACTCACCCCCTCCTTGCTGCTGTCTGGCCTTCAGCTGCCCATCCAGGTCAGGGAAGACCACCGCCAGGATCCTGAGCATGTGGGGGGTCAGGGTCCGGTGTCCGCCCCTCCTGCGAGGAGGCGACAGCTTCAGCTGGACCCTTGCGATCCTCCGGGTCCAGCCCGAAGGTCCTGCCACCTCTTCTGGCAGTTGCGGATCCGGCGCTTGTAGACCCCCACGGATCTTACTGCCCGGGCGATGGTCAGCCAGATTTCCTGTTTCTGGTGGGCATCAACCTGTGAGGATGACAAAGTGTAAAGGCCATTACTACACATGCAACATATCCGTGCATCACACATTTGGATATACATGTCTCAATCACAGGGGCACATGATGTACACAGGCAGTGCAACGATGACTATGAACAGTTTGCCAGCAGTTACTACATGGTATCATTGCCTGGGAAGTCAAACGTTGTTGGAATGCACTGTTACTGCACTATACCTGTTCAGTGCATGTAACTACACACTATGGGGGGTGACAACTACTCAGTGAACATGCTAGCCAGTGGCGTGCACACTGTAAGTCTTGCTAGTCAGACAACATGCACATTTAAGTAAGGCAGTGGACAGCACACTCACCTGCTCCCCTGGTTTCCCATACAGCTTGCTGTACTGTGGAAGGAGGCTGTCCAGCAGGGCCTGGTTCTCCTCAGTGCTGAAGGCTGGGGCTCTCTCCACAGTATGTGCCATTGCAGGATCCAGAGGATGCAGAGACAGCAGCAGTGGTGGTGGCAGATGTCGTCCTGGAGCATGTAGTGCAGGCAAGTGAGCTCTCAGGTGAATAGCCTGCATTATATGTGTGCTGCTGAGGCAGATACTGTCCCATGTGTCCAAAGTGATAGGTCCAAGTCGTTTGCATCTTCTGAATCTGGCCAATCCATGGACTTGCACCACTTACACACGCCCACAGCATCCTTCAAAAGTTCAACTTCATGACACCCATGAATTTGCAACATTGTTGTGGGTGGCCAACTGAATTCACAGCATCAGACTCGTTTAAGGTTCGAAAACGCGTCCGTTGCCATGCCAGGCCACAGCCAATGCGTGCGCACCGATCGGTCCATTGCTGTACAACGCGTATTATGAAAAACAACGCGTACCCGCTCACATCATATGCAATGGCCAATGCGTGCACACCGATCGGTCCATTGCTGTACAACGCGTATTTCGGGCCACATCATATGCAATGGCCAATGCGTGCACACCGATCGGTCCATTGCTGTACAATGCGTACCCGCTCACATCATATGCAATGGCCAATGCGTGCACACCGATCGGTCCATTGCTGTACAACGCGTATTTCGGGCCACATCATATGCAATGGCCAATGCATGCACACCGATCGGTCCATTGCTGTACAATGCGTACCCGCTCACATCATATGCAATGGCCAATGCATGCACACCGATCGGTCCATTGCTGTACAACGCGTATTTCGGGCCACATCATATGCAATGGCCAATGCGTGCACACCGATCGGTCCATTGCTGTACAACGCGTACCCGCTCACATCATATGCAATGGCCAATGCGTGCGCACCGATCGGTCCATTGCTGTACAACGCGTACCCGCTCACATCATATGCAATGGCCAATGCGTGCGCACCGATCGGTCCATTGCTGTACAACGCGTATTTCGGGCCACATCATATGCAATGGCCAATGCGTGCACACCGATCGGTCCATTGCTGTACAACGCATACCCGCTCACATCATATGCAATGGCCAATGCGTGCACACCGATCAGTCCATTGCTGTACAACGCGTCCCTGTACAAGTCACTCGCATATGTCACCATGCCTGTCACAGGTGAACGTATGCCAGCCACATTTACTTTCCAGGGAATCAGGGGCACACCTACAACACCACAGCCTGTCCACACTGTATCCTAAGGCATGCAAGGCTGCATTACCTTTTCTGTGTATGGGTGTCAACATGTGGTTTTTTGGGTGGCACTTGGGGACAGCCACTCCCAGGATGTGCACATGTTCATGGGGACAGAATCCTTGGTGTGTTGTGCACATGACCACTGTGATGTGCAACTGTTCATTTCAGTATAACAAAAAAACAAGGAACCCTGGAAGTCAGCGGGGACCAAGGGTGGAGTTGTGTTTTACAGAACAAGGGTCCCACACAAAAAGAATGTAAACTTAAAATTTCACAATTTCATGATAAAAATTGGAATAAACAAATGTTTAAATTACAAAATAGGTATTTAATGCTAGTGTAAATGAAACAAGACAATATTAACACGTGGGCAACCGTGACAAGGCAGAGGGAAATCGGCCGATTTCCTTACCCCAGGCAAGTGACTTAAAATTGTGACTTTTCAGTATACGTGAATATAAATAAACACAAGTCACAGTTGAGGTTACATCTCATACTCCACAAACAGTATAAATAGTAGTATAGAGTTAGGGATGTATGTGTCGACGACGTTTCAATCCCGCAGAGAATATCGGGATCTCATCAGGACTAATAGATAGAGCAGGTGCCTGAGAAGTTGCCTGGAGAAGTAAGAGGGAGGGGAGGAGGAAAGAGGGGAAAGAGCAAATAATTAAAATCATGAAAGGGGAGATGTGAAAAAAACAGAAGGGAATAGGGAGGAAGAAAAGGATAATAAGGAAAATATAACATTCAATAAATTAGAAGGAATAGCAGTGGAGTAAATACAAGGAAGTATGAAAGTGGAGGAAGGATGGAGGTGGAGATGTGCGGGGTGAGGTAATGTACATATTACCAGAATAAGAGAATGAGTGAAGAAGAAGGAAAAGGCCACAAGATCAGGGGCTGTGGAACAGGGATGAAGAGTGTAAAGAGGAGAAAGTGAAGGAGGGTGAAAGTAAAGGAGGGATAAGAGCAAGAAGGACTAACCAAGAGTGCGGCAAGTCTGTGAGCCGCGATGAGGAAGGCCAGAACGAGATGCTGGCGTGGAAGTCCGCCGGAAGCAGATAGGGGACGTAGGGAATAAGCGAGATCTAAATTAAATTAAAGGAAGAGTGAGGCAGGACATGTGCGAGCCGTATGTGCAACCCCGAGAAGGACCAAGGGTGAGAGAAGGAGAGGGCTTACCGTCGGGTGCACGGGTCTCCAACCGAGGAACCGGGGAGTCACCTCCCAGCCGGGAGGCTGTAGTAAAGGATCGGCGTGCAGGTTGGCAGGCCAAGGAAGAATATTAGTACAATGCGACCCTGGAAACGGGGGTCGGAGCCGTGCGCCTGCTCGATGGCTGTGAAAAAGGGAACACGGGATAGTAAGGCGGGGAAGAGGCGAGGGGATGTAGGGGAGAGGGTAGAGCAATTTAGGCACGAGACAGAGGGCTAATAAACCTAGGCTTACCAGCAGTAAGAGGGAGCCAGGACACGCTGGACGATCCGGAGTACAACAAGCAGATGCGGTCAATGCCGGCACGAATGTGAGGCAGAGCGAGATCAAGGGGGACTTACATGAAAAAAGGACAACGGAAGTGACGTAATGAGTGGGCAAGGGTGAAGAAACTAAGCATGAGGGAAGCGGCCATGTTGGAAGGGGATAGAAGAGTAAGAGAAGCAATGTAAAAGGACCAAGAGTGTCAGAGATACCAGATTAGGCAGCCATGTTGGTGAAAGATAGAGAGATGAAAACGAGTAATAGGGAGACAGGGAAAGGGAAGTTATGGGAGAGCAATTAACGTGGAGGGTATACTGAAGGGGGAACCAAGAGGGCCATAGGAGCAGATGAATGTGGGAAACTGGAGGTAATGACAGCAAGGGAATACAGCGAAAGCCAAAGAACTGAAATGGAATCCAAGGATGGAACCAGAGAAGGAAAAGAAGATTATGAATACACGGAGAATAAGTTAGAGTAGGGGAAGGAAGCTGAATGCAGAGCAAAAGATAAAGGAGATTAGAAGGTGAAGGGAATAAGTGTAGGAAACGGCGATACAGTTGGCGGGAGGGGAGTTACAGATGACATTACAGAATAGAGATTAGAAGCGCAGGCACAGTTAACTACGGACGATTACAACAGGTTAGACCAGTCTTCGAGGCGATTAAGTCCTGTATGGAGGCTGTCCTTACGTATAATCCATTTTAACTCCTCCTTGTTCAGGATGCCTGTAATGTTTGTAATTCTAGGAGGTTGGAGGATCACTGCGATGACTTGCCACCTTATTTGGTCCTCCGTATGATTAAATGCGGCAAAATGTTCGACAAGAGGTGCGTTAGGTGTTGCACAACGTATCCGACTTCTATGTTGGCAGATCCGGATCCTGACTTTTTGTGTCGTTTGTCCTACATATATTAAGTTGCATGGGCAAAAGATGGCATATATAACATTGGCGGTGTTACAATTGGAAAAGTGCGATAAAGTGACATCAATATTGGCATGCACAAATTTCTTAGTGTCATTCGTGAGATGGCAAACACTACAGCCTCCGCATTTGAAATGCCCAAGCACCGGTGGCAGACCCCAAATTTGCCTAAGTGTGGTCTTATTGTTACCGCTAGGAAGGGCTGCTCTAACAAGGTGATCATGTATACTTTTGTTTTTCTTAAATGCAAATAATGGACGTTCCAAATTCAGACTACCTGCATTGAGTGTGGGCCAATGTTTGAGAATACTCTTTCTAACTGAATTAGAGATAGATGAAAATGTAGTCACGCAGACGAGTTTGTCGCTATTGTTTCTGTCTTTGGGACTCAAAAGGATTTCTCTGGGGCAGTACCATGCGCGTTTCATGGCTGTTTTAACTAGTTTACGCGGGTAACCTCTGCTAATTAACTTAGTTGTAAGGACTTTAGCTTCCCTAAAGTAATCTTCCTTGAGGTAGCAATTGCGACGCAAGCGTAGGAATTGAGAATATGGAAGGGAGTCACGTAGTGCCCTAGGGTGATGGCTATTGTAGGCCAACAGTGTATTTTTCTCAGTGGGTTTGCGGTATAGGGAGGTATAGAGTTTCCCTTCTTGTGCAATAATTTTAAGATCAAGGAAGGCAATCTCCTGTTTACTTTTACTAAGGGTAAAGGTTAGGCCATTACAATGGTTGTTCAACCAATCTTTGAAATGTAACAAGTCTGAGTCAGACCCTTTCCAAATAAGGAATATATCATCAATGTAGCGTTTCCATTCAAGAATGTTGGCTCTGAAAGGGTTACGGGGTGACAATATTCTTTGTGTCTCAAGAAAATCCATGTAAAGTATGGCAAAATTTGGAGCGAAAACTGCACCCATACTCGTGCCTTTAACCTGTTGGTAGAAATTCCCATTAAACAGGAAAAAGTTCCTTGTAAGGCATATCTTCAAAAGGTGAAGTAAAAAGGAGGTGGGGACTGGGGAGGGTTGGGGTCTGGAGTTTAGGAACATCTCAATAACTTCCATGCCCTCGTCCTGGGGGATGTTGGTGTACAAAGACTCTACGTCCAGAGTACAAAGAAGGCAGTCAAGGGGATCAAAGGGGAGGGTTTCTACCAGATTAATCATGGCCATAGTGTCTTTGATGTAGCAGAGGGTCCCAGGTATGAAGTCTTTGATAAAATGGTCAATGTATCTGCCTAAGGGTTCGAGGATCGAACCACAACCAGATACAATCGGTCTACCTGGAGGTATGTCAGCATTTTTATGCATTTTGGGCAGGGTATATATTACAGGGGTACGAGGTGATTTAGTATTAAGGTAAAGAAATTCGTTTTTGCTAAGAAAACCCTGGGTCAGCCCTTCGTTGGTAATGTCAAGAATGAGTTTCTGAATCTCCTTAGTAGGGTCAGAAGGAAGCTTGCGATAGTGGTCTAATCTCGAGAGTTGTCCTAGAATTTCTTGAGTGTAACCATCAATCTCCTGGAGCACTATTCCGCCCCCCTTATCTGCAGGTTTGATAATCAAATTATCAATCTTTTTGAGTTCATAGAGAGCGTTTTTTTCGAGCAGTGTAAGATTGTATGGGGTGTATCTATGACATGTCCCGTGGTTGGTAATGTCTTTGAGTACAAGTTTCTCAAAGGTGACAATCTCAGCCGGTATGCTGCATTGTGGGGGAGAAAAAGTAGATGGTGGCCGAAATGCAGTAAAGGCAGTGGGTGTGGTAAAAGTTCTATCTAGAAAAAAGGCATGGAGACGTAGTTTTCTAAAGAACCGTAACAATTCAATCTGAAGTTGTAGGAGATCAGGTTTCACGGTAGGAACAAATGAGAGACCTTTACTAAGTAAATCTACTTGTGTCTCAGAGAGTTGGTAGTTCGAGAGGTTAAAAATAGGCATAGTGTCAGGGGCATTCATGGTATTTTGGTTGATATGAACCAAGGGATTAGAGTTAGGTATTTGATGTCTTACCATTGGTAATACCTCTGGCGTGTCTGTCTGTCTCCGGGTGCGCTCTGCCAACGTGGCTGACGTGGTGTCCCCCGGTTGGTCTGGCGGCCCTGATCTTGTCCTTGCCCTAAAAATTAGAGTTGTTAGCCCTATTCCTAGATGTGCTAGGGCCTTCGGCAGCGTCTGAGCTGTCGGACGATTCAGCAGAGGTTTCAGAGAATCCTACTACAGTCTGTTGTTTATTGAACCTCCCCCAAGGACGTGGTATTCTGGGAACGAGATATGATCTGTTGGTGTAAAAATCTTCCACTAAATAAGGGTATGTTCTTTCTACTTTGTAATTTTTCACGTCCCGTTTTACTTTTATGATTTTCTTGTTTTGCTCAATTCTGTGAAATTCAGATAGGGTTTTTTCCACCTTGTCTAAAAGTATTTTAGCGTCTTGGATATTGCTCAATATTGTTTCTCAATATCTTTGATTTCTAACTCAAGTTTTTTGTCCTCCTCATTGGCTATGTCAATGCCCAAGACCATCCAATGTCTTGAGCATGTAGTCCCAATGTGGCTGAAACCTGTGAGATATTTTTTAATTTCAGTAAAAACCCCTGGGATATTGCGAACTTGTAAACCAGCTGGGATTGTGTCTGTTTTTAAGTATTCCGTAAGCATACGGACCATCAGCTGTAACCTGATGAATTTTTTGGTTGATTTTTCAAGTTGGTCAAAAATAGAACTGGCGATTGGATTTGTAGTGTCTGATGCCTCAGAGAAGAGGGAGGGTCCCTCTAGGATCTTTTTGATATATTCATCCGAATAAAGAGGAGTATGTTGTGCCATGCCTGGCAGGTGAGGGTATGAAGGGAGGGGAGGTGAAGGAAAAGGAGGGAGGATGCCAAGGCAAGGGAGGCCAAGGCGGGGCGGGAGAGCGGGAGGGGAGAGGGAGGTAAGTGCGAAGCCCACTAAAGAACTTAGTAGGGTGGAATAAAATAAATCATTCCTTGCAATCCAGCGATTGCGCTTGTGTATAACAAAAAACAAGGAACCCTGGAAGTCAGCGGGGACCAAGGGTGGAGTTGTGTTTTACAGAACAAGGGTCCCACACAAAAAGAATGTAAACTTAAAATTTCACAATTTCATGATAAAAATTGGAATAAACAAATGTTTAAATTATAAAATAGGTATTTAATGCTAGTGTAAATGAAACAAGACAATATTAACACGTGGGCAACCGTGACAAGGCAGAGGGAAATCGGCCAATTTCCTTACCCCAGGCAAGTGACTTAAAATTGTGACTTTTCAGTATACGTGAATATAAATAAACACAAGTCACAGTTGAGGTTACATCTCATACTCCACAAACAGTATAAATAGTAGTATAGAGTTAGGGATGTATGTGTCGACGACGTTTCAATCCCGCAGAGAATATCGGGATCTCATCAGGACTAATAGATAGAGCAGGTGCCTGAGAAGTTGCCTGGAGAAGTAAGAGGGAGGGGAGGAGGAAAGAGGGGAAGGAGCAAATAATTAAAATCATGAAAGGGGAGATGTGAAAAAAACAGAAGGGAATAGGGAGGAAGAAAAGGATAATAAGGAAAATATAACATTCAATAAATTAGAAGGAATAGCAGTGGAGTAAATACAAGGAAGTATGAAAGTGGAGGAAGGATGGAGGTGGAGATGTGCGGGGTGAGGTAATGTACATATTACCAGAATAAGAGAATGAGTGAAGAAGAAGGAAAAGGCCACAAGATCAGGGGCTGTGGAACAGGGATGAAGAGTGTAAAGGGGAGAAAGTGAAGGAGGGTGAAAGTAAAGGAGGGATAAGAGCAAGAAGGACTAACCAAGAGTGCGGCAAGTCTGTGAGCCGCGATGAGGAAGGCCAGAACGAGATGCTGGCGTGGAAGTCCGCCGGAAGCAGATAGGGGACGTAGGGAATAAGCGAGATCTAAATTAAATTAAAGGAAGAGTGAGGCAGGACATGTGCGAGCCGTATGTGCAACCCCGAGAAGGACCAAGGGTGAGAGAAGGAGAGGGCTTACCGTCGGGTGCACGGGTCTCCAACCGAGGAACCGGGGAGTCACCTCCCAGCCGGGAGGCTGTAGTAAAGGATCGGCGTGCAGGTTGGCAGGCCAAGGAAGAATATTAGTACAATGCGAGCCTGGAAACGGGGGTCGGAGCCGTGCGCCTGCTCGATGGCTGTGAAAAAGGGAACACGGGATAGTAAGGCGGGGAAGAGGCGAGGGGATGTAGGGGAGAGGGTAGAGCAATTTAGGCACGAGACAGAGGGCTAATAAACCTAGGCTTACCAGCAGTAAGAGGGAGCCAGGACACGCTGGACGATCCGGAGTACAACAAGCAGATGCGGTCAATGCCGGCACGAATGTGAGGCAGAGCGAGATCAAGGGGGACTTACATGAAAAAAGGACAACGGAAGTGATGTAATGAGTGGGCAAGGGTGAAGAAACTAAGCGTGAGGGAAGCGGCCATGTTGGAAGGGGATAGAAGAGTAAGAGAAGCAGTGTAAAAGGACCAAGAGTGTCAGAGATACCAGATTAGGCAGCCATGTTGGTGAAAGATAGAGAGATGAAAACGAGTAATAGGGAGACAGGGAAAGGGAAGGTATGGGAGAGCAATTAACGTGGAGGGTATACTGAAGGGGGAACCAAGAGGGCCATAGGAGCAGATGAATGTGGGAAACTGGAGGTAATGATAGCAAGGGAATACAGCGGAAGCCAAAGAACTGAAATGGAATCCAAGGATGGAACCAGAGAAGGAAAAGAAGATTATGAATACATGGAGAATAAGTTAGAGTAGGGGAAGGAAGCTGAATGCAGAGCAAAAGATAAAGGAGATTAGAAGGTGAAGGGAATAAGTGTAGGAAACGGCGATACAGTTGGCGGGAGGGGAGTTACAGATGACATTACAGAATAGAGATTAGAAGCGCAGGCACAGTTAACTACGGACGATTACAACAGGTTAGACCAGTCTTCGAGGCGATTAAGTCCTGTATGGAGGCTGTCCGTACGTATAATCCATTTTAACTCCTCCTTGTTCAGGATGCCTGTAATGTTTGTAATTCTAGGAGGTTGGAGGATCACTGCGATGACTTGCCACCTTATTTGGTCCTCCGTATGATTAAATGCGGCAAAATGTTCGACAAAAGGTGCGTTAGGTGTTGCACAACGTATCCGACTTCTATGTTGGCAGATCCGGATCCTGACTTTTTGTGTCGTTTGTCCTACATATATTAAGTTGCATGGGCAAAAGATGGCATATATAACATTGGCGGTGTTAGAATTGGAAAAGTGCGATAAAGTGACATCAATATTGGCATGCACAAATTTCTTAGTGTCATTCGTGAGATGGCAAACACTACAGCCTCCGCATTTGAAATGCCCAAGCACCGGTGGCAGACCCCAAATTTGCCTAAGTGTGGTCTTATTGTTACCGCTAGGAAGGGCTGCTCTAACAAGGTGATCATGTATACTTTTGTTTTTCTTAATTGCAAATAAGGGATGTTCCAAATTCAGACTACCTGCATTGATTGTGGACCAATGTTTGAGAATACTCTTTCTAACTGAATTAGAGATAGATGAAAATGTAGTCACGCAGACGAGTTTGTCGCTATTGTTTCTGTCTTTGGGACTCAAAAGGATTTCTCTGGGGCAGTACCATGCGCGTTTCATGGCTGTTTTAACTAGTTTACGCGGGTAACCTCTGCTAATTAACTTAGTTGTAAGGACTTTAGCTTCCCTAAAGTAATCTTCCTTGAGGTAGCAATTGCGACGCAAGCGTAGGAATTGAGAATATGGAAGGGAGTCACGTAGTGCCCTAGGGTGATGGCTATTGTAGGCCAACAGTGTATTTTTCTCAGTGGGTTTGCAGTATAGGGAGGTGTAGAGTTTCCCTTCTTGTGCAATAATTTTAAGATCAAGGAAGGCAATCTCCTGTTTACTTTTACTAAGGGTAAAGGTTAGGCCATTACAATGGTTGTTCAACCAATCTTTGAAATGTAACAAGTCTGAGTCAGACCCTTTCCAAATAAGGAAAATATCATCAATGTAGCGGTTCCATTCAAGAATGTTGGCTCTGAAAGGGTTACGGGGTGACAATATTCTTTGTGTCTCAAGAAAATCCATGTAAAGTATGGCAAAATTTGGAGCGAAAACTGCACCCATACTCGTGCCTTTAACCTGTTGGTAGAAATTCCCATTAAACAGGAAAAAGTTCCTTGTAAGGCATATCTTCAAAAGGTGAAGTAAAAAGGAGGTGGGGACTGGGGAGGGTTGGGGTCTGGAGTTTAGGAACATCTCAATAACTTCCATGCCCTCGTCCTGGGGGATGTTGGTGTACAAAGACTCTACGTCCAGAGTACAAAGAAAGCAGTCAAGGGGATCAAAGGGGAGGGTTTCTACCAGATTAATCATGGCCATAGTGTCTTTGATGTAGCAGAGGGTCCCAGGTATGAAGTCTTTGATAAAATGGTCAATGTATCTGCCTAAGGGTTCGAGGATCGAACCACAACCAGATACAATCGGTCTACCTGGAGGTATGTCAGCATTTTTATGCATTTTGGGCAGGGTATATATTACAGGGGTACGAGGTGATTTAGTATTAAGGTAAAGAAATTCGTTTTTGCTATGAAAACCCTGGGTCAGCCCTTCGTTGGTAATGTCAAGAATGAGTTTCTGAATCTCCTTAGTAGGGTCAGAAGGAAGCTTGCGATAGTGGTCTAATCTCGAGAGTTGTCCTAGAATTTCTTGAGTGTAACCATCAATCTCCTGGAGCACTATTCCGCCCCCCTTATCTGCAGGTTTGATAATCAAATTATCAATCTTTTTGAGTTCATAGAGTGCGTTTTTTTCGAGCAGTGTAAGATTGTATGGGGTGTATCTATGACATGTCCCGTGGTTGGTAATGTCTTTGAGTACAAGTTTCTCAAAGGTGACAATCTCAGCCGGTATGCTGCATTGTGGGGGAGAAAAAGTAGATGGTGGCCGAAATGCAGTAAAGGCAGTGGGTGTGGTAAAAGTTCTATCTAGAAAAAAGGCATGGAGACGTAGTTTTCTAAAGAACCGTAACAATTCAATCTGAAGTTGTAGGAGATCAGGTTTCACGGTAGGAACAAATGAGAGACCTTTACTAAGTAAATCTACTTGTGTCTCAGAGAGTTGGTAGTTCGAGAGGTTAAAAATAGGCATAGTGTCAGGGGCATTCATGGTATTTTGGTTGATATGAACCAAGGGATTAGAGTTAGGTATTTGATGTCTTACCATTGGTAATACCTCTGGCGTGTCTGTCTGTCTCCGGGTGCGCTCTGCCAACGTGGCTGACGTGGTGTCCCCCGGTTGGTCTGGCGGCCCTGATCTTGTCCTTGCCCTAAAAAATTAGAGTTGTTAGCCCTATTCCTAGATGTGCTAGGGCCTTCGGCAGCGTCTGAGCTGTCGGACGATTCAGCAGAGGTTTCAGAGAATCCTACTACAGTCTGTTGTTTATTGAACCTCCCCCAAGGACGTGGTATTCTGGGACCGAGATATGATCTGTTGGTGTAAAAATCTTCCACTAAATAAGGGTATGTTCTTTCTACTTTGTAATTTTTCACGTCCCGTTTTACTTTTATGATTTTCTTGTTTTGCTCAATTCTGTGAAATTCAGATAGGGTTTTTTCCACCTTGTCTAAAAGTATTTTAGCGTCTTGGATATTGCTCAATATTGTTTCTCAATATCTTTGATTTCTAACTCAAGTTTTTTGTCCTCCTCATTGGCTATGTCAATGCCCAAGACCATCCAATGTCTTGAGCATGTAGTCCCAATGTGGCTGAAACCTGTGAGATATTTTTTAATTTCAGTAAAAACCCCTGGGATATTGCGAACTTGTAAACCAGCTGGGATTGTGTCTGTTTTTAAGTATTCCGTAAGCATACGGACCATCAGCTGTAACCTGATGAATTTTTGGTTGATTTTTCAAGTTGGTCAAAAATAGAACTGGCGATTGGATTTGTAGTGTCTGATGCCTCAGAGAAGAGGGAGGGTCCCTCTAGGATCTTTTTGATATATTCATCCGAATAAAGAGGAGTATGTTGTGCCATGCCTGGCAGGTGAGGGTATGAAGGGAGGGGAGGTGAAGGAAAAGGAGGGAGGATGCCAAGGCAAGGGAGGCCAAGGCGGGGCGGGAGAGCGGGAGGGGGAGAGGGAGGTAAGTGCGAATCCCACTAAAGAACTTAGTAGGGTGGAATAAAATAAATCATTCCTTGCAATCCAGCGATTGCGCTTGTGTATAACAAAAAAACAAGGAACCCTGGAAGTCAGCGGGGACCAAGGGTGGAGTTGTGTTTTACAGAACAAGGGTCCCACACAAAAAGAATGTAAACTTAAAATTTCACAATTTCATGATAAAAATTGGAATAAACAAATGTTTAAATTACAAAATAGGTATTTAATGCTAGTGTAAATGAAACAAGACAATATTAACACGTGGGCAACCGTGACAAGGCAGAGGGAAATCGGCCAATTTCCTTACCCCAGGCAAGTGACTTAAAATTGTGACTTTTCAGTATACGTGAATATAAATAAACACAAGTCACAGTTGAGGTTACATCTCATACTCCACAAACAGTATAAATAGTAGTATAGAGTTAGGGATGTATGTGTCGACGACGTTTCAATCCCGCAGAGAATATCGGGATCTCATCAGGACTAATAGATAGAGCAGGTGCCTGAGAAGTTGCCTGGAGAAGTAAGAGGGAGGGAGGAGGAAAGAGGGGAAGGAGCAAATAATTAAAATCATGAAAGGGGAGATGTGAAAAAAACAGAAGGGAATAGGGAGGAAGAAAAGGATAATAAGGAAAATATAACATTCAATAAATTAGAAGGAATAGCAGTGGAGTAAATACAAGGAAGTATGAAAGTGGAGGAAGGATGGAGGTGGAGATGTGCGGGGTGAGGTAATGTACATATTACCAGAATAAGAGAATGAGTGAAGAAGAAGGAAAAGGCCTCAAGATCAGGGGCTGTGGAACAGGGATGAAGAGTGTAAAGGGGAGAAAGTGAAGGAGGGTGAAAGTAAAGGAGGGATAAGAGCAAGAAGGACTAACCAAGAGTGCGGCAAGTCTGTGAGCCGCGATGAGGAAGGCCAGAACGAGATGCTGGCGTGGAAGTCCGCCGGAAGCAGATAGGGGACGTAGGGAATAAGCGAGATCTAAATTAAATTAAAGGAAGAGTGAGGCAGGACATGTGCGAGCCGTATGTGCAACCCCGAGAAGGACCAAGGGTGAGAGAAGGAGAGGGCTTACCGTCGGGTGCACGGGTCTCCAACCGAGGAACCGGGGGAGTCACCTCCCAGCCGGGAGGCTGTAGTAAAGGATCGGCGTGCAGGTTGGCAGGCCAAGGAAGAATATTAGTACAATGCGACCCTGGAAACGGGGGTCGGAGCCGTGCGCCTGCTCGATGGCTGTGAAAAAGGAAACACGGGATAGTAAGGCGGGGAAGAGGCGAGGGGATGTAGGGGAGAGGGTAGAGCAATTTAGGCACGAGACAGAGGGCTAATAAACCTAGGCTTACCAGCAGTAAGAGGGAGCCAGGACACGCTGGACGATCCGGAGTACAACAAGCAGATGCGGTCAATGCCGGCACGAATGTGAGGCAGAGCGAGATCAAGGGGGACTTACATGAAAAAAGGACAACGGAAGTGACGTAATGAGTGGGCAAGGGTGAAGAAACTAAGCGTGACCCTCCACGTTAATTGCTCTCCCATACCTTCCCTTTCCCTGTCTCCCTATTACTCGTTTTCATCTCTCTATCTTTCACCAACATGGCTGCCTAATCTGGTATCTCTGACACTCTTGGTCCTTTTACATTGCTTCTCTTACTCTTCTATCCCCTTCCAACATGGCCGCTTCCCTCCCGCTTAGTTTCTTCACCCTTGCCCACTCATTACGTCACTTCCGTTGTCCTTTTTTCATGTAAGTCCCCCTTGATCTCGCTCTGCCTCACATTCGTGCCGGCATTGACCGCATCTGCTTGTTGTACTCCGGATCGTCCAGCGTGTCCTGGCTCCCTCTTACTGCTGGCACCTGCTCTATCTATTAGTCCTGATGAGATCCCGATATTCTCTGCGGGATTGAAACGTCGTCGACACATACATCCCTAACTCTATACTACTATTTATACTGTTTGTGGAGTATGAGATGTAACCTCAACTGTGACTTGTGTTTATTTATATTCACGTATACTGAAAAGTCACAATTTTAAGTCACTTGCCTGGGGTAAGGAAATCGGCCGATTTCCCTCTGCCTTGTCACGGTTGCCCACGTGTTAATATTGTCTTGTTTCATTTACACTAGCATTAAATACCTATTTTGTAATTTAAACATTTGTTTATTCCAATTTTTATCATGAAATTCTGAAATTTTAAGTTTACATTCTTTTTGTGTGGGACCCTTGTTCTGTAAAACACTGTTCATTTCAGAGCATGTGGCATGGTCACATTTCCAGGTTGTGTATGTGTATGTCATGTCACATACCCCTGAGTCCCATGTGGGACGGTATGTACGTCACAGGGTGACCCATTGCCACAATAGCGATGGCCCTCCACAGTCTGTGTGCATGTTGTGTTTCAGATGTCTCTGATTCCATGTGCACAATGGGAGACAGTCTCCACATCCACGTTGTTTGTGCATGGACTTTGATGTTGTGCGTGTGTGTGTCACAGTCGTCCATGTCTGTCCTGCAGAGGCAACAGGGACCACTACCTGTGGGGACATGGTTGTTTTGCTGTGGTGTATTCATGATACGCCATGTCATGCCTGTGTCCATGTGGCAATACAGGGTCCCTGGGAATCTACCTGTCAATGAGCTGTGATGCCTGGGGCACATCTGTCCTCACATGTCACTGTGGTGTGTGTTTGGAACGTGACAGCAGTACATGGGTACTGTGACACAGCCTAATGATATCTCATAGCACAACCTGGAACTTGTTGACAACACATGTTGAACTGTGATGTTAGATGTTGGCCATGTTGGTGCCATACATGTCCTTACAGAACAGCACACACATCATGTACTTGTGTCTCGTAATGATGCATCATGTGATATTGAGTATGGTCTATGCCACATATGTGGGGTGACTGACAATCTGTCTTCCTTCACCTATGCACTGCAGGGCACCAGCTGTCCATAGACCATTCCCTGACCTTGCAACCATGGTTGAACGGGACTGCATCCGACGTTACCGCTTCACCAGGCCGCTGATTGAGGAATTGACGGTGCGGTTGGCCCCACATTTGCAACCTGGCCGGACATATCCTACAGCGCTGACCCCCAAGGTGAAGGTGATGGCAGCCCTACACTTCTTTGCCACTGGTACCTTTCAACACACTGTGGCGTCTGCTGGTGGGATGTCACAGAACATGTTCAGCCGTGTGCTACGCGATGTTTTGGAGGCTATGTTGAGATACCTGAACCAGTACATCTATTTCCCTAAACGTCAACAACTCACTGACATCAAGAGTGACTTCTATGCCCTGGGGAGGATGCCGCATGTCATTGGCGCCATTGATGGGCCACATGTGGCTTTGGTGCCACCACAGGCACATGAGCAGGCATACAGCAACCGAAAACATTACCATTCGGTCAATGCTCTGGTGGTATGTCTTGCAGATATGATCATCTCACACGTGTGTGCCCGTTTCCCCGGTTCTGCACACGATGCCTACTTGATGAGGAGTAGTCGCATCCCGAGGATGATGTCACAGATGCAGAACCAGCATGCCTGGCTTGTCGGTGTGTACTGACTTTGTACCATTGTGTGTGTTCTGCAATGTAGTATTCCACCCTCTTTTCCAACTCAGCTAATGTGCAATTGTCTGTATGTAGGTGACTCCGGATACCCCAACATGCCGTGGTTGCTGACGCCCCTCAGGAACCCTGTGACACCAGCCCAGATGCGCTACAATGAGGCACATGGCCGGACCAGGAGAGTGATCGAGCGGACATTTGGTCTCCTGAAGAGCCGCTTTCGCTTCCTGGACAAGACAGGAGGGGCCCTCCCATATGCCCCAGCAAAGGTGTGCAAGATTGTCATCGTCTGCTGCATGCTACACAACATGGCAGTGCGGAAGGAGTTGCCTCTCATCCTGGATGACGATGAGCAACATCCGCCACCTGTGGAGGATCCTGGCCTGGCCCACGATGCCAGTGATGATGATGATGATGATGATGATGGTGATGTCCGCACACAGCTCATCACCAACTTCTTCAGCTGAATGTGAGTATCCGGAGATGTCATGTCTATGATGTGAGTTTGCGTGATATGTGTTGGTGGTGCTCTGGTGCTGTTTGAGCGTGGCCATGTGCTACTTGACTGTATGCGTGCAGCGATGTGTCCTTACAGGTAGTCTGTACTCCCCAACAGTGTTGACATGCTAACTTGGTTTTGTGTAGGTATCTTGTGACATGTATTGGGCATGAGTATTGCAGTTCTGTCCTGTTCTTCAGTGCTTTTGACTGTCTCATTTCTGTCCTTCACAGGGTACTTTCAAAGTTGTTTGGTCAACTGTGATCCCCCGACACCGTGATTCAACTTCCAGGGTGGAAGCTGTTGTTTCCCTACAGATGATGTGCCACACACCCCTGGACTTTCTTTCTTCTACACTTGTTGACTGTGTGGCCACTGCCACGTGGGATTACCTTGCATCTGTAGTGGTAACAACATGTTGCAAATGTGTAATAAACCTGTGCTTCACTTTGGGATGTGCGTTGTCTGTGGTCACACATCTGACTGACATTTGCCTACTGCACCAGTGGGGTACTTAACACAGACTGTGAATAGGTATGGTGTCTGTGCATTGCACTGTATTTCCTGGCAACCTCGGTGTAGGCGATGAGTCAGTTGGCCCTGGTGTGTATGTGTTGTGTAGCCCTAGTGGTGTGTCTCCCTCATATGTGTCACGTCACCATGACTCACATGACGGTGTTGTACTTGCTGTAGCAGTTAGCATGCACAGTGTCATTTCGCAGATCACCATCTCCAGGACAGAAACCACGTTGGTATCACAACAGAGGCAAGTATGGTGTATTAGTGAGTTTATTTACATACATGTGTGAGTATAGTGCACAGGATGGTGGGTGCTGTACATTGGGATTGGAATCCAAAGTTCCCAGATGAGTTGGAAGTCTTGGTAGCAGTAATGTCCTGAGTAAAGTCAACAGTCATCTGATACATTAGGCCAACTTAAACTCCCCATGTCATGTGGGAGAGTTGTGTTGCATTCGACAGGGTGAACAGTTTGCACACAAAGGTGAATTTCCAGAACAGGTGTTGGGTTCCTGGGGGATGTACATGGCCATCGGCCTCTCAGTTGTCCTTCCTCGGACGACCCCTCTTCTTTGGGGGGGGACCCTCACGTGCAGGCTGCTGCGGTGCAGGGGACTCTCTGCCAGAGTCCTCCTCCCTCCCTGTGGCAGTTGCAGTTGTTGCAGCACCAGATGTTGTGGGCACACAGGGAGGTGTGGCCATGTTGGTGCTAATCTGGCGGAGGCATGTCAATATGTCCCTATGCACCGCTGTCAGTTCTTGCAATGTGTCCCACTTGGACTCCATGCCCGACATGTGTGTCTCCACACGGGACATGTGTGTCTCCACACGGGACATGTGTGAGTCCAAGCGGGCATGATGGGCAGCCTGCTGCTGTTGAATGTCCTTGAGGATCCCCACTACCTGGTTGACCTCTCCGGTGCTATTCTGGTACGCATCAGCAATGCGTACCAGTTGTGGGTCATCATGCAGTCCAGACCCCTCTGCAAACAGTGACCTATGTCTACCACCCCTCCCACCACCCCTGGCGACACGTGCGGGATCTGCGGTGGCACGCACAGGTGAGCCTAGGCCCCCTTGGGGGTTGTTACTGGGGTTGTTGTCCGTTGCTCCACGTTGGGCCGGGGTCCGTGTGCTGTTGTCATTGGTGGTCCTTGGTCTGCCCGTGTCGGCGGGAGGGGTCTGTGTGTTGGCAGTTGTTGGAGGGGTGGGTGCAGGGGGTGCAGATGGTGGTCCTGCTGGTGCTGCATGATGACTCACACCGGAGGGGCCAGGTAGGTCTTCGCCATCCGAGGAGGGCAGAGGCTGTTCCACACCAGTGAGCTCAGTGTCCCCCGGAGCCTGGGACAGGGACTCCTCATCGTCTGCTGCTGTGTCCCCATCATCACCTGTTTTTGGGAGACACACACAATGTATGTTATGTTTCTGCAGGCATCAATGGTTCACCCACCTGACAGTTGTGACTGTACCTCTGGATGCGGGCCTGTACATTGCATTGTCCTAAGTTGTCACAGTCAGAGGTTGATATTGGTGTAGCACATTGTCCTGCAAACTTGAAGCATTTCAATGTGAATGTTGAGGTGTGTACATGGACAGCATTGGTTGTATTTGGTGGACATCCGGCCCTCCTTCTCCCCCCCAGCCCAGTTATCCCCCCATGAAGCACGCCACCCTTGCAGTGGGTTCAGGTTGACTCTCAGGATGTCAGTCAGTGGTGTCCTGTTTGTTGGGGCCCAGTTCCCAGCAGGGCCCTGTGCTCCCTACAACAGAGCACCATTGTCAGACATCTTTGAGGTGACTTTTCACTCCCTGTGAGGTGTGCATGCTTCAGTGTGAGCTTTCTAGGCCATGTGGGTGGGGGATGTTGAGCTGTGACTACCACTCCCATCTTGCTGTTGCCTACACCCCCCTTCCCAGCATGCCCATACTTCCTTCCTTTTGACTCTGCTTCCCTGTGGGGCAGGGGCGTAACACAGGTCCCCGCAGCCCCCGCGGTGCGGGGGGCCCCCAACCTCCAGGGGCACCCTCAGCACCGCACTTTGGCCGGACAGCTCCGGATTGAGTCCGGAGGGGGCCCCTCCACACACTCTGCAGGGGGGCCCCCTCAAGTTTCGTTACGCCACTGCTGTGGGGTAGTGTGCCTGTGCTGACAGGATGGCTGACAGTGTAGTCCTGGCGTTAGTTTGGCTACAAGTCCCAGAAGTGTCCCTGTGCTTCACACAGCATAACCCAGGGTGGTGGTTCTTTGTGGGATATTTAATTAGAGTGTGAGGCAATGCATTCTCCCAGGTGAGTTGTGTGTAGTTTGTGTTAAGGGTGTGTGTGAGAACAGCTGCTGGTAACTATGGTCAGTGCTGTCAGTCCTCCTTCCCACCCAGCCAGATATCCCACCATGGAACGTGCTTCCATTGCAGGGAGTGCAAGTTTGCTTTCAGGATGTCAGACAGTGGTGTCCTGCTGTTGGTTGGTGCACAGTTCCCAGCAGGGCCTTGTGCTCCCCACAGCAGTACCCAGTGTCAGCCATCTTGTCAGTTCTTTTCCACTCCCTGTGAGGTGTGCATGCTTCAGTGTGAGCTTGCTAGGCCATGTGGGTGGGGGATGTTGAGCTGTGACTACCACTCCCATCTTGCTGTTGCCTACACCCCCTTCCCAGCATGCCCATACTTCCTTCCTTTTGACTCTGCTTCCCTGTGGGGTAGTGTGCCTGTGCTGACAGGATGGCTGACAGTGTTGCCCTGGCGTTAGTTTGGCTACAAGTCCCAGAAGTGTCCCTGTGCTTCACACAGCATAACCCAGGGTGGTGGTTCTTTGTGGGATATTTAATTAGAGTGTGAGGCAATGCATTCTCCCAGGTGAGTTGTGTGTAGTTTGTGTTAAGGGTGTGTGTGAGAACAGCTGCTGGTAACTATGGTCAGTGCTGTCAGTCCTCCTTCCCACCCAGCCAGATATCCCACCATGGAACGTGCTTCCATTGCAGGGAGTGCAAGTTTGCTTTCAGGATGTCAGACAGTGGTGTCCTGCTGCTGGTTGGTGCACAGTTCCCAGCAGGGCCTTGTGCTCCCCACAGCAGTACCCAGTGTCAGCCATCTTGTCAGTTCTTTTCCATTCCCTGTGATGTGAGCATGGTTCAGAGTGGTGTTGATGGGCCAATTGTGAGGGTGAGCAATATCTGTGACTACAACTCCCATCATGCTATTGGCTACACTGACTTCACCAGCATACACAGAATTCCTTCCTTTCAGTGAGCTTCCCTGTGAGGTGGTGTTCTAGTGGTGGCTACATATCTGACTGTGTTTGTTGGTTAGATTTGTGCCACTGCCTAGCTCTATTTGTTGTTGGGTTTGTACATGTCATGACACAGTTACATATCACTATGAAATGGCATGTATTGTGTTTATCTGACTGACATACACATCTTGGGATGATTATCTTTTGGTTGCTGTGGATTTGCTAAGGGTGCATGGTTTGACTATCCCCTTGACAGTGATGTGTGTGTATTGTCACACAATATTGTGTATATTTGTTGTGTACTCACCAGGCTCTGGGATGTTTGATAGTCCATATACGCTCACTGGTGGTAGGATGGCCCGCACCTTCTCCTCCCAGGGCCTGATGTATACTGGTTTGGCAGGAGGGCCACTGCCGGTGTGTTGGCTCAAGGCGTAATCCTTCTTGAGTAGGTCCTTGACCCTCCTGCGCACATCATACCACCTGTTCTGGATGTCTTCCTTTGTGCCCAAACATGGTGATTGTGCGTTCACCCTGTCGACGATCCTCTCCCACATCTTGGTTTTCTGCGACATGGGGGTCTGTTGGACCAATGTACCAAACAACTGTGGCTCTACCCTGAGGATCTCATCTACCAGCACTTCCAATTCACTGTCTAGGAACTTTGGATTCTTCTTTGGGGGCATGGTGATGGGTGGTGGTGGTGGTGATTGATGTATGTGTGGGTGTGCAAGTGAGGGTCTGTGAGTGTAGGTTTTGCTGGGTGTATGTGAGGGTGCTATTAGGGAAGTGCTAATGGTGTGTGGCTTGTGTGATGGATGGGTTGTGAGTGTGTCTGTGGTTGCTGTCTGATGGTGTTCTGTGCTGGCAGGTCAGTTGAATTTGCAAAGGATCATGGTAAGGATTTGTGGCCTTTATATGGGTGGAGTTGTGGGTGTGTCTTTGTTCCATGTTCCCCCCCCCCCCCAGTATTTATTGGCTTTGTAATTGCTTGTTTGGCCCTTTTTTTTGTATTTTTTCCTTTGTAGTTTTGGGGCATGTAGGAGACGTTCTTCTGACCAAGTAGGACGCTGCAGTTGTCTCGTGCGAGCTTCTCCGTGTCGTTCACGCTGTGTTTCTGCTGTGTTTCATGTGCGGCGTACGCGTCGTTCGCGGAGTATTGGGTTGCCTAGGCTGGGTTTTGTATGCGTGTCGGTCGTACGGCTTGGTTTCCGTGCGACTCGGTCTGGTTTTGAATGCATTGCATCGTACTGCGCTGGTCGGAGTTCGCGGTTACGTTTTGTTCGGGTTCATTCTTGGTGCGTGTCGGTCGGTTCGATTCGCGTTGTTTCCCGGCCGGATGGCTGGTTTCCGTGCGGTTCGGTCGTTCGGCTTGTGTTCCGTACGAGTCGGTCGTGATTCACATGCATTTCATCGTACTACGCAGGTCGGGTAGCGCCGGTACGTGTCGGTCGGACTAAATACCCGTACCGAGTCGGTCGGTACGTTTTCCGGCCCGAATCGGAATCGGCCCCCAAGCTGTGCTGAGTATGCATGGGAAGATTTACTTGAATTTCTACGAGAAGGAAATTCCAATATAAAAAACATTGAATTGAAGACAGCTGGAGAACTGTGTTCCTTGGATCCTGTAAATGTGTGCAGGTATTTTAATCATAGGTTTCAAACTATGATGTCTTTTATCTGCAATAAAAATAATTGTCCTCTTGGAGAAGTTATTGATTTTTTTGGTCGAAAAGAGTACCAAGCGAGAGGTGCTCCGCATATACACATGCTATTATGGATAAGGAATGCTCTGAAATTTGGACCGGATACTTATAAAACAGTATTTTCTTTCATCAAACAGTATGTTACCTGTGACATTCCAAGAGAAGGAGGAGAAAAAAGCTTGAGACTACAAGTTTTATGTTTCCAAAGTCACCGTTGTGGAAAGTACTGTCAACGAAAATACAAGTCTAACGGAAAATTTTATCCCAAGTGTCGGTTTGGATTCCCACATCCAGTAATTTCTAAAGGAAGAGTAAATTCTTTTTTGCCTGCTGTGAGGCATACAATAACTCGGAAATCTCCCAAGAATATGTACAACTTAAAAAGAACAGAACAGTCAAAGTATATTAATGACTACAATCCAGTTATTTTGAAAATGTGGAATGCAAACATGGACATTCAATATGTTGCAGAAAACTCAGTTGCCGTTGCATGCTATGTTACATCATATATAACGAAAGCAGAAAAGACAGAGATGAAAGAAATGTGGGAAGAAATTTCACAAGAGAAGAGCCTTAGCAAAAAATGTATTTGTACATCTTTAGCTTGAATATGCTTTCCCACATAGAAATTGGATCCTATGAATGTTCGGATCAGTTGTGCTCTTCCAGTTTATATTCAAAGTCACGAAGAATCTTTTGGGTAAGTTTAGGTCTTGCCTGCACACGAAATAGAGTGTTGAAAACTTTAGAAGAAATTGAATACTTAGCACTGAATGAACCAGAAAGTACAGAAATTCTTAAAACTAATATGTTGGATACATACTATCCCAAAAGGAGTCCACATCTGGAAGAGCTATGTCTGTATGAAATACTTCAACATTACAGCTTTAAAAGAAATGTTACACCAAATATAAAACAAGGAAAATCTGCAGTAATTGGATGTGATGGTTGTTTAGTAAAACATGCCAAAGGAAATCTTATTAACCACAGAAAACTCAGTTGCGAAACTACAGATGAGAGAATTTTTCTATTTAGCACTTCTGCAACTGTTCATGCCATGTCGTAGCGAAACTGAATTACTTGGACATTTCGACTGCTATGAAGATTCTTTTAATGCATGTAAAGATAGCATTGTATGCACAATTTTCCCTACATATCTACAAATGTTAAATGATGAAATTGAACAAGAAAACACTATTGCAGCTGAAATAGCTAACAACAGTTCTCAAGATATTCAAAGTTCTGGTCCACCTAGTCAAGATCCAGTGGGACAACCAATATTCGAAAATGAAGCAGCAATAGCTATGAATGAAATAGAAATTGCAATACAACAAGCACAACAGGAGAATACTATGTTGGAAAACTTAGAAGAACAACTAAATATTGAACAGAAAGAAATATATCTACAAGTGACAGAACAGATACAACATGGTTTGTTGCATGAAAAAAAGAATGTCTATGTTCATCATTTAAACCTATTCTTATGTACATCAGTGGTCAAGCTGGAACAGGTAAAAGTTTTTTAATTAAAGTTTTGATCAGTTATCTACAGAAAACTACAGATTCACATTTATCTTAGGAAGAGGTGTGGCGTCGCGGCCAGGGCGACTGACGCTGGAATCTGGGGCTCACGGTTCGATCACCGGCGGCAGGTCAGCCCAGCACCATGTGACTCTGGGCAATAGCTTGCTTAATCTTCCCGATGGCCCCCAGCGCCGGGATGCCTTCGGGTAGCTGTTCGCGCTTTACAAATACTGGATTTTTACATTTTTTTGTAACAGCTCCAACTGGATTAGCAGCGCACAATATTAAAGGAATTACTTTACATAGATTACTTATGCTACCAGTTAAACACAATAATAAATTGGAATATCAGAAGCTGTCTGGAGATGCTTGTTATGAAGTGTCAAGAGTGCTGAAGAAAATTAAACTTTTAATCATTGATGAGGTGAGCATGGTCTCAAACTTAATGCTTGCCTTTGTACACTTGAGAATGCAACAGGTTTTAAAAACAGATTACGATGTACTGTTTGGAGGAAAACATTTAATTGTATTTGGAGATCTACTACAACTAACTCCTGTAAAAGGACAACCAGTTTTTAAAACACTTGTGCATGAAGACACTAGGAAATCTTTGGGAAGTATTGGAAATGTGAACACGTGGTTCCATTTTGAATATAAAGAACTTATAAAGAATATGCGACAAGCAAGTGATGAAGATTATGGAAATATTCTCAAAGATATAAGAATTGGTGTCCCAACCAAACATGGTAAACAAGCTTTAGAAAGTCGGCTACTAAGGAACTTGTTTACAACTCAAAACACAGCAGCTGAAGTAATGTACAAGAAGATTGGAGAAAAGAAGTCTATAGTTTGCCTAATGCCTACACTGCAAGAGTGTTGTACATTTAATCAAGAGCTTCTGAAATTAGAAAAACAAGAAATAGTTCACATTCAAGCTATTGATAAAATTGAGCACCAGGGAGTGACCATTCTTCTTTCAGAGAAACTACAGACTAAATTGCACTCTTTGGAAAAGTCTGTATCTAAAACTGCTGGCTTAGAAAAAACTTTAGATGCATGTATAAACTGTCGGGTAATTTTGCGGCGTAATTTGAATGTAGAAGAAGGTTTAGTAAATGGAGCTATGGGGAAAGTTGTTCATTTTGTAAAATATCAGAACAGAGATGGAATAGAATTCTTGAAAATAAAATTTTATCAGATTGCTGAGGTAAGACAGATTGGGTGTTGTGCTATATGTTTTTTGCTCGTAAAAGAATTGTATGTTCGTAGAAAACAGTTTCCTCTGTCTTTAGCATATGCAGTAACTATTCATAAATCTCAAGGTTTAAGTATAGACAGTGCTTTGGTAAATATGGGAAGTACGGTGTTCAAAGAGGGAATGGCATATGTTGCATTATCTCGAGTAAGAACATTGTCTGGTTTGTATTTGATTGATTTCGATGACAACAAGATTAGTGCTGATGTAAATTGTGTAAGAGAATATAATCATTTAAGAAGACTTTATACACCAAACTTAGGTGAATATCCCATTTATAAAAAATGTGTTGTGTGTTCAAAATGAAAATATGTTAAAGAATTAAGTGTGGTTGAAAAAAATTGAAGAGAAAGGAAAAGGTGTAAAGAAACAGAAAATGGAAAGTGTTGATGATGTTCTGGGATACCAATTGGAAAATAGTTCAGGTATCAACTGTTACGCTAATGTGATTCTGAATGTTGTATTTTATCTACAAGAGTTTCATCATGAAATCATGGGAAATCATGAAAAAAGATTATGTTCTGCACTACATTATGTATTTCAACAATTGACAACTGACGGAAGTAAAATCCATACTGCTTGTGGTATTCGCCATCTCTTGGATATATGTACTAGTTCTTTGATCTTCAGTCTTAATATACAACAAGATGCACAAGAATTTCTAATGCTTATGCTTGGAGTATTAGAAGATGAAGGAATACAGATTGAAAACTTATTAGGACTAAGTTACAAATGGGATCATAAATGTGAACAGTGTTCATTAACTTCAAGCACTGAAGTCGACACAGAACGATTCATATACTTAACAATACCAGACTGCAAATCTGTACTTTTTAATAAATTAGAAAAAGCGGCAAATCATGATATGAAATGTTCTCATTGTAAATCAGAGATGTTATCTACATTACACATAAAAAGATATGGAAAATATCAGATTTTAATGCTACAACGTTGTAGAGCAAATGGAAGAAAACTGGAAACCAAAATTGAAAATTTTGTTGCCAGTCAAATATCTATTTCTGGAAGAACTTTTACAACAGTGGCTATTATTTTCCATGCTGGACCTACTACAACATCTGGACACTATACTGTGTATTTAAAGTGTAATAAAGGATAGACACATTGCAATGATGCACACTTGGAAATAAAACCCAGATTGCCTTACGAATTACCAAATTCATATTTGATATTTTTGAAGCCAAAGTTTTGAATACATCATTCGGCCTATTGGGAAGATGTAAACACGCTTTAACGAATTCATATTGGATATTTTGCAACCCAAAGTTTTGAATACATTATTCGGCCTATTGGGAAGATGTGAACAGAAAGTAGAGAGCACTGGAAACAATTACTAATTATAACTAGTGTTTGGACTATTATTTGTGCTGATTGGTATTGCAATTTGAAAAATTGCGTTGAAAAGCAAATAGTTTACATATTTGTTCTGTATATTGTAGGAGATGTAAATGAGTGTACATTTTTTTTCAACAATCTAGTTAATTGTTTTTTTACCTCGCTGTTTCATGATGATACTACATTGACATCATTTGTGTATAGTGAAGTTAAGTGGAATCTGAGAACAGCAAAAAAGGGAAAATGAAATGTTATGTAAATGTTAAATTATGTTGTTGTCTTAAAAAAGTAATAGTATAATTACATTACATAACAGTTTTTTGGTTTCTTTCATTGTACGTAGTGGTAAACTTTGAAAAGAGTTTTAATGATGAATAGCACAATAGTACTTTGAAATAGTTGAAGAGAGTCATCTTTCTAAATTACCTAAACAGGTAAGATTACATACGATGATATGTATCATAACGTAAAAGAATGTTTGAACAACATTTATATGTTATTTGTTTGAAATTTAAAAAACTGTGATCCTTTATAGTGTTGGGTAACTTTGGTCATATAGCTGATGTAATCCGTTAGGTAGTTTTTCTTTTATACCGATAATATGTATGCTGTCATGTATCTCTGTAGCACAACGTTAGCATTTAAACCAATAATCCAGACATTAGATTTTCGTTTTTCCATTTGCAGAGGCACAACCTATGCACTGATAGCATCACCCTCATGCACTTATGCAATCACCAACAGAGTACACATGTTCTCATACAATCAACCAGGTACTAGTGTTGCATTCAGGCATTCAGTCAGACAGTACCTATGGAGTAATCAATTCACTGAGGCTGTTGCAGGGATTCTGGGTAAGATGACAAGTATGTGTACAATTATGGGACCTTACTAAGTAGCAACTGAGTCATCCTATTACCTAAGTGCCCATATGTTCCAGAACAACTTGTTATATTGTATTATTTGCTGTCCTAATCCGTTACAGAGAAATACATGATTAGACAAACCAGAACACAACATTCCCATATGTCTCAGGAATTCTGTTAACAAGACACACCCTTTAACTGTCACTATTGTATTTGTAACATATGAGACAGACATGAAACATTTAAAAACATTTGTTTTAAATAACATGGCATAATGTGCAGTATATGTGCCAGAGCAAAAGTAAAATTGTATGACAGAATTATAATCAGTATAGCAGTGAATCGATATCTGATAAAGGGAGATGTCATCATAAAAAAGAGAATAGAGAAAAGACTATCTTGCTCTCCCTGCTAAAAAGAAGTATTATTATAAAATAAAACATCTCAGACTACATAACTTTGTCTGCAGACTACATAACTTTTAAAATAGATAGTAATTGTAAATTACAGAATCTGTTTCGCTGTTCTCCTTGGAAACGGTTCTATCCAAGTGTGTGTGCCACTTATTCGTATATCCCAATTGTATCACAGTACGGGTGTTCAACAAGAATTTCAGTGTGTATTTTTATTCACTGAAAAAACCATAGGTTTCAGGGACGTTATAGTTAGAAATTAGCATTTAAAAAACCTTAGAAATTAACTGAAAAAAACCACAGGTTTCAGGGACCTTATAGTTAGAAATTAGCATTTAAAAAACCTTAGAAATTCACTGAAAAAACCACAGGTTTCAGGGACGTTATAGTTAGAAATTAGCATTTAAAAAACGTTAGAAATTCACTGAAAAAACCACAGGTTTCAGGGACTTTATAGTTGGTTGGACATTTCAATCATACAAAACCAGAGAAATTCAGCCGTTATAGTTAGTTGAGCTAACTATAACTCGCGCCCCGCAATGCACTGCTGATGACGTCACATATTACATCATTCATGTCATGGTCAGTGACATCACTGATGATATCTCAAATGACATCACTGATGACATTACTGATGACATCATCCATCGACTGTGTTTCTGTAAAGTTTAAATATGTTTTATATATATATACACGCAAAGGTGTATTGAAGAATGAGTGGGTGTATAAGTGTCTGAATGGATGATTTAGTGGTGCGTGACTGACTGTATAAGTGAGCGATTAAATGTGTCTTACTGAATGCATGGGTTAGTGACTAAAATGTGTGAATGTCTGTATCAGTCTGTCAGTTGGTGTGTAAGCGGCTGCATGGGTTGGTGAGTAGCTACATGAGTGTCTATATGGGTTATTGATGAAATTTGTACTTGTAAAGCGCACCCATACCCCCAAAGGGGTGTCCAGGCGCTGTACGCATACCGCTGTGGAACCCTTCCTGGCTTTTCCCTGTGAAATGTCCACTCCTGGGCACCCCCAGGGTGAAGCGAGGCATCCCAGCGCTGTTGGGGCCGTTGTGGAGATTAAGCAAGCTATTGCCCAGAGTTGCAGAGTGGGACCCATGATTAGAATAGGCACCGAGGCGAGAATTATCAGGTCCGAGGAAATTGAGCCCAAGACCCGCCGAGGCGGGAATTGAACCCCGGTCCCGGGCCAGATCTCTGCATCAGGGTCTGCCGCTCTAACCATTGAGCCACACTTCTCCACCATTGATTGGTTGTCTGAGTATCTGTATGGGTGCCTGAGTGTCTGAGTGTCTGTGCGGGTGGGTGGGAGTGTGTGACTGTGCATAGATGTGTGAGTAGGTGATTCACTGGGTGTATGGGTGCAAGAGTGCGTCTGTGAAGGGCTGTATGGGTGGGTGAGTGTGTGCACGGGTGTGTTGGTGATTGAATGGATGTCTCAGTGGTACATGGGTCAGTAACTACATATGTAAAAGGCAGTATATGTGAGTGTTGGAGTATGTAAATGACTATATGTGAGAGTGAGTGATTGTGAGAGTGGCTGTATGGATGAGTGTGTGCTTGGATCAGTGATTGTATAAGAGACTAAGGGGCCGATTCCGATCTCGGCCGGTAGTGCTCCGAATCGGATTCGGATTTACCGGATCCGATTCGGAGCCCTGTTTCCCGACCGAATCGTACGTGGGTCCGGCCGAGCGAGTACGATGCGAGCGCATGCGAAATCGCCGACCGACTCGTTCACGGGTCCGAACCGCACCGACCGACTCGCTCGGACTCGACTCGCACCGCGCTATGGAGACGTTTCCCGGCCGGGTAAGTACGATGTGCGCCGCGAGCAGTCCGACCGACTCGCGCCGTCCGGCTCGAAAGAGCTGTCGGAGCCGGACTTTGGGGGTCCGCGTCGGACCCCCCTGTACGCGTAGGCGTGCGAGTCGCACACAGGGGGGAACCATGGGTCCCCCCTACCTGTGCATGTACGCCGCGATGCGCATGGACGCGTACCCGCTTTAGGGGGTGCCCTTGTTCGCCTCGCACCCATTGAGTCAATGGGAGCCCGCGTACGCGTTGTACGACCGGCTCCCATTGACTTCAATGGGAGTCCGACCTAATCGAGTCCGATAGCATGCGAATGCATCGTACTCGTCCGGTCGGACTGCTAGGGTCCGATTCGGTCGGAATTCTCTCCGGGTCCGGCTCGGTCGGAGAGATTTCCAGCCGGAATCGGAATCGGCCTCTAAGTCTGTGTTAGTATCTGTATGAATAAGTGAGGTGGTGTGTGTCTGTATAGGTGAGTAAATGGGAGTGTGATTGATTCTTTGCATGACTGGCTAGGTGTGTGAGTAACTATATGGATGAGTGGCGGTGTGCGAGTGTCTGTATAGGTCTATGAGTGCATATGATAGTGCTGTATTGATGAGTGACTGCATGTATGAGTGACTGTATGGGTGAATGAGTGGATGTGTGTGTAGACCTAGGAATCAGTGAGTGGGTATGTAGTAACTGGTGTTGGTGTGTCTATGGTTTCGAAAATGGTAGTCTGTATTTTAAAGTGGGTGTATCAAAGGTTATATTAGGGTATAAGGAGGTGCATCAGATTATCACGTGGATGATGTCATCAGTGATGTCATTTGAGATGTCATTTGAGATGTCATTAGTGATGTCATCAGTGATGTCACTGACCATGTCATGAATGATGTAATATGTGACGTCATCAGCAGTGCATTGCGGAGGCGCAAGTTATAGTTAGCTCAACTAACTATAAAGGCCGAATTTCTCTGGTTTTGTACGAGTGAAATGTCCAATTAACTATAACGTCCCTGAAACCTGTGTTTTTTTCAGTGAATATATATATGTAAAAGCAAACTTGCTTTAACATATATATATATATATATATATATATATATATATATATATATATATATATATATATACCCACTGGTGGTTGCCAGTAGGTAGTTATAGTTAGGACCTAGTTTCCATAGGAAAAGCATTTTTGGACTTGGCTATAACTTTGGCGTCATTTGACCATTCTTCATGAAATTTTCCCCAAAAAGTGTCAAGGTGGGTCCTATTTTTATGGAAAGTTTGGGGGTGATCTGTGCAGTGGGGACCGAGAATTTTGGGCATGAAATAAGGTTGCGTTTGTAATGTTAATTCCCGTAGGAACCTTTAGCCACACCTACAGCCCGAACCGCTGAACGGACTTAAACCAAATTTGACAGGGAGGTAGATGTTGGTTCAAGGAAGTGCCTTTTGCTTATTTGGTATAGTCTGTTCAGTAGTTGCTGAAAAATGTAAGTTTAAAAATATAGTTATATCTCAGGCCGCAGATATTTCGCAGGGGTTTTGCGATGTATCGCGAATGCACGCGCCAACGGGAATGCTGTGATTGGCTCGACGCAATCTGTACAGAAAGTTGTCGCTGCCATTTTATTGCTCGGGAATGGTTCCCAGGGCTAAAACTTTCTGAAAAAGCTCCCATGTTTGAGAAATGGGGGTGTTAGTGATACAAGTTATGTGTTCAAATAGATTTTTTTGATCACACCCGATATTCGTGGCGACGCCACGACCACCAGCATGGCCCCCATGTACCATCACAGGGACTTTGCGGCTATCAACATCGTCGTGAATATTGATGAAAATATAAAAAATATATCAGTGAATCATTTAAACCCATTGTTATATAGATATTGATATTTGCTAAATGTTTTTATAGTTATTTACATAGCGAGTTATCTACAGTGATGATTAGAATTAATTATATAGTTATAATTTTTGGTTGTGTTGGTGGCCATTGAATGTCTGCTTTTGTTCTCCGTTTTCGTGACGTGTCCGTGGGGATTGCAATTACTGATGTCATCACGGTCCATGAGTCCGCGAAAACGGAAAATGGATTTTAGAGACTGTTGTTCTATAAATACACCAGAAAAACATGAGGTTGAAGTGTACAGCAATAAACCTCTAGTGTGTAAAATACTTTAATAAGTGGGCATATATGTATTTTTACTTTATGGAAACGGCATGATCATCACGTTTAATGACGTCATCGCGACACCCGAATAACCGCGAAAACGAAAAATAGGTCTGAAAGATGCGTTTTATAGAAACTTAGTAGAAAACTATGAGTTTAAACATGCTATTATTTTTGGATGTTTTGGTGGTCATTGAATGTCTGCTTTTGTTTTCTCTTTCCGCGAAATGTCTGCGGGGATCGCAACGTCATCGCAAATAAAAAAAATGTAAAGAAAAAAAAACAACGCTTATTAATCCACTGAAGAAAATACAAGCTTATAAAAATACCCCTTATAGAGACATTTTAAATAGGAAATACAATTTAAAAACCTTAAAAATTCAATAAAAAAATCATAGGCTACATGGACGTTATAGTTGGGAAATAGAATTTGAAAAACCTTAGAAATTCACAAAAAAAACAAACGTTACTGGGACGTTATAGTGAGGATTTAGCATTTAAAAAACCTTAGAAATTCACTGAAAAAACAAAGGTTACAGGGGCATTATAGTTAGGAAATAGAATTAAAAAAACATTAGAAATTTAGTGAAAAAACCAAAGGTTACAGGGATGTTATAGTTAGGCTGATATTTCACTTGTACAAACCAGAGAAATTCAGCAGTTACAGTTAGCTGAGGTAACAAACTTGCGCCCCGTAATGCACTGCTTATGACCTCACATATTACATCACTCATGACATGGTCAGTGACATCACTGATGATATCTCAAATGACATCACTGATGACATCACTGATGGCATCATCCACAAAATTTCTGACACTTCCTCTCACACCCCCATATAAACTTTCATACACCCACTCCAGCTTCCATACTACCATTCTCAAAACCATTGACACATCCATACCAGTACTTACACACCCACTCTATGATTCATAGGTCTACACACACATCCACTCATACACCCATACAGCCACTCACACACTGTCAGTCACTCAGAGAGCGACTCACACACCTACACACTCACCTAAAGAGTCACTCACACAACCATTTACTCACCTTTACAGTTATACACACACACTCACTCACTTAATCATACAGATACTAACACATACTCACTCACCTATACATTCACTGATGCAAGCACATACTCACCCATACAGCCACTATCACAATCCCTCCTTCATGCATACAGTCACTCACATACTCCAACACTCATCTATACTGCCTTTCACATATCCAGTTACTCACCCATATACCACTGATGCATTTATTCACTCACCGACACACCCATACAGATACTCAGTCACCTATATAGCCCCTCACTTACACACTCACTAACCCATACAGCCAATGACTCACCCGCTCACTCATCCATGCAGGCAGTCACACACCATCTCACCCTGTCACACAGACAATCATACACCCATACAGGTATTCCGACACCCAATCAATCACCCACTCACTCACCAACCCATATGGCCAGTTAAACACTATCTGACAGACTGATACAGACATTCTCAAAACCTAGTCACTCACCAATACATTCACTGAGACTCCTAATCACTCATTTATTCAGTCAGTCAGGCACCCACTGAATCATCCATACAGGCACTCGTACAGCCACTGATTCATCAGTACACCTTGTTATATATATTTAACACTCATAAACATTTTTTTAAAACTCAGTCGCTGCATGATAGTTTTTCAGTGAGCTTCTAAGTGTTTTTAAATTCTATTTCCTAACTATAACGTCGCTGTAACCTTTGGTTTTTTTCAGTGAATTTCTAAGGTTTTTCACATTCTATTTCCTAACTATGACGTCTCTGTAACCTTTGTTTTTTTCAGTGAATTTCTATGTTTTTTAACTAGTAGCTGCTCAAATGACATGGTCCCTGCTGGCTCCCCACCTCCTGCCAGAGCCGGCATTGCTTTGACAGAGAGGGAGCTGCTAACATGCAAGCAAGCAGGAGCAAAATGCTTTTGCTTTCTGGGAAGCGGACCTCAGTTTACTATGGTTTGGCAGGAGTGGTAAAGCTCCCGCCAAGGCATAGCAAACAGCTGTGTCCCACGGGTGGGCACCCCGTGACATAGCAAGAGCTGGCCCTGGGGAGTGGTGGTGCCCAGGGCCATGCATGGCTCCAGAAGGGGGGCCATGTGGCCCCTTCCTTTGCACTATATAGCCCCAGGGAGATCGAGATCCCCTGGGCTGCAGGGGGCATGCAGCCCCTGTCTTGAATTGTAAACAGCTGCCCCGGGGAGCTGGCGGTCCCCAAGGTTGCAGGGTTGGCCACACGGGCCGCCTGCACTAATTTCATTTGAGCCCCAGAGATGTGGCGGTCCCCCTGGGGCATAATAAAACATTGGTGGAACCCCCGCATTAATGTTTTATTATGCCCCAGGGAGGTGGCAGTACCTGGGGCTGCAGGGTGGCCTTACGGGCACCCCCACTTTAACTTCACATTTTGGCCTGCAGAGGTGGGAGTTGCAGAACAGGCAATCCCTGCATTTCTTTCAAATTAAGCCCCGGGGAGGTGGTGGTCCCCAGGGCATAGTATGCCCCAGGAGAGGGGGTTCATGCACCCCTCTCCTTTATTCATACAAGGCCCCTGGGACCAATTAATAACAAAGCCCAGGAGCCCGCATGATTCCCACCGAAAAGTTTAAAAAAAATGCTTTTTGGGCTCGGGGGGGGGGGCCCTGCAGGAACCCCACAAGAGGCCTAGGGGTCACGGAGTTTCTTCCCTGCCCCCTTTTCTTTTTTTAATGTTTTTTTTCTGTGACTTGGTTCAACTGAGTTACAAGATGGCTGCCAACACTTCCTGGTTTGAAGTGTTGGCAGCCAATCAGATCTCACCACGAGATTGTGAGAGGTCGCTAATCCTATGCTTCCCTACAGATGGAACTGGAAGATTCTTTGAATAAGCCTGCATATAGTGAATGGATTTACACCATTTTACAAAAAGGTCGCTTTCTGGACCAACAGCTACCTTTCTGCCAAATTTGGTGCAATTCTGTTCAGCAGTTCGGGCTGTAACAGTGTCTAAAGTTCCGTTGGAAATTAACATGGGGAAAAAGTGTTTAGGGGCCACCTCCTTTTTCTCGGCCCTTGCTTGATTGATCACCCCAAACATTTCAAGACAGCAGTTGAAGTTAGTTTCAAATTTGTTTTGAAAATTTTGTGAAGATTCATCAAACAACGCCAAAGTTATTGGCAAATGAAAAAACACTCTTCCTATGGAAACTACATCCTAACTATAACTACCTACTGGTGAGTAGGTCATATATATATATATATATATTTTCACTGAAAAAACCATAGGTTTCAGGGGCGTTATAGTTAGCTGGACATTTCACTCGTACAAAACCATAGAAATTCCACCGTTATAGTTAGTTCAGCTAACTATAACTCGCGCCCCCGCAATGCACTGCTCATGACGTCACATATTACATCATTCATGGCATGGTCAGTGACATCACTGATGACATCACTGATGACATCATCCAGTGACTGTGTTTCTGTAAAGTTTAAATATGTTTTATATATATGCCAAGCTGTATTGAAGAATCAGTGGGTGTATAAGTGTCTGGATGAAGGGTTTACGAGGTGTGTGACTGATTGTATAACTGACTGATTAAACATGTCTTACTAAATGCATGCATTAGTGGCTAAACTGTGTGAATGTCTGCATCAGTGTGTCGGTTGTTGTGTAAGCTAGTACATGGGTTAGTCAGTAGCTACATGACAGTTTATATGGGTTATTCACTGTTTGCCTGAGTATTTGTAGCGGTGCCTGAGTGTGTGTGTGGGTGCGTTGGAGGTGTGTGACTCTGTGCATAGATGTGTGACTAGTTGATTCACTGGGTGTATGGGTTCAAGACTGCATGTGGAAACAGCTCTATGACTGGGTGAGTGTGTGTATGGGTGTGTTCGTGAGTGAATGGAGATCTCAGTGGTACATGTAAGTAGCTACATATGTAAAAGGAAGTTTATGTGAGTGATGGTGTATATAAATACCTATATGTGACAGTGAGTGATTACGAAAGTGACTGTATGGATGAGTGTGTACTTGTATCACTGATTATATAAGAGTAAGTATGCACTACTATCTGTATGAATTAGTGAGGTGGTGTGTGTATAACTGTATAGGTGAGTAAATGGGAGTGTCATTGATTCTTTACATGACTATGTAGGTCTGTGAGTAACTTCATGGATGAATGGCGGTATGTGACTGTTTGAATAGGTGTATGACTGCATATGATAGTGTTGTATTGAGGAGTGACTGCATATATAAGTGATTGTATGGGTGAATGGGTGGATGTGTGTGTAGACCGAAGAATCAGTGAGTGGGTATGTAGTAACTGGTATTGGTGTCTCTATGGTTTCAAAAATGGGAGTCTATATTTTAGAATGGGTGTATCAAAGATTATATTAGGGTGTGAGGAGGTGCATCGGATTATCACGTGGATGATGTCATCAGTGACGTCATTAGAGATGTCATCAGTGATGTCATCAGTGATGTCACTGACCATGCCATGAATGATGTAATATGTGACATCATGAGCAGTGCATTGCGGGGGCGCGAGTTATAGTTAGCTGAACTAACTATAACGGTGGATTTTCTATGGTTTTGTACGAGTGAAATGTCCAGCTAACTATAACGCCCCTGAAACCTATGGTTTTTTCAGTGAATTTCAAAGGTTTTTTAAATGCAAATTTCTAACTATAACTTCTGTAAAACCCTAAAGTCCCTATAACCTATAATGTTTTTTAAGTAAATTTTAAAAAGACGTGTATTCTTTTTATAGTGAAAACTATTTATCTGTAAAAATCAGTAAAAACGGAAAACAGGAAGCTCTACTTATAATTTAACAATGTTTACATCTTAATTAGCAGTAATTAACATATAAGTGTAGTAAAACTTTGACGCAGCACCAATAATACCTGACTTCGAACAACAGTGTTCACAGTTCGATTCCCGGCTTGAGCAGCATGTTAGCCCACCACTATCTCACTATGGGCAACACCTTGCTTAATCTTCCCAACGCCCCCGAGCGCCGGCACACCTTTCCGGGGGTAGCTGTACACTTTACAAATGCTGGCATTTTTTAAATTTAACAGCATAGTGATGACAAATATTAGCACGTATTTTTTTTTCTTCTATTGTGAACGATATTTTTTTTATGTCTTCCATTTAGATGTTTTTAATCATGACAATGCAAATGACACAGTTTGCCGGGTAACAGTTTTTAAACTCTCCAACGTATGTACATATTAAGGACCTTATACGTGTTACGATGGAAATCGAAACCTTTACAGCTTCACATTTTGTAACTTTTCCCAACACGTGCACAAGTTAAACAGTTAAAACGTGAGCACGTGTAAACTATAAAACGTGACATCTAAATAGGCGGAGCCGCATCTTCCTTCCATAGACTACTCAATAACCAAAAAGTATATAAACCACACCCGTTGTTCGATTAGTTTCGTTTTCGCGAGTTATTTATCCGTGTCCATTCTGAGATGCAGGTTCCCTTTTCTAGCGTTGGATTCTTGTTTTGTGGCAACAAAACATATTCCGGAGTTGTAAGTTGTTTGATTATGGCATAGTAGATATTTATAATACGTAGCTATTTGTCAATATTTAAACATTTATATCTAGAAAAAAGTGTTATTGCATGTTTTTGCCTTTTTTTTCTGTAACGTCAGCAGCATGTTTTCAGAAACAGACAGATTACAGCAAACATTGCTCCTTTTCTGGCTCCTTTCAGCTTATATATTGTGACTTTCTATATTATAATATTGACACTGTACTTCACTTCAGAGGTGTTGGTGATCCGTCAGCGCAAACCCTAAAGATTTATAATTAACGTCACCAGCTTCCAGTTGTTAGTCTGTTTTTCCCCTGGGGATCATATACTGTCAATATGTATATTATAATATCAACAGTCATGGTGATCTCAGAGGAGTTCATGACCCGTCGGCGAAAAGAGTAAAGATATATAAGCAACGTCACCAGCTTCCGGTTTTTAGTCTGTTCCCCCTTTTGATCATATACTGTGAATATGTATATTATAATTTTCACAGTCATAATGATCTCAGAGGAGTTTATGACCCGTCGCCACGAAGATCAAACATTTCGAAGTCACGGAGAAAAGAAGCTCTGAAAATTTCACCGCTCGGAAGTATTTCGTTATTCATCTTCTGTTGTATTCATAACTTTATTTTCCTTTTCTTTTTACTGTAACAATGGTGTCACTCGTTATATTGTAATAGACTGTCCTATTGTTACAGAAGATGAATTGGAGATTTGTCTGCGCCATCTGAAATACAGCTTACTAAGCTTTATAACATACTTGATCAGCTATTTTTTCAGTGAGCATATTTTACGAAATTGCAATCTAAAAAAATATAGCTTTCATACATACTTTCTTACTTTAAACATTTGATAAACCCTACATTTCTGAATGTTTTTTTTCTAATTTCTATTTTTCTCAGTTGCAGTTCCTATTCACCTTCTCCCTATAGAATATATAAGACCAGTACTGTATATTATAATAGTACTATCCTATATATTCTTAAATGAGTAAGTGAATTGTTAGCGGAACAGTGTGCGACCTCTAAGCACTACGACAGAACGTTCCCGAATTCTACAGAATACAAACTTAAAAAATGATAATGCATACATTTCTATGTAATATGAAGTCATTTGTGATAAACGGTTTTTTACTTGTTCTTCTGACCTCAGATGATGTAGTGCGGGAGTGTTTGTTGTAGCACTTCTTTTCTACTTTATCTAAAAGTAACTGATGCCCTCTTATATTATCAAGAATATGGGGCAACACTTTTACAAACTATAGCAGAAAAAGGAGGGTGTGGCCACGCTTAAGTGATATTTTATGAAATTCCATTTTTATTTGTCACCCCTTTAATATATACAGCGTCTGTATCCGAAGAAAGTTCATTTGTAATTGCTAAATAAAAACTGTTTGAAACCTAAACTGAAATTTTTGCTGCGCAACCACACCTCCCCGTCAGAAAAGTAAACACCACATTATAAGGAAATAGTGCTCCTGGGAAGTATCCCACCCGCAAACTTAATAAAAAGAAGACCGCAACACACTCTGTTATTTTTCCGCCATGATTTGCACACCCCACGGCAATTATATAAATGGTCCTTAAAATATTTAAAAAACAATTTTTACCTTCACAATCCCTCTCCACCACCTTGTGACCACTGTACAGATTTAATAGTGTTCCTACCCTCCCCTCTACTACTTTGTTTTCCCGTACTCCTTTGGAAGTGCGTCATAAAATGGCTGACAACAGTGAACCGTTCCCACCCAATAAGGAACAAACTTGTACTCGGAACACTTTAGCCAATAAAATGTCCATGTTGTTCCGCAGAGGAGGAGGGAATGGCTGCCAACACTTCTACTTTTAATGCTTCACAGCCAATGAACATTAAGCTTGGGAAGGTCCCGCTTGGAACACGTTACCCAATGAGATGTCCCTAATACTCCGCGGAGGGGGAAGGAATAGCTGACAACACTTCTACTTTCAATGGTTTACAGCCAATCAACATTAAGCTTGGGAAAGTCCTCCTTGGAACACGTCAGCCAATCAGATGTCCCTCCTACTCCGCAGAGGGGAAGTGAATGGCTGGCAACACTTCTACTTTCAATAGTTCGCAACCAATCAACATGAAGCTCTGGAAGCTCCTCCTTAGAACACGTCAGCCAATCAGATGTCCCACCTACTCCGCGGAGGAGAAGGGAATACCTAGCAACACTTCTACTTTCAATAGTTCGCAACCAATCAACATTAAGCTCTGGAAGGTCCTCCTTACAACATGTGAGGCAATTAGATGTCCTTGCTACTCTGCGGAGGGGAAGTGAATGGCAGGAAACACTTCTACTTTCGATGGTTCACAGCCAATGAACATTAAGCTTGTTGTTAGAACACCACAGCCAATTAAACTTTAATTTTGTTCCGCGCACAGATACAAAACACGCCCTCCCACATATTAATAAATTTCCTGTAACAAAGTGACTGTATCCGTGATAAAAGTGAACACTGCATAATAAGTAAACATTATTCTGCATTATATTAAAGGAAGGCCGCAATACCGCGCATTGTTGTTTTCCCGATATAATTTCCACAGTCTACTGCACCCCCCTCCCAACATAAGTGAAGCCCCAGGGCTGCGGGGGCCCCAGCGGGCCCCGCTATTATTTTTTAAGAAATGCCCCCGGGATAGAGAACACTCCCTACCACATATTAATACATTTCCTGTAACAAAGTGACTCTATCCGTAATAACAGTGAACACTGCATAATAAGTAAACATTATTCCGCATTATATTAATGGAAGGCCGCAATATGGCACATTGTTGTTTTCCCGATATAATTTCCACAGCCTACTGAACCCCCCTCCCAACATAAGTGAAGCCCCGGGGCTGCGGGAGCCCCAGCGAGCACCCGCTTTTATTTTTTTAAGAAATACCCCCGGGACCTAGCCCACCCAGGGGCCTCATTAAAATAAAATGCAAGAACCCGCGACCGCAGCGCGAATTGCGCCGTTTTTTTGTTTTTTTTTAAATGCTTTTTTTGGCCCTGGGGGTCCTTCTGGGACCCCATAAGCAGGCCTAGGGGGTCAGGGTGTTTCTACCCTGCCCCCTTCTCTTGTTTTATATCTTTGTTTCTCAGTTTTCTGGTGACTCGCTTCTACTGAGTCACAAGATGGCTGCCAACACTTCCTGGTTTGGAGTGTTGGCAGCCAATCACATTGAAGCTCGTGCTCGGGACTGAGGCTCAGCCCAGATATCGAAACTTTTTTTTTTCAATTTTCTCAGCAAATACTGAACGGATTTAGACCATTTAAAAAAAAGTCGCTTTCTGATCCAAGCACTACCTTTCTGCCAAATTTGGGGTAATTCCGTTCAATAGTTTCGGCTGTAGCCTTGCACAAAGTTTCCTATGGGAAATTGATTTTTTGACTCTTATTTTTTGAATTTCTCAAAAACTACTGAACGGATTTACACCATTTAAAAAAAGGTCGCTTTCTGAACCAAGCTCTACCTTTCTGCCAAATTTGGGGTAATTCCGTTCAGCAGTTCGGGCTGTAGCTCGTCGCAAAATTTCCTATGGAAATTAACATGGGGAAAACGCGTTTTGGGACCCCCTTTTTTCTCAGCCCCCGCTTGACGAATAACCCCCAAACTTTCAGGATAGGAGCTGACCTGGATAGACTTTTTTTGGGGAGAATTTCGCAAAGATTCGTCAAACGACGCCAAAGTTATTAGTAAATCAAAAAATGATTTTCCTATGGAAACTAGGTTGTAACTATAACTACCTACGGTCGCCAGTAGATAGTTATAGTTAGGACCTATTTTCCATAGGAAATCCGCAACATTCTATTTGAAATAACTCTTGCGCCGGTTGACGAATCTTCGCGAAAGCTTCCAACTTGTTGGGGTGCTCCGGTCCGCTCCTACCCGAAAGTCTCGGGGTGATTCGTCAAGCGGGGGCCGAGAAAAAAGGGGGGTCCCAAAACGCGTTTTCCCCATTCATTTTTCCATAGGATCCTTTCATCGCAGCTACAGCCCGAACTGCTGAACGGAATTACACCAAATTTGGCAAAGAGGTAGCCCTTGGTTCAGTGTCGTGCCTTTTGCTTAAATGGTGTAAATCCGTTCAGTAGTTTCTGAGAAAATCACAAGTAAAATCACATATATATCTATGGCCGAGTAGGGTCCGCGTACCCTGAGCGCACCGTCCCGATCACGAGCTGCATGGTAATTTCCTGTCAACTGGCTGTCAACATTCCAAATCAGGAAGTGTTGGCAGCCATTTTGTCCCTCGGTAGAACCGAGGCACAGAAACAAGTGCGCAAAACGCACAAAGGGGGCAGGGTAGAAACACCCTGATTCCCTAGGTCTGCTCAGGGGGTCCCACAAGGACCCCCTGGGCAGAAGAAAAGCAAAAAAAAGAAATGGCATCGTGCCGAGGCCCCGCCCCCTCCCTGCAGCAGTCTGCAAACGAGCCCCATGGCGCGTTTTAAGAAGGGGAAGTAATTCCCCTTGAATACTGGGGGTCCCTGGGGCCAACTAGCCCACCAGGAACCTCCGGTATGCGCCAGGGGCTGCGTTGCAGAGAGGTGTACAGAGGCCACGCCCCTTTTACACCTCTCTGCAACGCAGCTCTGTGGCGCTTTTGGAGGTACATGGTGGGCTAGTTGGACTCCAGGGACCCTCAGTATTCAAGGGGACTTAATCCCCCAACTTAAAACGCGCCACAGGCGCGTTTGCACAGTGGTGAAGGGAGGGCGTGGCTTCAGGTGACATGTGTGCAAACAGGCCCTTTGGCGCGTTTTAAGATGGGGAATTAAATCCTCTTCAATCCTGAGGGTCCCTGGGGCCAACTAGCCCACCAGGTACCTCCAGTAAGCGCCACGGAGCTGCGTTGCAGAGTGTTGTAAAAATGGGCGTGGCCTCTGAACACCTCTCTGCAACGCAGCTCTCTGGCGCATACTGGAGGTATCTGGTGGGCCAGTTGGCCCCTAGGGACCCTCGGGATTGAGGAGGAATTAATTCTCCAACTTAAAATGCGCCACAGGGCGTGTTTGCAGACATGTCACTTCAGGCCCCACCCCCTCCCTTCACCATTGTGCAAATATTCCTCTAAAATCAGCCGAACTACGAAATACGATTTACTCACCTGTTATCAGGAGAGACCTCAGTGCTGCATCTTTGAGCCCAGTACTGATCCTGAAAAGTAATTTTAACCGTACTTACCAGTAACTTGAATTTCCTTCCATAGGCTAACATTGACTGGTTTCACTTGGAAATTCTTCTAAGTGTGGAGTTTTGGAACTTTATAATATTCCTCTAAAATCAGCCGAACTACGAATTCCGATTTACTCACCTGTTATCAGGAGAGACCTCAGTGCTGCATCTTTGAGCCCAGTACTGATCCTGAAAAGTAATTTTAACCGTACTTACCAGTAGCTTGAATTTCCTTCCATAGGATATCATTGCCTGCTTTTTGCTGAAAAAGTTTGTGTCGATTTTTGAAACATACAAATATTCCTCTAAAATCAGCCGAACTACGAATTCCGATTTACTCACCGGTTATCAGGAGAGACCTCAGTGCTGCATCTTTGAGCCCAGTACTGATCCTGAAAAGTAATTTTAACCGTACTTACCAGTAACTTGAATTTCCTTCCATAGGCTAACATTGACTGGTTTCACTTGGAAATTCTTCTAAGTGTGGAGTTTTGGAACTTTATTATATTCCTCTAAAATCAGCCGAACTACGAATTCCGATTTACTCACCTGTTATCAGGAGAGAACCCAGTGCTGCATCTTTTAGCCCAGCACTGACCCTGAAAAGTAATTCTAACCGTACTTACCAGTAACTTGTATTTCCTTCCATTGGAATCCATTGTCTGGTTTTCAGCAGAAAAGTTTCAAAGTGTCGATTTTCACAAACTACAAATATTCCTTAAAAATCGCCTGTATGACTTAAACGCATTCTTTCAACTGTTTACAGGAGATGCACCAGTGCTGGATCCAGGATCCACCACTGAGTAAGAAAAAGTAACGATAACACTACTTACCTGCTAAGTGAATTTCCTCCCATAGGATAACATTGGTGATTCTATGTGAAAAAGTTTCTAAGTGTCAACTTTTAAAATACAATAATATTCCTTAAAAATCACTACTGTAACCAAAACGCTTTTACTCAACTGTTTACAGGAGATGTCCCAGGACTGAATCTAGGATCCAGTCCTGTGGTTAGAAAAGTAATCCATAAAGTAACTAATTGCATTTAACTAGAAATTCACACTGAGCTCAATGTTGCATTGTGTTTGAAATTGTGTTGCCCATTGCAACAACTGTAACTACTGTACTTAAAAGTCTATTGCCTATTTGCAAAGTATTTAAACTAAAGTAATTCATTCTGAGAAAGTATATTTTGTAATGTATAATGTAATTACAATGTAATTTAAAAAATAAAATATGTAAAAATAAATTGTTTAAAAAAATGTAGTAAACCAGTATCAAAAAAATAAATATAACAATTAATACATTTAAAAATTGTCATTTACAAAACCTTTGAAATTCACTGTAAAAAACCATAGGTTTCAAGCACGTTATAGTTAGAAATTAACATTTAAAAAACCTTTGAAATTCACTGAAAAAACCATAGGTTTCAGGCACGTTATAGTTAGAAATTAGCATTTAAAAAAACCTTACAAATTCACTGAAAAAACCATAGGTTTTAGGGACAGTTATGGTTAGTTGGACATTGCACTCGTACAAAACCCGTGAAATTCCCCGTTATAGTTAGTTCAGCTAACTATAACTCGCGCCCCGCAATGCACTGCTGATGACGTCACATATTACATCACTCATGACATGGTCAGTGACATCACTGATGACATCACTGATGACATCATCCACGTGATAATCTGATGCACCTCCTCACACCCTAATATAACCTTTGATACACCCACTCTAAATTACAGACTGCCATTCGCAAAACCATAGACACTCCAACACCAATAACTACATACCCACTCACTGATTCTTAGGTCTACACACACATCCACTCACTCACCCGTACAGTCACTCATACTCACGGTCACTCAGTACAGGACTATCATATGCACTCATACTCCTATATAGACACTCAAACACCGCCACTCATCCATAGAGGTACTCACACACCTAGTCAGTCATGCAAATAATTTAACACACTGCCATTTACTCACCTATACAGTTATACACACACCAGCTCACTTACTCATACAAACACATTCTTACGCTCTTATACAATCACTGATACAAGCACACACTCATCCATACAGTCACTCTCACAATCACACACTCTCGCTTATAGCTATTTATATACTCCAACACACATATATACTGCCTTTCACATATGTAGTTACTCACACATGTACCACTGGGACATACATTCACTCACTAACACACTCTTACATACACTTACCCACCCATACAGTCTATCACAGATGCACTCTTGAAACCATCCACCCAGTGAATCCCCCACTCACACATCTATGCACAGAGTCGCACACACCCCACCCACACAAACACTCAGGCACCCATAGATACTCAGACAACCAATCAATAACTCATATAGACACTCATGTAGCTATTCACAAACCCATGCAGCCACTTACACAGCAATAGACAGACGGATACAGACATTCGCCCAGTTTAGTCACTAACCCATGCATTCAGTAAGATACGTTTAATCACTCACTTATAGAGTTAGTCACGCACCTACTAAATCATCCATACAGACACTTATACACCCACTCATTCTTCAATACGCCTTTCCCTATATATATTAAAAATATTTAAACTTTACAGAAACACACAGTCACTGGATGATGTCATCAGTGATGTCATTTGAGATGTCATCAGTGATGTCATCAGTGATGTCACTGACCATGTCATGAGTGATGTAATATGTGACGTCATCAGCAGTGCATTGCGGGCGCGAGTTATAGTTAGCTGAACTAACTATAACCTGGGGAATTTCACGGGTTTTGTACGAGTGCAATGTCCAACTAACTATAACTGTCCCTAAAACCTATGGTTTTTTCAGTGAATTTGTAAGGTTTTTTAAATGCTAATTTCTAACTATAACATGCCTGAAACCTATGGTTTTTCAGTGAATATATATATATATATATATTACTGGCAACTCCGTTAACACGCTGGATTCCTTTCTTCCAATAACGGAGCACAGACCACAGAGTAATGCAGCAAGGTGTTGTTTATTGCTCACCAACAACCTCTACAGCCATGACACGTTTCAGCCCTACCTCGGGCCTTGATCACATGACACGCTCTGTCAGGTAGGTGGCTTTTTTGTACTGTTTTTTTCTCTTTTCTGTGCGTTGCTTAAAGTGACAGGTGCATCAAGTTAAAATCATAGACATAGAAGGTACAAAACATACTTGTTTAAATACATAAATAATTATCATATGCTATAATCACACCAATAATGTTAAAAGGATATACAGTACATCAATGTCGGTAAAATACCCTCACTGTTTTTTTATATACCTTAACATATTGTGTGTTTGATGGCAACATAGCATTCCTCAAAATTACTTTGCTGATTTGTAATATGGCTTGAATGCCACCCTTAAAATTAATAATAAAAATTATTAATAAAAATTGAGGTAGGTAGTTATTAAAACCGTAGTCTATTGAATCCCGGCATAAATGCCTCGTTTCAGTTCCCTGTTGAACAATAATATTTCTTGGGGATCTAACCGTTTTTTGTGGGCGGATTCCGTAAGTATTGTGTAATGGGTCTGCCGACTACCTTCTAAACTTGATGCTTAAAGTGCTAGTGCTATTACAAACAAGCATTGGCATAGCCAATAGGTCTCGCTTTTGGGACATTATAAGTGTTTAGCCATGCAACAGTTGATGTTGCACCAAGGATATTGTGCTGCAGAATTAAATACTTATAAGGTCCCAAAGGCGAGACCTATTGGCTATGCCAATGCTTGTTTTATATGCTGGTGAAACCTTATTGCACACTGGTGTGAAGCTGCATTAATTGGTATACATTGGAAATAGTGTGAGACCACTCAAACAATACATCCAGTAACATCACAGAGTGATTAAAAATGGTAACTTCGAGCTATCTGCTGGCAACACATTTTCAAGAAGTACATCCAAAAGGTGGCACATTTTGGTTTCATGTAGTTGAACATATTCACATTCACAGCAGAATGTTGTTCACCGTTTGTAAACCATTTGTAATGAGTCTGACTGGGTTTCGCCAGATGATAGGACAGAAAGAAGGGGAGAGGAAGGGAGGAGAGGAAAGAGAGGGCAAGAGATGAAGAGAAGAAGAGGGAGGGCGGGGCAGAGACGTACTGAAAAGCAGGAGATGGGGTGAGGAAAGAGGTGGATTGAGGGAAGGACAGGCAGAAAACTTGATTTTATATAGTGTCTCGGACTAAACTGCAGTTGTTTCTAAGCGCTGTAAATAATGGGTGTTACAATTATACAATTAATAGTACTCAAAACAGAGCTTCAGGAGCAGAATGCAGTGGAAGGGATAGGGCACGAGCGTAATTTATAGCAAGAGTAATGTGAGGTAGTGGAAGGGGCTGGGGAGAGGGAGGAAAGTGGAGAAAATGGACAAGAGCAAAACCAGAGGGGAGAGTGACGGGGCTGAGCATGCCAGCAAATGGCGACTGTAGAGTAAAACGATGCGCTATGAAAAGGGAGCGTGGAGAAGACGAGACAGGTGAGAGGACAAGAGCTAATCGGGGCGCGTAGATTAGAGGAGTTGGAAATTATGGGCACCAACGACCTGGAGAAGCAGGTGCAACTAAGAAAGGAGGACGTGCGGTAAGGTGAAAGGTCAAGACAGAAGGGAAGATAAGAAGGAGAAGGTGTAAGACAGAAAGAGTCTGAAAAGACGTAACAAAGAATATAGAGAGAAGGTGACTCAATGAAGCGTCTGGCGAGGGAAAGTAGAGAAAATAGAGAGAGAAGTTAAACGGGGAAGAAGAAAGTAGGCGAGAGTTGAGAGAAAGGGGTAGGGGACAGTCACGGCGGAAAGAATACAGAAAGGAGACAGAACAGGTAGAAGACAGAAGCCACAGCACAGGGGAGGGAGTGAGAAAAGGGAGAGCAAAGGGAGAGCAGAGAAAAGAGGAGAAAAGGCATGGGTGGTATGAAAAAGAGAAAAATGTGTGACATAGAACGATGACACGAGAAGGAACGGCGGATAAAAAAAGCTGGATGATATAAATAAGAGGCGCTTTGGGGTCTGAGGAGTGCAGAGGACAGCACACAGATGACACGCAGGTATGTACAGCGGGGACAAGAAACAGACGCGCAATACATATTCAGCGCAACGGGAGAGGGGGGCGAACGTACAGGCGCTCTGGGCGCTGGGAGCAGAAGGTGCCGGCTATTGTACAGTCAGACATCTGTTGACATCCAGGCGGAGAGTCGAAGGTAAGGAATGAAAGATGAGGGTGGATGAAAAGGAGAAAGGGCAGATAGGAGGATGAAAAGGATTTTAGGCAAAAGAGAAAGAAAAAAATAAAACGCATAGACAGCGGTAGATAGGGAAATGAAGGGAAGCAAAATGAAAGGTGAATGTGGAAGTCATTAGAAAAAGTAGAGAACGATAAAGGAAAATTAATGAAAATGTTTTGGGAGAGAAAAGGCGACGAAGAGACAAAGGTGAAAGCAAGAGTCTAGAAGAAACGAGGAACTGGAGACCCAAATAAAGTAAAATGCAAAAATAACTGAAAAGAGGGAGTTGGGGGGAGAATATAAGAAGTAGTAAGCGAGAAGGGGTATGAAGGACCAGGTGGAAAGAAAGGAAACAACCCTCCAAGAAAGCAAGATAAGAAAGAGTTAGGAACACGGAAATGGGAGAACGAGGAAAGAAAATTCGAAGATAAATAAGGATGGAAGAATAAGAAAGAAACAAGAAGAAAAGTGCAGCCGCCATTGTTGCCGATTAGGAGCGGTGTTGAAGATGTGGAAACATAGTTGGGCGAGCTGCGCGACGGGACGTGTGGGCAAGGAAAGAGGCGCGCGCATGGGAGAGCCGTCTGCTCTTTTTCAAAGCACATACTCGTGCTTGTGGCGCTCCGCTGCGCACTCCCGCACGGCGTATGCCGCCACAAGCACGAGTATGTGCTTTGAAAAAGAGCTGCACGACGGCTAAAGGTCTCCTATGCAGCGCATGCGCGCTGCGTAGGCGAGACCTAATTAAGCACATCATGTTCTGATTGACTGAATCAGCTTAATAGGAATTACAGCCCTAAAAACCACTTGTAAGGGTATAAATTTGGGCACAGCATTAAAGTGATACGACAGGACCGCTCTGCCGATCAGTAATCTAGCCAGTAAGCCACTGCCACAGGCGGCCATATTTTGGAGATCAGCTGTTGCCATCTTTACTTCTAGCATGTCTAGGTACCCTTGGAAAGGTTTTAATAATCCCTGCTACATTGAACCCAAGCTGCAGTTTTTTTTTTAATATTACACCGATGGTCCTGATGCCCGAACAGATTTCTTAATCTTGTGCTTTCTCCATACAGTCTCTAGTACTGATCATTGGAAAGGGATGCTTCTGTCAGACGGTGTGCTTTTCCTATACATAGACCATTAATGAGTAGGAAGAAAGCCAGGTCTGTCAGATGGGGAATTTAATTGGATTACAACTTTTCTGTAATTGCTACTGGCTCATGATCCCAATATTACCTCAGTATTCGACTGTTACAGCTATTCCAACGCAGCAGCCTGGCTACTTCATATCTTGTGTACATTCAGCCACCCGCGCGAATTGATTACGCAGAAACAAGTTCGCCGACTGCGCATGCCCAGACGTGGTTGACCGAAGCCGAACCATGTCCGTGCCGATGAAAACAGTAGAGCTATAAATTCCAGAACCAGTATGTTTTTTTAATTACCAATTAAAACACTTTGTACGCAAAATGGGATGCTGACCAGGCAAGAGCCTCCTGCGGTCGGTTTCAGTTCTCTTTTAACCGCTCAGGTATGCAGAGGATCGGAAGATTTATGTAATGGTTTTACATTTGTTTTGCACTTGTGGTCACAACAGTTCTGCTTTTATGCAGTTCCGATTTGTTGAACTAAATTTTGTGGTTTCTGTGGAGTTTTGGGAAAATCTTCCAGATATCATACAGTATTGAAATAAACTCCTGTGTGTTACCCGATTGTGGGCTGGTCCTGTCCAAGGCTACCTTCACGAGACCATCATCGCAGTCCTAAAAGCATGGCATAATGCTTGCTGGAACCATTTACGGGATAATGTGGTGGCTGTGTTTTTTTTTATTGCAAATGTAAATATGGCATGGGCCGAGGACGGATGATCAGTTTGCTTTCAGTGCATATGTAGTAAATATTTTCCACAGACTGCATGTAATTATGCAATGTGGCATAATAGCGCAATTTTGGGAATTTCAGTTAGCAAGAGATAATGACTCAGGCGTGGCAAATTTCACCAACTCTTACTATAATAAGACCCCACTGACCCCTAAGATAGGGATAGTTATACAATGCCCAGTGTGGAAGAATGAGAGGCGCATTTAGGTAGGATTGACCACAGTCTTGCTTCAGAGAGAGGGTGGATCGTGGGCTAGGGGGCCTCCAGATGTGAGGAGCCCAGGCCAGAGTGGAGGGAGGGATAGAGGACCAGCAGGAGGCAGAGGTCCAGTGTGACTCACTGCTCACGCTGCCCGAAACAGAGACCGCTGGCAGTGGTGGAAGCAACGGCCGGGATGTGAGGGAGAGAGACAGTGGCTTGATCCACACTGGGCAATTGCAGATCTCTAGCAGCGAGACTAACCCTCCATTCATTCAGAGAGCAGAGGAGAGTGCAGGCCGGAGCCCAAGGAAGAGAAGGGCACTGCTCCCCGTGCCGCGAGGAGACAGAGCAAGGCACGTTCTACTGCTCTCATAGCTCCCTGCCTGCAGCTCATCCGTTTAGGACTCCCCTCCCCCCCCCAAAACAATTATATAAAGGTTACACAGCACTGACCCCAAGAATGATGCAGTCTTTCGGGAATGATTTGGATGCCCTTGTGAACTCGCTGGTCACGAGCATTTCACTGTGAGCTGTGCTTAAAAGGTTTTGCCAGTGCTTCAATGTGTCAATCAAGTCAGGATTCATCTGCCCTTTGGCCTGGTTTCGCAGTAGCCCGAGATGCAGGACTGAGCAACTCACTGAGTTTAAGCCCAGGGGTCGGAGAATAAACAAATGTCCCAAAAAGTCAAGTTATCCTAAATCCCTCCACCAGTCCACCTGAAATGCCCAGACATCCCAACCAACTCCAAAAGCAGTGACTTAGCATACCAATGGCTATCAAGTGTCGTGGTGTTGAATTAAGACGAATACCGTGGAGCCAGATGAAGAACGCTGGACTGGGCCCCAGGGAAACCGGAGGATATCCTGGTGGCTGAAGGCTGCTTTCAGGAGGCGCTACCTCCCGAGGCCTGCACGAGGAGGTGCTTTCTAAGCCTAGGCTGCGTTTCCCAGCAATACAATCCAGATACGTACGTTCTCAGACCCATGCTGTCCAAGCATCGAACTTCGGTCTGGGTGGAGGACACACCTGAGGGTCCGATTCTATAATCAGCAGAGCAGTGAGAGGACAGGCAGAGGCAATGGACAGCAGCATCGTAGGTAGACAGGTGAAAACATGCGGCGTCCTTCCTATAAGACTCGTGCAGCGATGCACATGTGACTAAACTTTGTATAAAGACTTGAGAAAAGCTGTGCTAGTAAGAGGAGGCGAGAATTAAAGGAAAAGAGAAGTGCAGAGGGAGAGCAAGAGATGTGGAAAGACGTAGTGAATAAAAAGAATAAAAATGATTCAGAAATAGTCGGAGAAGGGGAGACCGCAATATTAGGAAAGTGCGGGAAAGTGCAGGAAGAGTGACAGAGGAAGAGAAAGTTAGTGAGATAGGAGGAAAACAGAAGTCAAGAAAAAGTGGGTAAGCGCGACAAAACGGAGGGGGGCAGCGGGACGAGAAAGGACTGGGAAGCGGCGAGTAAAACAGGCGCGCGCACCTCGCGCGGCAGGAGGGGGCCTGCGCCGGATTCCCTTGCGAGAGCGAGCAGCAAGGCGCGATAATTGCCAACATATGGCGCCGCTGCTCGCTCCCGCAAGGGAATCGCCAAACGTGCACGCGTTGCCATTGAAAGCAATGCAACGCGTGCACGTTTTTGGGGCCAAAACGGAATCGATTACAAGAGGTCTTTTTCCTAAGCAGCGCATGCGCGCTGCATAGGCGAGACCTAAAAAAGGGAGTGCTAAAACCTGTGGTAAAAACGCTAACATTTTGTGTTAAAAAAACGACCTAACCCTATGTGTAAAACTCAAATTTTAATTTATGATTTGCAGTGGCAGCATATAGAAAAGGAATTATTGATATTAACAAAATATTTACAAGTTTGAATGACACGGGCCTGTAGGCATGATTTGTGTTGTTAATTCAGTTTAATCAATGTCCCATAAACTTTATTTGTTACAGACAGGTATGCAACTCTTCAGTGGCATTGAGGCCTCTGGGTTGTTTGGTATCGAGGTTGATAATATATTGGGCCTCTAGTAGTCTGAGCTGTCTTTCCCTGTCACCACCTCTTTTCTTTGGTGGGACCGCATCTATTAGGAAATATTTCAGACCACTAGGGTCTGCTCTATGTACCTCACTGAAATGTCTAGCAACCGTATAATTCTGGTCCTGATTTTTTATCGCTCTAATGTGCTGGAGCACCCTTTTGTGTCCTTGCAGTATTGTACTGCCGATGTATCTTAGACCGCAAGGGCACTCCAGCACATAGACCACATACTCAGATTGGCAATTGAGAGATAACTTGATAGGGCATTCTTGGTTGCTGAAAGGGGTTGTGTAAGTGGTTTTATTGCTGCCAAACTGACACGCTTTGCACACTTTACATTTATAAAACCCCTTTCTTTGGGATAGCCAAGAATTGGGGCTGGGACCGCTAGGGTCATTTTGCACCAGAATGTCTTTCATCGATTTGGCCCTGCTATATGTGATGGCCGGTTTTTTAGGGAGTAAATGGCCAATCATGGGGTCGCTTAAGACTAAAGGCCAATTTTTCATTATGAGCTTCCTCACCTGGTTCTCCTGTTTGTTAAATTTGAAAATAAATCTAAACACCTTGTCTTCCTCTTGTTTTTTGGAACCCTCTGTTGGGGTTGCAAGTTTTACTTGAGGTTTACACAGTAAACTTTCTCTGGTTCTAGACTTACTCTTTTCAATTGCTTTGTCTATACAGATAGTAGAATAGCCTCTTTCTTTGAATCTCATTTTGCTACTCTCTTGTGCTGTGATAAAATCACTGTCACAACTACAGATGCGTCTTAATCTTAGCATCTCACCGTAAGGAATACTGTTGATGAGATGTTTTGGGTGTGCGCTGCCCGCATGCAGTACTGCATTGCCGGCTGTGGATTTTCTGTGTAACTTTGTTTCCAATTTGTCGTTTCTCACAAACACCTGTACATCTAAAATATATACACTCACACACACAAAACTTCTTACAGACCCCAAGAATATATTTATATATATATATTCCACCACAATGACCGCTCGTCTGAAGCGGTCCAGCCGCACTCACTCCGTGAAACAGCCAGAAACACCAGTGAGTCCGCTTTCTTTAGTCGTTCCTTTTTATTGCAAACAATTAATTCAAGTGATGCAACACCCAACACAGGACGCCTACACATTTCAGCTTACGCCTTCAACTGGGCCAGTAGATATTATTATTATTAGCAATATTAAGCATTTATTGAGCTCCTGTCTACCCAAATCGGGCTTCCCAGTACTAGCCATCCCTACTGGAGACCTGACCAATTAAGCTAACAAGTAGGTTTTCAGTTGCTTTATAAAGCTTAACAGGTTGTCATTAAGTCCCAGACTAATGGGCAGAGAGTTCCATTGTTTTGGGGTCGGGTATGAAAAAGAACGGCCACCACCTCTGACCCTCTTAATTCTTGGAACTGTGACAATGCCTAACTTAGTTGACCTGAGTTCTCTGTTGGCCTTGTGAGGGTTGATGATGTGATGAAGAATCTGTGGGCCTGCTTTCTGTTTGGCACGATGAGCAATGCACAATGCCTTGAATTGAAATCTTTTGTTTCTTGGCAGCCAATGCAGAGTGGCAAGTGCTGGGCGAGTTGACTGGAACCTGGGGACACATAACAACCTTCGTGCTGCTGCCCTCTGTATGGCCTGCAGCTTGTTAATCACTGAAAGTAGACTGCCTAAAAGCAGAGAATTGCCATAATCCAGGCGCGATAGGATGAGTCCCTGTACCACTATTCTTCGTACCTCCATGGGGAGCCATTTGATCATTTTCCTCAATGCTTTGAGAAAACCAAAGCAAGTCGCTGCATCTTTTTTTAGCTTGTAGTGCCCTAGTAAGATGGCTGTCCAGAGTGGCGCCCAGAATTTTCACTTCTAGTTTAGAGGATAGACGATCTTCTAACGACAGAGGCCAGGTAAGTTGGTCCCATAAAGACATTCCAACAACCAAGACCTCTGTTTTCTCTCCAATTAATTTAAGGCAACTCACTGCCATCCATTTAGTGACTTGCTCTAAGCAACTGTTTAGTTTTTGGGATGTCAGAACATCATTGGGAACAATAATCTGGGCATCATCAGCATAAGATACCATAGTAAAACTAAAAGAGCATATAATGTCCAATAATGGATGAACGTACACACTGAAAAGTGAGGGGCTCAGGGAGGAGCCCTGCGGCACACCACACTTTAACCGAGGTATCTTGGAGCAAAATGGTCCTTCGCTGACTTGAAATATTCTATTAGTTAAAAAGGAAGATATCCACTACAACACATTGGCAGTGATGCCAACTTCTTTCAGTCTATGAACACGTATGGGGTGTGAGACAGTGTCAAAGGTTTCGCTTAAATCAAAAAGAATAAGCGCAGCCAATCCATCCTGATCCAAGACTTGTTGTAGGTCCTCTGTGGCCATTAGTAAAGCAGTTTCCATGCTTCAGCCTTGGCGAAAACCTGTTTGTGTAGGATGGAGAATGTTGTTCGCTTCCAGGAATTCAAAGAGATATCTATTGATTTCCTTCTTCGGAACTTTACTAGCACCTGGGAGCAATGAGATAGGTCGGCAATTATCTATCTCTTATGGGTTTAATGCAGGTTTTTTTTAGTAAAGGGCATATAATAGTGTGCTTCCATGAGTCCGGGACTACACCCCTGTCTAGAGAAGACATGTAAATCTCTGCCATAACTGTAAGAACAGCCCCTCCTCCTTTCAAGAGAATGTCTAGAGGAGCTGGGTCCAACGGGGAGCCTGATTTGACCTACCCTGCAATATCAAGGATATCTTTTTTCCCAATGGATGGAAACATGGCAAGCTCCGCATTAGATTTATTGATAATAGGCTCATCCAGAGTTCTGTTATTAGATTCACCTGCTCCTGACAGGGTGTTATAGATGAGGCTGACTTTTCTTAGGAAGTGGTTTGCCAGTGCCTCACAGCGCACTACTGAAGGGGATGGGGCCCGTCCCTAAAGCAGCAGGTTTTATGAAAGAATTCACAATAGTGTAGATTTCCTTGGAAGAATTTGCTGATTGCCTGATCCTGCTTGCAAAATTGTTCAGCCGGGCTCTTCAGATAGCATGTTGGTAGGTTTTCAATGCCTGTCTGTAAAACTGTTTATCAATGTCAGTATAGTTAGCCCTCCATTTCCTCATGCATCTTTTACATGCTTTCTTTAGCTCAGCTCTGTAGAAAACCACTGGGCTTTGTCACGAGGTTGGGACTTCTTACTTACTTTTAAAGGGACAAATATATCTAGGGTGGTGTTGATCCAATCAGTAAATGCAAGATATGAAGTAGAGACATCTCCATCTAACTCTGGAGCTGGGTTTTGCAACGTCATTTGCCACATATTCCGGTCCAGTTTGGACCATTTCCGGGGATACCCTGTTTTAAAGGGTATTTTGCTCCTGTTTTTGGGATACCAAAAGAAATTAAGAAATGGTCAGACTAACAGACTGGCAAAGGGGCATGCGTTTTCATATTTTGAATATTGTAAAAATGGGGCCCAATATATGGCCCTTGTTAAGTGTGAGGGACAGAATTAGCTGGGGAAGCTGGAGTGCTAATAGGTACAGACATAGGTTCGCTGGAGGTATACAGACTTTCTCTTCAAAGCAAAGATTTCAATCGCCTAAGAATGTGAAATTAACTTTTTGAAGTCTGTAAGAAGCTAGGATGTCTAGTATCATAGAAACAAACTCTGAAGCGGGCCCAGGAGGGCGATAAACAAGTATCCCTGAACAAGTGTAGGTGTGTGAGAATTTCATTGAGAAGGAAAGACTTTCACACCCTGGCTTAGAGCAGGAAACCTTCTAAATTCAAATTCATTTTTGTAAATAATTGCAACTTCTCCTCCAATCATATAGGCCCTATCATTTCTAATGATTATATATCCTAGGGGAAATGCTATTTTCTATACCTGGATTGCAGTCCTCTTTAAGCCAGGTTTCAGTCAGGGAGATGGCTGCCGGCTGTTTGTCCTCCAGAAGGATGAATACATCTGTTTTATGCTTAGGGATGGACCTACAGTTAATTAGAAGAATTTGCCAATGATGTCCCAATTGAATATGTGACGTTACAACGCGATCAAAATGATTGCGGTACATTACATCACAGTTTTTACAATGCAAGTCGTTACAACGACTTGCGCTGGAGGGCGCTGGATTTAGGAATAGTATGATTTACTATTCCAACACCAGTCTACGTACAGTAGGGAAGGTGTTGGAATAGTAAATCATACTATTCCTTAGGTTAGAGCGCCATCCAGCGCAAGTCGTTGTAACGACTTAAGTTGTAATACCCGCGATGTAAAGGCATTGCGATGCAATGCCCGCGTGGTAATGGATGTCTCTCGTCCCAATTTCATATATACATTCTTTGACCCTAAATACCTCTCTGGGTCAGATGGTCTCAAGGTAAAATGACATGTTGTACACTTACTGGTAGAAAGTAAGGGGTCCAGTGAGTATTGGCAGACTTGTTTGACCATACCAAGCAGACGGGCTCACATTCAGCATGCCAGTGGCATGCCTGCTGCGGTTTCTGCCCTCCAAAGCCCATTAAGTAGCATGAGAGCTAGACCGCTGACCAAAATGGCAGTGGCAAGTGTCTGACCGGCTCTAAACACAGCCCATGATCAGTAATGACCCAGAACCTCCAGGCAGACAGTAAAGCTTACCACTCCCACGAGGTGAATTTTAATCATATGAGTCCCCACCAATGTTCCCTCTAATTTATTTCCTTTGTGTGCGGCAGTGCAAGATCTCTGTGCGCTGCAGCCAGGGCTGTGTGCGCCAAGTATGGGAGTGCAGCCTGCGAGTATATAAATCCGTGGCAATTACCACTCAAAACTTTTGTTTGCAATGAGATATAGAACAAGTGCATTTCACACATATAGCTCTAATTAACAGAGTCTTGTGCCAGTTTTGCACTGTGGAGACAGATCATCATGACATTAATTGTTTATTCTAGTTGCACCTATACCCCAGGCTTGGAAAAGGACAAGACTCAGAAGGGAGCACCATTATAAGATTTTACTGAATATTCTTGATTGGAGCACTGATCATTTGATGGGGGATTGCTTGAAGACTATACAAGAGAATATATATTTAGCAAGTTGACAATTACATAACACAGTTACATTTTGATGTACAATGTAATGATTAATGTCTTTGCTAAGAGGAAGTGTGTGAAATTTGCCCATCTAGGCCAAACATAGACTGTGGGAAAGGGTGGCTCAGATGAGTCAAGTGCCATCACTAGATGTGTGACACATTTGCTTCTTACGTTGGTCCATGCCATTCTTCCAGTGCTGATAAATTATATCAAGGTCAACTTTGCTATTTAAGAAATAGGCCTTTGTCATCATCAGCATAACTAAGTGATTCTCCTCCAGTCTAGTTCTTGATTTAGACTTGATAGTGTTCAAGTGACTGAATCCTGGTTCACAGTCTGCACTTGATGACTGAATTGTTGGAACATGGCTGACAAGCCACATAATGCAAAGCCTGCTATTGATTGGGCATTCAAGAACGGCAGGTGGTATATGTCAATATCACTCAGCAAACCTGAGAAAGGAAAGATAAAATGTAGTTCTTGTATACATTTATCAGGATACTCAGTGAAAAAATATTGGAGCATTATCTCACATCCATTTCATTTTTTATAGATCTACTCAGAGACGTTTTAACCCATAGGCAAAGTGCGCTCTGGCCCAGGACCCCAGCTTTTATGGGGGCCCTCTGAGAGAGCCAGCTCGGTTCTGCAGAGAGTCTTGCTCTAGTGACCCTGAATAATTCTTACACAGAATGTAATGGACTCTCATACATCACCCCTATTCAAATTAAATTAAAGAAAAACGGTATTTGAAACAGACATTTTGCAGAGAAATTATGCGTTTATGTTTCATTCTTTCAGATCAAAGCAGAACCTCACATATTTATATGTCACAGATATTATCTGCAGTACTATTAGTGAAAACGCACCTCACTATCCCTAAATATTAGATGTAAACACATTTAGAATATGGACCAGTGAGTCTGTCCACTGTCAGTGGCCTGGCCAAATAGGGCATGAAAGAGCTGAAAACGGATCATAAATTCAAAGTTGTTCCGAACAGCGGCCCCCAAAATACGTTTGTCCCAGGGCCCCCAGAATTCGTATGATGTCCCTGCTGCCACCCTCTAAGAAGAGAGAAAGATGACGTATAGTGCTGTAGAAAACTAATGATTACTGCTGAGTTGGATACTGAACAGACATTCATGAGCAATTTGTGTGCTTGCTGATGTTAGTTGTGACAGGTGTTATTTCAATCTCTACATAACATCCTGTCTTTGTTTTAGCATCAAGAGTTACCACCAGACAAGTAGAGCACCATGTCATTTGGATACGGATGCATGTCTCTTTAGAAAGGGCCTTGCACAATCTCTTACTCTAGGACATCTTTATATGTTTTTATTTACTTAGTCTTGTGGCTGCTTCAAAACTCTCTGGGATGTATTATATATTAGTCTATTTATCAAGTTCAAGCTACCCGTTACTCATCTTGTTCAAAGTATCCTGGTGAAAACAGGTCAACTATTTCCAGTAGTTTAGTGGAGGGTCCTGTTTTTTGAGTGATGGTCTGAAGCCTCCATCAGTTTGTGGGTCCTATCAAAGTATCTAAGGTCAGTTATCTTGGTGCTCGAATGTGTTAGCAGCAGCTGTCTCTTCGATCTTAGACTCTACCAAAGTGACACAAATTGAAAGAGCTACATTGAGACTTGTAGTGTTAAAGTCAGACTTGCATAGTTGCTATCTGTGCATGCTTCTGTTAAAACCCAGGCTCCTGCAACAGGCGCAGAATAACCCCTGCTGATTCAAGCAGGGAGCACACATCACCTACTCACGGGTTGGTCCATTGCTTACATGTCATTAGCCTGGTCCTGGCCCAATGTTAGATCCACATTCATAGCATTCCGGAGGCCTTTCAAAGTAAAGCAGGTCTTAATTCCTGCATTTGTCTAATAAAATGGAAAACTATTTTAAGGGAATTACACTATTTGTGGTGATGTGCTACTTGATGATAGTTGAATACATTTGGGATTTTCCAACAGTAACTGTCGACACCCACCTAAACTGGGGCAGGCTTTTGTAATGGTCATTTTGAAACTGACAGAGAAGTTTGGGAAGAAACTAACTCTACCCTACTCATTGTTCACTCACACTCAGTTCTGTGATCTGAATGTTACACGTCTTTGTATCAGGCACATTAACCCTTTGCTCTACTTTAGGGTGAGCTGAAACTGCCACTAGACAAAACTCAGCTCTCTGTCCAGCAGGAGCATTAATCACCAGAGTTATATTCATAGCTGCCAAGGTTTCAGATTGCTATGTGTGACATTTTCATAATTTCAGTGTAATTATGAGTGACATTTCAATGACTATGAGTGACACTTTCTCACGAGCAAAATCAAGCAATGAAGATGAGGGACACATGTAAATATCAGAAATTACACCCATTTGAGCAACAAGAAACTACAGGAACATCTTAAAACTGCTGCAAAGCACCAGAAATGTTATCTCTGTCCATGTGGGACCTGGCCCAACAGGAAGGATCTGTGAGGCCCCAACATGAACAAGTTACACACGGAGGCAGATGCCTAAGTGTCACACTCTCAGCTGATTTGTGCGCAGACAGGCTGCCTAGCACCATTTTGCATTATCCAGTCACAGGCTGAGACCGGCGCAGTAATCTCCCATACAACATAGCCGACAGCTTATGATTATCAGAAACATGCTTTAAATTACCCCCGGCGGTTTTGAGAAATAAACCGCAAACGTAAAGGAGGAGACAGAAACACACACCTGGTCACAGCCCTAACCATGGCCGTCAGCCAGTTGCCCATTAGCTATTCTCAATCTTTTAGCACTAAAGTCACAAGGACAGTGACATTGCATACCATACTGTCGTGTTTTGAACATGATGTAGATTACAGGCTGTTCATTAAGACATCACATGCCATTAACTGCAGACTACATATGTATACGTTTGTAAAAGGTGGCGGGAGAGGGATGAGAAGGAAGAAGAGAAACAGGAGGAGGGAGAAGAGAGAGAGGGAAGGAGGGAGACAATGGGAGTAGGGAGAGGGTGAGAGGGAAGGAGGTAGATGAAAGGAGGAGAGAGTTGAGAGAGGGAAAGAGATAGAAAAAAGAAGGGGTATAGGTGAGATTGGAGGAGAGAGAGATGGACAAAAAGCTGAAATGGAAGTGGAAACACAAATGTGAGGCACTTGACATGGCTATTGCAGAAAGTAAATATAGCCAGAGGTTGATTTACAGATAAGATCTCCGTTATGGGATGGAAAACGAATGTGCTCTGGTACTTTTATTGCTGCATGACACTGCTGGACACCCAAGGAAATCTGTAGCACCTGCTATAAAACGAAAAGTTATTTTGAACACAGCACCTCCCACCCCACAAGGTCAGTGCCAGGAATGACTGCACCAAGTGCTAAAGCCGCACAGCAACAGAGCAATACCATAAAAAATCCGACATATGCATCATGTCATTTGAAACCCAAAAAACCATTTAAAAAGTAAAAAACTGCATTATTTACCCGAATCGAAGTCTGATCCTAAAACCCGGTTTCATTATTTAATTTTAGCAACCTCGAACATACCTGAATGTATAGCGGGTGTGGAAGGTAGGGAGGGGGTCACAGGGAGAGAGAAAACATGGCCTGCACTATAGGAACCGGCATGTTTACAGTGCATGTTATAAAAATGCTGGTGCAAAGCAGTGCGAACAGCTGTAGTTTGATAAGAAACGAAGAAATTATTGTTTCTTGTAACATTTACGTCAGGCGCGCAACGCCCATTGGGCTCAAAGGGCTTCAGCCCACCCTCCTCACCCCCTCGTGTGTGTCAGCCCGGCTGAGACAGCTTCCCGGGCACTCACACAGCCGCACCAGAGTACTTCACAGGTCTTTTAAAAGACCATTTACTTGTTAACGAGGCTTTGTTGTTCTTTCTCCTCTTCTTAGAGCCCCTGCATCTCCACTCTGCATATTGCTAGAAGACCGTACTTTTCATGGCGTTCCCATTTGAAATCCCGTGGCTGGTGAATGGTCTAAATCTCTTTGTAAGCAGAGACGTGCGCGCTTTGTAAGACTGTCTGCGTGCTTGGAAAAGACCCTGTGCACGCCCGCGCAGCTTACTGGGAACAATGCTCACAAGAGCAGCGGTTAAACAATAAAATGATACATACATACATTAGGGTTATCCAGAATTTCAATACTCAGTTCAGTACAGATACTTATTCAGGGTTGGAATCTATTCCTATTGGATAATCCCCACTTCAGTGTCGATGTTTCAACCCACAAACTAATTTCAGGGGGACCTCCTCAGGAGAAAAATCTGTCTGACATAACACCTCTTAGCTGTGCTTATCCTTCACATGTCAAGGCCTCACGATGGGCTCAACAAGGATCACCACTCACGAGTTATGGCTACAGCACAAAGCACCAATTGAATTGGTGAAAGTAACACAGCAACTTCCACTCATGCGGCTGCTCGTCTAAATCGTCTGAGTCCAATCACGATTGAGACCCACTGAGCCATTTGTTCCATGTTTCCAGTATACCCAGGTTCCCATCTCAGGCAGATTGGCATTTGGTCCTGTGTCTTTTTCTATATTTTAACTTTAAAAAAAAACAATGATTGAGGTTTAATAACATTAATTTGGAGTTCATTCTCACTAGCATAAAGAGTAGCAGAACACACAAAGTGACTTTTTTCTTCGATTGAGTTTGAGCCGAAAAGTAAGCCTGGGCGGTAAAATCCGTTCCGCTCGCGGAATTTGCGGATTTTTGGCAATTTTGCGTTCCGTGGCGAACGCGGATTAGCCGAAAAATCCGCGATCCGCGGCGTCGCAGATTTTTTCCCTTGTTCGCGCTTACAAAATGCGTTTTTGCGCGCGCGGTAGCGACTTACCGGGATCCCTGCGTTCGCCGACGAGTTTTCCGATCCGTTCGCGTGCGCCACGAGATTTTGGTAGCCGGACGCGTGATCCCGCGAGAGTATGCGATCGCGAGCATGTCATTCGGACGCGAACGGGCGGGACACGTGGAACCAAGATGGCCGCGCCCATGAGCGACCGCGTGGGCAAGTTCGCGATCGCGACGCTCGCGAGCACGCAAACAGCGTCCCCGAACTGGAGAAACACGTCGCGAACGGGCGGACCAAATAAATCCGCGTGTTCGCGGAACTATGCGGATCTCGCGGATTTCTCTTACCGGTTCGCGGAATTTGGCGTAACGCGGTTACGCAAATTCCGCCCAGGGTTACCGAAAAGGCAATTTTGCAGGTCTATATTAGCGGGTTCAGTGACACGTTATGCATTTTATGTGAAAGAATTCAACTTTATCCAGAAACCTGAGGAGAATCCACACATAGACACTACGTGAAGTAGGTACTAGAATACAGCCCCTACTTCAGCCCAATCAGCAGCAAGCCACCTTAATTTACAGACTCCTGTAGAAGATGTTCCACAGGAGTACCAGATTCATCTTGTAATTGTTCAATATATGCAAAAGCCCCATCAACACTGCAGGCGCCTCACTGGCTCGCTAGAGCCTAAAGAATGCAGTTTAAAGTCCCCACGAGTGGTGCACCAGCAGGCCAATGAAGAGCTTCCTTTCAGGTGGAGAGATTCTACCAGATTACATGCTGCTTTCTTTCTTCAAAGGTTCACTGTATGTTTAACCAATAGGAAAACAGGCAACATGATCTGACAGCACCTCGAGACACTCACGGGTGAAGCAGCCATGCTCTACAAATCCTGATTGATTGATTGCTTGACTTGCTTATTGTTTCGTGAACAAAGAAGGCCAGAATGGCAGCAGTTATAGCACCACTAGGGTGTATTTCTCACGGCTAGCTATTAAAATAATATCCTAACATCATGTGTTTATGAAGAGGGTGAAAACTTTCCTTTCAACAAAGTAATCCAGTGCTTTAAATGGAGATATAGAAGTGCAGGTACTCACTATTCAGAGTACATGTTTGCACCCCAGAAGTGCTGATACTCTCCAATTCAATGTATTGCAGCAGTGCTGAGAAGTGCAGGTACTCTTCCTTTCAAATTAAAGAAGTGCAGGTACCGGATAGTACCTGCCCATTTAAAGCACTGAATCCATCAGCATTGTCACAACACCTTGTAAACATCTGGTCCTCAAACCCAAAATTACTCCATTGAGTGAACAATACATTCTACAAAAAAACACATAACAAAACCAAGTAACATAACAGTAGCTCCGTTTGCATAGGAAAAGATTCATCTAATTATCTATCCATTTCCAATGTCAACACCAGTACAAACAATGCGCCTTGTCCAAGCCACATGGAGTCTCATGGCGATACTGTGCTTCATCATCCGATTTTTTCCCACTGATGTGTGCCTGTCAATCACATACAGGGTACCCGCCACTCCCTCCATCTGCTTCTGACTATAATGCTCACTGCATCCTCCATGTAACAGCAACCACACCTAAGCCATCTTCCAACAAAACCCTGTCATTTAGTGAAAGCAGTAAATGTTTGTTGTTGATTGCACAGTAGTAAAAGCCACTGCACACCATTCAGCACTTGGCAGGAGCCCTCAATAATGCAGTACGACACATGTACCATTAGCCCAGCCATGCTATAGTCCAAATTTGCAAGGTGCAGTCTCCAGTCATTTTACCTGAAATGCACAACTGGCAAGGTAACGAATCAGCTTATTTGTGGTGACAAGATATATCGAAGGCCTGGAAAATTGCCTCCTTTTTAAGAGTACAGAGAGCACCCAGCAGGTAAAATTACATTTTGCTGAGAACAACTAAAATCCTACTGCCCTTCTTGCTTAACACACACACTTTGAAACTGCAAAATAAATTGAGCATGGGAAATAGGAGACATTTAGGTCTTTTATGGCCTGCCTAACTCACACTGGGAAATAGACAAAGACCATCGAACCACCGCTCAGTATGCCAGTAAAATGTGTCTAATTAATTTATAATCTTTAATTGCACTGTTAGAAAGGAATGTGTTGCAGATGCAAGTGCAACTTGAGGAAGGTGTAAAGAACATCTACGGAAGTGGTACTGCAGGAGGCAACAAGGAAGAGGACACTGCAGGTGAGAAAGGGGCTCCCTCCAAGGAGCAGACCGGGCACTTTGGATGGAAAGGAAGGGAAACGGTGATCAGCAGTGCTTCATTTGTAAATAAATAAATAATAACTACAAGGGACCAAAGACTTACCTAGACTTCACCCCTTGTGCTTCAGAATGCTGGGGTTGCCACCCACCAAAGGAGCCCAATCCTGGCTAGGCATGTGTGCGACTCAGGAAGGTCACAGAATCTGCTGCCATAATAGATGCCTCGTCGTTGCTAAATATAGCATTCTTGATTCGGAATGTATCAATAAAAGTGGCAACAGGAGCAAAGGGCCCTTACAAAGCACAAGGTCTGTGGGAAAAGGACTCTCTTTCTGGCTGGCCTGTATTTGACTCCTCATAGGATAGGATAGGATGGCACTTGTAAAGCGCACTAGTACCCGGAGGTGTCAAGGCGCTATAGTAGACCAGTACGACACCAGCTGAGAGGACTCTTTCTTCAGCATCCTACACTTTCTGTCTCTTGCTTTTAACCTTGTATGTTCTTTTCATCACCGATGTCTCCCTTTGTTGCTGTTTCCCTTTCCTTACATCTTCCTTCTCCCATTTCTGCCTTTGTGTCTCTTCCTCTGGGCCAACATCTGATGATGGAAAAATAAGTCCTGGTCACTCTGGGAGAGTGAGTGTGGGATGGAGGAGGGTGGCCAAGGCTCCACCTACAACCACAGAACAAATTAATAGCAGGAGTAATTGAAAGGGTGGAGTCTCTCCCCGCCCCCCCACCCCCCCATAGGAGCAGTTAAATTCATACTACTATGCATCACTAACGCAGCCTGCACTTTCGTAACCTGCCCACTCACTGTATCGGAGCCGCCGATCTCAGATCAGCTCACCCGGACCTGCTCCAACAAAAACGACTGAAACATGGAGGCAGGTTTCTGGGAATAATAAAACCCAAAAACTTTGGAACCCTCGATCCCCAGCTTCGGGGCAGAGCCACAAAATCATCATGTTAAGAAAATACCGAGGCCCGGAGTTTTCAGGATGCCTTTTAACTCATCTAACTCGGAGAAATGAATGTCAAAAGCATACCAGATAGCGCTCTATGAAGTTTCATCGGTCAGGGACAAGGGAAGGCGCTCACCAGGTGACAACTATACCCCCTTTGGCACGAAAATATGATTAAATCATGTGAGAACAGGGAGTTGAGCTCAGAATAAACCCCCGATGCTTTTTGATTGTGTCGAAGCTGTTCTTAACTTCTAGCTCAAAGGCAGAAAAAGAGACAGGAGCATAGTGGAAACACGAGTTGCCCAGTATCAAGCAAGATTTCAATTAGGAGATCTGAGATTACCAGTTAGGTAACTGCAAAGCAGTGCGAACAGCTGTAGTTTGATAAGAAACGAAGAAATTATTGTTTCTTGTAACATTTACGTCAGGCGCGCAACGCCTATTGAGCTCAAAGGGCTTCAGCCCCCACTCACCCCTCGTGTGTGTCAGCCCGGCTGAGACAGCTTCCCGGGCACTCACACAGCCGCACCTGAGTACTTCACAGGTCTTTTAAAAGACCATTTACTTGTTAACGAGGCTTTGTTGTTCTTTCTCCCCTTCTTAGAGCCCCTGCATCTCCAATCTGCATATTGCTAGAAGACCGTACTTTTCATGACGTTCCCATTTGAAATCCCGTGGCTGGTGAATGGTCTAAATCTCTTTCTAAGCAGAGACGTGCGCGCTTTGTAAGACTGTCTGCGCGCTTGGAAAAGACCCTGTGCGCGCCCGCGCGAGCACGCAGCTTACTGGGAACAATGGTCCCCACTTAATGGCATGTGCAAATGTCCCAATATACATATAAGTAAAAGAATCCCAATGACGCAGCAGCCTAATAACCCACTGCTAATAGCTTAATAAATAGATTACCATAAAATGTCACTTTATCACTATAGGTAGTTATAGTTAGGGCCATATTTCCATAGGAAAAGCGTTTTTTGACTTGCCTATATCTTCGGAACCATTTGACGAATCCTCATGAATTTTGTTTTAAAAAGTGTGCCGTGATTCTTGTTGCGCAAGGAAAGGTTTGGGGTGATGTTTAAAGTGGGGACAGAGAAAAGGGGGGTCGATAAAAGTGTGTTTTCCATGTTAATTCCCATAGACTCTTTAGACACACCTGCAGGCCCAACTGCTGGATGCAATTACACTAAATCTGACAGAATGCTAGGATTTGGTCCACAGATTGTGCTTTTTATTATTTGGTGTAAATCTGTGCAGTAGTTGTTGAGAAATTTAAGGAAATCCAAATTTGGATATCTGCAATCGTGGATAATTCACAATGAATTAACAACGAATCTCAAATGCGTGCTCCAATAGGAATGCTGTGATTGGCTGGCCATAACCTGAGCAGAGAGCTGCGGCCACAATTTTAGATTATCAGGCCAGTCCCTGGGCCTGAAATCAAATGGCAGGACTTGGTATAAGGGGTCAGGTTGGATGCGTCCTGACCCATTGGAGGTATACTAGCATCTTTGAGGAACTCCACATGTTTACAATATGTCAGTAAACAGGGCTTTTTTTACGTGCAATATACGCAAATTCATCACGACTTCCAGCGTGGCCCCCATGTAATGTTGCAGTGAATTCTCTAATATCAGGAAAAAATGACTAAAAAAAAACCATTCACACACCCACTCTGACAATGATGCACCCACTCACAGAGCACTCAGAGAGTAATGCACCCAGTCACAGATCTACTCACAGATTCATGCAACCACTCACAGATCCACTAATACACTTACGTACCCACTGATAAACCCACTCAGGAATTTATCCACCCAGTCACAGACCTTCTCTGTGACTCATGCCCCCACTGACAGATTTACTCAAAGACTTATGACCCCACTCAAAGACCCACAGAGACACTCATGCACCCACTCAGAGATCCACTCAGATACTCACACACCGACTCACAGTTGCACTTAGAGACTCACACACCCACTCACAGACCCACTCAGGACTTATGCACCCACTGACAGTCAAACTCAGAGGCCCACACACTCACTCACAGATCCATTCAGAGACCTATGCACCAATTGAGAGACTTACTCAGATACTCACACACACAGTTGCAGGCCTACTCAGAGACTTATGCACCCATTCACAGACCCTTTAAGACACTCATGCACCTATTCACAAATCCACTGAGAGACCTATGCAACCACTCAGAGACCCACAAAGAGACTCATACATCTACTCAGACATTCAAGAGATACTGATGCACCCACTCACAGAAGGACTTAGAGCTTCATGCACCCACTCGCAGATGTACTCAAAGACTCATGCACCCACTGACAGATGCATTTAGAGACACACACACCCACTCCCATACCCACTAAGGACTCAGGCACCCACTGACAGTCCCACTCACAGGCTCATACACTCACTCAGAGACCAACTCCCAGACTTATGCACCCACTCACAGATCCACCCAGAGTTACATACAGGTGCTCACAGACCCACTAACACACTCATGCACCCACTCACAGACCCAATGATACACTTCTGCACCCATTCACAGATGCACTCAGAAAATCCATCCTGCCACTCACAGACCCACTCAGAGACTCATGCACTCACTCACAGATCCACTCAGATAATTATGCACCCACTCACAGATGTACATAGAGACTTACACACCCACTCACAGACCAACTCAGACATGCACCCACTCACAGACCCACTCAGAAACTTACGCATCCTGTCACATACCCCCTCGGAGACTCACACTGCCACTCACAGACCCAGAGACTAATACACCCACTCACAGACCCACTCAGATACTTATGTACCTACTCACAGGCCCAGTCAGACACTCTCGCACCCACTCACAGACCCACTTTGACACTTATAGATCCACTCACGGATCGACTCACACACTCACACACTCACACACCCAGTCCTTTCCCCTACTCAAACACTCATTCATGCTGTCAAAGACACATTCAAAGACTGATACATGTTTTTAAAAAGTTATTTAGATAGAAATGCATCTATTGTGTTGGTCACAATCCATTATATAGTTGTGAATTTTGAATGTGCTGGTGTCTAATGAATGTCAGGTTTTGTTTTGTGTATTCGCTGCATATTTGCGAAGATCACGGCTTCATCGCGAATATTATAAAAAGTTCATCAGAAATAGGGAAGCTCACAGAAGAGCCTTTGTGTTCATTGTGTGTATATGATAGCTACACAAAAGAGTGGATACAGAGTTTCAGGTTGCTGAGAAATGCTCTGTTACCTTCATCTGTGAAGTGAACGCCGTCACTTCTATAGATTTCATGCATGTCAAAACACAGGCTGTTGTAGATAGAGCCCATGTTATGGTCTCTGAGGCACGCAGAAACTGTTTTATAAACATGTTTTTTGACATTGTCAATCTGAATACAGAGTTGATTCCAAAGGCAGAGTTGATTTTTGCCTTTGGAATATGTTGGAACACATCAAGACAGTATGGAGGAAAAGTGCTGTTAATTGTGCAAAGGTATCCTTCATCAGGATTTCCAGCCCTACCGCAGTCAGTGTACCTAGGACATTGCCACCACAGTGCACAATCATGAGGTCAGGGGGTTTGGCATCCACAATGCTTTCAACCAAAGGCAGCAATTGATGCCATTTGAACCCTCTCCGGCCAATATAAGTAATGTCCACATTAGCCAAACCCAAATCCCTGTCAATACCACTCTTTCTAGCAGACTCTCTAGCCCAAAAGACATAGCTGTGGCCCACAAGCCACACTAAAACCATTTTGAAGTGAAACGGCTGTAGCAGACAGGAGAAGGCTGTAGCTGAATGAGACAGTTTGGAAAATGAAAGGCAGTTAAAATGGAGGTGTGCTCCTGGTTTAAAAAAAATACATACTTGATTGGATGTTGTGAATATGGATGAGAATAAAATCAGGCAGTGTCTTGAAAGATTAAGTAACTACATCTATGATTGACTGCAGTAAAACAAGAAAATGTAATGCAGGCTTGGATATGCTTTTTATTCTGTACATTAAACCGCACCTGTGTCATTTTGTAACTAGTATGGTCTTTCTAGAATGTGCTGTGAACTTGTGACATACTGGTTCTAGTGGGTTGCTATGGAGACTGTGCTAAGAGTGTATTGGGGGAAGGGTGTTAAAGAGAGAGTTCTCTGTTTTAAGAAATTAGAAGTCTTTAGACTGATTGTTGTGTAACAAGGGTTACACTTCCTAGTGAGGGCTTGCTCATAAAGTGTACTGTACTCCTCAAGTCCTAAAACTACCAAGCCAAATTTTTTGGGAGTCTCGTTTTTTCCACAAATTCATTGCGACGATTGTGACTAATTAGCGATTAAGCACAAATACCCTACCTAATTGGGCTTCTTTATAAAAGTGTATGAAAAGGTTAACACGTTTTTACACTTCCTGAGAGTATTGAGTCTATCGAATAACAGCAAAAAAAACAAATTCACCAGCAAACTCAATTTTCAGGTATGTGAATTAGATTGTATTTTGAGAAGAAAATTAATTGATTGAAAAGGCATAAGTGTATGTGGGGTTGATAAAAGTGAGTATTAGATATATAGAAAATGATTGATTGTACATGTGATGACCTATGAGTGGTAGTGTCAGTGTTTTTATATATTTATTATTAGGTGACTAAGGCACTTTCTGAGTGTGTGAGTATGTAACAGTTTGTCTGAGGTGCAAAGTAGCTGGGTAAGAAGATAGTTCCCAATGAGTTGGCCTGGAACTGAATATTGTACATGTGCTGTTTTAGTGCATGCTGTATTTGGTAGAAACAAAACTACTTGCTAAGGGTTAAACTTCTACTTAACAATGTATTAGAAAATGTGCAAAGCTTTACATGTATATACATGATATGCTGCTCATAAAGAATATGTTTCTTTGAACTCTGGAACTTGTAGTCCTATTTATTCCATTTTAAAGGAGGACTACAAGATCAGAATTGAAAGGAAAAAATATGCACTGCAAGTGTACATGACGCATGAACCTGTGAAACTTGACAGTTATGTATTGGATAGCCTTTAGGGTAGGTGTTGGTAAATTATAGAGCAGGTTTGTATGTTCTTAGATTGTAACACATACCCTTTAAACTATTACTGAGTTACATGTGTTGTCTGAGAGCGCTAAGCATAGATAAAAACGCAGGCCCTGATTCACAAGGGGCCTCCACACTCATGGCGGAGGCCCTGCGGTTGTGGCAGGTGGCCCACATTTGTGGCGAGAAATCAACATTGCAGTTTCACATTGCGGAGGCCCCGTCTCAAGTGTGGACCCTGCCTTGACTGTGGGGCCTCCACCATGAGTGTGGAGGTCCTTTGTGAATCGAGCCCGCAGTGTTTAAGGAAGGGTCAGGCCACTAGTGCAGACTGTCTGTGCACTCTCACTGCCAGGTTCACTTGGCATGTAGAAGACATTTATCAAGTTTTAACTCCACATTTTAGTACATATAACTCACCTCTCAGATACACTGTAGGTATGCTAGAAAGCACAGTGCTTTGTGCTTAAAAGATTGAGAAATGTCCTTTTGAATTTTAGTAAGTTACTGATGCACTTGCAGACCCCTGTGCCAAGCACTAGAGTATACTACTCATAATGCAACTGACATACATGTTTCCAAAGCATAGAGCCTCTATCTCAGACATTCAAAGAGTGACAAAGGGACTTTTTCATTCACTCTCATACTCAGAAGCTGCCTATATATGCACTAGTATTACAGGCACTTGCACAGACACCTACATACTCCTCTATTCCCTACGACAGGCACAGAGGTATTCGTCAGGCCACTTACATTTACATTTAGAGAGCCATTGAGGTACTAAAACAGACAGTCACATACCGGCACATTTACGTAAACATGTTTTAATACTTCTATAGTTGGGTTTCTACACTCACTCAGGGAACTAGTGACACAATCTCGTCATCCATCCAGATAAAAAGTTCTTTTAATATGGGTGAGGCCTAGTAGTGTAGGCCCAGGCTACTTACTGTCACTACCACCTTCACTTGGCATGTAAAACCTGTTTGTCAAGTCTTAATTCTACATTTCAGTACACATAACTAGCCTCTGAGATATGATGTAGGTATGCTATATACCGGCACGTTAACTTAAACATCTCATGGTACTATTATAGCTGGACTCCTACACTCACTCAAATATGAAGACAAGTAATGACATAACCTTGTCGTTCATCCAGATAAAAAGTCCTTTTAACATGGGAGATGCCTATCTCTATGCCAAGCACTAGATAGAGTATACCACCCATACTGCAACTGATATACATGTTTCCAAAGCACAGAGCCTCTCTCTCACTCAGTCACAGAGCGACAGAGGAACCTATATATATTCACTCACATACTCAGACCCTGCTTAAGTATGCAGTACTATCAAAGGCAGTTGGAGACACACCTACATACCTCTCTAATCCCTAACACAGGCACCTAGGTATTCGATCAGGCACATTTAGAGAACCATAGAGGTACTAAAACAGACAGTCACATACCGGCACATTTACGTAAACATGTTTTAAAACTGCTATAGTTGGGTTTCTACACTCACTCAGGGAACTAGTGGCACAATCTCGTCATCCATCCAGATAAAAAGTTATTTTAATATGGGTGAGGCCTAGTAGTGTAGACCCAGGCTACATACTGTCACTACCACCTTCACTTGGCATGTAAAACCTGTTTGTCAAGTCTTAATTCTACATTTCAGTACACATAACTAACCTCTGAGATATGATGTAGGTCTGCTGTATAGCAAGGATGCTTTGTGCCCACAGGATTGAGATGTGTCCTTTTGCCAAGCACTTCATAGAGTATATCACCCATAATGCAACTGACATACATGTTTCCAAAGCATAGTGTGTTTCTCTCACCCAGTCACAGAGTAATACAGGTACTTATACATTCACTCACATACTCAGAAACTGCTTATTTATGCAGTACTGTCAAAGGCAGTTACAGACACACCTGACTACCTATCTAATCTTTAGCACAAGCACTAAGGGGCTCTTTGCTAATTCTTTTACTATCCTGGGTGACTTTAATTACCTCCTGGAAGTACTCACCGACCCTGATACAGTAGCCCTGATAGATATGATGAGTGATGTTGACTTAAAACAACACGTGAATGGTCCCACCCATGTAGCAGGCCATACTTTGGATGGGATTTTCTCTAACCATCCACAGTTAACCTGCAAGGGGCTGTTGCCACTTGTCTGGACAGATCATGCAGCAATCCAGTTTGAGTTGGCCCTTCCAGATCAACATGATAGCAGGGGGGGCCCTAAAAGTCTGGTAGAAATAAGAGCATGGAATAAAATGAAGGCAACAGAACTAGAAGATCTACTTATAGCAACCGCCCGCCTGCTGCGGACAGAGGTGGAGGAGGCCACTAGGTGGCATACGAATTGGGTAGAGAGAGCCTGCAAAAACCTAGCCACAGTGAAAAATTTGTACTCCAAATGATCCCAACCTACCGCTCTGTAGTACACTGAGGAACTAAGGAAGCAAAAACTCGACTGTAAGCGTCAAGAACGCAATTACAGGATAGAATATAAGGAAGAAGAAAAAGGACTATATAAACAAAGTCTCATTGTCTATAAGCAACTATTATTTAACACAAAAAGAGCATTTTTTGCAGACCAAACTAATTCAGCGAAGTCTTCAACAAAAGAACTGTTTAGGACTGTATCAAGATTTGTTTCCCCCTGCCCACCCAAAATTCAATTGAGTCTGGAGCTATGTGAGGAAATTGCCACTTTCTTCCTAAAAAAGGTGGAGCTCATCTTTTTGTCTTTTAACTTCGTCCCACTGGGAGGGACGGATGTTCCAATTGCCAGGATTAAACCAGTAATTGACCCCCCTCCCACCTTGGATAAGTTTGCCCCCCTGTCAATAAATGATATACTTACGCTTCTGGCATCGGTTAAATCAGGCTCTCCTTACGATCCTTGCCCAGTCTCTGTAATCAAATTAGTCCCCAAACCTATTGCCACATCCCTTACCCTCTTGTATAATGCTATGTTTGAATCAGGGCATTTCCCTAAAACATGGAAGCTGGCATCAATACTTCCATTGCTGAAAAAGCACAATTTGGATCCTAAGGATCCCAATAACTTTCGACCAGTTTCCCGCCTTCCATTGCTGGCAAAACTGGTTGAGAAAGCAATGAACTCTCAGCTTAGTGCCTTTCTCCTTGCAAACCATAAGCTGGATCCTACTCAATATGGATTCAGAGAAGGACACAGCACAGAGTCGGCACTCATAAAATCTACAGAAGAAATTAGGGAAGCCCTAGATCAGGGAGGCAATGCAGCAATGATTATGTTGGATCTCTCTGCGGCCTTCGACATGGTCCATCAAGATCTCTTGATGGATCGTTCATCGGCATGTGGGGTTCAGGGCAAAGCACGGAAGTTACTAAAAGCCTTTCTAACTGACAGAACACAAATTGTGTCCTTGGATGAATTTCAGTCAAAACCTTTCTCCCTGCCTTGTGGAGTACCGCAGGGGTCATCCCTTAGCCCCACTCTTTTTAATGTTTATGTATCATCCCTGGCTACCTTGATCAGATCGTTCGGCTTTTATCTTACCACCTATGTGGATGATACGCAAATTGTTGTGTCTCTGCTTCCAGGACAAGAACTAAAAAAAGAGTAAATGGTTTCACGACTGTATGAAATCAGTTAAGACGTGGATGACTCAGAATTGCCTGTAGCTTAATTCAGGCAAGACGGAGGTCACAATATTTGAAAACAATCCCAAGTTCTGGACTCCCAACTGGTGGCCGGAAGAACTAGGCACCCTCGCTAAACCCACTAGGAAAGCTAAGAATCTGGGAGTCATAATTGACAATGAACTAAACTTTGGCGATCAGATAAATGCCGTTGCTTCAGCCACCTTTCATTGTCTTAGAATGATCAAGAAAATAATCCCTCTCCTGCCAGTAGAGAGTCAACGTACAGTCATCACATCTCTCATTCTATCGAGGCTGGACTACTGTAACGGCATCTATCTGAATATTCAAGAACGATATCTAAATAAAGTCCAAATCTTACAAAACACGGCAGCAAGACTGCTCACTGGCATACCTACATTTATTTCTGTTTCTAAGGAAATAAAAAGATTGCATTGGCTACCAGTCAGAAAACGGGTATGTTTTAATTCCTTATGCTTAATAACAACAAAAGAGCGAGAAAAGAGGGAAATTACTGGGGCAGCACGAGGAGAAACCTCTTTATTTCAAAGAACCCTCACTCACCAACCTAGTTGGTGACATGCTTCATCATTGGGTTCCCACCAGAGGGACCGAGTGTCCCCCTGGTGTGCTACGACGCCTAAAATTACAGCGGAGCGGGTTTTTTTGGGGGGTAGTGTAAGTGTAGGGGTAGTGCAGGTTAAAAGATCGCTGGTTATTTCCCAAGGTAATTTTAATGGTGGAGAACCAGTGATCGTTTAAAACCAGTGAGACGGACTCGAGCTGGCTGGTTAGGTAAACCAGGAGAGTCCGATTTAAACAATAACGTGAAAGTTGGTCAACATGTTTCTGCTTATGGATGCATTTTTAGCTAAGCATTCTTCAGGACCAGAAACCCCATGGTGGTATACGCATGCTAAGGCGTATCCTAACCTATGGGGGGTGTGCGCAAGGTAAAACTCACGGTTTCACCAATGCGGCCTTGTGGGATTTCCAAAGAGCCGCTGTACTGTGAAGGCATTAATGGCTTCACTTCATGGGTTCCGGGAGGGGGTAAAGCTACTTTTTGTATGGAGCTCTCCCTCTAAAGACCTGCCTGTTGCCTGCCGTGGACCCGAATATGCACCATGTTCAAGGCCCTTCAAGGAACAGGACAAGAATATCTGAAGCGACGGCTTCAATGGTATACTCCTAAAAGAACGCTCCGCTCCTTAGGAGCTAAGAAGGGGACAGTACCCCCATTGAAAAAGCCACGTGGGGAGGGAGAAGTTTTATCACCGGTGCCTCTAGGGCCTGGAACGAACTCCCCTTCCATCTTAGAACTGCCACTGATCTTATGGCATTTAGGAAGGGACTAAAAACCTGGCTTTTTAATATGTAGCATCTCCATAATAACCTGTGCTCATAGGGGAAGCAGCCAGCGCCAGGACACCTTCGAATAACCGTTGCGCTTTAGAAATATAACAAATAAATAATTAAGGTATTTATCAGGGCACTTACATACACATTTAGAGAGCCATTGAGGTACTAAAACAGACAGACACATACCAGCACCTTTACATAAACATGTTATAGCACTGCTGTAGGTTAGTTTCTACGTTCAGTCAGCTATGTAGGCAACTAGTGACACAAGCACATCATCCATCCAGACAAACACTCTTTTTAACATGGGTGAGGCCTACTAGTGAAGACTCAGGCTACGCACTGTCACTGTCTCCTTCATTTGGCATATAAAACCTGTTTGTCAAGTTTTAAATCTATATTTCAGTAGACATAACTAACCTCTGAGAGATGCTGTAGGTATGCTATAAGGCAAGGTTGCTTTCTGCTCACAGGCTTGAGATATGTTCTTTTTAGTTTTTTATAAGTTTCTGATGCATGTGCAGATCTCTATGCCAAGTACTAACATAGAGAATACTAACCATAATGCAAGTGACATACATGTTTCCAATGTATACAGCATCTCACAGACCAATAGAAGGAGTTATACATTCACTCATATACTTAGTAACTGTTTATGTATGCAGGAACATAGCTCTGTATTCCCTTGCACAGGTTCCGTGTCACAAACATACATATTTAGAGACCTATATTTTAAAAAGACTACTGTTTATTTTAGTAGGTGAATACTTAAAATGTGTACTCTTATACTACATAATGAAAATATGAACATACTTATTTTTTTCTTTTTAGGCATCAATTTCTACCTAAAAGCAGACAGCTACAATGCCATTAAAAAGTCAGAAGAATGAAACAGAAGCAAGGATACCATCTCCTTAGAACTGAGAAACAAAAGGGTCAAATGCGGACAAAGTGGTGAAAAAGAAAAAAAGCTGCTGTTAAGAGAACAAAAACAATCCTTATAATTCTAAGCAGAGAACTTGAAAGACAGCAAAATCAAGTAAATAAAAACAAAGTTTGAGAAAGGGGTAAAAGTGCATAATATGAACATTAAAAAATCCAATGAAAAAACAGAGAGTTTAACCAAGAGACAGAAGCAGTTTAAGGAAATCAGAATTAGAATGTTCAGTATTAGACTAATTCAGAATCTAAGTAGAGCTATGAAGAAGTACAAAAGAAGAAGAGAAGCAGTGAGATGAAAGGAACATGTTAAGAGTATAGTTGATAACGCTTTCGCTCTGAAGAGGAAGCTGTTTATTTTGATTCTGAACAGAATGAAGACACTGGATAAATTAATGCTGTGTATGAGGAGAAGAAGCCAAAAGAAAAGACTTGTCATTAGAACTAACTTTTCCAAAGTGTTCAGTGGTGGATGGAGACATACTTCTAGTATTGAAACTTTCTTTAATGAAGAAAGCTACTTCCAAAAGAACATGTTAGTGCATTCAGTTAAAGAATGTGGATGATGTTATGAGACGAGAGATGGTACTCCTATTCCTAAAGAAGTGATAGTAGCTAGAGATGTAGAGGAAGCCATAGCTGAAGAGGTAGAGGGAAGGCGTATACAGGCCCTTGTATATAAATTGAATTGTAGCAGTATTTGCAGTATTCAGCAAGAATCAAATGATATATTGAGAGATTTCCTATGAAAGTTCCCCTGCAAAAGTCTGAAAAAAAATTGGGAGTTTGCAAGTATTAGATCCATGTAAAGTCAAGAAGTATACTAATATACAGGGACAATCACAAGCATGCCTATCAAAGAAAGTGTGCCAAAGCACCTTTCATTGTTTCAAAATGTTAGCTGTACATCATTTAAAAATGCAAAGATTAGTTAGGAGAAATGAATGATGTTCTTTTGCATGGTACAGTGGCAGAGCTAGAAAAGGTATGTGATGAAGTCCAGCTTTGCTTCTTTAGTACTCAAAAGGAGTGTAGGGAAAAGGATGACTTAGTATCTGTAGGTGTAGCAGAACAGGCGACAAGTTACTGTGATAACTTTGAAAAAGCGATTACAAAGCTTAACACAGTCTGTTCAGAGATCCTGAAATGTGTTGGTATATGTTGTCAATGTACTCACTACAAGAGCCAAACTCGTTATGTTACTGTGCCTACAAAAACTAAGAACAGAGATAAGTGGTGAGAATTTGCAGCTTATTTATTTTTAGAATAACGCTTTGAGTCTTCCACATGACAAATTATATGTAAGTATTGTTATGATAAGTTGGAGGATAATAAAATGCCTGATAGATCAGTCCATAACAAGTTAGAACTAGTTGCAATTCAACAAGAACTTCAGGATCTAAATGTGTATGAATCAATTCTCATACAGTCTACACATCCATTTCAAGCTATAGTGTGTCTGAAGCCAAAAACAGGAGAGTTACCTTCAACTGATTTACAAGAAGCACTTAAAGATAGAGTTGTGCACCTGCCATTAGATTTCAAGCAGAATATTGAAACTGTAGGGGTGCAGAGAGATTTGGAAGAAACACTTATTATTCTAGTCAATTGTGTCCTTACCAAGAGTCACAAAATATGGCAGGAGTTAGTGGATGACAGTAAAGTAAAGAAAGCATTATTATATTTGGTGCAAAATAATATTTATTATGAAAATGCAGATGCTCTTCAAGATATAACACATATGGAGGGTGACACATTGCCATCAAGAGGCCAGATTGAAAACGTAGATCGATACCGATCTGAAGAAATGTATTAACACTACAGTATCTACCCTCTGCATTCTAAAGAGATTAGTGTTGATGCTATTGATCTCTTTCAAATGAAAGAAGCAAGAGGAGCTCCCTTGAGTATATGGGAGATTGGTTTTGACGCTCAATGTTTTCCCCATCTCTTCTCCACTTGAATTGGTGGTAGGTATGATTACAGGTCTGTGCAGATACCAGCAGCCGAGTACAAATCAACTAGACTATACTCAGAGGATCCTAGATTTTACCAGTGTCTTCCCTATATATTTCATATTTTATTTGAGAGCTATTTCTCAGGCCTATCATGTGCAATAAACTACATTCTCAAGACAGAAGTGGATCTACAAAATATCACAGCAAGGGAATTCGTTGACTAAGTTCAAGTAAAAAGATGAAAAACCGGAATACAACTTGATTAATTTATTGGCGTGCCAAGGTGCCACCAATGAATAGTGGTATTTTCATCATGGTGAGCTGAAATGCATGTTGAGAAACCTATGACCACCTACTTGGCTTCTAACACTCAGTTGTGCTGATTATGCATGAGATGACCTGCTTGAATTCTTGCGAGAAGCAAACATAAACATAAAAGACATCAATCTGAAGACACCAGGACAAATTTGCTCTCTGGACCCTTCAAATGTTTGCAGATATTTTAACCACAGGTTTCAAGCGATGGTGGCTTTCATGTGCAGCAAAACTGATCCTCCTCTTGGCCAAGAAACTGATTTCTTTTGGTGCAAAGAGTACCAAGCTAGAGGTCCTCCCCATATTGACATGGTGTTATGGGTAAAAGATGCCCCAAAATATGGAACAGACACTGATGAGTCTTTCTTGTCTTTCATACAACACTATGTGATATGCGCCATCCCAAAAGACTGTACTGACAAGGGTTTGAGACAACAAGATCTACGGTTTCAAACTCATAGATGTGGGAAGTACTGTTGTCGAAAATACAGATGCAAAGGAAAATTTTACACAAGATGTCGTTTTGGATTTCACCGATCTCTCTGAAGGAAGAGTCAACAGTTACTTGTCTGCAGTCAGACATACCCTGACACGGAAATCAACTAATAATACATACAACCTGAGAAGAACAGAAGCTTCCTAGTATAGCAATGAATACAACCCTGTGATTCTGAAGATGTGGAATGCAAATAAGGATCTACAATTTGTTGAAGACAACTCCATCGCTGCTGCTCGCTATGTGACTTCATATATAACAAAATCAGAGAAAACAGAGATGAAAGAGATGTGGGAGGAGATTTCTGCAGAAAAGAGTCTTCCCAAGAAATTCTACAGTTTCAATTTGAAAATGCTTTCCTACAGTGAAATAGGATCCTAAGAAGACTCGGACAGGTTGAGCTTGGCTAGTTTGTTCTCCAAGTCAAGAAGAATTGTGTGGGTAAGCCGAGGCCTTGCAAGCAATGGAAATAGAGTATTAAATTCTTTCCCAGAAGTACAGTACCTTGCAGAATTTGATCCCAAAAGTAGAGACATTCTGAAAACTAACAGACTGGATACATACTGCCCAAGAAGGAGTTTTCATCTTCAAAATATTTCTCTCTATGAAGGACTTCCGCACTATACATATAGAAGTAATGTAACTGAAAACATGGAAGATATGAAGTACTTGGATGTGATGGTTGTTTGGTGAGGCACAACAAAGGGAATCTAACTAACCACCAAAAATGTGTCAAACCCCAGAGAGAAGAGAGTTTTTCTACTTGGCATTTTTGCAGTTGTTCAAGCCATGGAGTGCTGAATCAGATTTACTTGGACACTATGACTGTTATTAAGACTCTTTTAATGCTGTGAAAGACAGCATTGAGTGCTTAGTCTTTCCAACCTCCCTGCAAATGTTGAAAGATGACATTGAACAAGAAGAAACCATTGCTGCTGACATAGCGAAGGAGAGTTAAAAAGCAGCCAAAGTTCTGCACCAGCAAGTCAAAATACTCTTGGAGAACCAATTATTCAAACTGAAGCAGCTATAGCTATGAGTGAGGTAGAGACTGCAGTGCAGGAAGCAAGAGAAGAAACTGTGCATTTCGAACACTAAGGGCCCGATTCTGATCCCGGTCAGAAACCGTTCCGACCGACACAGACCGGGACTGTATTCCGACTGACACGTACACGCGTTGTACGACCGGCGTAGTACGATGCAATGCGTGTGAGATACAACCGACTCGCACGGAGCACAATCCGTACGACCGACACATACGGAAACCAGTGAATCGGCCGTAAAAAGAGCCCAATGCGACCGACTCGTACGCGAACGCTGCAACATAGCCTAGCATCAGTGCGACGCAACATACTTGTACGCGACCGATGCTACCTAGCCTAGCATCCGCGCGACGCGACAGACTCGTACACGAACGATGCTACATAGCATAACGTGAGTGTGACAGACTCGGACAACCCTGCAAATCCTGAGAAAAGCATCCGTCGCGGTCAACTGAACGTCTCCGTCATGCTCAACTGAAGCCAACAGAAACAGACTAAAGAAGCATTGTCAAAGAAAAAAAAAATCCCAAGTCATGTAAGACACACCCACAACTCCACCTACATAAAGGCCCAAAATCCTAACCATGATCCTTTGCAAATTCCACAGAACAGCCTGCAGAGAACACTACCACACTGCACTGAGAGACACACTCACAACTCACCCACCACACAACCTTTACACCACTAGCACCTCTCTAAAAGCACACTCACAAACACACAGCTTCACTTACACTCACTCACCCTCATTTTCACACTCACACACACATCCATCTCCACCACCACACATCACCATGCCCCCAAAGAAGAATCTAAAGTTCACAGATAGTGAGTTGGAAGTCATGGTAGATGAAATTCTCAGAGTAGAGCCACAGTTATTTGGCACATTGGTCCAACAGACCCCCATGTCCCAGAAAACCAAGATGTGGGAGAGGATTGTCAACAAGGTGAACGCACAAGCACCTTGCCTGCGCACAATGGACGACATCAGGAACAGGTACTATGATGTGCAAAGGAGGGTCAAGAAGCTGATTGGCAGAGACCATGCCCTGAGCCAGCAGACCGGCGGTGGCCCTCCTGCAAAACCTACGCACTTCACTTCCTGGGAGGAGAAGGTGCGGGCCATCCTCCCACCGGAGGGCATCCATGGATTATCAGGAATACCAGAGCCTTGTGAGCACATAAACTGGTCAAAAGTGTGAGGCAATACACACCCACAGACATCACTGTCAGGGGGTCAGTGAAACCATTCACTGTTAGCAAAGCCATATCAACCCAAAGCTAAATATCCTGTGATGTGTATGCCAATTAGATAAACACAATACCTGCAATCTCAGAGTAACATGTAACTATGTCATAACATGTACAAACTTAGTAACAAATACAGCAAGGCTTTGGCTCAAAACACCAACAAATACTGTCAGCCACCTTGCCAGCACAGTTCCACTCACTCCCAGGGAAGCAGAGTCACAGGAAGAAAGGTTGGGTTTGCTGGGAAGGTGGGTGTAGCCAAAAGCATGATGGGAGTCGTAGTCCCAGTCAACAGTCCTCCTCCCACATCACCCAGGAACACCACCATGCACCATGCTCACCTCACAGGGAGTGGAAAAGTACTGCCAAGATGGCTGACACTGGCCTCTGGTGTAGGGAGCACAAGGCCCTGTTGGGAGAGTCATGCTCAAACAAACACCAGGACACCACTGTCAGACATCTTGCCAGCACTGCATCACTCACTCACAGGGAAGCTGCGTCACAGGAAGGAAAGTATGGTTTGCTGGGAAGGTGGGTGTAGCCAAAAGCATGATGGGAGTCATAGTCACAGTCAACAGTCCTCCTCCCATATGGCCCAGGAACACCACCATGCACCATGCTCACCTCACAGGGAGTGGAAAAGTACTGCCAAGATGGCTGACACTGGCCTCTGGTGTAGGGAGCACAAGGCCCTGGTGGGAGAGTCATGCTCAAACAAACACCAGGACACCACTGTCACACATCTTGCCAGCACTGCATCACTCACTCACAGGGAAGCTGCATCACAGGAAGGAAAGTATGGTTTGCTGGGAAGGTGGGTGTAGCCAAAAGCATGATGGGAGTTGTAGTCACAGTCAACAGTCCTCCTCCCACATGGCCCAGGAATACCACCATGCATCATGCTCACCTCACAGGGAGTGGAAAAGTACTGCCAAGATGGCTGACACTGGCCTCTGGTGTAGGGAGCACAAGGCCCTGTTGGGAGTTGTGCATAAACACACACCAGGACACCACTGTCAGACACCTTGAACGTAAACTTTGACTCCCTGTAATGGAAGCATGGTTCATGGGGGATTATCTGGACTCTGGGGGAGGAGGAGGTTCTTCAATGACTCCAACTGCTAGCAAGGCCTGCTCTACACACACCTTCTCAGAAAGAACAAATTGCACTCTTCTGGCTAGTCAGTTCATGACAGTGAAAGTAAATGCCCTGGGGCTGATGTATGAATTGGCCACAAGTCACACCTAGGCACTGGCACTCTCACACATGTTCACACTCTCAGCCATCTTAACTGTACATTTCAATTCACTGTCTGGGGATGCATTGTCCCAGGGGCGCACCCTGGGCTGGCTGTGAAGGTGTGTGGCGTACAGGACAAGTGGCGAGATACAGACATAGCACACATCAATACACACACGAAGCTACATATACATCATTGACGAGGGATACCTGACAGTGAATGGAATGGCCACAGAAAGATAGCGGACACTGTTGCAAGGTGTCATTTACACAAAGCGCTGCAGTGAGCTGCATTTCAACTCCTACATCATGCAGCGTTCTCAGCATCCATGCCACTACACTCCCCTCACTGTCATTGACACTTTCCACACAAGGAGTAATCTGGACTGGTTTGGAGGAGGCGTACAACTTCCAGCACCATAACACAAACACACAAACCTCGGGACCTCACTGTAATCAGCATGGAAAAGCACGAAAGCAGCCTTGCCTGACTCCTCTTTCCATGGAGGACATGGACAAGATAAATGACGTCATCACGTACAAACCTCAGCAGCAACCTCATTTGCATTGGTAACACAATCACATGAGTGCAATGAGATGAGAACTAGGAACACATACACCCAAAAAGTAGCTCGCAATTCATCACAGAAAGACCGGACTGTGACTATGATGTGTGACACACCAATGTGACGGTAAAATAAATGCACAAATGGCAGCACACATACACAAATCCGGCCACACGTTGTAAGAGGAAGTGCACGTATGTCATTGGGAAAGCACAAATGTAGAAAAAAAATACACACCTGTGTCTGGCCCAAGGTGGCACTTGAGTTTCAATGGCCATGTACAGTCAATGAATCAATACATGAGTTTCTCATGCACAAAGCTCTACGTGCTCATCAAAACGCTTCACGTTGTAATTACAATGTCTTTAACCAATATAGGCCTCTGTCTGTGACAATTGAGGACAATGCAATGTACATACACTCATCATGAAGTACAATAGCAACTGTAATGTGTGTGATCCGTTGATGTGTGCAAAACCACAACATACATTGTGTGTTTCTCCTACCCACAGGGCCTGCTGGGAACGCTGCAGGAACAGAACAAGAATCCCAGTCACAGACTCTGGTTGACCCTGAGCTCTCCGGTGTGGATGTTTCTCAGTCCTCTTCGGACGACGATGAATGACCTGGTCCCTACGGTGTGGATCGGCATGCAGCACCAGCACCCCCTGAGACCACTCTTGCTACATCTGCCAACACCCAGATGACCTCTACCAACACGGACAGACCAAGGCAAGGGAACACCGACGGCACAGCTACACAGGGCACTCTGGAGTTGGCGGACAACAACACCACTGTCAACAGTGAAGGAGGCTCAGTGTTGTCTGTGCCTGCAATGGCAGGTCCTAATCGTGTGGGTAGGGGTGCTGTGAGGGTGCGCGGGGTGAGGTCTTGTCCTGAAGATGGTACTGCTGCGCAAGATGACCCACAGTTAGGACGCATCATAAATGCATACCGAGAATGCACCGGAGACTTTGGCCAGGTAGTTGGGATCCTCAAGGACATACAACATCAGCAGGCTGCCCATTTTTCCAAAATGGACTCCCACATGTCCAGGATGGACTCCCACATGTCCAGGGTGGAGACCCACATGTCCAGGATGGAGTCCAAAATGGATAAAAGGGATGACCTCACTGCGGTGCACAGGGACATGCTCACATGCCTCCGCCAGATTGCTGACAACATGACCACACCTCCCTGTGTGCCCACTACATCTGTTGCCACAACACCTGCAACTGCCACAGGGAGGAATGAGGAGTCTGGCGCAGAGTCCCCAGCACTGCTGCAGCCTGCACCCGAGGGTCCCCCTGAAAAGAAGAGGGGACGTCCGAAGAAGGGCAATTGAGAGACAGATGGCCATGCATACCCCCCAGGAAGTGAACACCTGCTCCTGATATCCTCCATTGTGTGCAAAGCGTACACCTTGTTCACTGACATGGAACACTCCCACATGGGCTGGAGGGTCTAAGTTGGAACAATGACTCAAATGACTGTGGACTTGGCTCTGAAAATTTAATCTACCAACACCAACAACTCCTCTGTGAACTTTGGATTGATATCACACTGTTTAGCACTATCAATTTTGTGTACTGTTTGACATATAAATTTAATCATGATCACACAATACTTGCCTCTGTGGTGAATTAAAATTGGTTTGTGACAGAGATGATGACCTGCTAAGCAAATACTGTTCAGGAAAACAACTACAGCAATTAAAACACAGTCTTGTGAGTAATGGAGATGTGACACATATGAGAGATCCACGCTGCAAGGTCAACACAACAAAAAATTCCCAGGCCACACATACTCATTGCCTCCACTATTGTGAACTGAAAAGACACCAAAATGCACATACACCAAACTCATTCAGAGAAAGTGGCAATCACGCAACAGGTACAGTATGCCAAGGAATGTTTATTGTGTGTATACAGACGAGGCACCCCCCAATGTGGAGTACAGGTTTATTACACAATAACACCATGTCGCCTCAACAACAGATGCAAGGTAACCGCATCGTGACAATGCGCACAGAGCAACCAAGAGGGTCAGAAATGTCAGCACTGGGTTGTGTGGCACCGCATCCGGTTTCAAAGAAAAGTTGCACTCTGTAACAGCATTGTGTGTTCTGGAGGTCAAATAACACCAGACAACAGCCAAAGGAGCCTGTGAAGGACAGACAGAGAACAGTATTGAAATACCTGAATATCTGCATACATCTCCAACACACATTCCATAAACAAGTCACATTATTCGTGGCAACAACCTAGGACACATGTCAACACTGTAATGGAGAACATACTAACTCAACGGACACATAACTGCAAGGATCATGTCAAGTAGCATGCAGTCACACGTACGCAGAGACATTGCACTTCATGCATGTCAGGCAAAGAAAAGAGCTGAGTCAACTCATCACTGTATACTCACAATCATGAGAAAAAGTTGTTGATGAGCTGGCTCCGAACATCACCCTCACCCTCATCATCACTAGCAACATGACCCAGGGCTGGATCCTCCCCTGCTGGAGGATGCTGGTCGTCATCATCTTGGATGAGAGGCAGCTCTTCCCTCACTGCCAGGTTGTGTAGCATGCAACACACAATGATGATATTGGAAGGCCCCTCCTGTCCGGTCCAGGCAGTGGAATCTGCTTTTCAGTAGTCCAAATGTCCGCTCTATCACTCGCCTAGTACACCCATGTGTCTCATTATAACGTATCTCAGCAGGGGTAACAGGGTTCCTGAGTGGTGTCAGCAACCACGGCATGTTGGGGTATCCGGAGTCACCTACATACAAACAAAGAAACATATCATGGTTCTGAGAAGATGGATACAAAAAGTACACAAGGTAAGCAGACATTATACACCAACAAGCCAGGCACGCTGGTTTTGCAGCTGGGACATCATCTGTGGGATCCTACTATTCCTCATGATGTATGCGTCGTGTGCGGATCCGGGGAAACGTGCACAGACATGTGAGATTGTCATGTCAGGCAGACATACCACCAGGGCATTGATGGAGTGAAAATGTTTATGATTTCTGTATGTCTGTTCATTTGCTTGTGGTGGTACCAAAGCCACATGTGTCCCATCTATGGAGGCAATGACATTTGGCATCCCTCCCAGAGCATAAAAGTCACTCTTGATATCAGTAAATTGTCGTGGATCTGGGAATTTGATGTACCGGTTCAGCAAAATCAACATAGCCTCCAAAACATCACGTAGCATATGGCTAAACATTGTCTGGGACATCCCACCAGTAATAGCCACAGTGTACTGGAAGGTTCCTGTGGCAAATAAATGTAGGGCTGCCATCACCTTCACCTTGGGGTTCAGCGCTGATGGATATGGCCGTCCAGGTTGCAAATGTGGTGCCAACTGCTCAGCCAAATCCTCAATTAGTGGTCTTGTGAAGCGGTAACGTCGGATGCTGTCACGTTCAGCCATGGTTTCTGGGTCTGGGAAGGGTCTGTGGACAGCTGGTCTCCTGCGGTACATAGGTGAACAAAGAAAGATTAACATTTTGCTTTCATATGTGGCAACAAACATGCAATAATTCCCATGCTACATCATAGCACGACTCAATGAAGTCTGGTTTGTGCTGTTGAGCATGGACACATATGCTAGCTATGTGCCCCTCACAGAACATTTCATCTCCTGATGGTGACACAACAAGTGCGATGGTGTGCTGTGAACAATATATGGGGTCTGTCACAGTACATCTGAGCAAATGTCACATACCAAACACACACCTCAGTGACTATTGAGGATAGATGTGTTGTCAAAATGACAGGTGTTTTTAAGGTCCACACACAGGGATCTTGTAATGCCACATGGACACTGTCATTATTGTAGCGCCTGATGTACACGTACCATCACACCCTTGAAACACACATGATGTGCTCCCAGATTACTTTGCATGTCAAACATGGATGTCTGTGACACACAGACCCAACAGCAACCCACATGCCATATTCTGATGGATGTTGGAAACGATTTACATCTACCACATACCAAAAGACACGTGCGTACCACAATACGCAAATACTCTGGATTAACCTCACAATGTTAGCTCAGGAACACTTTGTTGCACACAGTCCATTTCAGCTGTAAGTCAGGGTGTATGTAACATGTGAACACACAATGGGCACCTGGAACTGTGTACAGGCCTTGGGTGGTGATCTGCAAAGTTGTCACTCACAGTGTGATGTGCATCACACACAATGGTTTTTGTCCCCAGGAAGCATGGCATAGCCAGGGAGTGTGTGCCACAATGTGCTCCCTACAATATGAAATGTGAAGCCATATACACACACGTCATTATGCGTGAAATGTGATTTCATTTACTGTATGACAGGCTGTTTGTCTGTTGTAAAGCACCTGAGTCTCTGCCAAAATATTGTGAGTATTCAAAAGACGCTGCGTACAGTTACGGACCAAGCCGGGCGCACGCATTGGCTATTGACTGTCATGGAGACTGACGCGGTTTTGCTATGTGTACGAATCACGTGCAAACAGATTCGGTTGGCTCACAACAACAATGTATCAAAGTAAATGGTGTCATGATACAGAATATTTGAAAGATGCGGAATATTTGAACGACGCGGAAGGCGTGTACGATGCGTGCAATGTCATGGATTGGCCAATTTTGGATGATGCGAACGTCTAGGACCTAGCTCTTCGGACGCATGGGACAGATTCTGCCTCTGCAGCACAGATATAAGGCTGTCTGTTCCCCAGAGACTTCACTTGCCTGCACTACATGCCACAGGATTACATCTCTGACTACCACTGCTGCTGTCTCTGCATCCTCTGGGTTCTGCAATGGCACAGACTGTGGAGAGGTCCCCAGCATTCACTGAGGAGGAGAACAAGGCCCTGCTGGACATCCTCCTCCCACAGTACTGCAAGCTGTATGGGAAACCAGGGGAGCAGGTTAGTGTTGAGTACACTGCCCTTTCTTTTGTACCAGTGCTTAATTTGTAAAATATTAAGATCATTCTAGCTGTGGCTTCCAGAAGGTGCCTTGCAGCTGATCTTCAGTCCTATATGACGTGCAAGGTCCAGACCGTCTCAGTGAGCTGAATGAAGCCAAGTGGGGTATTGCTCTCAGCTTTGCGGGTGGCATGCAGTCTGTAATTACAAGGAGGTCCGGCTTTTACGCTGGTAGTGCCGGGTGCGACAGTCTTTTTTGCCGCCCCCCATAACCTCATTCTCCATTAACTCCTTCACTACCACTCTCCAACAGTGCTCCTCATCTCTCCATAACCTCTCTCTGACATGCATTCCATTTTTTATAGTGCTACTCATAGTTCACTCACGCTCTGTTCTGTGATCTACATAGTACACGTTCTTTGCAGCAGGCACATTAACCATCCACACTGCTTTATGATGATCAAAAACTGCCACTAAATAAAATTCCAATCTCTCACCAGTAGGAACATTAGTTAAATTGACATTTTCATTGTTGCCTGAAAATGCTGGATGAACAGGGAAGTTTATGAGTTTTAAAACCAAAAGTTATGTTTAAATATAGTACCCCCCACCAAAGTCAGAGCCAGATGCGGCTGCCCCGATCGCACCTCCCTAAAACCAGCCCTGAGTGCAAAAACACGCCCATCTCAATTGCTTCTTATTCATTCAAAGGGAAGATGTAATATTAGAAGCTGAGGCATCAGTAAGAATGTTTGTGGGATTATAAAATGTCATGTGAGAACTCGGAGTGAAAGATATTATTTGGGCCTTGTAGGCCGGTGTACATGGGAAGTCACAGAGCATTATATGTGGCAGGTTCTCACCCGGATGGGATTAGGGGACAACTATTTAAGATGGCTGAAATTGCTGTATTGTAAACCCACGGCCCGGATTCGCCTCCGGAACCAGGTATCTGATAGCCTGGAACTCCAAGGAAATACGCCGCAGGGTTGCCCCCTGTCGCCGCTCCTCTTTGCCCTCGTGATGGAGCCCCTGGCGATTGCCCTCAGACGATGGATGGCGTGCTGGGGGTTTCAGTTGGGGACTGCGATCCATGTCGTGTCCATGTACGCTGATGACACCATGGTATTCCTTCGGCACCCCGAGATGGCAGTCCCAAAGCTCCTCCTGGAGCTCACTCGTTTTGGTGACCTTTCCGGACTTTGCCTTAACCCAGGGAAATCTAAATTTTTCCCCATGGGCAGCCTATGGGATTTGGGTATAGCAGACCTGCCTGTAGTGGGGATGAGTTGGGTTACTGACATGGTTCGCTCCCTGGGGATCCGGCTGTCACACACGCAGGGAGCCTATCTAGACCATAATGTGAGAAGATGTGTGGAGGGTGTTCAAAAATCAATTGAATTCTGGCGGGACCTCCCCTTATCTCTGATGGGACGGATTGCCCTAATTAAAATGGTGGTCCTTCCACGCTGCTTATATGTTCTGCAAAACTCTCTCTATCGTATCCCATGGTCATATTTTCGCAGACTGGATCGATTATTGGTGGACCTCTTGTGGGGATCCAAACGGAAGAGGGTAAAGTTGGACACCCTGCAGAGGACGTGGAATCAAGTGGGGCTGGAGGTACCCAGGTTCACCCATTACTATATAGCGACACAACTACAGCATGCAGTACAGTGGCTGGATGCAAATGACAATTGGGAGAAAAGGCTGTTGGAGGGTACTCATGAGGGGATCCCCCTCCCGGATCTCCTCATGATGGGATCGAGGGTGCCCGCGCGTTTCCCTTTTATTATTAGGCATGTGGCCGCATTATGGGAAGCCGTCATTAAAACTGTGGTGAGACGAGCGCTGTATGCCCCGGAGGCCCCGTTATGGGCGGTGATACCGTTCAAAAGAATAAGTCAAAATATGGCCATCACTCGATCGACGGCGGGAGGCTGCAACACTATGGGGGATCTATACCTGGGACAACGATTTCTCACAAGGGAGGAAGCTGAGTCAATGTTTGATTTGGGTCGGGGACAATATCTCCAGTATGCGAAGATCTCGGCGGTCGCACGGGAGATCTGGCCAGCATTTCCAGAGGAGCCACCCTTAACTGCTACATTACAGGCCCTCATTATGTTAGCCGGGGGCCGCCGATTGGTATCCCATATATATAGGGCGTTAAGAGAGGACCTTGCCGCAGATCCGCTCCCAGTGCAGGCTAGATAGGATAGACTACTAGAAGAGCCCCTGATGGATTCGGAGTGGGGTAAAGTGCACGAAGGGGTCAAACAAATTAGCTCTAATGTGAGATTTAAGCTTACCCAATTTAATATTGTTCATCAAATATACCTGACCCCGCACACATTACATAGAATCTATCCGGATCGCTCCGCTCAGTGCCCCAAGTGTGGTTCCAATGACGCCCAGTTCTTGCATATGACCTGGGACTGCCCGATCCTGAAATTATTCTGTGAAGCGATTTTAGAACGATTACAACAGGTGACGGGGTGGTCAATACCATATTCTATTAGACAGGTGCTTTTGGGACTTATTCCAAGGCCCAAGGGTAAGAAGCTTACAAGGACGTTTTTACAGCTGGGACTGGTGCTGGCCAAAAGGAGGATTGCAATTAGCTGGATGGGCTCGCTGCCTCCCACAATAGAAAACTGGGCTAAAGACTTAAAGGAATGGGCCACAGCGGAACTGATCCGCATGAGACGTGTCCGTAGGGATGACTCATTGGAGGATGAGGCGAGGGCATGGCAGGCTATGATCTTCGACATCCCCCTTGGAGAGAATCCCCTTTCACAAGCTGCTGAGGGAACGCAGTCGGATGGAGATGGGTCGGTGGAAGGGTCAAGACCAGAGACTACTTCGGGTCTGTGAATCTACTGATAAGCCCCGGAGGGTGGTACTAACTATTCCGTAGCACATGATGCGGGGAGGTGTTTCCCACGGTGACCCAGGGAGGGAGGGGGATGGGTTGTTTACAGTTGCGTTAATTAGAGATGTTCTTTGACAAAGTGTTTCTATATCCGAATATGGTATGGAGTGGATAGCACCGGATATCAGTTGTACTGAGGTCCTTAACAGATGGTAGTGTACTGTTGTTTTAATCTGTGTATCAGGATCCAAAGAACATATACGATATGTAACTGCTGCCACTGCTATATTGAGATATTGTATGGATGGAAACTCAATAAAAATTATTTAAAAAAAAAATTCAGAGAGCATTGAAACATTTCACGGACATGTCCAGGCCTCACCCCAGCACGAGGTAGGCAGGAAAATTGTCAGTATATTTTGCAAGCTGTCAAAAAAGAGATTGCTTGGAAAGATTAACACCACTGAGAAACTAGAGTGAAATGTCAACCTGTATATGTGGAGTCTCTCACCACCGAAGAGAGTGAACAATGTGAAGATTGTGTAAGGAGTCTCTCAGCAGTGAGGAGGGAGTGGTAAAGGTGAAAGGCTGTCAAGCTATGTCTTCCTGTACTGAGGAGAAGGCAGCAGGGTTGAAGGGTGCTGTGCTGTCACTGTGCATAAATACATTTCAAGACTCCACTAAGGAAATGTCTGGGTCTGGCATATCCCATTAAGTGGCATTGAAAGAACACATTCATCTTAGGTTGGCACGGCACCGGGGGAGATTAAGTGATTTGCCCAGAATCATATGATGTATTGAGCCAACGCCGAGACTCGGGTTCCCTTTCCAAGGTCGGCAGATCATCATCTGTCCATTACACCACATGCTCTCATTCACTGATATGGCATGCTGCAAAGGACCCGGTTTAAGAGGAGGCATGAGGTCAAGGCAAGAACTAAATTTGGCCAGGTCAAAGCAGTGTTGAGTATCTGTTGATGTGGTTATTTCTCTCTCCAATGAGCCCTCACACCTTGTCAGAGACATCCTGCAGTGTCAGGCCTGGCAGCGGGGGGTGGATTTCAGCTCAGGTGCACCAGTGACCCCCATGGGCTGAGGAGGGTTCTGAGGGGGCAACTACTACCGCCCCTCATTGTGTAAAGTCTGCATGCACAGATGAGAAAAAATATCGCCCATTTGTGTGGGAAATCACCTGACTGGCAGGGAACACTGATTACCCAGGGATGGGTTAACTGTGTGATGATATCGGCTCTTCACTGAGAGACAGTGTGAAGTGCCGATATATTCCGGGACACACTTTGCCACCACACCATGTGAGTTGGCAGGTGTGTCATAGACCTGGACCTGAGAAATAAGTGCTGGGGCTAAGCACCGGAAAGCACCGGCACAAATTAAGCACTGATTTGTACGTTATCTTACTGGCACTACTGGCATTCTAATCACCAAGGGCAAGCATGCACACCGAGTAATTGTAAGTCTCAAAGTGTGCAGATACATGTACTGTACAGGTACAGTGATGCAAAAGTATGTTTTTTCATGGTTAGGATTTCCATGCACTGTTCCCATGTTGTTAATGCATCCTTGCACACAGGACAACTGCCCATGACCATAATTGCACTACCTGTATACATCATATGCCCTTCTGACAATGACATGTATGCCCAATGGTGTGATCAACAAACATGTTGCTTGTGTAGCACTGGGGTCTGACTTTGTCATCCTTACAGGTTGATGCCCATCAGAAGCATGAGATTTGGCAGACCATCGTCCGGGCAGTGAGATCTGTGGGGGCCTTCAAACGCCGCATCCGCCACTACCAGGAGAGGTGGCAGGACCTTCGTGGCTGGACCCGGAGGATTGCCAGAGTCCAGCTCAAGCTGTCGCCTCCTCGCAGAAGGGGCGGATGACGGACACTGACTCCCCACATTCTCAAGATACTGACGGTGCTCTTCCCTGACCCGGATAGGCAGTTGAAGGCCAGACAGCAGGAAGGAGGTGGTAAGTTCATTCCTTGTTGGTGAACTATGTCTAACATGCAATTTGCACTCCTTCAGCCTGGTAACACACCCACAGTTCGTCTGTCTGCTGAGTCAAGACTCATGTGGCTAAATGTGGTGATGACCCATTCCATCTGATGATCAGGTGTGCCCCTTTCCGTCTGTGACATGTGTCACTTGGGTTGTGTGTATTTGCTGTCGTCCAGGGTTGATGTTGAGAACAACATCTGCAACAGGTGCATTGAGTTGAGCATCATGAGTGAACCAATTGTCTGACATGTGTCAGCACAGTGACTGACACATATGACCTGTACTCTGTGTGTCCCATACATTAATGTGCGAATCGCTGATCTGGGTCAGCATAGGTGTCTGAGGTATTTACTACACACCCATGCAGCAGGTAAAACCCATGTTGAGGCCTCAGACAAATTAAATGTATGAGCGTAACAAATGCGTAGTCACCTGCCTAGTGCTCCGGGTAATCCCATGTTTCACATGGACCAAGGACAGGTATGCCAACTCCAGCAATCTGAGACACTGTGGCCTCCTAATCTTGGGTGTCAGCCAACAGTTTGCCCATTGTGAAATTAGTAATCATGTGTCTGACTCTGTGTCAGTGTGGACTGGCATAGCTTTTTGGATTACAAATGTGACCAATATGTTTGTTATGGACAGACATCTAATATGTGGAAATTGTCTTTGCACACAGGACTAAAATATGTGTGTTAACCCTTGACTGTGCCTAATGGTTGATCCAACATATATGTGTATGCAGCTTTACTTTGTTATTGGGAGCATGCAATATGTTCATGTATACATATTTGTTGGAACCACAAACTCAAATGTCTCATGAGGTCAACGTGGGATTATCAGATGTTTTCAAGTGTGTGTAGCATGTGGTGGACATGTATACTAGACCACTACAGAGGTTGCTTTAACAGTGAATGCATGGTTGTGACACGGTGCTGACTGTTAAGTCGGGATGCACTGCCCCTGTGACAGGAGTCAATACAGACTACCTGGCCAGACAGGCCTGTGGCATGGTGTGCCACATGAAAATCTGGGGGATGCAGATTTGTCACTTGTCTGTTGTCCTGCATGCACACCATTCTCGCATTGACTTTTAAGACATGAGCCCATCATGGTGTCTGGGGATGGAAGTATGTTCATCATGTCACCAATGACTTTGGCCATCCCATTTGCTGTGCCAATTACAGAGTCACTTGCATGAGATGAGACATGTGTGTAATGACACATGACACAATCATTGCAGATCAGAGAAGAGGCAAAGTGATGCAAGCTTGCCCATGTAATTAGTGAATTCATACATACATCTGACAGATGGGTCCATTGCCAGCATGTGTACGAGAAGCATGGTTCACTGGCAGACTGACAAGTGCCTGGTTCACATATGTGTCAGTCAAGTAAGCAGTGGCTTTTGAATTATGCAAGGGCTTGCTCTGTGATGTGTTGCAATTAAACTCATGTGTCTAGTCAATACAGGTGACTGATGTGATTCTGTTTCTCCTCCCTGTTCACAGCATCATCTATGGCTACCAGGGGAGACAGCTCCACGGACCAGGAGGAGGCGGAGAGCCAGACTGGGTCCGCTGTGGAGGAGGTGGAGGGACCCAGTGTCACGGAGGGTGAGGGGAGCCACACTGAGGGATGCTCAGCAACATCAATGTCAGCTGAGGAACACTCCAGCTCCAGTGACGACTCCCTTGTGGAGGCGGGTGTGACTAGACCACAGACCACAACTAGCGAATCTGTCCCCGCCACCACCACCATCTCCACCCTCCCAGCTGCTCCCATCCCAGATGTCCATGGAGCATCCCGTGTAAGGGAGCATGTCTCTTTTGGTCCAGGCACCGCACCCCCTGCCTCTGTCTCCCCTGCTGCCCTGAGTGTGGAGTCTGTGGACTTGCTAAAGCAGATCCATGTGGGGCAGACATCGATGCTGAGTGTCCTCCATGCCCACACCAGTCCTTTAACGCAATTGGTGTCTTACACGGAGGGCATGTCATCACACATATCTGCCCTACAGCGGACTACTCAGTCCATGGCCTACTCACTGATGGCAGCAGTGTCCCTCCTCCAACAGTCCCTCACCCTTCCTACCTCTGCCCCATCCACACTCCCCACTACCCTACCTGCCCAACACACACTCATACAGGCACATGCACGCACCACTACATACACAAGCAGCACACAGCAACATCAGTCAAAGCCAAAACTAACAAGCACGCACACTCAGGGGACTGATGGCACACACACAGGGACTAGGGTACAAAAGCACACACAGCCATCCACATGCACTCCGCATTCCTCAGATACCTCTCCCTCCAAAACCCCTTCCCTTGACTCACCTGCAACCCCCCCTTCCCAGAAGCTCTTCTTCTGTGACCTTGGCCTATTCCCCACAGATCCATCTGACTTGACTCACAAGGGGAAGAGGAGGTCACCACACACAGAGAGGAGAGCCCCCACCACACGCACACCCTCCCCCAGGAGCAGGAACACTGAGGCCCCCACCCGAAAATCACCCAGGACCAGGAAAAGCGAAACACCAGCACAATCCCGTACTCCCACCACACAGTCTCCGTCCTCCAGCACCCAGGCCACCACTCCAGAAGTTCCCCCACCACACCCTGTCCCAGGTTCCCCCACACACCATTACACCATCCCCAAGAGGATTAGGCCCTCCCCCTACCACAAGCACTGCCACTCACACAACATTGCACCCTCAGTCAGTTCCTGCAACTGCAGTGGAGACCGTGTCCCCCCAATCCGTCCTGCCTACTGCATTTGAGCCCCCGCCCACTTCTTCGGACATTGGCACTGCAGTGGAGATCCCGCCCACTCCATCGGACATGGCCACTGCAGTGGAGAGCCCACCCACTCAGTCCGACAGGTCCAGTACAGTTGCCACAGAGACTCCGGTTCCCACCACCCCTCCCCTGCCCCATACTGGTATCCCCTAATCTTGTCCCTGCGGTGCCTGGCCTGCCCCTATGGATGCCCCTCCAAGGGGAGATGTCCCCTAGTCATGTCAGTCCAGGCAAGCAATGTGTGACAACTTGTCAGGTGTCAACCATGAAGGACTGTTGACATGGACTGGCCATTGGCCTTTTGATTAATCAGGATCTCTCAATTTCTTTTTTGTCCAGCTGAATAAAGCTTATTTTTGTTATTTTGTAGATTTGCATTTAATGTACATGATGTTGCTGATGAGTGTCCTGAAGTTGCTGTTGTAATAGTGTTTGTTGACAATAAGTGACATGGTGATGTGATGGACTGCATGTGGTCCATGGTATATGTGTCCCATTACAGTGTGTATCCATGTCATCATTGGCTGTAATTTGAGGTTGTCATGATCCCAATCATTTGGCACAGGAAGTGTGACATTATTTTCACCACTTCACATCTTTGGCGTACACTGTTGCACATATGTTGGGCTGACATCTGTTCACGTTGTACATTTTTCTGACTGTAGGCCCGTCTCCACTGAACATGCAGATTAGCGCATTGATGATGAACTAGTCATCTGTGTCATCAGTGCAACTTGCTAAACATGTGTTTTGAGTGTGTGCACATGACGAGAGACACTCCTGTACACAGGATGATGTGACCAGAGGTTTCTGTGTGTTGTGATTGTTGGTTCTATGTCAAGGTTTTATTCTGACATGACAGAGCCGTGCGAAGCCAACGTCTGACACAGCTGACCTTCCACATGAGAGAAGTCACCTCATGGCAGTGTGTTATGAATTGACATTGCCTGAGCCCATGGTGTGGGTTCTGTGAGCATGACTGTGTGTTCCCATCCCTTTTTCTACACAGCCTGTAGTCCCTGCAGATGTACCTGTTTGTGATGCTTGCTGTGTTGTCCTGTGCTTTGTCAACATCTTTTAATTTGGGTTTCTGGGATGTAGATGCATGGAACACTTCTAGTCATTAGAGTGTCATCCCTGGGTGTGGTTAATGTAAGGGCCTGCACTGTGTGCAAACGCACTTTTGACATATTGATGATTCCCCGAGTCACATTTGTGTTTCCGACCTCAGCTTGTTTTCACTATGTGCTCTCTTTCTGTGACTTTGTCAATTGTATGTGTGTGTGACTGCTCACACTCATCAGATTCTAAGCTTCAAGGTTGGATGATAGCAACATGTGTACTTTGTGTGTCTCCTTGGGTTTTTTATTGGTCTGGGACTGTGATGAAGATCCCAATGTGTCTGATACATTTCACGTCATGCACATGTACCTCATACTATGCAGTGTGCAAGACATTCACAATGTTTGATGACTGGCCATGTGTAATGTGTTTGTACACCTCAGATCCCACCACCACCCCTGGGATTGTCATGGGTGCATGTGCAATGTCAACAGTCAATGTGGGCGTAGCTGATGCACATTGGTGCCGATCAAGGTGTGTGGCATTTAGACTGGCCAAATGTGAGTTGTGTCATGGCTAGGCCCCTTCCTACATAGTGGCCTTACATTACAGGCCATGACCAGTGAGTTGTGTTTGGGTATGTGTGATGGAAGTTGATCTGTCAAGAAACATGACACAGTCTGCACAGGTGAATGTGCTCTGTAGTGTGGGCAACATCCAGATTTGTCATCACAGAGGGTCATCAGACAGGATACTGTCACCAAAGTGTAGGGTCCTTGAGGGCACTGCTGGAGTGGGTCTGTCTCTTGATGTGTTGGTTGTTGTCCCACCCAGCTTGTTTCACATGTGTCTGTTGTGAACCCGCTCATCTAACAATGCCCAATTGGTCACAAACAGGAACTCAATTCAGGAGATCTTTCTGGATTGTACTGAAAATGCATATGTCTCAGTGGAGTTCAGCCCCCCATCATGTGTGTTGTTGTAGCCTGGAGACACTTACACACACACACACATGTTGTTTGTTCTGCAGTGTGTGGCTGGCTGATTGTGTTAGTGCATCTGCAACCATGTATTTATATTGGCTTTGAGGGGCATTGCGTGGATGTTGTTTAGAGGTTTTTTTTCTACAGGACTTGGGACTCCGACATGGTCAGTCTGCACATTCATCATGTTCACTATTTCCCATTGCTGCCACAGTATGGAACATGATCTCCTAAATGCTGTGGTGTCCGTGGGTTCCCTTGTATGTGTGTCTGTTTGTGAGCAAATGTGTGTTCATGCATCATGATGGTTACTTCTTACATTGTCCAATGGAACATTGGAGGCATTGTTCACCCCCATGGGCAATGATTGTCTGCACATGGCTGAGGGTATTTTCAAAGGCACAACAATGTTTCCCTCAACAGATCTGTTTGTTGGGCACACAACCACTACTTTGTCACTACATTGCTTGTGGTTTTAGGACCAGGAATCATACGTGATAGTTCGCACATGCTGGAATTTTGAACCTCAGACTCACCTTTTGGTCACTGCAGTGAGGAGTAATTAGACCCCATTTCCCCATTCTGCCTCACAATATTGGTATTTTGAACCCCACACTCACCTTTTGGTCACTGCAGTGAGGGGGGTAGACCCCTTTTACCCATTTTGCCTCACAATGCTGGTATTTTGAACCCCACACTCACCTTTTGGTCACTGCAGTGAGGGGGAATTAGACCCCATTTCCCCATTCTGCCTCACAATGCTGGTATTTTGAACCCCACACTCACCTTTTGGTCACTGCAGTGAGGGGGGGGGGGTTAGACCCCTTTTCCCCATTTTGCCTCACAATGCTGGGGGTCTGCACCCCACACTCACCTTTTGGTCACTGCAGTGAGGGGGGTTAGACCCCTTTTCCCCATTCTGCCTCACAATGCTGGTATTTTGAACCCCACACTCCCCTTTTGGTCACTGCAGTGAGGGGGGTAGACCCCATTTCCCCATTTTGCCTCCAAATGATGGGGGTTTGCACCCCTCACCCCCCATGGTCACAACTGTGATGGGTATTTCAGTGCTTTTTCCCTTTGTGTCACTATTGCAAGCAGTGTGGACACATGACACAATCTTGGCATGATAGTGGGGGGGAGTGTTCACCCTCCACACTCTATGGGGTAGACAGGGCTGGGAGTGATAGCCATCCACCCCCCTGTGGGCTGGACAATGCTGGGAGTGATAGCCATCCATCCCCCTGTGAGCTGGACAATGCTGGGAGTGATAGCCATCCATCCCCCTATGGGTAGAGACTGCTGGGAGTGATAGCCATCCATCCCCCTATGGGTAGAGACTGCTGGGAGTGATAGCCATCCATCCCCCTGTGGGCTGGACAATGCTGGGAGTGATAGCCATCCACCCTTATGGGTAGGGACTGCTGGGAGTGATAGCCATCCACCCCCTGTGGGCTGGACAATGCTGGGAGTGATAGCCATCCACCCCCCTATGGGTAGGGACTGCTGGGAGTGATAGCCATCCATCCCCCTATGGGTGGAGACTGCTGGGAGTGATAGCCATCCATCCCCCTGTGGGCTGGACAATGCTGGGAGTGATAGCCATCCATCCCCCTATGGGTAGGGACTGCTGGGAGTGATAGCCATCCATCCCCCTGTTGGCTGGACAATGCTGGGAGTGATAGCCGGCCATCCCCCTATGGGTAAAGGGTGCTGGTAGTGATTGCCATCCACCCCCCTATGGGTAGGGACTGCTGGGAGTGATAGCCATCCATCCCCCTGTGGGCTGGACAATGCTGGGAGTGATAGCCATCCACCCCCCTATGGGTAGGGACTGCTGGGAGTCATAGCCATCCATCCCCCTATGGGTGGAGACTGCTGGGAGTGATAGCCATCCTTCCCCCTGTGGGCTGGACAATGCTGGGAGTGATAACCATCTATCCCCGTATGGGTAGGGACTGCTGGAAGTGATAGCCATCCATCCCCCTGTGGTCTGGACAATGCTGGGAGTGATAGCCATCCATCCCCCTATGGGTAGAGGGTGCTGGGAGTGATTGCCATCCACCCCCCTATGGGTAGGGACTGCTGGGAGTGATGGCCATCCACCCCCTATGGGGTGGGCATTGCTATTGGAGATAGATATCCACCCCCTATGTGTGTGTCACTTTTCACGGGTTCGTGACGTTTTTGTGTGTGGTAGGTGTCTGACTTACCGTCTGCGATGTACGCGTCGGTTCCGGTTGTTGTTTCGGTCATAGACGTATAGTACAGGGATGACATGCGCGATGGGATACATGGTTGGTTCGTCTCGTAGGCGTTGGTCGTTGGTTCGTCTCGTAGGCGTAGATTGTTGGTTCGTCTCGTAGGCATAGATCGTGTTGTGGCGCGAATCGGAACTGATGTACTGCTCTTCCAGATGCTGTGACGTGCTGGAGGTGGCGACCTGTTCGGCGCGTAGGAAGTACGCATCGTACTTGGCCGGCCGGAAACTGCTGTGAAAATGCTTCCGGACGACTCCATTCAGCGTTTACGGTGCCGGCTCGTACGGGAAATGTGGCTGGATTCGGAGCGTAAGTGTCGTTCGGGATTTGGCCACATTTGTGCATCGTACTTCATCGTTCGGACGGACCGGCTCCCGGAACGAGTCGGTCAGCAGGTAACGCTACGGACCGCTCTGGGAGGGCTGTCCCAGCGAGATCGGAATCGGCCCCTTAGTAGAACAACTGAACACTGAACAAAAAGAAATTCACGACAAAGTTGAAGATAAAATAGAGCATCAATTTCTCCATGAGAGTAAACAGTGTGATTGTCCTTCGTACAAACCAATATCACTATACATCAGTGGTCAAGCTGGCACTGGAAAAAGCTTCCTAATTAAAGTTCTCACTGGTTATCTACAGAAGACTACAGAATCAAATCTGTCATGTCAGCAACAAGAGGATTAGCTGCATATAAAATTAAAGGGATTACTTTACATCGCCTACTAATGCTACCAGTTGAGCATGACAATAAAGTGGAATACCAGAAACTATCTGGTGAAGCTTGTTGTGAGGTGTGAAGAGTATTGAAGAAACTGAAGCTTTTAATCATTGATGAGGTCAGCATGTATCCAACTTAATGCTTACAATCATATACTTAAGAATGGAGCAGATTTTGAGAACAAACTATGATGTGCTCTTTGGAGGAAAACATGTAATTGTATTTGGAGACCTATTGCAACTCACCCCCATAAAAGGACAACCTGTTTTGAAAACACTTTTGCATAATGAACCAAGAAATTCTCTGGGGAGTATTGGCAATGCAAATATTTGGTTGAACTTTGAATACAACCAACTAGTGAAAAATATGTGTCAAGCATCTGGTGTAAAATTATGCAGATATACTGAGGAACAATAGAATAGGAGTTTTAACAAAAGAGGGGAAACGTGCTTTGGAAAGTTGCATTAAGAAGAAACTATTTCCATCCAGTATTACAGTAGCTGAACAAATGCACAATTTCATTGAAGAACAGGTGTCTATAGTTAGTTTACTGCCAACACTTGAAGAGTGCTTTAAGTTTAATGAACATTTACTATAACCGGTGAAAGAAGATAATAGGAAATTACAGCTATTATTAATAAAATGGAACATAAGGGAGCCATAATACTACTCACAGATAAACTACAAGCAAAATTGGATGCTTTGGAGAAATCTGTATTAGAAACTGCAGGATTAGAAAAGCATTCACACAGGAGCAAAACCTGTTGAGAAATGTTGCGCTGTAATTTAAAATTTGTTGAGGAAGGGTTAGTAAATGGTGCAATGGTTAATGTAATCGATTTTATTAATTTCCCAAATAAAGATGAGGTAGAATACTTGGCCATAAAATTTGATCAGATTGATGGTGTGATGCAGATTGGCCATTGTGTTGTATGTTTTTTGCTACTGAAAGACTTATATGTGTCACATAACAACTAACTCAATCTTTCAGGCACTTACCCCTGCAGCCTCCCACACAAGGAGTAACTCACCCATAGAGCAAATCCTAATCCTAATATTTCACCCTTAGACAAGACCACACCACCACTCATTCACTCAAACAGCCACTGATACACCCATTCAGTTATCCATACAACTACTCATACTAGCATTTACTCACCCATACAACCACTCACACACCCACACAACCACTTATATGCCCATTCACAAATCCATACAACTAACACACCTCCTCACACACCCATACAGCCATTCATACAGACAGTCACTCTCCAGTACAACCACTGACACACCAACTCACTTAACCAAACACCCACTCATTAACCCATATAGCTACTTACACACCCAGTCACTCACTCATACAGGTACTCACACAACCTCTCAGTCACCCATACAGCCACTCACATACCCACCCATACAACCACTCATTCACCCACTCATTCACACACAGCCACTCATTCACCCATATAACCATTCACACACCCACTCACATTCCTTCTCACTCACCTATACACCCACCCACACTAGCACTCACTCACCCATACAGGTACTAACACAGCCACTAACTCACCCATACTATCACTCACACTAGCACTTACTCTCTCATAGAGCTACTCACAAACCCACTCACTCACTCATATACCCACCCATACACCCACTCACTCACTGATACAGCCACTAATACAGGCACTAACTCACCCATACAGTCACTCACACAACTATTCACTCACCATACAGCTACTCACACAGGTACTTTCTCACCCATACAGCTACTCACACATGTAGTCAATCACCAGTACAGCCACTAACACAATCACTCCCTTACCTATACAGCCATTCACTGAGATACTTATTCTCCAATACAGCCACTCGCACTCCAAATCACTTAACAAAACACCCACTCAAACAGCCACTCACTCACCCATACAGCCACTTATATACCACCACTCACTCATACAGCCACTCACACAGCTACTCAGTCATCTATACAGTCACTCATTTACCCACTCACCCACCCATACAATCACTCACACAGCCATTATCGTACCTCTACAACCACTCACTCACCCAAACACCTACTTATACAACCATTCACTCATACACCCACTCTCTCACCCATACAGCCACTCATGTAGCCACTCACTCAGCTGTACACCCACTCACACACATACTCACTTACCCAAACAGTCACTTATATACCTACTCACTCACCCACACAGCTATTCATACACCCACTTACTCACCCATATAGCCACTCTCACAACCACTCACTCATCCATCCATCCATCCACTCACACAGCCACTCACTCAGCTGTACACCCACTCACACACATACTCACTTACCCAAACAGTCACTTATATACCTACTCACTCACCCACACAGCTATTCATACACCCACTTACTCACCCATATAGCCACTCACACAACCACTCACTAATCCATCCATCCATCCACTCACACAGCCACTCACTCACCCATACACAACACTTTATTTTTTTTTTAACCGTAAAAAGGCGGTACTGACAAGAAGCTTTTTTTCTTCTTTTTTGTGGGACTGTTTGTTTATTTTCTATCATTTTGTGCTTTTTATCAAACAAAATGGCAACAAGATGGAAAAAAATTGTAACATGCAACACAAAAACATTGAAAATCTAGGATAAATGAACAAAAATAACAAGAATGCTGCCTTGCAGCTTCAATGATGGCATCAAAAGCTGTGAGTATTGTGCTGCAGTCAAGGCAATAAATGCCAAAACGCCTTAACTCAGTGGCAATTTGGGGACGCCTCTTAACTTCACTGGGCACTCTCTTCCCAGGGACAGATGGTTTAGCTGAAGATGCTGATGGTTCCTCTCCATCTCTCTCCTTCTGTGCCCTCTTCAAGCTGTTGGAGTAGTAAGTTTTCAAATGGCACACCTTTCAAATTGTACCACTAGAATATTTTTTGTCTGTACCTCTTGAGAGGGTTTCCCACACAAACTACATTTTATTATTTTGGAAACAGTCTTTGACTCTCTTGAGGGAATTGTAAAGAATTCCCACTCAATACTCTGCTTTTTGGGCGCAGGTCCTTCATCACCGGAATCTTGGTGTTCCACCTCCTGCTCCTCTGGCTGATGTGGCATCTCCTGCTGCTCATTTCCTTCTGTTGCCATTTTGTAAATAAAGAATGCAATCCAAAAACTCTAAACAGAGTGCTGTAGCAAACACTCATGTCAGCTCCTAAGAATGATCCAGAAAATGAATGGAAGATTCAAGAACAGGCATATGGGTGGGGATTCCCTATGAAGATTATTGAAAACTATTGATGGAGCAGGGTTTTCACGAAACAAAACCAGCTCGGATTGAACTCCTCAACGTGTGACTCATTAACCAAATGTTGTAGGAAACTAACCGTGCAAAACTAAAAGGGGTAAAATTAAAATTGGGCAAGCGTGTGCTGGGAGTGTTAGAGTAGGCCCCAATTGCACATGAAAAAGTCAAGAGTTTATTTTTCACTAACAACTAGAGAATAATAAGCAGCATGTAAGAAAAGGGAATAAGCGAAAATATGCAAAGAGCGTTTAATAGTGGAGTTTTATAAAATGATAAATAACACTTGTATTTGTTTTCTCTAGAAGTGTACTTACTGCCCTGCAGAAAAGGCCAGAGAGTCTTTTAAAATTAACATGACATATTAGAAATGTAGAAGGGAGAAAAGAAAATGTGATGTGTCCTGCGCAAGTTCCTGATGATGGCCAAGGTTGCGCAGAGAGGAAACTGATAAAAAGAAATGAAGCTTCCTTGCTGAGTGGAGCATGAGGACATTTGTACCAAAAAAGATACATGAGTGAGAAGGAGAGACAAGCAAAACACAGAAGCCTGATACTAGAGTTTCCTCTGTTGGAAGTGATTACAGTATGCGCAGTTAAAACAATAGGACATTTTAAAAGATAGACACATCGACAGTGGTGTGACTGTACACCCCCTGTTTTGACCAATAAAAACTAATAAATCCAAGTGAGATGACACAATGAGGGTTGGACCTTAGTGAATTTAGAGTATAGCTATTAGTAGCAAGCGGGTGGGGTTTAGGAGCGCGTTTTCTTACTTTGTGAGAGGAGAGAGCCGTGTTGCTGTTACCTAATTCTATGGGATGGCTGTTGTTCTGCTGATCCTGACTCTTTGACTTTGATCCTTCACTCTTCTTGAGGGGCCTAGCTTACTCTCATGGCCAGAGGGAAGCTTTCAGTTTTTCTAGAACCTCGCAAGATTGGTTAGTATGATATTCTGAATTTGCATAAAATTATTTTGCAAATGTCTTTATTCTTTTGTCTCTACGCCTATCCACTCACTCATTGCGCTGACATTTGAGATGTACTATTGATGTCTATCTGCTATTGTTTCTTGTGTGATGACCTATGATTCAAGCTGTATTGTACTTGATGAGCAATTCACAATTATTTAGATAAAGTCTTTAAAACTTTCAAAGAGTTTGTCATTATTAGTGTCATTGATCTAGTTATATGAAATGATTATTCTTATGTTGAAAATCTAATATTATTTGCCAAACCCTGATTAACTATAAAAGATTCATCACCAAGAAAGGATAATTAGGATGAACAAAATGGTAAGTTTGGTTTAAACTCACCCTGGGTATTAGGGACTGTAGGGTTATTGAATTGGGTCTAGATGATAACATTTGTCGTTTCCTGAACGCTGGATCAGTTTTTGGTAGCAGACCTGATGGTTTTAATTAATTAATTTGGCAAATTAATAGATTAGAATGAATGGTTTTGGTTATTAACATATCGTACTATTGTTATATGTAGTGGTCTGTCGTTGACCTTAAGAAAAGACGGGCCTGGAGTGGCCTAAGATCCCTGGATGATATTAGCAGAATGGGCAAGGAATAGTGTGGCATACACTTAGTATTGCGTTGTCTGCTGGTATGATATTAAGCAAATAAATGAAGTTGATTAATATTGCATAGGGAACTCTGAAGTTATTATAGTGAAGATTTATTTGGGTACATTTAGAAAGCGCAGCTGAAGTCCCGAGAAATTTTCACTTGATTGTGAGTGGAGTAACGCTGGTTGATATTCCGCTCGTAGCGAAAGATTTCTTAGTATGATTTAATCTATCTCTATTAGTGGAGCAGACAAAGCAGGTTTGTTTTGTGTTGTTTCTAATTTTGTTTCCTTTTGAAAATATTTTGCAAAGGGAGGGTCAGTAGTAGGAGTTATACTGACATCACAGAGAGCCGCGCTGGCATTGGTCAGCTAGTGTGAGTCATCACAAAAGGGTGTTGTGTTGTCATTGGTTGGTTGGTGTGAGCTGCGCTGGTATTGGGCAGCGTGAATGAATGGTGTGTGTAGAAATACGGAAGAGTTTTTTCCCTTGGTTTGTTTGGATTTTAGAGCAGTAGAAGAATTAGAATGAAGTTATTAAAATGATGAGGATTTAGAAAAGATGAGCCTATACCTATTAGAGAGGGAATTCCTGTGCCACCTGATGGTACACCCACTTCTTTTATGTCAATAGAACAAAGATATCACATGTGTACATGGTTGGGGAATTGGGTGAAGTATACAGAAGGAGATGGGAATATTGCATTTTCAGAACATGGTACTTTTAATGTGAGGATATTAGAGAACCTGAGATATCAAATAAATCAATTGAGACCAAATCCTAGACCTATGCAGTACGAAGCGCTTGAGCAATGGGAGCATGAGGCATATAAGAGAGACAGAGGGAGATCTCAAAATAAATAAAGGAATACTGTGAGTAGATATTCAGAGGCAAAATGGGAAGCTCAAATGAAAAGATGGAGAAGAGATGTGATTGCAGAAGGCAGAGGTCTACATCCGGTTGATGTAGTAGAGGATCAGAATGGGGGTAAATGTAAGGAGAAAAAGAAAAAGGTAGAATGTACAGAACCAGATCCAAATGAGATTGATGACGAATTGTTAGATGAAATGTTATTAAACAGACCTCCACCATATCAGGAAGAGCAGGAAAGAACTACTCCAAATGCTCCATTGATTCAAGTTGAAGTTCCTCAGTCTTCGCAAGTGAGAAATACAAATGTAATGAATAAGGCAAAAGATGATTTGACACAAAGGATCACTCAATTAAATTTGAATGCAGAAGCTTTATCAGTTCCAGTGACCATTGGTCCTAAAGTTCCTTTGTATAGTGAGGGTCAAAATATTTCACAAGTACATGCTTTGACAGTACCTGTTAATAATGATAGGGTTAATAGTGGTGCTGAAATAAGTGAGACAGAAACATTGATTGATATTACAGAGAGACCAAAGCGAGATGTGCTGATGGAACATAGAAGACTGCTACAGAATGTGAGAGAAGTGATGCCTACTTCAGGGGGTTCAGTAGGACCATCACCAGAAGATTTAGATGAATGGATTAGAGGGATGGTGTCCCATAAAGTAAATACGAGCATGGATGTAAGCAGATTAAAAGCAGATTTAGAGGAAATGATTCTGGGTACAATTAGTCCAGAGAGACTGAGCAAATATCAGGAAGAAGAGTTATTTTTGTGTAAAAATATTCCAATGAGAGCGAAGAGTCTTCATGGGAGGTTTGCTGAAGTTGCACAAACTTATGGAGTTGATATTGAGAAATTAAAGGCTTTACAAAAGACATATAGATTGGATTTTAGTGATAAAGATTTGGAGAGTTTGAATGCTTCTGGTAAACGGTTGCAGATCAAATAGTTGATTAATACATTGAAATGATGGGGTGAATTGGAACAATGGAAAGGCAGATGGGCTAAAAAGGAAGAGGAAATGCTTGCAAATAAAGGAGCATCATCTATGTATCCTGTGAGGGAGACAGGGACAGGGACAACAACGACTGAAATTATATATCCCATGAGAGAAGTACCAGGAGGTGGATATGTTCACTTTCCATGGTCAAGACAGGATATACTGTCTTTTACAAATGAGTTTCCCAGATTGAGAGAAAAACCAGTTGAATGGTACAAACAAGTAGAGAGATTTGTAAAAGTTTCAAATGTTTTGTTGAAAGATTTGGATGGGCTGTTTGATATTGTGGTTCCAGCTGATTTATGGACTGAGTGTAAAATTGCAATAGATTGGCCAAAAGAGGAATATCCTAGAGATGCAAAGACTGGAGCCACGTCAGATGAAGTGATGGAAAAATATAATGAAGTGATCACTTATTTGAAGGGAAAGATTTCACCAAAAGAGACAAATTGGGTTAAAATTGATAGAACGACTCAGGAGATGAAAGAATCAGCACATGCTTATTTTGAGGGTTTTTTACAGGTGTTCAAACAGTATAGTGGTTTTGAAATCATAACTGACAAAGATATGGGACATTTTGTATGCAAGTTTGTGTTTGGTTTGAAGCCAGAAATTAGTAACATGATTCAACAGCATTTGATTTGTTTGCAGAATAAAAGTGTAGATGAGATACTACGGTATGCAAAATATTGTAGCGATGATATTGAATCGAGACACAAGAAGTTGAAAGAGAAATTAATGTTGGCACAAATGAAAGCAGCACAGAAAGGTGGTAATTTTGTGGATTATTCTCAAACAGGTTTTCAAGGAAAAGGTCAGAATCAGAATATTCAAAATGGTCAGATTTCTAACATGAGAGGTGTCGTGATGAATGGAGGTGTTTCTACTCAAGGAAGAGGTAGGGGTAGAGGTAACAAAGAAGGGATGAAGAAGAAATTTCCTTGTCATGTGTGTGGCAAGTTGGGACATTGGAAGCGTAAGTGTAAGGTTTTTTTAGAAAATAATGGAATGAATCAGAATTTTAATGAACAAATGCAGAATGAAGTTAACAGAAATCAGCAGCAGCAGCAACGGATAGTTACACAGCTACAAATACCTCAAGCCCCAATGCCAAATGATGTGAATGCTCAAGTACAAAGATACAGTGCGAATGTGGGTTTTCATACAGGAGAACGAGTTGGTAATAATCAAAATGTACAAATGGTTTCACAATACTGGTTGCAATGCCAGGAGAGCGATTCAGATACATCTCAATGACGGTGCCTGAGGGGAGAGGAGGAGTGCATGCTTGGTGCATCTTTAGAGGTAGATCAGTGTGGTCCTTTTGTGGATGGAGAAGTTAAAGATAATGTTGTTACATTCCTTTTAGACACTGGTGCTACCCGTTCCACTGTAAGAACTGTGGAAATCCCAAACCTACCCCTCTCGGAAGATACTATCCAAGTTGTAGGTGTTTCAAATCAGTTGATAAAAACTCCAGTGACAAAACCAATGAATGTACACATTGGAGACTTTAGAGATTTGCATTGTTTTGTGGTGTGTGATACAAGTCCAGTCAACCTGTTAGGTAGGGATTTGTTATGTAAGATGAATTGCACCATATATTGTACATCAGATGGCATTGCATTTCAAACGCCAGATGAAGTTGTTGCGTTCAAAGTAATGTTGGCAAGGCAAGGGACAGAAGTGAATGATTTGAATCCTTTATTTACAGCGAAGGATTTGCCTGTTGAATTGAGAGATACACTGATGTGTGGGATTTTTCAGGGAAATACATTGGATTGATGAAGGGAGTTGATCCTATTCAGATTCCAGTCAAACAAGGTGCAGAATTTCCAAAAACACCACAGTATAAAATGAGTCCTGAGACTATTGCAGGAGTGATGTCTGTAATTGAACAAATGATTGAACAAGGCATTTTGAGAGAAATACTAGGGAGTCCTTGTAATTCACCTATTATGGGGATTAGGAAACCAAGCAGGAAATATAGGATAGTCCAGGACCTGAGGAAAATTAATAAAATTGTGATACCTAGTTGTCCAATAGTGCCAAACCCAGAAGTGATTCTTTATCAAATTCCTTGTGAGGCAAAGTGGTTCACTGTGATTGATTTATGCCAAGCATTTTTCTCGATACCCTTGCATCCGGATAGCCAATATCTTTTTGCATTCCGGTTCGGAGACCATGTCTTGGCATGGTGCAGAGTTCCTCAAGGGTATACAGAGAGTCCCTCAATTTTTATTCAGATTGTGAAAAAAAATTTGGAGTCACTTGTAATGCCAGAAGACTCAGTACTGGTGCAATATATTGATGACTTACTTGTTGCATCAAAGACGAGAGAAGCATGTGTGACAGATACTATTGCTCTACTGAACCATTTGGCAGTAGGTGGGCCTAAAGTGTCACCTGCTAAATTGCAATTTTGTCAAAAAGAGGTTCAATATTTGGGACACAAAATTGAAAAAGGAGTCAGAAAAGTATCACCAGATCGAATAACTGATCTTACAGATGGGTCCTCCCAGAACACAGAAAGAAGTTTGAATGTTCTTGGGTATGGTTGGATACTGAAGACAATGGATCAGTGGTTTTTCACTGACAGCCAAGCCATTACAAAGATTGACACATAAGGATGTGGTTGATCCAATTGAACTGGATGAAGAATGTATGAGGGCATTTGTAAAGTTGCAAGACAGCCTTTGTCGAGCACCTGCATTAGGAATGCCAGATTACAGTAAGGACTTTGTACTATTCTGTTGTGAAAAAGATGGTTGTACACTTTCAGTCCTAACACAAACGCATGGAATGGCACGCCGTCCAGTGGCATATTTCTCTGCCACCTTGGATTCAGTGGCTGCAGCATTACCAGGCTGTTTGAAAGCAGTAGCTGCGACTTGTGTGAGTTTGGAGCAGAGTGAATTGATTGTGATGGGACATCCATTGAGAGTGTTTGTGCCACATTCTGTTGAGATATTGCTGACACGAACTCGAACACAGCATCTTCCAAGTAGTCGATTGACAAGGTATGATAGAGTGATACTGGGAGCAGAGAATGTGACTGTGACAAGATGTACAAATTTGATTCCAGCTACATTGCTACCAAGTCCAAATTGTGAAGAAGTGGTGAATGAAGCAGATGATGATTGTCTGGATGTGACTGAATTGTGTACAAAACCAAGGCTAGATATAAAAGACACACCATTGCCTGAATCTGATTGTGTGATGTTTGTGGATGGATCTTGCTTGAGAGATGAAAAAGGCACTCTTCGTGCTTCTTATGCAGTTTGTACAGTGGCCATGGTTCTTGAAACTTCATGCTTGAAAGGAATAAGTTCTGCTCAAATTTCTGAGTTGGTGGCACTGACCAGAGCATGTATAATTGGTAAAAACCTGAGAATAACCATATTCACTGATAGTCAATATGGTTTTGGGGTGGTGCATGACTTTGGACAATTGTGGATGCAATGTGGATTTTTGACATCATCGGGTTCACCCATCCGGAACAGTAATAACATGAAGGATTTTCTAGGTTGCATTACAATTGCCCAAAGAGATTGCTGTGGTAAAATGTTCGGCACATAAATCTGGAAACGATTATGTGATGAATGGCAACAGATATGAGGATCAAGTTGCACGATTTTGTGCTCAAAATTAAATGTTGATAAACAAAGAAACGCAAAAATCTGATACAAATTGTCATCGAATGTTCTCTTCTGTGGAGACATGGGAAGAAGTTAGACAGTTGCAAGAAGAAGCTAGTGAGGAGGAAAGAGAAACATGGATCAAAACAGGTTGTACACAAAGGGTTGGAGATGAAGTGTGGGTGTATACAGATGGGAGACCAATAATGCCAGACAGCCTGCTATCACAGATGGCAAGGATGTATCATGGCTTAACAAATGTAGGGAGAGATGCGATGATCAGGCTTTTCAAACAATCTTGGTTTAACCCAAAGTTTAGTGTCATTGCAGAAAGTCTTTGACAAAGGTGTATAACTTGCCAGCAGCAAAATGCAGGAAGAAAGACAGTTGTCAGTTGGGGACGAATTGGAAAAGCAACAGGACCATTTACCCGACTGCAAGCTGATTTCATAGAGCTGCCCCCATGTAATGGTCTGAAATATGTGTTGGTTGTGGTTTGTCTGTTCTCTTGTTGGGTAGAAGCTTATCCAGCAAGAAGAAATGATAGCCTAACAGGTGCTAAATTGCTACTAAAAGAGATAATACCATGGTTTGGTTTTCCAGTCTCTTTAGAAACAGTTAGAGGAACTCATTTTAAGAATGCAATAATTCGGATGATTTGTGCAGCATTACTAATTGAGCAAAAACTACATTGTGACTATCGACCAGAAGCTTCAGGTGTGGTCGAGCAAATTAATGGCACTATTAAGTCAAGACTCTCGAAAGTATGTGCATCCACAGCACTGAAATGGCCGGATGCTTTACCTTTAGTTTTGATGAGTCTAAGAAGTATTCCTGATAAAAAGTCTGGATTATCGCCCCATGAAGTGATTATGGGGTGAGCAATGAGGCAGCCAACAGTTCCAGCAAATCAACTGATGAATATAACTGATGATCTAGTGCTCGATTATTGTAAAGGATTGGCTGATGTGGTGTGTTCTGTGTCTCATCAGGTTGGAGAAGTTGCAACCACAATGCAGCAAGAACAAGCACATGACCTAAGTCCAGGAGAGTGGATTCTGGTGAAGAAACATGTGAGAAAGTCGTGTTTGCAACCACGCTGGCATGGGCCATACCAAGTGATACTGGTGACGACAACAGCAGTGAAGTGTGGTGGCTTACCGAATCGAATTGGATACACGCAAGTCACACAAGAAGAGTCCCAAGTTCACTTGAAAGACGACAAACGAATGAAGAAGAAGAGCGAGAACAGGTTGAGAGTCAAGGAGGGCCTGAACCTGAACAAAGTTGAATAAAGTGGGCACCAGCTACTGGGTCTCGTGAGACTGTTGTTAATGTTAATGATGAAGAAAATTCGATTCAAGAACAAGAGCAAACAAGGAAAGAAGCAAACAAAAGAAGTTGTGAACCTAGTCTTGAATCTGATGATACTGTGAAAGTGAAAAAGGCAAGAAAAGGAGATATATGGCCAAAAGGAGTGAAAAGACTGAAATACACCCTGAAGGAAAAAGTTCCAAACACAATAATTGAGGTAATAAGACAAACAGAACAAAGTGACTCTGAAGAAGAAACAGTTCGGAGAACAAAAAGGGCAAGAGTTCCGAACAAAAAGTACACAGCACCTGAATGGACATACGTGGTGACTGAAACAGTTGTAAACACAGATCAGTGTGGAGAAAAGACTGTTGCAGAATCGAGTCAAAAGAACTGTTATGAGCCACCCTAAATGAATTGTGTAAAAAATTGGGGTGCAGAAGATTGAAAAGACTACTCAGAAGAGTACAGAAAACTAAGCTGGAATTGAATTAAAAGCTGTGAAGATATTATAAAAAAAAAAAAAGAGAGAGAGGAGTGAAGCAAGAAGGCCTAAAAGTGCCTGGATACACTATGTACTATTTTTCCTTTTTGTTTTTTAGTTTTTTTTTATATATATAGTTTAGTTTTGACTTTCATAGAAAATGGCAGAGGCAAATTTATTAGAGACTGGATATCAAAACCAAAGTTTAAAACGTAGATGTATTAATGCTTACTTTAAGTGTTTTTCTACTAATGTTTGTTTGGTTAACACTAATTGTTGTTGTACCTTATTTTATGTACCCAACTAAAAATAATATTACTAATAGTGTGTTGAGTGAAAAGGTAGATGTGAGAAATCTTAAAGCGGAACCACAAACTAATATTGAGAAAATAACAGGTGATAATATATATCACCAGGATAACTCCATTAACAATTTTGCGTTAAATGTTTACACAAAATTGTTGTATGAGTATGTTGACACTATGGATGCAAGAAATTGTTATGTGTGCATGCAATTACCTTCGTCTGTGTCTGAGGGTGACATATCATCACCTGCCTTTAACTTATGGAGTTTTGTGTAGTGTATTAACAAGTCTGTTCTATGGAAAGGGAAATTTGCAGTACTACTACTCAAATTATGATTTAGTGTTTTCTGAAGTGCCAATTAGAAAGAATATGAATAGGGTAAACAGTGCGAAAAATGCTGAATACATGGGAGAATTCTTTCATACGACTCAAACAATAGATACTGTATATGCACATCGTAATAATTTAACCTGTAGTTTGCGTCGGGAAGAGATTGAGTTTATAAATTTGGTAGAAGATAGACAACAGAATTTTAAGGAAAAAGCTGCTGAGCAAAAGTTCCGAGTACCTCCTTGGGCATTTAGAGAAGGTGATTATAAAAGGGTGAGACTTATGCTGCAATGACTCTGGATTGGCATCATAGGGAAAGCTTTGCTTACTTAGACTAAAAACTGATTTTAACAATTATTTCATTGGTTCCAGTGAATGTTTTCCTAATTACGGGAGGTTGGGGAATAAGAGGTGGTACGGATCCGGTTTTCCCTGGAATATATTACGTGTGTGGTAAAAATGCATACTATAGGTTGCCTGCACATCGGTATGGGTGTTGTTATATGGGGATAGTCTTTCCTAAGGTCTATCATTTAGATAAGAGTCATGGAATCAATGAAAAGAAGGGTGAACTAACACAAAATAAAAGGGGAATTAGTGCTGCAGAGATTGTAGGTGATATTTTTTGAGCATTGATACCTTCAGTTGGGGTCATTTTAAATTCACACAAAATTAGTAAATTGTCCACAGTGGTTGATCGATTATCAACAGACACTGCTGGTGGGTTCTTAAAGATTGATACAGAAATGGTTGCTATGAGATCTATGGTCTTACAGAATAGACTTGCTCTTGATGTATTATTGGCAAAAGAGGGCTGAGTCTGTAGCATGTTGAAAATTCAACAGTGTTTTACTTATATCCCTGACTAAAGTAACAACCTAGAGGATATATTAAAAATATTACACATTTACGGGAAGATTTAACTGAAATGAAGGTTGACGGTGCTTGGGAGAGACTTGGTAAAAGGGTTTCTCCTCAGTGGATAATTGGTTTTCTACTTTTGGTGGTAGTTTGCTAGGGAAAATACTAACACCTATAGTTGCTGTAGCTACAGGGATACTAATGCTGGTGTTAATATATAAATGTTGCAAATGCAAGAAACAAACACTGGATACTAAACAAGAGCAAGAGAGAAGAAATAGAATTAGAAGACAGAAGAGGAAATTACTATGAAATAGTAAAGGATATAGATGGAGTTATGTTGAAACAAAAGAGAACTACCGCTTTCTAAAATAATATAAATGATGACAATCAGACTTTTGGGTTGTATTTTTTATCATGGCTCTAGTCTCCATCAAAGGGGGGATTGAAGGAGCAGGGTTTTCGCGAAACAAAACCTGCTCGGATTGAACTCCTCAACGTGTGACTCATTAACCAAATGTTGTAGAAAACTAACCGTGCAAAACTAAAAGGGGTAAAATGAAAATTGCGCAAGCGTGTGCTCGGAGTGTTAGAGTAGGCCACAATTGCACATGAAAAAGTTGAGTTTATTTTTCACTAACAACTAGAGAATAATAAGCAGCGTGTAAGAAAAGGGAATAAGCGAAAACATGCAAAGAGCATTTAATAGTGGAGTTATATAAAATGATAAATGACACTTGTATTTGTTTTCTCTAGAAGTGTACTTGCTGCCCTGCAGAAAAGACCCGAGAGTCTTTTAAAATTAACATGGCATATTTGAAATGTAGAAGGGAGAAAAGAAAATGTGATGTGTCCTTCGCAAGTTCCTGATGATGGCCAAGGTTGCGCAGAGAGGAAACTGCTAAAAAAGAAATGAAGCTTCCTTGCTGAGTGGAGCATGAGGACATTTGTACCAAAAAGATACATGAGTGAGATGGAGAGACGAGCAAAACACGGAAGCCTGATGCTAGAGTTTCCTCTGTTGGAAGTGATTACAGTATGCGAAGTTAGAACAATAGGACATTTTAAAGGCTATACACTTCGAGAGTGGTGTGAGTGTACACCCCCTGTTTTGACCAATAAAAACTAATAAATCCAAGTGAGATGACACAATGAGGGTTGGACCTTAGTGAATTTAGAGTATAACTATTAGTAGCAAGTGGGTGTGGTTTAGGAGCGCGTTTTCTTACTTTGAAAGAGGAGAGAGCCGTGCTGCTGTTTCCTAATTCTATGGGCTGGCTGTTGTTCTACTGATCCTGACTCTTTGACTTTGCTCCTTAACTCTTCTTGAGGGGCCTAGCTTACTCTCATGGCCAGAGGGTAGCTTTTCAGTTTTTCTAGAACCTTGTAATATTGGTTAGTATGATATTCTGAATTTGCATAAAATTATTTTGCAAATGTCTTTATTCTTTTTTCTCTACTGAGTACTCATTGCGCTGACATTTGAGATGTACTATTTATGTCTATTTGCTATTGTTTCTTGTGTGATGACCTATGATTCGAGCTGTATTGTACTTGATGAGCAATTCACAATTATTTAGATAGCGTCTTTAAAACTTTCAAAGAGTTTGTCATTATTAGTGTCATTGATCTAGTTATATGAAATGATTATTCTTATGTTGAAATTCTAATATTTGCCAAACCCTGATTAACTATAAAAGATTCATCACCAAGAAAGGATAGTTAGGATGACCAAAATGGTAAGTTTGGTTTAAACTCACCCAGCGTATTAGGGACTGTAGGGTTATTGAATTGGGTCCAGATGATAAAATTTGTCGGTTCCTGAATGCTAGATCACTATCTTCTCCAATCAAATCCCTTTTTATACATAGTCATATGATCTTCGCAAATACCGTAGTCATCCCAACTACCGGCATTGTTGCAAAAATGGGAAATACAATTATAAATTGGTTATCATTAAAAATGATTACAGAAACAGAAGTTTAATCACTATGGGGGTCATTACGATGGCGGACGGAAAAGCACTCCGACCGCCGTGGTGGTGGAAAATAACCGCCCGCATGTTCCGCGGCAAAACCGGCGGTCACATTACAATGCAATGATAGAAAAATACAACCGCGGCGGTCGGATTCCACAAAACTCCGCCCACAACGTCCGGAAAACCAGAAAATCCGACCGCGGCGGAAGGAAATGCTGCGGAAAGCACCAAAAACTCCGATCCACAAGCGGAATGACCGCAAGTGAAATTATGATAAGATGGCGGAGCTAGCAGAATGATCAGTCGTTTCCGACCACCGCGGTCGCGCGAAGAGATAAATGGCAGAGCTGGCGGAAGTATCATTGTGTTCAGACAGCTGCGGTCGCGCGGAAAGAAGAATGGCGATCAAATGCAACCACACAACAAGGCTAGCAAGTGTGGCGGATTGTTTTCCGCTGCCTCCAAAAACCTTTGACACTCCAATGGCAAAAAAACCAATACAAATCCCAGGTCAAGACAGAAAACACACCTGACATGAATACCCCATTTGGACACACCCACATAGCTGAGTATAAACCCAACCCCTTCCCTGGCCAGCATCCTTTGCACAACTCCAGAAGTGAAGGGCCAAATACCACAGCAGAAAGGAGAGGCAATTAATCACACATCACACCATCACAGCCACCCACACCAACAACACCAACACACACCTCACACATCTCCACCACCACCTGCACTCGACACCCATTTGCACATCACACACCATGGCACAGAAAAAATTCCCAAATTCACAGACAATGAGTTGTCAGTGATGGTAGATGAGATAATCAGAGTAGAACCACATTTGTTTGGAAGCATGGTCCAACAGACACCAGTAGTCAGAAAAAATCAAATGTGGGAAAGGATAGTTGTTGTAAAGTCATCCTGTGCCCTGGGCAACCCCCAACTTTTTGCTGACTGGAACTGGTGGTAACTGACTCTGACTGACCCTGGGCTCTGTTTAACCAGGCCCAGGGCCAGTGCCATGCTGAAACACTTAGATAACAGTAAAACACCTACATACACTAGGGTACTCTTTGGGTTGGGGTACCCCTGTGATTGGCATGACCTACCCCTATAAGCCCCTAGTATATAATAGGGCAGGGGGAGTGAAACTACCTACAAGTCCCTTGTATGTGGAAGGGCATGGCAGTTTAGAGGCCAGCAGCCTTTTGCACTTGCATGTGTGCACTGCTGAAGCCTGTGGTCAGTTTAAAAGCAGCTCTGTGCGCCAGAATTGCTCTTAAACATGTAAATTGTGGCCAAACTCGACTTTGGGGTTTGGGGCACTTAAAACTGGTCAACCTACAATGTTTTGGCATATTAGTGACCGCCAGGGTCTCCCTAGGTATCCCAGGGTGGGGGGTCAGGTATCTATAAGGTAGACCCTTATAAAATGAGTTTATATATGCCCTGGGTTAAGTGAAATTCACATTTCACTCTCCCCATTGTGTAAAGTGCTGCCCAAATTCGACTTTGATGCTGGGGGCACTGGGCATGGAGGATCTGCAATATTTTTACAGATTCAGCACCCCTAGGGTCTCCCCTAGGTGACCTATGGGGTGGGGGTCCTGTGAAAATAAGCCAAGTACTTATAAAATATGTTTTTGTAAGTCCTGGTGCTGGAAAAATGGCCCATGTCATTTTTCCCATTGCAAACCCCATGCCCCATAGGTTAACATGGGGAAAGTTATTAAACAATAACTTCTGATAGGAGAGGGATAAAGATTCCATTCAAAGACTCACTAGAATGGTATTGATAAATCCTACAATATGATGTTATTGAATTTTTCCCAAAGTGAACAGACAAGAAGTTATAACACTTTCTTAGTTTTAGTTCCAAATCCATCCTTCCAGTGCTCTGCCCTGATTGGTCAGAGTTAAGGGGATTAGCCAGCCTGCCTGAAGAGGTGATAAAGATCCCTTGGGTCAGCCAGATGGACTGGGAGGGCAGTGAGCTGTTCTGCAAGAATGCCAGGCCAGGGGGAGGGGTCGTAAACAATGAGCTTCAAAGGTGCAGAGCCCAGAGCAGTGTCATTTACAACTTTGAACCCCCACCTCAGCCAGATGGCAGGATTAAGGAAGATATGTGCAGATGTAGGGAGGAGAGGCTAGGTTAATTAGCCAACTCAGTGGGAGTGTTTAGCCAGCTCTTACCTCCTTGCTGGAAAATCAGCCATTATGGATTTGGAAGCTTTGTTGCACTTTGGGATAGAATAATGCCACACTCTGCAGGAAGGAGTCACTCAAGTGGGAAGTTACCCTACTCCTATTGGTGAAGCTTGACCTCCTGGATGACCCAGAGACTGTGGAATAAGTATCTGAGAGAGGCCCAGCCCCTCAGATCTGCTGCTTGAAACTGAAGAAAGCAAGTCTGGCCCTGCTGAAAAGTTCTGCTGTGCAAAGACTTCTAAGGCCTGACCTCTGGAGACTGCACCACCTGAAACTACAGCTTTGTGGACTAACTGTGCTGAGTAAAAGAAGTCAAGAGTGGACTCCCTGCAAGCTACAGGTTAACAGAGCTCATCTGGACCCTCACCACCAAGAATCATCAACCTGGGGAGCTACCAGTGGTTTTGTACGGGTGACGTCCAGTGCATTGTGGGAATTGAAGTCCTCAACTTTCAAGGACCATTTTGGAGCTTCCAGACCCTTGGAGTAAGTTTGAGACACTTTGGGACCCTTTGAGGAACTTCAGGAAGAAGTTCAAGAAGTTTGGGGAACTTTGGAGGAACTTTGAAAAAAAGCTCCATAGGGGGACCGACTCATCCTGGTCAGCCAAGCCGCCTGCCTTCAACCGCGAGCCGGCCAAGCCCACCAGGTTCGTCCCGCTAAAAGCTCCATCGCATCGACTTCCAGAGATTGACCGGGACTAGAGAAAATCTGAAGCCGGCGAACCCTCACCGGATCCGGCTACATGAGGAGCATCGAGAGACCCCGCGAGAAAAAGCTCCAGAAAAGTTTCTAAGTCCGCTCGTAGAAAAGCAGACCGGGAGCAACCGCGAGAGCCAAGCCGCCTGTCTTCCCTCGCGTGTCGGCCTGGATTTCTGGATTGTCCCTCTGAAGCGATCTTGAGAAATTTTCTAAGTCCGCTCCAGGGAAGTTTACCGGGACCTCGTCACAAGTCAAGCCGGCGAACCCTCACCGGATCCGGACTGGCTGGGAGCTTCGAGGGGCCTCACGAGAAAAAGCTCCAGAAAAGTTTCTAAGTGTGAAGGGTAAAAACTTTAACCGGTACCTTCCGAGGGTGGTAGCCGCTCAGGGCTCCATCGTGGTCGGCCTGAAACTTTGACTTTGGCCCGGTCTATCGCGAGCCTATGTCCCAATATGGTGCTATATGCTTCTAAGTGCTATATTTTATTTAAACTTTGAAAATTCATATCTCCGGTTCCCTACATTGGATTTTTGTCGTTTTGGTGTCATTTTAAAGATAAAAATATTTCCTATCTTTATAAATTGGTGTTGGATTTTTATTATGAGTTGTGTCTTAATTATTTACTGAATTGGTGTTTTTAAATGCTTTACAATTTACATACCTGTCTTTGAAGTTAAGCCTGCCTGCTCGCAGCCAAGCTACCAAGGGTTGAGCATAGGATTATATTTCTAAGACCTATGCTGGGTCCTATCAAGTGTTTGTGGTCTTATTACTAGTGGCAGACCTACATTTGCCCCTACCAATAACCCACTTTCCAACAATAGTCAACAAAGTCAATGCAGTAGGGACCACTCTGCGCACACTGCGTGACATCAAGAGGAGGTGGCATGACCTCAAGACCAGGGTGAAATACCGTGCCAACAGGAACCATGAGACGGCTCAGAGGACTGGCGGTGGCCCTCCCATTCCACCACTAACATTCACTGAATGGGAGGAGAAGGTGCTTGCCATACTGCATCCAGAGAGTTTCACAGGAATAGCAGGCTGGTAAGTACCAACAAATGTATCCCATCAGACTGCCATGTACTGTCTTGCACAACTAGAAAGCTACACTTCCTAGACCTAAATGCACTTACGTACAACACACTCTTCCCAACACATGTCTCACATATCTACTATTTCCTTCCTCTGAATCACCTCAAAGGTAGCTGGCAATATTTCCATGGGGGCATGTGTACAGGCAGCCAGCACTACAACTCCCACCAGGCACCCTTGTCCCACAGCTGAGCAGGATGGAACACTCCCCCCACCCAACAGCCATGTGGCAGCCATTCCATTGCTCTCCTCAAACTTACAGGTAGGTAGCCTTCTCAACAGGGAGGGGGGTTTGTGGATAGGCAGCCAGCACTACAACTCCCACCAGGCACCCTTGTCCCACAGCTGAGCAAGATGGAACACTCCCCCCACCCAGAACCATGTGGCAGCCATTTCATTGCTCTCCTCAAACTTACAGGTAGGTAGCCTTCTCAACAGGGAGGGGGGTTTGTGGATAGGCAGCCAGCACTACAACTCCCACCAGGCACCCTTGTCCCACAGCTGAGCAAGATGGAACACTCCCCCATCCAGAACCATGTGGCAGCCATTTCATTGCTCTCCTCAACCTTACAGGTCGGTAGCCTTCTCATGCTCTCTTGTCTCACCCCTGAGCAGGATGGAACACTCCCCACACCCAAGAGCCATGTGTAACCTATTCCCTGCCTCTGCTCCACTTCACAGGGAGGTATCCATCTCAACAGGGAGGGGGGTTTGTGGATAGGCAGCCAGCACAACAACTCCCACCAGGCACCCTTGCCCCACAGCTGAGCAGGAAGGAACCCCCCCCCCAGAACCATGTGGCAGCCATTTCCCTCCACTGTGTTACCAAACAGGTAGGTAGTCAGTGCATACACCCTGTCATCCTTCTCAAAATGCATGGAGCCATATGACCACAATATCCCTCACATATCAGCCAACTCTGTATAGATCCAAATGTTACATCCACAGAAATTACACTTTGACTCACCAAGTCACATGTGAAGTAAATTCAGGGCCCAATCATGCACAGAATGCAATGTGTAAGTGCCATGGTTTCAGAGCATGAAGGCCCATATGAACCCAAAACAGGCACGGTCAATCTGTCAAACAAACAAAACCACATGATATGAAAGAACATTTAATTTATTAAATTGTCTAGTTTTTGCATAGCTGAAACAGATTCTATGAAGAGTAAACAAAAACCATGCATAAACAAAAGTTGATGTGCACCAAGTTGGTAGATGATGACATGTCCTTGTAAACACACTATCTGTACGTGTCACATGGTTGCAATTTACATGTCACACTAATGACAAGTAATGTATGTACCTCAACATCATGTCATGATGCCCATTATCTTTCAGCCATACCAAGTGATTGCAATGTAAAATGTTTGGCGTATCAAATGTAACATCCAAAAGTCTGACACCAAGCTTGTGCAGTGCACTTAACTGACAATCTAACCTCTGTTCAACAGGAGATCCCCAAGCAACAGCTGCTGAAAACACCACCAACCAGCAGAGCCAGTCTCCTCCCCAGAACGTGAACTCTCTGATGCTGATTCTCTATGTTTCTCGGATGAGGAGCAACAACCTGGCCCCTCAGGACTGCCAGGGCGCACTCCGTCTCAGGGCCTCATTGTCCCCACCACTACCACCACAATCAACACCTTCGACAACCACAGCGCTGACCCCTGCTACAACGACCTGTGCTGCAGCCACCACAACCATCACCACTGCTGCCTGCAACACTGTCCCTGCCTCAGTGGTTAGCAACACCACCACACAAGCCGAGGATGCCAGAGAGAGTATGCGGGTGCGTCGACTTCCAACGCCACAGGTCTGTGTCAGCAGGGCAGGTGTGTGGGCAACTGGGGACAATCACAGGAGGACACTGAGACAGAAGCCCTGGCCACCGTAGCAAGATTCCTTGGTGGACACCAACAGAACCAGGGACAGATGGGCCAGGTTGTTGAAGAACTCCATGAGCTCCGCCTGCTGCAGAGGTCCATGGACACACGAATGGGCCAACTCGTGGATCTCATGGGCCAGCTTGTGGGTGTTCTGAGGGACATACATGTTGCTCAAATGACGGCTCAACGCCCCTCCAGTGGCCAGCCTGCTGAAACTCCCTCCACCTCAGTGGCGGCCACAGAGATGGGTGAGTTGCAAGACAATGACTCCTCAGACACCTCTGAGCCTGCAGCAGAAGCCCCCCCTGCCAAACGCAAGAGGGGACATCCGAGAAACACCACGGGAGGATCACGTGGCAAAGCACCAACCAAGCCTAATTGCTGAGCCAGCCATGATGGCACTTGTGTTGCCCTGGACATTGACTTTGTTGACAATACAATCCCACTTGCCATGTTGATGGCAGGAGTTTGTTGGACTGTGTGATTCCATTGATGTGGGGACTACTCTATTGGTCTCCTTTACCGTCACTGACAACTCATACACTCACTATGCACAAATTTCCTTACATCCACTTTAATGTTAACCCAATCTAATTGAAAATAAACACTATTTACACACCAATGCCTTTGTGTCATTTCCATGTTTATCACTGTATGTACAATGTCAACTCTGATTCCAATGTACACAAGCTCTGATTGTGATGAGGCATTGATGGGGTGAAGGAACCTAGAAAGACACAAGAGGATGACATTTCATTGTCAGGTGATGCCATTACAACAAAAACGCACCACTAGTCAACACCGTACAAGACCCATCACACATAACAATGACCAACGCCATCCACATAGACATGAGGTAAGTGGAAAACAATACACTGTGCCACACACATCAGCCATTAGCAGTGAGCCAACAACAGCCAGCAGCCAAACACCTCATCTATGCTTTGCCACTAACAGCAAAGCCAACAGACAATGTCACTATTGTACAATGTTACTTACACTCAAGGGAAGTAGTTGTCGATGAGCTGTTGACGCAGGTCAACACCTTCCTCTTCTCCACTATCATCGTCACTGGGCATGTGAGGATTTGCAGCGGGGAGCATTTGCTGCTCATCATCGTCTAGGATCAGGGGGATCTCTTTGCGCAAGGCCAGATTGTGGAGCATGCAGCATGCAACTATGATCTGGCACACCTTTTGGGGAGAGTAGAGTAGTGCACCACCGCTCTTCTCCAGACACCGAAATCTAGCCTTCAGAAACCCAAAAGCACGCTCCACTACATGGCGTGTCCTCATATGTGCATCATTGTAGCGAACTTCCCCCGGGTTCCTTAGATTCCTCAGTGGGCTCAGCAACCAAGGCCGGTTGGGATACGCAGAGTCACCTAGGTGTGAGATACACAGACCAATTTTGTAATACAAACAGTTGACCAGAACAGCATGTCACACATACAACATACTACTTGACACAGCGTACTCACCGACAAGCCACGCACGCTCCGGATGCAGATTGGCCATCAATTGTGGGATGATGCTGTTACGCAGTATGTAGGAGTCATGTGCAGAACCCGGAAATTTGGCACATACATGGGAGATAATCATATCCGCTTGGCATACCACTTGCACATTAATGGAATGGAAATGCTTCCTGTTACGGTAGATGTGCTCACGTGCCTGTGGTGGAACTAGGCCAACGTGTGTGCAGTCAATGGCTCCAACAACATTAGGTATGTGTCCAAGGTCATAAAATTCACCCTTCACATCTGCCAATTCATGTCTCCTTGGAAAGTGGATGTAGCGGTCCTTGTAGGTCAACAATGCGGACAGGACATCACGCAGCACCATGCTGAACATAGGTTGAAATACCCCACCGGCGATGGCCACCGTGTACTGAAACGAACCAGTGGCAAAGAAATGCAGTGCGGCCATCACCTTAACTGTTGGCATCAAAGCTGTCGGATAGGTTCTGTGAGGCCTCAAATGGGGCTCCAACTGAGCACATAGCTCTTGAAGGGTAAGGCGATTCAGACAGAATTTCCTTATGATGTCCTCATCCTCCATTTTCCGCAGCACTGGGTAAGGCCGATGCACATTTGGTCGTCTCCTACGTATTCAGAAAAAGTACACATATAAATTGAATTCATAGATGAGATGTGGCAAACATCTGACATAATGACTAACACAGCACCAACATTGACAGGACTGTAACAGCTTAATGCACAAGTCACATGCACAGACACCTTGATCTCATGTAGTCATTCATGTGGTCAGTATGTACATATTAACTACTTCTAAATCATAATAAGACTATGTGAATGGTAAATGGTACACTCCTACATCTTGTGTCACCAGCCCTGGGTGTAGCTGACACAGCACATGTGGCAAACAGCAACACTGCTGAGTTGCACGTAGCTGCTGTCCCTGCACAACCTTCTTGCTTTAGTCTCACTAAGCACAACATTATTACACAATGAGCACAGTGAGTGTAAGCTGGACAACTATCAAGATAAATGCAGCACTGTACACAGTGATATAGGCACATTATGTGGCCAGTCCATCATGACTGTGGGATGAGTTGCCATTTCACACATTGGCATGTTCACAAATATGAGACTCCATTACACCTCAAATCTGTATACATGCACACAAAGATCAAATTTGACATGTGAGTAAGTACATACAAATGCATGTACTCATGTGTACTGACATGACATGTGTGGGCATCATTGAGTTGAATGTCACACTCTCATTTCACTTTACAACCAGGTGCAACAATATAGTGTAAATGTATAGTGATCAGTGATGTAAATTGCCAAGTGGCAATGCAATAGCACAATGTGTCCATAGGTGCGGTAGGCGTGCTCCGCCACTGCTGTCACGGTCATTGGATACAATTGAAAGATGCCGGATTGCGGTAGAGACCACCTGGCCCCCGCGGTGTGACACCAATCAATCAATCAGGGGTTTATAGAGCGTGCTACTCACCCGTGAGGGTCTCAAGGCGCTGGGGGGGGCGGCTCCAGTTCAGTCGAAGAGCCAGGTCTTAAGGTCCTTCCTGAACGTGTGCAGGGTGGGGGAGCGTCTGATGTTCACAGGGAGCTCGTTCCAGGTTTTGGCCGCGATGTAGGAGAAAGCTCTTCTGCCGGTTCTGTGTCTTCGGATGCGGGGGACCTCTGCCAGGGTGAGGTCGGCAGAGTGGAGGTTCCTCTTGGGTACGTGGAAGGATACTCTCTCGTTGAGGTACTTGGGTCCGATGTTGTGGAGGGATTTGTAGGTGTGGGTGAGGAGTTTGAAGGTGACCCTTTTCTCGACAGGGAGCCAGTGGAGGCCTCGTAGGTGTTGGGTCATGTGTTCATGGCGGGGTGTCCTGAGGACGAGTCTGGCTTCGGCATTCTGGATGGTCTGGAGTCTACGCAAGAGGTTTTTGTTGATTCCGGCGTAGAGGGCATTGCCGTAGTCTAGTCTGCTGGTGATGTGTGTGGGTGGTGGTCCTTCTGCAGTCGGAGGGGATCCACTTGAAAGTCTTACGGAGGATGCAAAGGCAGTGGAAACTGGTGGAGGCGACGGCATTGATCTGGCGGTTCATGGAGAGGGAGGAGTCAAGGATGATTCCGAGGTTCCGAGCGTGGTCCGTAGGGGTGGGTGGGCTCCAGAGGGCCACCAGGTGTTGTGCAGGCGGAGGTGCAGGGACCGAGGATGAGGACCTCGGTCTTCTCTGAGTTTAGCTTCAGGCAGCTGTCCTTCATCCAGGCTGCCACGTTCTTCATGCCTTCTTGGAAACAGAGTCTGGTGTCTTCGGGATTCTTTGTGAGCGAGAGGATGAGCTGGGTGTCGTCGGTGTAGGATACGATGCTGAGCCCATGCTGTCTGACGATGGCGGTGAGGGGGGCCATGTAGTTGTTGAAGAGCGTGGGGCTGAGTGAAGATCCCTGGAGTACTCTGCAGTTGATTTCCGTCCGTTCGGAGAGGAAGGGAGGGAGTCGGATCCTCTGGGTTCTGCCGGAGAGGAAGGATTGGATCCAGTCGAAGGCGGCTCCTTGAATTCCCGCGTTGTGCAGTCTGGCTGCGAGAGTGCGATGTGAAATGGTGTCGAAGGCTGCGGAGAGGTCTAGAAGGATGAGGGCCGTGGTGTGCCCCTGGTCAAGTAGCGTGCGGATGTCATCGGTGCGGCGAGGAGGGCGGTCTCGGTGCTGTGGTTGCTGCGGAATCCAGACTGGGAGGTGTCCAGGATGAAGTTCTCTTCTATGAAGGTGGTCAGCTGGGTGTTAACGAGTGTCTTGGTGACTTTGGCAGCAAAAGGGAGGAGAGAGATGGGCCGGTAGTTTTTCAGGTCCGTTGGGTCGACTGATTGTTTCTTGAGGAGGGGTTTTACTTCTGCCCTTTTCCAGTCATCTGGGCAGATGCCGGATCTGAGGGAGGCGTTGATGGTGCGTCCTAGTTCGGGTGCGATGACGGTGGCGGCCCTGTGGAAGATGTGCGGTGGACAGGGGTCCGTAGGGGCTCCAGAGTGGGTTTTCTTCATGGTAGCTGTGATGCATTTGACAGTCGCGGGATCCCAGGACGTGATGGTCAGCTTATCGGCGGCGGTGGGTAGGGGGGTGGTGCTCGTCGTTGGTTCGCTGAAGTTGTCGTAGAGGGCCTTGATCTTCAGATGGAAGTAGGAGCTGAGTTTGTTGCAGAGTTCCTGGGAAGGTGTGACGTCTGTGGCTTCACAGGTGGGTTTTGCGAGCTGCTGAATGATGTTGAACAGTTCCTTGGTGTTGGTCGCGTTGGTCTGGACTTTGTCTCTTATGAAGGACCGTTTGGTGTCTCTTATGCGCTGGTGGTATTCCTTCAGGGCGCTCTTGTGGTCGTTCCGTGCTTCCGTAGTTTTCAGGTTTCGCCAGGTTTTCTCTAGGCGTCTGCAGGAGCGTCTGGCTTCTTGAAGTTCGGTGGTGAACCAGGCGGCTTTCGGCAGGCGTTGCTTGGCGGGGTGGCGGAGGGGTGCGAGCTTGTCGGCGTAGCAGGCGATCCAGCGGTGGAATTCCTTGGCTCCGGAGTTGGTGTCGGTTGTGGCGCTGGGGGGGATCTTGGAGGAGGGTGGTGTTCAGGAGTTCCTCTGTGACCTTACTCCAGTTCCTTTGTGGCGGGCGTAGGGTGGGTTTGGGTGCGGTGGTGGTGTTGAAGGTGAAGTGGACGCAGTGGTGGTCAGTCCAGCGGGGCTGGGTGGTGTGGCAGAAGCGGATGTTTGTTCCTCCCACGAAGATGGGGTCGAGGGTGTGGCCCGCTCTGTGGGTGGGCGTGTTGACGAGCTGCTTCAATCCTAGGTTGGCGAGGTTTGAGGAGAGCAGTGGAGTTGGGGTCATTGCCGTTGTCTAGGTGGAAGTTCTGGTCACCGAGTAGAATGTAGTCCGTGGAGGTGATGGCGTGGGCTGCGGCGAGTTCGGCGATGGTATTCGCGTGGTGGGTGCGAGGTCCTGGCGGTCTGTAGATGAGGGTGCCGCATAGCGTGGTCCTGGGGCTTGTCTGGAGCTGGAAGTGGAGGTATTCTGTGTTGGAGTGGGGGTCACTCGTGCTGGATGTGGAGAGGCGGAGGGGGGTCTTGTGTGCGATGGCGAGTCCTCCGCCTGGGCGGTGTGTGCGGTCCTTTCTCTGGATCTTGTAGCCGTCAGAGATGGCGGTGGCGAGGTCGGGACCAGAGGTGGCGTTGGTCCAGGTTTCCGTGAAGAAGGCGACGTCGGGCGAGAGGGTGTCGAGCAGGTCCCAGATCTCCATGGCATGTCAGTGCAGGGAGCGCACGTTGAGCAGGATGCAAGTCAGGGTTTTGGTGGTGTGTGCATCGGGCGTTCCTTCGGCGGTCGCGTGGGCTCTGTCGATGGTGAAGGACTTGCGGCAGGGTCTGCACGAGAACTGCCCGTGTGTGTTGTTCGGCGAAGATTTTGCGCCGTCGGCGTGTCTTCCGGGGTTGAGCGCGTGGAGGGTGGTTGAGTTGTAGCGGTGAGGCCACGGCGAACCAGGGGTTCTGGCCCTGGCCGCGGACGGGTCGCAGACGGGCGCAGACGGGCGCAGACGGGCTTGAATTAGGCACGCCCGCTGCGCGCGGCCGCTGCACGACCGCGCAGCAGCCGCAATTATGTAGGGGAGGGGGGAGGGACGAGTAGCTGGGAGGCGGGAGGTCAGGGGGAGGGGTCATGGGTGGACACGGGAATGGCGGAGAAAAAACGGCGGGAAGAGGGGGAAAGGGCAAACAGAGGCGGGTCAATATACGAGAATCACAGAGTAAGCAGTGAAAAATAAAAGAAATTAAACACAATCAGGCAGAGTAAAGCGGTGAAAAGTTGAACACACTCAGGCAGAGTAAAGCGGTGAAAAATGAAACACAGTCAGGCAGAGGCAGAGTAAAGGGAAGAAACAGTGAAAAAACTAAACAGTTCGTCAGGGCAGAGTAAAGGGTAAAAACAGTGACGGTTGCAATCAGGCACAATGCAGCACAAAACTGAGACCAGTAATAGGGTGGAATCGAACCCTGCACGTAGGGGCTGGCAGGCGACACACCTATGCCAATGCCATTGCAGCCAATGGGAACCGCCATCACGGTAGTGCAATACAGCTTTGAAACTCGTGGTAGGCGTGCTCCACCACTGCGGTCACGGTCATTGGATACAATTGAAAGATGCCGGATTGTGGTAGAGACCACCTGGCCCCCGCGGTGTGACACCGCCTATGCCAATGCCATTGCAGCCAATGGGAACCGCCATCGGGGTAGTGCAATACAGCTTTGAAACTCACGGTAGGCGTGCTCCGCCACTGCGGTCACAGGCATTGGATACAATTGAAAGATGCAAACCAGGCAGACCAATTGCATCAGCAGAGTACCACTGAAACAACCCTAGGGGCCTATAAATGTCTGTGAGAGAGCCACACATGTCACTTGCATTCAGACACTGCTGCCTGCCATTCATCACCACCAACTGCTGCTGTACCTCTACTCTGGACCCAGTCATGGCTCAAACAGAGATCAGGGCCCGTCCCTTCACCACAGAGGAGCTTGAGGTCCTGGTGGACGAGGTCCTTGCCCAGTATGGGAGGCTGTATGGTGACCCAGAGGTACTGGTAAGTGTATGAGTAAAACTTTGAGAGTGCTCAGAATGCTCACATGATGTTACTGTACAGTAGTATGTGCCTGCGAGTGCAAGCCAATGTTCATGCATCAATATTTTGCCAACAGCATGGTCCATACATGACCTAGTACTTATTGCACTAGAGTATGTGGGGAGGATGGCAACAGACACTGGTGCAGCTCATTTGAAGCCAAAAAACACACATGTTGTTCTGAGACTGGGTAATGTAAATGTGTGAGACACTGCCTAGCATGTTGGCTTCACGTCAATGGGGTGTGTAGCCTTATTTCCACAGATTCCTGACTGCATTTAATGATGGAAAGGACATACTGTGGTTTAGCAGTTATATAGTTACACTGCTGATTTGAGACACTCGAACTCTGAACACACATTCCCTGTGCCATGTAATGTCAAAGTTCATAAAGTGTTCATATGCTCATTTGTGACATTTCAAATGTAGATTGGCCACAGGGTACTGAATAATGTGTGTACTGCTTTCAAATTGACCCTATGGAGATGTGTCCATTCTGCACAGCAGTACAATGCCTGAGTCTATCACTATTGGCGGTAAATCACCTATGACACATCTGCTAAAAGTAAGGTGGACATGTCATCCTTCTATTGATTCAATGATGTGTAGAGTCTTGCATGTGTATGCACTGTTTCTCCATTCTCATTGTACATGCATGTGATTCCTGTGATGGACCACGTTTATCCTCAGTGTAAGGCCCTCTGGCATGCACAGTAACTGCACAATGTTACAAGTACCCATTACTAAAAGCTCTCAGGAAAACATGTGTTGTCCACCATCCTATTTCTTAATGAGATATCATAGGCCTGAGGAGTACACAAGACAGGACTACACCTTGTGAGAAGAGTGTGAGAATGTAAGATCAGGGACCTAAATGTGACCACCATGACACATGTAGCTTTGCAATGGTCAAGGACATTAAGGGGTGTGTAGTGTAGGACACAGTCAGTCTGACCACTACATATCATTTCCAGTGTATCGTATGTCATGCTCACTCACATAGTGCATCACAGATGAGGCCCATTTTTACATTGGTTTCTGTGCTGGCACTCTTCATGTGTATGAGATAGGCATGTAGTGTGTCCATCATCATAGATGTATACATTGCTATGATATGGGTTGATCCAAGTGTACTATGTGACATGCTGTATGGGCTCTGCTCTCATTGATGTGTTAGTGTGCTATGTATTTTCATGCTCCTGTACTGTCACACAGTGGTACACAACACAGTGTTACAAAAACTTCCTCTTCTTGTCTCCCATGCCTGCAGCTCAAGGTCCATCAGCGTAAGGCCATATGGAGGGCCATTGCCTGCAAGGTGCAGTCTCTGGGTGTCTCAAACCGACAACATACACACTGCCACAAGAGGTGGGATGACATCTGCCGCCTCACCAAAAACGTCGCTGAGATGACGCTGGGGCTGGTCCCTCGAAGGGGCAGGTTGGCACGCAGGAGCATGACACCACTAATGTCCCGCATCCTGGCAGTGACACAGCCAGAGCTGGATGGACGCTTGAGGGCCCATCAGCAGCAAGTTGGGGGTGAGTATTGTGCAAAGTGTGACTTTGGGTATGAGTGACTACATGAATCCCAGCCCTGAGCAAGTGCGGACCTCTGTGATGTCTCAAGTGTGATGCAATGGCTTCTAAGTGGCCTCAGTGTTGAGTGCAGAGGTTCTGCATTTGCACAACATTTTGTTTCTCATGTGGAAAATCCATAAACGTTGTCATAGCAAAACATCTTGCCATGTTTTCATCTCACATTTTGTGAATGTTGTCTGAACTGAGACCTTTCTACACAGGAAAATTCATAGTGTAAAGTGTATAGCCCAGGACACTTGTCAGGCTTGTGTGTGCTGTGTGGCTACCACAATAGTGTGCTCATGTGATGATGTGTAAGTGGCTAGAGACATGCACAGATGTGGACTCATGGAGCAGTGAGTTGGTAGAGGTCACACCTGTCCCATGGGTCCTTTTTTTCACAATGATAGAGATAGCAGCACCATTGCAAAACATATTAGCCTAATATCAGCAGCATGGCATAACATGATGTAATTTCCTACCATGGTGACAGCAAGTGCACACAGGTGCTGATGGGGTAGATGGTGATGATTGCAGTGATGCATTGGCTGATTTGCATTTGCCATTTGTGCACATGGCAACATGACTGGGATGGTTAGACTCTGGGATTTAAATGCAATGTAGCTGAACCTGGCTATTGTGAAATTGTTTTGGCACTAGGGCTTCACATGGTTGGATGTGATCAGTGGGTATGGCAAATTGTGATGTGACTGAGGTGTTGTACAGTAATTTGAAAGATAATAAGGAGCAAAGGTTACTCAGAGTGTCAGTCCTCAGTATGTATGCATTGTATAGGGGTGTCCATGTGCATCAGTGCATGCTGAAGTTGTGGCTAATGCTTTTAATCAGTGAGTGAATTCTTCGCACATCGATGTGTCTTCAATGTCATCAGTCAGCACAACATAGGGATGTCATATGCCAGACCCTAGGTATTCTCACACATTAGCTGTCCTAATGGAGGCCACTGACTTCCTCATCTACAGAAGACACTATCATGCCTTATATCAATGAGGGCCTGTCGGGCACTTGTGGAGATGTTGGTATGTGACATGTCACAACACATGAAGGCCTTGCATAAAATTCTCATTCTCATGCTATTGTGCATTGTCTATGTGACTTCATTGTTACATGGGGCTTATTTGCACTTCATTAGCATATAAGATGTGTCCTTGTGACATATGCTGCAGTGTGAGTGTCAGAGACATCAACTGGCACGGAACAGCAGTGAGCATCATATTAGTGTGCATTTAGAGATGTGTGCTGTGGACATCAAATAAATTGTAACATCTACACAGCTGACACCAATGGACAACTGTAGTTGTGCTTCAATGCCCAAAATGGTGGATTTCAGGAGGTGATCTCCCTTGCAAAAGGATATATTTGACTTTGTATCTGTGGTGTTCCATGAAATATACTTCCTATGTGACTGAGACAACATGTTTGGATGTGTAGCTATCTTACCTACAGGCACGTAGGTGTGCCTACAGACAATTGTATGTGTGGTTACAGGTAGGCACAGGCCCAGCTATTTTGCTGTGTCAACACAACATGGAGCATGACTATCAACTAAGCATGTTTCCATGAATCAGCTGATTGCATAAATGTGGCATATGCTGAAAGTACATGGAGTAGTTCAACATGGGAATTTCATTCGAAGGACTGGAGTTTGTATTGCATATGATGTTTGTGAGTATGGCACCTTACTGAACCTATGTCTCTGTCTCTTGCAGCATCTACCGAGGGCAGGGAAGGACAGGGGCCCGACAGCGTTGGGGAAGCTACTGGCACGACTGCTACACAGGAGTTGAGTGACACTGAGGGGACCAGCACCTTGGAGGGGGACAGGAGTGCCCTGGAGGATTCCCGCCCAGAAACACCAACCTCCGCATCTTCACAGTCCAGTGGTGACTCCTCGATGTTGATGGGCACCGGAAGTTCAAGATCTGCATCTTCTTCCGCCACACCTCGTCCAGTGCCCACCCTCCTGGATGCTCCCCCAAGTGCTATCCGTGCCTGCAGCCCTAAGAAGGGTAGAGTCTCCTTCCCCCCAGGCACCGCTGCCTCTGCCCCTGTCTCCCCTGCTGCCCTCAGTGTGGAGGCCATAGACATTTTGCGGCAGCTGTGTGTGGGTCAGACTGCTCTCCTGAATGCCCTCCAGGATCATGGCAACAAGTTGTCACAGGTTGTTGCGTTCATGGAGGGCAGTCATTCGGACATGGGTGGCCTACACTGAACTGTCCGGTCTTTGTCCTCCACAGTGACGGCAGCCATTCAGCAGTCCCAAGCTCCCAGTCCAGCTCCTGTCCCTTTGGCAGCCACCCTGCCAGTGCCCCCACCTGACCAGGGTACACACACACCAGAGCCCTCAGGCACCCAGTCATCCACACGCAGCACACAACATCAGCACTCTAAGCGTACCAGACACCATACACCATCAACACAGCACAAAAAGAGCACACATGACCGCAAGACAAAAAGTTCATCACAGGACACTCAGGGACATAAGGCTAAGAAGCATGCATCCACATTACATTCCTCCAAATCATCACTATCCAAGGGAATGCCCATCCCCACACATGATCCCAAAGACACACAAACACTTGCCCTGTCTGCAGTGAACCTGGTGCCTGCCACAACTAAGCCCAAACACATTCTGAAGGCAGTTTCACCCAAAACTTCGACTCCCACCCACACCCCTGTGAAGCATGGAGAAGAGAGCAAAGTGGGGAGTGTACCTCAACAACAGCGGATGCAGGGGAAAAGGCAAGCCCGCCCCCAGCGTACCACCAGGTCCAGCAAATCCCCACGGGGAGAGCCACCAGCACCTGCTACACCTTTAGGGAAGAGTGAGGCTGTTGTGCCCACCTCACTTCTCACTCCTGCCAAGACACTTGTGGGATATTGGATCCCCAAACAATTGAGACCCAGCCCTCAACATTCACCATCAGCCACTGAGCCTCCACACAGCATGTCTCCACCTCCCCGTGCCACCACTCCACCCGGTCCAAGCAGCCCTCAGGCTCCCACATCCATGGATCCCTCTACACCTCAGCCAGTTCTCTCCCTCCCAGGTCCAGTCCTCCAACTGGCCCCAACAATCAGCCCCCTCCCAGTTCAACTGCAGCCCAAAGTTAAAGCCAAGTCCCCCTTCCCACACCATTTCTCCCTGAGAGGTGCCTGGACTGCCCATTCTAAGCCCCTGACCTGTGGTGATTCCCATGGCAGTGGACTGTGTTACCTATTTGATGTGAAAGTTTTCATGCACACATGTGCGGACTTTAAATTTGGACTGGCCAATGGCCTGGATGTTTTGCACTTTTGATGCCTATACAGAGTTTATGTAATAAAGACTGTTACACATGTTGTGAGCTTTGTCGCTGCCCTTGCTAATGATGCAGTGCAATGTATGTGCATATGTTCATGTGACACATGCTCTGTATGCCACATTCACATTGGCATATACTTGATTTCTTTTGCAGAGGTTGCCAGAGGTTACAGCCACTTTTGTGCTTCTTGACTCAGATGCTTGAGGGTACAATGATGGTTGTCTGTGATGATCTACTCTTATCCTAATCATTCTATTGTCAGGTCTCCAGTTTTATACACATGTCATATTTGGATGCTGTACCACAACAGAAGAGAATTCTATTCCGAGGATAACTTGCAGGGGTGGACAGGGTCCGACATATCTGTGGGATCTATCTTGATGTGTAAGCAGCAGTGTAGATGTGTAGTCATCTTGTGTAGGCCTGGCTTCATAGTCACATGGGTACATTTGAATGTGTGCACTTGAGTAGTCATACAGTGTGATTGGCCTGTCATTGGCTGAAGTGTTGATGTGTATGTGCCCCTGAACATGACACCTACACACATGTATGATTCAGGTAATGAGTGCCTGTTTGTTTACATTATCAGACACCTGCTTTAGATTGTGGGCACATGCAGTCCTGGGCTACACCTACTTGTTGTCGCTGTCATTTGTGAGTATGCAGAGTGTGTCACTGCAATGTCTGTGTTGTGGTTTGATGATCAGCCAGGGCTCTTGCTTACGTTTGTGCTCACTGTGCTGACCTGCTCAGGCAAACTGACATTATAAGTGACTTTTCACATACATTGATGTCATTTTACACTTTTTTTGACAACTATGTGGTATTGAGAGTCATACCAGCCCCAAGAGGGCTTTTGATGCCTACACATCGTGAGTTACTCCTCTATGTGTTTTTGCTCTGTACACTCCTCACCTGTCCAATACTAATGTACACACCACTTCAGTCTAATATCTTCCACCCCATGCCTTGCCAGTGTGTGACCCTCCCCACCACTTCATAGTGTGACACTATACTGTGGGAGGATGATCTGTGTCCAGGACCAATGTTCCACTCAGGACTGTTTCACAATTTGTTATGTGCTATTTTTTCTGCTTGATTGCAGTCATGGTTGCTAATGTACAGTGCAGATGTTTTTCCAGCACAGTCCTCTAGTCATGTTCCATGCATCTGTGTTTTCCAGAGTTGTGCAGCAGTAGGTGATAGCTAAAGTGTATGTGTGTTTGCTGAGGTAATGCTACCCATCCTGAGTGTGATGTGATCTGTGCCCTGTGATGATTTGTGATGTTGCAGTTCATGGTGGAGCACTCGGATATGTGTGATACTGGTTTTGTTGGTGTTCACACACTGCTTACTGTGCATGCACTGCTGTCAGTGTATGATGCCTTGTCCTTGCCTGGTGTGAATTCCCCTGATGTCCAGCTGAGTTTGCTATGTAATGATTTTGGATGTGCATATGTTGTGTATTAGTTGTTGAGGGATGCAGTCTTTGGCCTGTGTTGGCTCTTTCTACTGACAAGTCCGTGTGTGTAATGTTTTTCTAGCATTACATTGTGTGTGAGGAGTTTGTGTATTGGAATACATTCAGATGTGTGTTGAATTTGTAGTGTGCATTTCTTGTGTGAATGTCACATGCGGCAATGTGGAGTCTTGTTCATTAGCTTGTTTTGAGTGCACAATTGTGCTATGGCCTCCTATATTTGAACAGTAACTCGTCAGGATTGTGCATGTGAATGCTTGTGCTACACATTGACACCATGGTCACTTTGTAACTGGTGGAGTGTCTATGTCTGTGTTTGCAGATTTGTCTGGTTGCACACAGTTTGTGTTTATGATTGACATTTGTTCATGTGTTTTTGTATTAGTTTGGATGTTGGTGTCTGTGCAGTTGGCCATAGTAGAAATGTTATCTATTCCAGTGTTGTCTAGGATCACATTGCCTATCCTCTCTTTGGCTGCACATGGCTAAGCTTGTTGGACTTCTTTTGATGTGGTTTGTGATACATGTGTTTGGCAATTGACCTTCCCGCAGCTTTTGATACCCTATCTCCTCTGAGACTAGTTGAGCATCTCAGAGAGATAGGGGTCGGGGGATCGGCTCTGGGGCTTCTTGCTTCATTTCTTAGTGACCGGGCACAGACAGTGAAATTTGGCCAATTTAAGGGGCATATTATCAATGGCCAGCGATAATTATCGCTGGCCGTGATTAGCGACGTATTCCCTAACGCAGGCTATCTCTGGACTTTATCGCCCTGGTAGCGCGTTATTAACAACGCGTTTCTCCAGTGCGATACAAATTCCAGAGATAGCGAGGTTATCGCTGTTTTGCAGGGAACATCGTTGGTTTTCCAGCGATGTTCCCAGCAAAACGGCGATAACCTTGCTGATACGACCCTGTGGTCGTATCAGCAGAATCCACCTCCTATGTCTAACATAGGTAAGTCAGGATTGCAGCAGACGTTAGATTTTGGCGAAAACGGCCGTTTCGCCAAAGTTAACGTCTGCTATAATCCTGTGGGCTGCCTTGTAAATATCGCGATGTGAACATCGGCGATATTTGCAATGTAGACCATCCGAGAGTACGCCAGTAACGCCCACTTTGCATCTCATTAGAGATGCAAAGATGGGCATTGAGAAAGGGCGATAATGCAAGGATTCACGCGATAGCGTGACCTTGCTGATTAGGCGATAAGATTATCGCCGCTTTTCGTCCGAAAACGGACGCTAAAGCGGCGATAATGGTTTATCGCCTCGTTGATAATATGCCCCTTACTCGGCCTCTAATTCCCTGTCATGTGGTGTTCCTCAGGGCTCTTCCCTGAGCCCAACACTTTTTAATATTTATGTGGCCCCGCTTGCTATTGTGGTGAGATCCTTCGGGTTGGAGGTGTTGTCCTATGCGGACGACACCCAAATAATGGTGTCCATCACTCATAATATTAAGGACTCTGCCCTTAATTTTAGGAATTGTATGCAGGCAGTCTCCTCCTGGATGGTGGCTAATTTCATGAAATTGAACGGGGAGAAGACTGAGGTCTTGATCTTCGGCAGGAAACTGGACATTTGGTCCAGCGATTGGTGGCCGGACTCGCTTGGCGCTTGTCCCTGCTCTGTATCCTACGGGAAAAATTTAGGGATCATGGTGGACAATTCACTTTCCTTGAGCCGGCAGGTCAGTAGGACAGTGTCCACTTGTTTTGGGATCATTAGGATCCTCAGGAAAATCTCCCATTTTCTTTCATTTGACTCACGCAAACAGGCTGTTATTGCATTGGTAATGTCCAGATTGGATTATTGTAATGCCCTGTATTTGGGCATTAATAAAGGTCTGGTGCCACGTTTGCAGCTGGTGCAGAATGCTGCGGCCAGGCTGGTGATGAGTCTTCCGAAATTCTACTCAGTCTCAGCCTCTCTTAGGACGCTACATTGGCTTCCTCTGGACCGTAGGATCCTCTTCAAAACATTCTGCCTAACGCATAACGCCTTCTATGGCGTAGGCCCTGATGGTATTAAGGCAATATTCCATCGCTATGTTCCAACTAGACAGCTCCGATCTGCAGATAAGAATCTGTTAACAGTACCGAGGTTTAATAAGGCAAAATGGGGAGGTAGAGCTTTCGCAATTGCTGCTGCTAAGTTGTGGAACTCCCTTCCGGAAGAGCTTTCTGGTCAGGTGTCACATTCTCTCTTCCGTAAAGCCTTGAAGACCTGGCTTTTTCACAGATTTTAGTATAAGCCTGTCATCTTGTCTGCCCATTAGTTCCGCAATAGCGCCTTGACGCCCTTGGGCTAAGTTTAGCGCTCTATAAGTCCTATATTCATTCATTCATTCATTCAATTGGTTTGGGATCAGCATTGGTTCAGACATCCCTGAGTGGGATTCAGACATTTGTAGATACACACCAGGGTGTGGCATTGGTTATCAGGAAACTCACAGGACATTATGTTCACCTTTATCTGTGCTTCTCACAGGTATTGAGTAGTGAAGGTGGGAGATGGGTAGATTAGGGGTATGTGTGAAGGTCATACTTGGGTTTGACAGTCAGGGAGTGTCACAATGAGCCATGAGTGTTGTGCTGGTGGCATACACATGTCAAGATAGTTGTCACAGATGACGGGCTGGTCACTGTATGGCTTATGACAGTTTCTATCATCCTGGGCCAATCCATTGCTTGCATTGCTGTATCACAGGGATATTGCACAGATGTTACTTTAGTTCAATTTCAATCACTGTGCCACCCATGTATGATTTGATGGCCTAAGTGTAGTGTGATATGTGGTACCTCTTGCATGTCATGTACAAATGATATCTGATATATCTCCATGTTTTTCCTGCACTGTGCACTCCACTTTAGTTATTATCATACATTGCTGCTGACTTATGGTATGTGTATGAGGCTAAGTTTAAGTGTGTGAGCTGTCTGAAGGACTTGACATGCAGTGTGAACAGTTCCAAGGTTGTTCATCTGCACAGTGACTCTTCATTTCTTCAATTACTCACTTTGATTCACATGAGTGGAAGGCAGGTGTGAGGATGAGGAGGGTTGTCATGAGTCTCAGGTCAGAGTTTCCTGCTGTCAAGATGGACTCTTTCTGACACTTTGGCATTAATTCACTACTTTGTAGTTGGTGCTCCCTTTGTTTAGGTGGAGTAATGGTGTGTAGGTGTTCTGTGAGTTGGCAGTGTAGTCAGTGTTGTTGATGTACTGGACATACTCACATAATGTCATTTATTGCAGCTGTACACTTGTGAGTCAAATGCACAGTGGTGCTTACTTTGAGTTTGCTGTTTGAGTCAGGAATTTCTTACTGTGTTGCATGGTATGGGCTGTCATTGTGTGATATGGTCTGCCATTGTATGTGATGGGCCTATCAATGTCTGTTTGGGGGCTGTGGTGATCTGTGATTGTGTGGCAGTGGTGTCTAATATGATGTGTCATCTACCTGGGCTCACTGACTCATTCTAACACCTTGTTGGACTACTGCGAAATACACATATACACCCTGCTTGCTCTGCCCTCCTCTGTTCCACATTGTATTTGGACTGACCCTTATTTGTGTGCAATGATGACTATTGCCATTTTGGAGGTACTCTTGCCTCACCCCACACTCATGTTACTATACAATTGGTGATGATCCTAATGAGATGTCACTATAGACAGTGTCCCTGCACATTACTTCTTGCTGCAGAGATGTTGTGCTGAGTGGTGCTTCTTTTATAATACATGTGGTGTGGATGTTGTGATGTTGGTCTTGCTTGTCTGGGACAATGTCCTGGACTCTTACAACATTGTGGGCAGGTTTTCCCGCGGCTTCACCGCTGCGGTGACATGACCAGCACGACTGGGCTAGTTGCAATAATTTCTATGGGGATGGGTGACCCCGATGCAGAGGTGTAAATTTGTGACGTGCGAGACGTGTGCTTAGACTGGGGTATATGTTCCTGTCTCCACCAGGGTGTCTGATGTAGACAGGACACATATTTGAGCACGACAATTGTGTGTTGTTGTTGTACAGGGGTTGTATGCGGGGATGTGTTATTGACTTACCTGCGGTGTTGACCGCAACGGCATCTTATCTGCTGGTAGTGGATGAGGTTCAGCAGCGGAAGGGCTTGTAGTGTAGGATCCATGGCGGCTAGGAACGCGTGGAGGCGTCTCAGACTCGAGTTTCTATCTCCGCAGTTGTGCTTCCGCCATCTCCGGATGGCTGGTTTCTCCGCTGCGTTCTGATGTGCTGGTTGACGCATTGTGATTTGTTCGAAAGTCGGAATGTCATTCCGCACGGCGGTATTTTTCTATTGGCTCCCTCCGGCACCGTTGCGGAACGAAAAATCTGGAGGATCCGGAAACTCTGCGACGGACGGGAAATGGGCTATCTTTGCCCATTGTAATATGGCGGTCGCGAAGACCGCCGCAGGAGTAACTAAATGGACGTTTTCTGCTACCGCCAGCACCGCGGAGGGGCCTATGACCGCCATCGTAATCAGCCCCTATGCTAGTAAACAACTATTGTCAAACATTATTTACAATATGTGTATATATGTCTTTTACAGTTTTTGAAAAACATACAGTCTTCGCGAATTTTCAGTGAAAGGGGAACATATGTATCGCAATAATTCATGATGAATTTACAACATTTAAAAAAATAAGAAAAAAAACAGCTAATAATCCACTGAAACAAAAATGACTGGGAGTGACATAGGGCTTGATTACTATGGTTGTTGGACAAGCGCCCAACCGCCATTGGTTAGTTTTGGGCAGGTGTCCGTCCGACAAAGTGTCGGCGGTCCCACCTGCCCGATTATGATAGGACCACCATGCAGGCGGTCCTAAAATGCCTTTTTCGGATCACTGACACAACATCAACACTCAAAATATCGACCTAAAAAATGATCGACACACAAATATCAATAACATGAATATCGATACTCTATACTTATTAAAAAAAATACACAAATATCGACACAAAATTATCTACAAAAATTATCGATATCACTAATAGTGATCAAAAAAATATTGTCATAACTAATATCGAAAACATTAAATAAACATATACGACAAAAATATAGATCACACTATTATCGGCAAAAAAAAATATCGACACCTTAAAAATATTTTTAATAACACAATATATCACATAAATAATATAAACAACATCACAAACACACACAACATATTAAATAAATAACTTTAACATTAAATACATTATAATTACATAAAATAACTAACTTATTTAAACTCACCAAATTTATTATACTTCCAAACACTATATATAAAATAAATATTTTTTAATATACATGCAATGCAAAATGAAATACAAATAATATACTATTACACTTTTAAATAAAGTAAGAATAAAAAAAAGTTCAACTGAACATTAATTAGCGTTTCCCATATAAGGAAAAAACTGCCAAATTAATTGAAAACATTAGTAACAACCAACTAAAAATACCTACAACTAAAATAACCCAATAAGATTGAAAGCACAATTAAACAAACACTATATAAACGAAAGAAAATGTAACATTATTTTATGGTCCAACAACAAAACCAAGAATAAGGGAATCTCTGCCGGGTTGCTTCTGCAACACTGGACTTCATCATTGAAAGCTCTGAATACAACTTCAAAATATAAGTAAAATATCTATTTAATGTTACAACTGCATAAAATAATTGTAAAGCACTTTTTATAATAACTAAATAAATGTATATTTTTTTATTATATCTCCTCTACAGAAACTTTCACACATACTCAACTACCTTCAAACATCATCCAAAAACCGCCTTGCCAAAAAAGTATAAATCTCAATTAAACTATTGAAACAAGTAAAATTCCCAACCCAAATCACCCACTAACCACACAAACCCCAAAATTAAATAAATGCTGTTAAACACGTTTATTAAAATTTACATTTTTCTTCTGCAGGAAATCAAAAGAAACACTAAAGGCAATCACCAACAGAAACACCTCAGCGTCAAAAACCAAATACAATACTTTTAATATTTTTTATGTACGTTTCTCATAGCATGTGAAACATAGAATGACTGAAGGTGCCAAATTCATAACTTCCCAGAAAGGAACATTTGTATTATGTTATATGGGATATGTCTACACCCAGGAGAAACAGACAGGCAACAAAATTAATTGGAAATGCAGCAAATATTATTCAAATGCATGTTATGGGAAGGCTACAACAAAAGAAACTACTGTATTACATGTTAAGGAACATAACCACCTCCCTAGCATAGCCGAAATAGAAGTGAGAGACACTTTAGACACTCTGAAAGAAGCTAGCACTAGCTCTCAAAAACCTACTACTGAAATATTAAAAAATGTACTCACCAGAGTTCCAGAACATGTAACTGGCCAATTAACCTCTGTCTCAACGTTGAAAAGGCTAATAGTTAGAACAAAAAAAGAAACTGCTACCACCACACCTACCACCAAAACTTTCAGTGAAATGCAAATACCACCTGAACTCACTGTAAGTTATAATGAAGAACAATTTCTACTTTACGACAATAAATCTAATGACAAAAGAATTATTATATATGCAACTCCCACAAACTTACTTAAACTTCAGAATTGTGAGACATGGATGATGGAGGGAACATTTAAAATATGTCCCAAAGCATTTTACCAATTATATACAATCCATGGACTATATCAAAATACCAACATCCCCTTTATATATTCCCTGTTAGCAAACAAGCCACTACCTATGTAGAACTCTTAACAAAAGTAAAGCAAGAAACTAATAATTACTATCCTCAATAAATCATCATAGACTTTGAACAGTCAATGATACAAGCCATCCTAAAAAACTACCCTCACACAGCAATACAAGGTTGCTATTACCACTTTAATCAATGCATTTGGAGACAGCTTCAAAAATCTACGCTCAGTGTAGAATATGCAACTAATAGTAATTTGGCATATGAAATAAAAAAACGAATTGCACTAGCATACGTCCCAATAACGGATGTAGCAGAACACTACAATCTCTTAATAGAAAGCCCCTATTATCAAACAAATGAACATAAACTAAGTCCCCTACTCGACTATTTCGAAGACACCTGGGTGGGAAGTATACACAGATCTGGACACAGGAGACAGCCCAAATACCACATTCCATGGTGGAATGTATATAACAGTACCCTAAACAAAGAAGCAAAAACTAATAATGCTGTTGAAGGATGGCATAATGCTTTACAAGCCACAACAGGCAGAACCACACCAACCCTACATAAATTACTACAATCATTTCAAAAAGAACAAAGCTACCAACAACTTAGGGGGTGATTAGGATGGCGGGCGGACTTTAGTCCACCCGCCATCCTCGCGGTGCTGGGACCGGTCGCCACACGTGCGGCGGTCCCGCACCGCTAATTAGGATGCGACCGCCACCCTGGCAGTCGCATTCCGCATCTTTGACATTGCGGCGGGTGCTGCTTACAGCAGCACCCGCCGCAATGCCAAATTGTGCATTCCCATGCACAACGTGGCAGGCACCGCGAGGTACCTGCCACCTTGTGCATGGGAATGGAGGGGGGTACCATGGGTACCCCCCAAGTGCACCCCCCACCCCCTCACCCCCCCGGGAGCCTGCAACGGGCCCCCATTGCAGATCTCCGCCAGCCTTTCCATCGTGGCAAAGCCGCCATGGAAAGGCCTTTAAAACCCAGCATCCTAATATGGATGGCGGTGCCTGCTAGGCACCGCCACCATATTGAGGCCCAAGTCTGCCCGGCCGCAATCGGAACGATTGCCGACCGGCAGAAAAGCGGCGGACGCACTTTGCGTCCGCTGCGATACCCCTGCCATTATAATATGGCGGGGGAAAATCGGGTGGCAATGGCGGGCGGATCGCCACCGCATGGCCGGCGATGGCGATCCGCCCGCCATCCTAATCACCCCCTAAGACTTGAACAGTCTGTAACACAGCTAGGTCCAAAACTAACTAAATAGACTAAAACAATGTTCGAGCACCTACAATACAAAGTAAGACTCTACCCATACACTAAATGGCTAGAACATCTAGAAACAATAGCTAAATCCCTACTTTAGAACAGTACTACAAAAACATAGGAAAATCGTAATTGTGCACTGAATTCTTAAATAAACATTTCTTTGCAAACATGTAAAATATAAATATTATGTCAATTAATTTTAACTTACTTAAAAAATTATTTGACATAATAAATATATTTTATATATTTACAAACGTCAATAAAAATGACAAAAATTACAATTCCCTTCCATTGTAAATAATTTAAAATGGCTTACTTTTTTGTTGCTGAAGAATTGAATCCAAACTGCCATAAATAAATCGAAACGTGTAAAAATCCCAAAACGTACTTAAAAGTCCCCCAAAAAAATGGAAAAATACAACTGTAAAAAATATAATCCGGCGACAACATATCCGTAGACTCCAATCCATTAAAAACCTGAAAAATGTCATTAAAAAAAGAAACGCTCCAGGAAAACACGAAAAATAAAGGAACTGTAAAATAATTATTGGTTTACTAGAAACTAACACACAGTTCCTTTAAAAAAAAAAAAAAACATGCTTCTCCCAACGGTAACTTCCAAACGTCAAAAACCTGTAAAAAAACCAACACAATACCTCCACACAAATACACAATAAAATCATTTAAAAAAACACACATAAACACACTAATAACACTATACTCTAAACATATTTATACATATAATATAAATCCTAACACCTACCTATAAACGACCTAACTGCATTTCGCAAACGCAAAACTACCAACTAAACCGCACCAAAAACACAAAATACAAACTATACATCCACTATACACTACCTAATTACCTTCACCCTACACCTAAATTAAGCCTAAAAGTAATTAAATTAAACTTACCTTAACCAATGCGACGCAGCTTCCAACCGCGAGCTTCTCCCCTCAGAAATGACCTAAAACAACACTGATAGCCTACAAAATACAACTTAGTTTAAAAAATGGCTACCTAAAATTAAATAATAAAAATACTTTATTACATTAAAGTCAATGTACATTAGAAATGCAAAACAAAAAAAGTTTAAAAAATAATAATTAATATTACTAATGTACTAAGGGGCCCATTACGATGTCGGGCGGAAGCACTACCGCCGTGCTGTCGGACGCAAAAACCGCTAGTTACCGTCCGCCAGCAACGGCCCACACGCCCGCCAAATTAGGATGTGAAAAGTCAGGCAAGCAACGCCCGTAAACCTGCGACACCGCCCGCCATCAAAGTGCGCCCTTCTACGTAGCGGCGCCAGCCAATGGAGACACACCGTCTGACGAAATGACGTACCGCCCGGCGTACAAATTACGATGCCATAACCAAACAGCCTCACCGGCAAAGAGACACCGCACGAGAAACCAAGGCGGAAAACCGACTGTTCAGTACGGAGACCGAAAAGGCGGCCCACCCAGATATGAACCCTGCACTCCAGGCCATCCCCATGCTCTACCTGATGCACCACCTAGGAGTGAACGCGCCACGACAACGCAGGTAGGCAGACACAACAAGGGCACGTAAACACTGCACACAATGCAAGGGCGGAAAAACTGTACATGGCCCCCCCCAGGCACCCCTGTGTGGACAGGACACATTCACCACTGTATCCTCACATGTCCCACCTGTCAAAATAACAACTCGCAACATCCTGGGCACCCACTATCCGGGCACAGGAAGTGACGTCCCCATCACGGCACCGCAGCGTAGCGGCGATGACGCAGGTACACATGCGCACAACACAGGGGCCAACGACAGCGCCATGCATGGGCTGCACACAAACACCACAGGGTCACAACTACACACCCCACACACCAGCACCACCCTGAAGGCACATGTCATGTGGCCTTCCTGCATCAGTCATGTCCCAAACCGACAACTCACAGTTGTCAACATGACGTCACACAAGTGTCCCGAACAGGGGAGTAATGTGATGGCAAAATAGGACACACCCTTGTGTGCAAAACATGGAGAAGCACACAGCGGCTGCTACATAACAGCGCAGAATATCGACAATGTCCGGAAAAGGCACGCCAGTCTCAACAAGAAATACCTATACCATCCTGCTCGCAATAACAACCCATGCAATGTACAAAATAGAAAAACCCTGCTGCCTGAGAACAGGTGTGCCCAATCACTACACCCACACAGAAGCCGCAATGTACAGCGGCAACGGAGTGTCCCGCCCACACACGGGAGAGCAGATAGCACTGAATGGCCTTCCATTCCTACTCCGAAATAACATTGCAACTAATTATGCAGGAGAATGGAGCCATTGTACCAACAAGAAGCAAAACATAGCCATGCAGAGTAAAACGTCCACTGGCAGATAGCGCACAACATGAAAGAAAGATAACACCACAAAATACAATAATACCACTCCTCCATGTGGACCAAATGCAAGTAATCTGGAAAGAGTCACACACCACTGGCCTTGACTATTCATAGAAGCATGTGGGATGAGGGACTGTGTCCTCCGCCCAAGCCATACCCCAAGTCCTGCCGCCGTACATCCATTCCAGAATTCCCAGCATCGTTGGAGGCTGCACTCTGCTGACTGCTCAGGCAGCCGGAGCACGCCATCACATCACCCTGTAGCAATATGGCTGTTGCACCAGTGACCCTCAACTACGCCGGACAGATCAAGCTGTACAGTGACAGCTTGCTACACAGTGAGCTGTTCAAATCTGGCAATGCTGAATGTAAGTTACCAAGTAACTTACCGCATTGCAATGTTCAGCTGCGTCATCCCCGTTTTCTACTGTCGGAGGTGTCTGTTCCACTGTCCTGTGGATTTATGTCTCTCCAACCCGGCATGTCCAAAGGCGGACTTGGTACAGTTGTTTGCACCCCTGGACGACCACGACAGGATCTGTTCAGTGTATGGGGGCATGGCGTTTGTGGCTGCAATCGGGGACACACTGCAATGGGACCAGTGTGCCTCCACACAGCGTCTTCTGGATCACAGTTTCATCGAATGTCATCCAACATGTCCCATCAGGATTCTACAAGGGACAACTTACGACGAACACGTTGCTACCCACCATCCGCTTCATTGGATGACAACCATGTTTACCATCAATGGGATGGATGCCCTGCTGGAAGGTATCGCATACACGTCAACTTGTCAATTCATGGGTCCCCGACTCAATACCCCCAATTGAACATTGAAGTTCAACACCGTACCCATGCTTGGCTTTCGCACGGAGTGGGCAGTTAGCTGTACAAGAACTATACCATATAATCTGCAACTAACACCTTACCATGAACTCCACTGCCATGACATCTGACATTTTCGGGACATGCACCCTGTTCCTCACCATATCCCGTGTCTCTGCATGAACAGGGGGAGGCAGAGGTATGGGACCTGTGTACAGTAACCACATGGCCAATACAGCACAAACAACCATGCCATAATCTGTATTCTGCGCACCTGGACACATGCACCTGTCAGTGCACACTTATCTGTCTGCTGTAGTACGTAAGAACTGTCACCTCAACTCTGTCTGTACTTCCGTGCCAGGACTTTTGCATGGACAACAAATGCAACTCCCTACAACAAGGCCCTAGTTATAGTGTCATGTTCAGTAGCCACCACATTGCAACAACTGGTGAGACGCTGCTGCATGCAGGTAGGCACATGCCCTGATGTCACCCCTGACGCAGGTGTGTCGGAGTCACTATTGTACTGAACCGGTACCATGGAACTGAGATGAACTGTCCCTATGATGTCAAGCTGTCTGGTAGGCTAAATGAATACTGTCTGTGTCAAAGCCCAGGGACCATCAGTAATTACCAAATGTACTTTAGCATAGCAAGGGCAAGGCAGTTGTAACCCTGAAGCCTCCATTCCACAGTCAACAACTAATTACATCTACCTGTACCCCCTTTCGTATGTGTAATCATGCTAAGTATATCCTCCACATGCATTTTGCTGCCAGTAGTGTCCACTATACAGCATCACAGAGGAAGTAAGTCCAAATACATGCCTCGAAGCAAATATGTGACTCTGCAGAATTATTGTCAGAAGACAAGTACGAATGAGAGAGGATGAGAGTGTGTGAAGTACACGAGAGTCGTGAGATGACCATGTAGTCCAGTGACATTGGATGTCAATGCATATGAGATGCCGCCACAGTGGACCTAGTGAAATACTACAGGTCGTGGGCCTTTGATTGTCAGACTCTGACGTGGCCCAACAGATCATCACATTAACACTGACGGGCTGGTCACTTCAAAGCACAGTCCTACATATGTGTATAATTACCTTCACAGTCGGACATCACACTCATCAAGCAAAAGTAGGACCCATGCAAGAAGCATGCTACAGCAATGCATGTCAAAACACACACAGGATATCAGTGTGGGTGGGCAGGCCCGCACAGTGAGTACGAACTGCTGAAACTCACATACATGCTTAATTAAACCAGGCACAATCTTGACAGTCACACACCCTGCAGACTCACAATGGCCAAAACATATTAAGTAGGAGCCATCCTGAACTGCAAGGACACACCCACACACTGCATACTGTGCAACATACAATACACACATGCGCTCATATTCACAGACCTGAACACGGATACAAACACCCACCATGCCCCTGGGTAACGTGTGTAATCGACATTGCCAGAGTGCACACACACACACCAACACTACCCCAAAGTCACACACTTCACACCACACACACCTACACCTCCCAAATGCACACTTTGAAAGTAACCCATCTGCCCAGGCTCTATGTTCATCACAATATTAACATACACCTACACTGCTGGCCACCCAGAAAGTAAGCTCACACATACCCGCACACTATGCACATGCTACCTGTCATCCTGTGGCCAGACTCACACCCCGTGCTTTGCGTGCACGCAAACATGACACGTATACATTTACCATGAAATACCACCAAATACATGCAGACAATCCATGTCACTAAAATACTTCTTCATCACACACACAAGTAGCAGAGTCTGAAGGAAGTGAAGTCCCAGCCACGTGTAAAACACATTGGAATGTGAGACCAGACATTGCAATTGTTGAGGTACCATACAAGGCATGTGCCTCACTTAACTATGCACACACAGTAGCAACTGCAATCAGCAACTACACAGACACAACCGACTACAGGAACAACAGCATCCAGTCACAGATTACATAGACAGGCGGCAATATTGTACAACACCAGGGACAGTGGCCAGTCCGATGTGCAGAGTAGTGATACGAAAAGCTGCGCATGCATTGTGTGTGAGTGTACCCTGCCATGGCCAGCAACACTGCCATGTCAGTCACAATAGCCATTACAGCCAACACTGTGTCACAGGTAGTTGTGTGAGGGTGCCTACCATTCAAACAGGATGCCAGTCCGACTCGGTGCTGTCTGTGTGGTACGGGACAGTTGGAGGTCCGCCCTTGAGAGAGGAGCACAACTGTGGAAGACACACATGTGGCATGTGAAGCGGGAGGGCTGCTTGGCCCAGGTGGGTTGGTGGCACGGGTAGGTGCACTCATGCAGTGTTGAAACAGACTGTGTGGGGAGGATCCCGGAGGGGTACAATTCCACTGTCTTGGGAATTTGGAAAGCCCACCTGTCTGGGGATGAATGTGAACTCGTGTGGGCACAACAGGCGGGCACACGATCAATGCTGCATCAGGTGTAGACGTTAGCCCTCCCTCTGGGGACATGCTGGATACTGCTGTGCATCTGCCCGGCCCTTGCCAAGGCACTTACATCCCCTGTCCTCCAGGTGTATCCCCTACATTGTCCACCTGCATAGGCTACCCAGGGCACGGGATGGCAGTGGAGCTTGGTGGGTGGGAGGTCATGGCGCCCTTCTCCTGGTCACATCTGGCAGGCAACACATTCTCAGTGTGCAGCAGGGCACAAGTCCGAAATGAGAAGTGGGGGGACGCTGACGTCACGACAGGAAGTGACGTCACAAAATGTGGCTTGCGCCATCAGACTCATTGCCGCCCCTCGCTCACCCCTTAGATGCGATTGCATCAGAGACACCAGCGCGTGAGCAGCAGCTCCAAACACGCCCCAGAGAGGCCAAAGAGTGAATGTGTGGCTCCACTTGCTCCAGTCAACGAGCTCACGGTAAAACAAGTGTGGGGACGCTGTCCACCCACCTGGTACCCCGACTTGAGCCCTGGACTGTGCAGGCAAAGTGTCCTATTGGACTTGCGATATGTGTGAGTTGCATGACACTCGTTGGCGGGGGATGGCTCGGAGGCCCGTTACCCTGAGGCCCATATCTCACTCTATGGGTCCCTTGTCAATGGCAGCAGATGTAATGACTATGCGCGCAGGGGTGGGTCTACCTTTCGTCTGGGATGGTGTTTGCAGCCTGTCCCGCTAGGGCCGCTACGGCTTCTGTGTGTTGCATGTGGTGTATCCGGACTCCGGAGACTGTCATGCATTGTCACTGTTGTCCAGGGCCTGAGTCGGGGTACCACGCGGGTGGACGGCGTCCCACCACTCATTCTACCGCGAGCACGATAACTGGAGCAAATTGAGCTACACATTCACTCTTTGGCCTCTCTGGGGCGAGATCGGAGCTGCTGGTGCATGCGCTGGCTTCTCTGATGCAATAGCACATAATGGCTGAGCGAGGGGAGGCAATGAGTCTGACGGTGCAAGCCACCTTTCGTGATGTCACTTCCTGTCGTGACGTCAGCGTCCCCCACTTCTATTTCTTAGGACTCGTGCCCTGCTGTTGTCAGATGTGCCACTTTCCAGGGTGTTGAGAAAGGGTCAGGAATGTCAGCCTGATATTGGCCCAGTTGAAGGACCACCTTGACTGGGGAGGACAACCATTGGACAGTCTGGTGTAGCCCACCCACGCGTACAGGTAGGCCCTCCATGAACTATGTCACCTGCGGCAAGGTGATGTCATGGGCAATGAAGTAATTGAGGACAGCCATCTGCCCCACGCAGAGATGCCGCACAAGCTCAACAGACCCAGCACTGAGGGCAGCAGGAGTCACATGTGCAGGGGCAGCTGTGCCTGGTGTGAAGGACACTCTATCCTTCATCCTTGTGCCGACACGTGTTGCACCAGTGGAAGTAGATGGGAGGGCGGGCATTGGCCTCCGCGTGGCTGAAGAGGAGCCAGAGTCCACGTCCCCTGTGCTAGCAAACATGGATGCATCACCTCTGTCCTCAGATGACGCCGAAATTGCCGCCTCGGCCTGTGATTCATCCAGCACACGTCTGGCCCCTCCGAGGCGCTGGTCACATCTGTCTCACTCAGCTCCTGTGCAGCTGCTTCATCCCATGCCTCACCACTGTTGACCGTCCCCTGTCCCTCAGCACCCACGGGAGATGCCACATGTGAGAGAGCGAGGTGGCCTCACTCATTTGGCATCAATTAAACAGACATGTGCAAGGGAAGCAGCACAGAACATTCCCAAACCCACATGTTGCACGATACCTGTGCAATTGTATACAGCCACCACAATCAACACGTAATGGCTGGCGGACAGAGAATGAAGCCGCTAATAAGTGGCATATGTGTTGTGCACATCGCACAACACCCGGCCTGTGTCACCCTGCGACCATAGCCACAAATCGCTGTGTGCACACTCACTGTCCTGATGGTGGCAAGGATGACCACTACGTAATTAGGCCAAGGACATACCTGCATGGAGTAGAATGGGACACCACTCACACAGACTGCTACATGACAGTCCACAATGGTCATGTGCCCATGCCTTCCACCGGTCGTGCGCACGAGCACAACTACTGTTGCAGTGTTCCGGATGTGTAAGTACCAGGAATATGAGGTGAGGCATCGCACACATATGTCCGAACGAAATCAGAGTAGGCACAGTGCCTCAAACATACATGTGAATTGCCACTCCAGCATACTACAGGTTGTTCCTGAGGGCTACGACTCTGAATGCATTGACAATGCAGAGTGCTCCAATTACATCTTGGACCTCAGGAATCGCATATGCATGTCAGATGCACCCAGCACAGAGTACACTTACAACCCACTGCATCACACAGCAAACATCACATTACCCAGATTATGGGTAGGCTGTGGACACATGCTGCCTCTCACACCAAAAGACACCATACCACTGTACTGTACACTTGCTTGCTGCTGATGCCCCTACACACGTGCATCCAGCACAGGCTGTCTGACTGTCAAGATGCAGACCATTAGTGGTGAAATGCAGTGCTGTGCTAACCTGACAATACGAGGGGGCATCCCCCGATTCGTCTCCGCCACGTAGTCGCTCATCCGGCAGATGACGTCACACCCTTTGTGGAATTGGCTGCACTGTCGGTTACACATACACAGAGGCATCAACTTGGATGCAATGGCTCATCACAAGGCCTTGGGCTGGAGGACTTCCAACTGCAGGGATGGTACACAAGAGGGTTGGAATATCACTCATTCACTTCTCATCATCGCCCACATCCACCAATCACAGTGGCATGATGCTGACCCATCCAATATACTCAGATGTGTAACAGCGCCAAGAAGTACTCGGACATGGCATTACAGCATGTGTACACAACACGTTAATGCATGCTGGTGGGAGTTTGTACACAGTACCTGTCCATCCCATTCACATGCAGGATGCCAGCACATTGAGCAATGTGTAGTCTGCCCACATCTACTGTCCATTGTCAGGTAAACGAACACATAGATCACAAGGCAACACATCTTTGTGGGTGGACTCACTGTGTCCAACACTGCGCAGCCCTCAACGTACTCGCCCTGTGAATGGCTCACCCCGCAATGGAGGTCACATTCAGTGCCACGATCTCTCTCACACATCCCTATCACAAGGCCTGGAGTGTTCAATCGACAGGGCTGAGTATGCGCATTTCCGTAGGGTTGTGAACTTAAGACACATGTAACCCACTGTACAGTCAGTGTTGTTTCCTGCTAGTATTGGGTGGTCAATGTGCAGCCCAGGTCTGCTGAGACTGAGAAGGCCAGCAGGGCCCCAGCCAGCCATTCACACAAGCAATAACTGCCCTGAGTCCTGCATTGCCAAGTGGCTGCGTCACTGGATGTCTAACATGTAAATGCCATGTACCACCACTCGGGAGGGACATGCATGGGAAAGCACCAGAGAGCCTACATACCCCTTCCACCTGTAGCAAGCATGGTTAGCAGTGCATTTTGGAACCCCACAGGCTCTGACTCATAGTGCTGTGGATCAACGACATGTGTGTCCCTCACATGCACTCCCACACACACTGTAGTTGTCTTACACACACAACGTTTGCAAGACATAGCCTTGGGCAGTGTGCGTGGAGCTCGGAATCCAGGTTCTCCAGTTCCTCGCTGGTGAGTGGAGCTGGACATATCTTCCGAGTCGTCGACATGAAGGTGGGCAGGTGGCAGCGGCAGCAGGTGTTGTTGAGGGATGCCAGGCAGCAGTCCCTGTAAGATGTGGTAATGCCGGTCTCCCTCCCACACTCATATAGCCCCCTGGGGCTGTCTCAGTGGGTCCAAGCTGATGCGATTGGTGTACCATGTCTGCCTACTTCAATTGCACACAATGGCCTGCTCCGAGCTGTCCCGGTACGCTTACCTCTATAGTCGAACAGGCAGGATGTAACCGCGAGGGCCATTAGAGTTGGCCTCAAGGGCATGGTCCATTGCGGGTACAGTCCGCTGGTGCCATGTGGAATCCACAGTTTAATGTGCGCCATGCATTTGCAGGTGTGGCCATGATTTGTGTGTGGGAGCATGTCCACACTAGACAGGGCCACTTCATGCTGTGTGCATAGGCATTGACGGACAATGCTCAGCCTCCACATGTCTGTTGGCACATCATCATGGACACATTAGCATGGTAGCATGGGATGTGCATATGCACACACATGCCATATTTCTCAATGTACATCTCCCACTTGGCACGTGCAACGTTACGTGTCACTTGTGATGTGTGTTTGCATTCACACAGCTGGGTTGTCATGGAGTTGTCAATGTGTACACCTGTCAATGTGTGTTGGAGGTGTGATGCGTACAGTGCTGTACATTGGGTGAACTAGGGACATCATTGACTGTCTCATATCCCGTTGTGCAACAGGACCCACTTGTTTTGGCCGCTCAGCCTGTGTACATTGTGTTGTTGGTGTGTGCCATACTCACCCAGCCTCGGAAGCTGTGTCGGGCACAGCAGCTAGGTATATTGGCGTGGTGTTGCCGCTTCACACATATGCAGTCTTTAATGATCATCATGCCTTTCAAGCTATTATGGCCTAAATCCCCATGTGCATGCTCATAGCAATGGTTGGTGTCAGGGGTCATTGCCATTGGTGAGGGGAACTGTGTAAGAGTATTGTAGCTGTGCTGTCCCTACTTGTCAGCTGTACTGTGATTCCATAGTTTTGTCAGTGATTTTAGTTCTGTGTATGTGGAAATGCCATGTGGTGTGTTGCATTGACATGTGTCCACTTCCATCTGTCCTAGGAGGAGACCAAACATACATCGCCCCTACCAATTGCTGGCAGACATGGAGGATGTAGAGGTTATCAGGAAATTCCATCTGGACCGACCCACCCTGCATCACCTATGTGCAATGTTAGAACCCCACCTTCGTCCTCGTAGGGTGTATCCTATAGCATTCACCCCACGGCTAAGGTGATGGCTGCACTGCATTTTTCGCTACCGGATCTTTCCAACACACGGTGGGCAGTGGAGGTGGGATGTCCCAGCCCATGTTCAGCATGGTGCTCACGGGATGTCGTGTCAGCTATGATGCTGTACAGGAACCGGTACATCCGATTCCCCAGGGCTCGTGATTTGGCGGCAGTGAAGGGTGCTTTCTATGCCCTTGGACGCATCCCCCACGTTGTTGGAGCAATTGATTGCACCCATGTTGGCCTTGTAGCACCACAGGCCATGGAGCACATCTATAGGAATCGGAAACATTTCCACTCCCTGAATGTGCAAGTGGTGTGCCTGGCGGACATGATAATAACAAAACCAAAGGGGATGATGGACGGAGTGTTGAACATTGCAAGCACTCACCCCCAGTCAACTGATCTGGGTTTAATCCATCATCATTCTTTAGCTCACTCCGCCACCCCAGTTCCGACATGGCCATATGCAAATCAGTCTGACCCTGTGCCTCATGGGAACAGTCCAGCCCGAACTGCCAAGCCATGTCTTCCCTGGACCGGAAACAAGCATCCTGGGACCGGTTTCTGGCTTACAGCCGTCATCAGCCAGGCTATCTTGAATCCAGTGGCAAAGTGAGCAAGGGACCTACGTCTGGGCATACCCTGCCAACTTAGGGCGAACATAGCAAAACCAAAGGGGATGATGGACGGAGTGTTGAACATTGCAAGCACTCACCCCCAGTCAACTGATCTAACGCTCCGTCCATCATCCCCTTTGGTATCGCTTTGTTCGCCCTAAGTTGGCAGGGTATACCCAGACGTGGGTCCCTTGCTCACTTTGCCACTGGATTCAAGATAGCCTGGCTGATAACGGCTGAATAGCCAGAAGCCGGTCCCAGGATGCTTGTTTCCGGTCCAGGGAAGACATGGCTTGGCAGTTCGGGCTGGACTGTTCCCATGAGGCACAGGGTCAGACTGATTTGCATATGGCCATGTCTGAACTGGGGTGGTGGAGTGAGCTAAAGAATGATGATGGATTAAACCCAGATCAGTTGACTGGGGGTGAGTGCTTGATTGCTCTAACGCTCCGTCCATCATCCCCTTTGGTATTGCTTATGTTCAGCCCTAAGTTGGCAGGGTATGCCCAGACGTGGGTCCCTTGCTCACTTTGCCACTGGATTCAAGATAGCCTGGCTGATGAGGGTTATAAACCCGAAACCGGTCCCAGGATGCTTGTTTCCGGTCCAGGGAAGACATGGCTTGGCAGTTCGGGCTGGACTGTTCCCATGAGGCACAGGGTCAGACTGATTTGCATATGGCCATGTCTGAACTGCGGTGGTGGAGTGAGCTAAAGAATGATGATGGATTAAACCCAGATCAGTTGACTGGGAGTGAGTGTTTGATTTGCTCTAACGCTCCGTCCATCATCCCCTTTGGTATCGCTTTGTTCGTCCTAAGTTGGCAGGGTATGCCCAGACGTGGGTCCCTTGCTCACTTTGCCATTGGATTCAAGATAGCCTGGCTGATGAGGGTTATAAACCCGAAACCGGTCCCAGGATGCTTGTTTCCGGTCCAGGGAAGACATGGCTTGGCAGTACGGGCTGGACTGTTCCCATGAGGCACAGGGTCAGACTGATTTGCATATGGCCATGTCTGAACTGGGGTGGTGGAGTGAGCTAAAGAATGATGATGGATTAAACCCAGATCAGTTGATGGGGGTGAGTGTTTGATTTGCTCTAACACTCCGTCCATCATCCCCTTTGGTATCGCTTTGTTCGCCCTAAGTTGGCAGGGTATGCCCAGACGTGGGTCCCTTGCTCACTTTGCCACTGGATTCAAGATAGCCTGGCTGATGAGGGTTATAAACCCGAAACCGGTCCCAGGATGCTTGTTTCCGGTCCAGGGAAGACATGGCTTGGCAGTTCGGGCTGGACTGTTCCCATGAGGCACAGGGTCAGACTGATTTGCATATGGCCATGTCTGAACTGGGGTGGTGGAGTGAGCTAAAGAATGATGATGGATTAAACCCAGATCAGTTGACTGGGGGTGAGTGTTTGATTTGCTCTAACGCTCCGTCCATCATCCCCTTTGGTATCGGACATGATAATAACACACGTGTGTGCGAAGTTTCCCGGATCCGTCCATGACTCGCACATCATGCGCCACAGCATCCTTCCACGAGTGATGGCCAATCTTCAACCGGACCATGCATGGATTGTTGGTGAGTATGCATACTCGTGTAGCATGCTGGGTGTGACATGCTGTCTTGTATCCTGTTGGAATTGCAACAGTTCTCCGTGTTTCTCACACCCAGGTGACTCTGCATATCCTAACGGGCCTTGGCTGCTGAGCCCACGCCGTAATCCTAGGACACCAGCTGATGTCAGATACAATGAGGCACATGGGAGGACCAGACGTGTGGTGGAGCGGACATTTGGACTCCTGAAGTCCAGATTCAGATGCCTGGACCGCACCGGGGGTGCACTGGCATACTCCCCACAGAAGGTGTGCCAGATAGTTGTGGCATGCTGCATGCTGCACAATCTCGCGATTAGCAGGCAGATCCCCCTGATAGTGGATGACGGTGATCAGCCAGGGCCCGCGCCTGCAGACCAAGCCATGTCCAGTAATGAGGACAGTGGGGAGGAGGAAGCAGTGAATGAGCGTCAGCAGCTCATCGCCCGCTACTTCACTTGACGGTGAGTGACCATGTACGACGGCTGATGTTGCTGTAGTTGTGTAGGTGTATGTGTGCATTGTCACGGCGGCCTATTGTTCACTGAGTGCTGTGTGGCAATGGTCCATGTCCAGGGTAGTATGCCACTGACAGTGGCTGTAGCATTGTGCCCTGTTGCTCTGTGAGATGTGTGTACATTGCTTAAACTTGATGTCAACTACTGTATGATGAGTGTGTGGCACACACATTCAATGGACTCTTGTTCTGTTTTTCCCCCCTAGGTTCCTACAGCCTCTCCTGGCCTATCGACATTCCACACTACAGATGCATTTCTGATCATGGTGACGGTTGCACATCCTTGATTAAACACAGAGCAGATAAGACAGAATGTGATCCAGGTGTATTTATTTACAGCAGTGACATGTGATTGTGGGCAAGGTGATCACACAAGTGGTGCATGCTGGAACAATGAGTTGACGGACATGTCCGTGTGATGGTCAAGGTGTACCCATGTTGTTCTGGGTCCACAGTCCGACAGACACATGCCATTCACATGGCAGTGTGGGGTAGGATAGTAGTCCAAGTGAATGCAGTAGATGGCCACCGTGGCTGGCTGACTCACTGGCGTTTGGAGCGTGCGAAGTCTTCTCTGGACACCTGTTTCCTCTTCGGACGACCCCTTCCACGTTTGGGAGGGGGGTTGTGGTTGTGGGCTGCTGGTGGTGGCTGAGGATTGCCCACTCGCTGTGGACGCAGGGGAACTGGATGTTGCACGACCCTGCGCCCCAGCAGGTGGTGGCGGAGGTGGTGTGGTTGGCCTTGATTGGGCCCTCACCGCCACCACTAGCTGGCCCATGAGGTCGACTAGTTGGCCCATACGGGTCACGAATTGGCCCATATGGGCGTCCATGGACCTCAACACCCCAAGGACTTCCCGCGTATCGGCAGATGAGCGGGCCCATTGTCCCTGGGCCTCTTCATAGGCCCCAAGGACTCTGGCGATTTGCGGCAGGGCTTGGCTCCCAGGCTCGGATGGCGTTGGCCGGACCCTGCTCCTCCCACCTGTACTGCTGCCACCGACCTGCCCACTCGCCACAGTGGTCACCCGGGGCCTCGTTGTCGCTCCCAGGGTTGATGTCGACGTGCGTACAACACCTTGCGCAGGGTGAGTGGTCAGGGAGGCCCTGGTGGTGGTGGTGGTGGTTGCGGCGGTGGCCGCAATGACCGTGGCAGCAGGGGCCTGGGACTGGTCACCAGCCCTGGGAGATGGGTTGGTGGGTGGGAGGGGTCCTGGGGAGCGGTTGCGCCCTGCCACACCAGATGTGCCTGGTCGGGTGTCCTCATCCGAAGAGGTGTCCAGGTCTTCCACATCCGTGAGTCCGGGTGGAGGGCTTGTGGACTGGCTGTGATGGCTGCTGTCTCCCTCTCCAGCATCATGCTGTTCGTCACCTGTGGGGCGGAGACGAAAGGTTATTGTGTTGCACCTTGCAAGGTTTGTGTTCGATGTCTGACATTCACAGTTTGTGCACAGTTGGTCACTGATTTCCCAGATGCATGTGTATGGCTCTACAATGTGTGTGCGTGATCATGGCAATGGAATAGTGTGATGGGTGCATATGGCATGGGACGGATTTGTGATGCAAATCGGTGTGTGTTGCAGTACCCCTACATTTTGTGGCTTTGGTGGACACGGGGTCCAGCCCCATGTAAGCTTTTGGGATGAAATATGGTTTTGTGGTACATTTGTGACATATGGGTGCGGTAGGGGCATGTGTTTTGGCCACACGACACTGCAGAGACAAAGGTGTGTGTATGTCTGACATACCCAGCATATCTGCTCACTGTTATCATTTGGGGACATTACACTGCAAGCATTGTGGTGTGTGTGTGATGGTTGTGTGCCACACAACGTATTGCAGATGGGACAATTCCTTGGTGTGCGTGCTACCCTCAGCCATGTGCGGCAATGCAGTGCTCTTGGTGTGTTGACTATTTTAGGTATGTTGTGAATCACAGTGTGACGTGCGCTTCGGACACTGCAGACACATGTTTGGTCATCGGCAGGGATCTTTGCTGTACTACTGTATATGGGACAACTGTTTAGATGATATACCTTACATGACACTGGGGCTGGAAGATGAGATGGATGAGATTTTGAATGTGCATTGTGTAGCTGTGTGGTTCATGGGTCCAGTGGTGTATGTGACATTACTGGGGTCCCACTCTGTTACATTGAGACAAGATAGACTTACATGGGTGATGTTGTACAATGTCAACGGAACAAGCAGACACGACTACATGGACAAGACTTCGATGGTGTTGCTGATGTGTGTGATGACTGGCACAGTGCACGCCATGTGGGTCAGTACTCCAGTGAGACTTGTGCATGCAGACGTGACTCCTTACGTGTTACTGTATTTGACATGGCTCATGTGGGCTATGACTCTGTAATTCATGTCCGTGTGCACATTAGTCACATGGTTATGACAGGGAGCAGTGCTACCTGTTCCTCTGCTACGTGACATGTCCCAAATGTTAGTCGTAGTACAGTCCTCATGCCTACAGACACCCCGCCCTGTACAGTAGTCTACCTACTTGTTGGTTTGGAGGGTGCAATGCAATGGCTACCACATGGTTATGGGAGGGTGGGGTGCTCCATCTTGCTGGTCTGTGGGAGTGGGGGCCGTGTTGTGAGTTGTGGTGATGGCTTACCACCCACAGACACCCCTCCATGTAGGGAAACATATCTACCTGTCGGGTGAAGGTGTGCACTGCAATGGCTGACACATGGGTGTGGGGAGTGCTCCATCTTGCTGCGCTGTAGGACTAGGGGCCTGTTGGGGGTTGTACTTCTGCAGTCCCCCTCCGATACACGGACTTTGTGGTAAGGCTACTTACCTGTTACTTGTTGGTTAGTGCAGCTATGGCTGACACATGTGTGTGTGTGGGGAGTGCTCCTTCCTGCGCATCTGGGGTACAAGGGGACCTGGTGGGAGTTGTGGTGCTGGCTGACTGTACACATGCCCCCCATGGTTTTGTTTGTTGGTACCTTTGGGCTGAGTGTGTGGGGGTGTCTGTTGCATGTGTGAGAGATGTCTTGTGTATTGTGTGCTGGACATGGGGGTGTTTGGGCCTTGGGCTATGGCATTCTGGTAGTGCATGACAGTGCATAGCAGTGTGCTGGTATACATTTGTTTGTACTTACCAGCCTCCACTCCCCCTGGTATTCCGGTGAGACTCTCCGGATGTAGGATGCCTCGCACCTTCTCCTCCCACGCCTTGAAGGTCTTGAATGGCGCTGGATTCCCGCCGCCAGTCCTGTCAGCCAGCTCACGATTTTTGGCCTCCTTCTTCCTGACCACGCGTTTCAGGTCGTGCCACCTCTTTGTGATTTCATCCCTGTTGCGTGGCACGTTCCCAACTGCATTCACCTGGTCTACTATCCTTCTCCACATTCTGTTTCTGGTGGCTAGTGGTGTCTGTTGGACCTGGTTCCCATAGATTTGTGGGTGCACCTTGATGATCTCGTCGACCATGACCGTCAACTCAGTGGCAGTGTACTTCGGCATTCTTTGTGTTGCCATGGTGTGTGGTTTGGTATTTGTGGTGCCGGTGTGGTGGGTGTGTGGTGTGTGGTGTGTGATGTGCAGGGTGTTCGTGGTGCCGTTGTTTCAGTGGTGTTGGTGGTGTTGGTGATGAGTGTGATGTGTGCGTGCGTGTGGTGTGCTGCTTTCCTTTGGGGCTGTCTGGGTTCTCTGATGGCGTCTTCGCTTTGTAGTGGTGCAAGGGATTGTGGTCTGTGAAGGGGCTGCTTTTGTACTTACCTATGTGGGTGTGTCATGATGGGCTGTCGTTTTCAGGTGTGTTGTGTCTGGTGTCCTGGGATTTGTAGTTTATTTATTTTTGCCAGGGGGGTGGTATCTTTGGGATGTGTTCTGTGTTTGTGTATTTTGGCATTGTTTGCTGTGTGGACTTGTTGGCCATATCATGTGTGTTTCTTTGTTCCGCCAATGATTTCCGTGCATGGACGATGGCGCCAGGCCTTCCGGCGTGTCAGTTATTCATCACTGTTGTTACCGGTGGCGGGTGGGGAATCTGTGGATTTACCGCGCTCATGTCTGGGTGATCATAATTTCACGGTCGTTGTCTCGGTCGGCGGGGCGGGCGGATTTGGGTTTTCGTGCGGTATTGCGTCCGTGGCGGACGGATGATCTTCTACTCTGGTATGGACGGGCGGAATTTTGTGTTTTTTTTCCGCCGTGGGCGTAGATTGCTTCGCGACATCATAATTGCTCGGTCGGTATTCCCATGGTGCATGCGGGCGGTTTTTTCAGGCTATGGTGGATGGCGGATTTATTTCCGCCCGACATCGTAATGGACCCCTAAATGTTTTTTCTTTACTGTTTAAAAATGTTAAAGTATAAACCTAAATATTAGAAAATAAATAATATTTATTATTATACATTAAAATAAAATGTAAACTTACCAATGTGATTTAAAAAAATTATAAGGCGTGCTAAAAATGTGAAACAATGTGTAAATGTTAAAAAATATTTTTTATATCAAAATGTTTTCTTTCCTTAATAATTTTATTTATATTTACAACTTAAATATTATACATAATATAATATTTATTTAAAAATATGCAAAAAATATAAGTTATACAATGAAAAAATTGTTAAAAAATGTGTGTTATTAAAAATGTACACTGTATGTAATTATGTAATCCATATTTCAATGTAAATAAATATTCTATAACTGTTACCAAAAAAACTATGTTATAAAAAAATGTATAAAAACCAGTAGACAGCTACATCTTTTATTTGTAAAAAATTGTACATATTTAACAAGTTCTACATTATAAAAAAGGTAAAATTGTTTCATGCTGACTATACTTAAAAATTATATGTTCATGTTTAAATATGTACTAAATATCACACATCTATGATTTTATACACATACAAAACATACTATTACCACTTAAACATAGATTTGTATCATTAACCTTACTAAAAATAAATAACTAATATTTTACTATTCCCACTCTACACTATATCAACTCGGGAAACTGCAGGATACTAAACATATAATTTACTATTCCCACTCCACACTGTATTAACTCAGGGAAGGCACTGGACACTAAACATATATATTTTACTCTTCCCACTCCAAACTTGAAAGTCAGGGAAGGCATTGGATATTAAACATATAAAAATTACTATTCCCACTCCAAACTAGAAAAAGTCAGGGAAGGTGCTGGACACTAAACATATATAATTTTCTATTCCCACCCCAAACTATATAAACTCATGAAAAGTATACAAAAATATTATTTTAAAATGTGATATGACCAAAAAAATACCTAAAAACATAAAATAATACATTATACATATATTTACATATTCCCATTTATAAAAACTTATCCAAAAATATGTGATTTTTGTAATTAATTTTATATCATAATCAAAAATGTTATTTTATGTTTTGTAAATTCATTTTTAAAATTTCTAAATTCTTTTTTTTTTTAATTTAAACATAACTCAACAAAATTATTTACAAATTTCAGAAAATCACAATTTTCAAAAAATGCAATTTTTTTTCCTCAAATATATTATTAATAAATTTTTAAAATTCAATTTTAAAAAAATACTCCTATATCACCTATAACCCCAACATCACACTCCTAAAATCAAAAATATATATTTTTAATCCAAATTTGTGTTTTAAATTTCAAATTTTTGTATATTTAAACACTCCCCACCCATATCCCCTATAACCACAACATCCCACTCCTAAAAATTTTTATATTTTTAAATATATTATTTTGTGAAATATTTAAAACATTTAACAAAAATTTTTGAAACACTTCCCACCCTTATCCCATATAAACACATCCCGCTACTGAAACACAATTTTAAATTTCATTAATATTAATAAAAAAATTAAATTCAAATTCAAATTTTTAAAACACTCCCCACCCTTATCTCCTATAAACCCAAGATCCCGCTCTGAAAAGATTTTTATATAAAACATATACAATTAATTAAAAATTATTAATACATTTAAAATTATATACTATAAAACATTTCACAACATTTACAAAATCGATATTTTTTAATAACAATATTTTTAAAATCGATATTTTTAACAACGATATTTTATACAACACAACAAATCGATATTCTGGACATCGATATTATGTACAACAATATTTTTGTGTATCGACATTTTAAACTCGATATTATTGCACAACGATATTTAAAACTCGATATTTTGTCTACTTACCTCCTTTTTTAACAGCGAGCATAAAAAGGGCTGCAGCACAAGCCTTGTGGTGCCTGGCACACAGTGCATGGATGTCTGTGGGGCTACCACAGGTACCCCCTGGGCCACTGTACAATGGCCCACAAGGGAGGGGGCCCTTGCTGGGGCCCCAAAAGTCCTTTCCTGACAGCCTGTAAATGGCAGTCGGATTGCCATGAACCGGATGTCAAAAAAGGACATCCTAATTCCTATTGCGGTGCCTGTGCAGGCACTGTCATCATTGTAGGGATAGGAGTCCACCCGCTGCCCCCTGTCGGAGGTGGTGGTCTTTCCCTACGACAGCCCAGTTCCGACCACCTGCATTCTAATGCAATGGTCGGACCGATGGGCTGAATGTCAGTGGGACCGCCTGCGAAAGCCTGTCAGTGGCGGTCCTACAGCCATCATAATCAGGCTCATAGAGAAATACATGAATGAGTAGTCCATTATGCAAGTGTAGAGTATAATATCTAATAGAGAAACCCAGTTCTATCAAGACCATAGATAGTAACTCTCCACTATAAAAGAACAATCTGAGTTTTTCTTGTAAAACCCTCACACACCAGGGTTACCCCTTGGTGGCATGCTTCATCATAGGGTCCATCACGATCTGCCATGGATCGGGGCATGCTGCATCCTATGAGGTGCGTGGGAGCACTATTTTCTCTTTCAATGATAAAGGATGGTCTTTAATGAGGGAGGAGTGGGGGTGTTGTTAGAGTCTAAAAATACCTGGATAGTAGGTATACCACATTTTATTTCTACTTCCAGTTGGTATGGTTAAAAGGATAGGGGGAGATTTAGGGGGAAAAAGTAGGTTATGATGCTAATTTCCTAGGGGGGGCGTGGCCGGACGCCGATGGAGACGGGAGCCTGAGCTCCCATTGGTGAACCCCCATCCAGAACCATCCTGCCCGATATAGAGGGGCCCCAGATGCGGGATATCTTCCCCTTAGCCCCCGCAGCACTGGGAAGTCGAACGGTGCCAAAAAGCACGTCGCCGGCTGCCGGGATCCGACAATACCCAACAGTTACAAACGAGACCGCAAGGCAGAGCAAAATGGCAGCCGCGGTCTGATGGAGGGGATCGGAGTCGCGGCTACCGCAGCCACGGATAGCGCAGTGGGCGCTGATTGTGAGCCACCGGAGGACTGGACAGTCCCTGCCCTTGCTGCCTGTGTGGTGGAGGACTGCGGAGAAGAGTGGCGTGAGTGTGGATCGCACAGGGGCGGCTGCGATGGCATTGCGGTGAGACTGCGGCGGCCCGGTATCGCGACACGGAGGGCGCTTTGAGACCGAAGGACCGGACCCCTGGGCATGTGAGACACGTGCAGCGGGCTATGTGTGGCTGGGACTTGCTCCTGGATGGCTGGACGGGGGCGGACCCCCCTGGCGCTGCGGAGCTGACTGCCAGCTATGAGCACAAAGTGGCGGCGTTGAAGGGGCCCTGAGGAGCCCGAAACATAAAGGCCTGGAGGGGAGGTTGACACAGGCAGCTGCAGTGACAGTGGGGACAGCACAGAGCCTACCTTCAGACGAAGTGGGGGCCCAGCACAGGCAGCGGGAGAGCAGACCGTGGGCCAGGCAGGCAGCTGTCCACGGCATAACTCAGCGTGGGCCTGAGGGCTTGGGAGAGCACGTTGGGAGAACCACTGCCTGAGCAGTGGGTGGCCCCCGCTGAGATTCCAGGCCCTGCTGTAAAGACGTGGAGGGCCTAGCCCGGGCGCGGAGGTCCCCGCACTGCAGAGTGAACCCGGGCGAACAAGGGCACCCAAACAACATAGCCCTGCTTCGTGAATACTCCCCCCTATACTCTTGGGGAGACTTGGGGGGCCCTGGGGGGTGCTCCTGCCAGCCCACTGCTGAGAGAGGAGAAAGGGGGCCCGACAGACGGAGCGAAAGCCTGTGGGACACCATCCCGGCCCACGCGCGGCAGACACCGATACGACCGCAACCTGCACCCGGGAGGGGGGCCAACAGCGGACAAGCGATCGAAGCAGCATAGTGGGCAAGAGCACTACTGTGAGTGGAAGCCATCGGAGTTCCCCAGGCAGCACGGCTGTGTGTGCGGGCGGCAGTACACAAGGGCCCAGATATAGTGCATAAGATAACTGCGCGAGAGGAAGACCCGCCTGCTCACAGGACCCCGAAGACGCTGCTGCCATAGACAGTAGGAGTGGCAATACCTAGCTACCCGCGCCGAAATCTGAGCAGCTCAAACGCACTGCGCGGACCAGCCTGAGGCACGCAGTTGCCAGAGAGGCCCAAACGGCGGAGAAACCGCGGTGAGTGTTCTCCGGCGCCAGGGGAACCAGCGGAGGCCCACGTTCCGGAGGCTGACACGATCAGTGGGGACCCCCAGGCCGTGAACCATTACCGCCATGGGGAGAGTTTCTAAAAGGAAGGACACAGAGCAACAACAGGAGTCGACAGGAGAGGACTCGGGGGGGGGGGATGCACACCCGAGAACTGGAGCGCGCACGGATACGAAGGAGACTCAGGAAGACCCTTCCCTTTACAATATCCTCAAAGCGATAGAACTGTCGAGAACAGCAGTGGAAACGAAAATAGATGTGCTATGAGAAGACCTTGGACTGCTCAGGGCGGATCACAGGAAGCTAGCGGACCGGGTCACAGCGACTGAGGAAGACCTCCAGGATCTGAAACCTCGGGTGGCTGCGTCTGCGCCGAGATTTGCTGAAATAGAGAAGAGGATCCAAGTACTAGAACTCAGAGCGGAAGATGCTGAAAATAGGGCACAGCGCAATAACCTGCGAATAGTAGGCCTGCCAGAGAAAATTGAACGGACTGACATGGTGGCCTACTTGGAACACTGGCTCCGAACAGAGGTGGTGGAAGAGGGCCCGTCACCTTACTTTGCCCTGGAAAGGGCACACAGAGTCCCAGCTAGGGCGCTCCCACCAGGCCGACCCCCAAGGCCAGTAGTAGCCCGACTACTCTGCTACAAAGACAGGGACCATGTGCTGAGTCAGGCCCGAATCAAAGGTCAACTCCAAATCGACAACAGTACTGTACGAATATTCCTGGACTTCTCAAGAGAAGTGCAAAAGCAAAGAGCATCTTACATGGCAGTCAAACGGAAGTTGAGACAATTGGGGGTACAATACTCCATGATGTTCCTGGCCAAGCTCCGGCTGATCTCTGCAGAAGCAACAAAATTCTTCAACGCTCCACAAGAGGTCTGGGACTGGATCGATGCGCACGCACCACAGAAGAAACCAGAAGAAAGGCGGGAGCAGCCGAACCGGGATAAGATGAGCGCTGCAGGAGGAGGTGGAAACCCATGAGCATACCCACGATCGATGAGACCCGGCGAGACAGAGAATGCGGTGGCGGCGGTGGCCTCCATAAGCAGTCAGGAGCACAGAGCTTATCTTCCCTGTCGGGGGAGGACCCGAGAGACTCGGACACTAGTACCAGCACAATGGGTGAAAACAGCCAGATTCTCCCTGAAATCCCTCCCAGGCTGGCGGATGATATTGCCTGAAGGTTATCGGGACACGCAAGTATGCCAGGGAAAATGATGGAAGGGAGCCAAGAGTGTGCCGGGGGGGCTAGAATGAAGAAGATGGGGCCCTGATGCTGGGCATTGATTGAGAAATGTAGCATGCACTGGGTGGGGGGGCTCCGGGGGGGGGGGTTCGGTTCTCCTCTGGGTGGACACTGGCATCGCCACTACCCGAACTTTGGAAACAGTTAAAAAAACGTTTGGATGGGGGCTAGTTTGAAAGTACCTGTCCGGGGGAGGGGGAGTTGGGGATTTTATTCGGTTTCAAGGGTATGTTGGGGCTGGCGTGTCACTTGGGCAGTCTCTCGGGGGTCAATAGCTTTACCACTCCAATGGGATCCTTGCTAGCCCTGAGATGTGTTTCTTGGAATGTCAGAGGGATGCACACCATGGTGCGAAGACACAAAATTCATGCATACTTGATTCGCAGGGGGGTCCAGATCGCACTACTCCAAGAGACCCACATCATGGCGCAGGAGGGACTTGCAGTGCAGCGCAGATGGCGAGGGCAGGTGTTCTATACCAATTATTCAGCGTTTGCGCGAGGCATCCTGATATGGGTGAGGGCGGGAGTTCCTTTCCAGAGCACACACCAAATTATAGACCCAGATGGCAGGTATGTAATAGCTGTGGGGAGACTAGATGGACGGGACAGTCTTGGGCAGTATCTATGCTCCCAACACAAAACGGGTCACTTTCTTCTCGCTCCTGTCTAGGAAGCTAGCCTCTGTCCTCACGGGGTCGGTCTTACTGGGGGGAGACTTTAATTGCGTCCCGGATGTGGCTCTTGACCGCTCCCGTCCGCCACTCCCCGATGCGCCTACACATAAGATAGCAGACATTCGACGGACTTGGCAGCAGACATGGGGGTTAGTGGATACTTGGAGAGCTCAACATCCTGACACTCGAGATTACTCTTTTTTCTCGGCGATACACAAATTCCATGTGCGATTAGACGCCATCCTATGTTCCCCAGATGTGCATCAGGGAGTGCGCAGTAGCGAATACCTCACTAGGACAATCTCCGACCATAATCCGGTGTTGATATGCTTGACTTGGTCCCAGGCTAGGCCCAGGATACCCACGTGGCGGTTGCACCCAGAGGCCCTGGAAGATCAAGTGTTCCACGCCACAATAGGCACGGCTATAGACCAATTCTTCCGCGAAAACGCTAACACGGCCACAGACCCATTGATAGAGTGGGATGCGTTTAAAGCAGTCGTTAGGGGGCGCTGCATATCGGAACTGGTGGGGACCCGGAAGGTGCTCCTCCAGGATATACATAGGGCGGACCACTGCCTACGGGAGCTGGAACAAGAGAGGCCAGAGAACATAGGTAAACAGGGAGACCTACTGGAGGCTAGGGAGGCGATGGCGGCACAGGTGGAACGCCTCCGCTGCTTTGACTATAAGCAATACCTGACGCGGGCCCACTCTGAAAGGGATAAATCAGGGGCTCTCCTAGCTTGGCTGGCCAACCCAGCCAGAAGGGGCACGGTTATCTTGGAAATCAGAGACCAAGCTGGTGAGACGAGGTATGATCAGCAAGGCATAAACGATCTGTTCCTTGAATACTACACCAAGTTATATAGGAACAGAGTGACCCCAGGGGAAGAGGACTTGGGCAGGTTCATGGGAGACCTAGAACTACCAGCCCTGGATGAGGACATAGCGGAAGCGCTGGGTCGTGATGTGGAACTGGGGGAAGTAAGAGGGGCCATTAAGTCCTTATCACGAAACAAAACCCCAGGCACAGATGGGCTCCCGAGTGAATTTTACCTCAAATATATCGATCTGTTAGCAGCCAAGCTGGTCCAACTATTCAATGAGGCAAAGCAGGTGGGCCACCTTCCCGTCTCAACTAGAGAGGCAATCATTATACCCTTACTCAAGCTGGGGAAGCAGCCATGGGACAGAACGGCATACCGCCCACTCTCCATGCTTAATATAGACTACAAGGTCCTTAGCCGCATGCTAGCCACTAGGTTGCTACCGCACATGACAACATTGATCCACAGGGACCAGTCGGGGTTTATCCCCACCAGAAACACAGCTCTTAACATCCGTCGCCTACTACGAGTCTTGGGGGCGGACACCTACGAGAAGGAGTCGGGGTCAATCTTTGCGGTAGACATAGAAAAGGCGTTTGATAGCCTAGAATGGACATACCTGCACCATGTGATGAGGAGATTTGGGCTGGGGGACGGGTTTGTTAGTTGGACTGCACTGCTGTATTCGGGTCCCACTGCTAGGGTCAAGACAGGCGGCCTGATATCGGATGCCTGTGAGGTGGGGCGGGGAATGAGGCAGGGATGTCCCCTCTCCCCGCTGCTGTTTGCCCTAGCAATTGAACCGCTCGCCGCTCGAACGGGACATCACTATCAGGGCCTGGAGGTTGATGGGCAGATACATCATATTGCGCTGTATGCCGATGACCTTCTGATGTTCCTAGCGGACACGGGAGAGGCACTTCGGGGAGCGAAAGCATTACTCCAGGACCTGGGGGCAGTGGCGGGGTTGAAAGTGAACTGGTCGAAGTCCTGCCTGTTCCCGACGAAAGAAGGCAGAGAGGGCCCACTATATACCGAGGACGTTCGATGGGAAGACAGATGCATCACATACCTGGGTGCCCAAATATACCACACTCAGGGCGACCTGCTGGAGGGTAACATAGGCAGGGCCATAAGGGGAACAAAAGGCAACTTTGAGTTCTGGAGTGGACTGTCGCTGGCTGGCAGGGTGGCCCTCCTCAAGATGGTGACCCTGCCGAGGCTGCTATATTACTTTGGTAATCTACCAATTTGGATACCGCCACAAATATTTTACCCAACTCAGATCCATGATCACAGGGTTTTTATGGGGTGCAGGTAGGAGGAGAGTGGCGCTTACCGTGCTAATGAGACCTCGAGCGGAGGGAGGCTGGGCGGTGCCAGACTTTGAAGCTTATTACCTAGCAGCACAGTTCCAATGGCTCACAAAGTGGGTGGCAGGGTGCCTACGGGGGCGGGGGAGGAGGGTGGCGATGGGATGACCCTGAGGTTATTATCCCAGATCACCTTGCGGCTCCCGATCCGAAATCAGGTACTGCATATGGAGTTGGCTACAGTGAGGCGATGCTGGCAGAGGTATCTGAGACGGCTCAAAGTCAGGAGTCCTTATGCCCCAGAGATCCCGTTGCTCATGTGCGTGGCCTTGCCACACGGGGGGAATTGGCAGAGATTAGCGAACTGTGCGGACCAAGGGCTAGACACACTGGAAGACTTATACGAGGAAGGAGCTATGATTCCCTTCAACGACTTGAGGGACCGATATGACCTACCTGGGGGAGACTTTTTATTGCATTCTGCCCTCACTGCGGCCATACGAAGGCACTGGGGAAGGGGACTTTCTGAACCACCAACATCACTGGGATGCCAATATGTGGTGATGGCGGCCGGCACCTTTAAAGCGGTCACCTGTTTGTACAGACGCGTAATGAGTGAGACATTACAACCCCTGTTGGAGCTGCGCCTCAAGTGGGAGACGGATCTGGGTGACGACATCCCAGAAAAGGCCTGGGGAGAACTAGTGGAGAGGGCCTGGAAAAGCACCAGGAACGAGAGGTTCCAACTTGTGCATTTTTACATTCTTCATCGGGCTTACCTCACGCCTGAAAGAATTAACAAGTACTTTGCGTCTCCAGCGGCCTGCCCCCGGTGTAGTCAAGAGAGCGCGAACTTTAAACACATGTTCTGGGACTGCCACCACTTGGGTAGTTTTTGGGAGGAGGTGATGGCGGTACTAACCGACGCTACCGACAGGGAACTTGAGACATCTTTTAAGAACTGCTTGCTGCACTGGTTTCCACATACATCCAAAAACAAAGTCACCAGCAAATTTCTAGACATGGGGTTACTTTTAGCCAAAAGGGACATAACCATGCACTGGAAGGCCACACAAGGAACAAGCATGACCAGATGGAGGAAGGAGTTTACTAAGTGGGCAGAATGTGAGGGTATAATTAGATTGCAATTGGCTGCTAGGACAAGAAGCGAGAAGGCATTAGACGCAGCGAGAGCATGGGAAGCATTAGTGGCGACACTCAAGGACCCAACCGCTGGCGATGAGGAGGTACCCATGGAAGAGCCCCCAGCAGGAATAGGTTAAAATATGAACACAGGGCCTGCGTGCTGCGACATAACGGGGGGATCCCTGGCATTGCCTCTGCATTGCAACCCCTGGGAGTGGGATCATATATCAAGACTATAAAACCTATACGCAACGAACAGTGGGGACACACTGGATTGCAGGCTGAGACCAAGCAGACAAGTGACATGTCTGAGGGGAGGGTAGGTGGGGGGGGATTGTTACAAGTGGGAGGACTTCCTTCAGATTAAGGGCCAGGGCAGAAGAACCAACAGCGCAATTATGATCACCGGGACTGGGACTGCCCAGGGAAGGGCGGGGGGAGGACTGATCTCGTTATCAAGAATATGGGAATATAACTATTAAGCTGTACTAGGGCTATACACTGTATCACTGCCGATTTACAACGTATGTCAAAATCAATAAAGTTTGTTTAAAAAAAAAAAGATGCTAATTTCCTAAAGGTCGACATGTTTCAAGCCGTACCCCTAATTAGGCTTTTCTTCAGGACCTAGGGCAGTGATACTAAAAGTACAGCCCGGGGGCTGCAAGCGGCCCTCCTGACCTTTAGTTGCGGCCCTCTGGTCAACAGCAGGCCTAGGCTGCTGATTACTCGACTTAGTTTAAATATGTTAAATAAACGGGAAAGCGTTTATTTAAATGCTAATTGCAGCTAAAGAAATGAATTAACTAGGGTGTCCTGAACTACTTAACTTTAGGAACACCTTCATTTATACAGACATCTTGAAGCAAGCATGCAAAAATATGATAGTTTGTTCAAAAAGTGTATTTCAATAACGTACAAAATCTTTCACTTTAGTAAAGCCGATTCCATCAGTGCATTGAAGTGTTTTTTTGTGTGTTTTTTTTAAAAGGTGATCATTTTCAAACATGAATTTAGAAACATTCATGCTTCCCCACCATCCTGGCAACAATGCCAATAGTGAACCAAGAGCCAAGTCAGTTAATATGTGCACCCTTTGGGTGGCTGGGTTTGCTACCATACATGAACATTATAGTTTATCATATGAAACACAGGAGAAGTTTTTGTACAGCGCACATTTAGAAGTCATGTATTTCGAGGTCCTCTTGTATGTGAAAATGAAGGCAAAGGAGAGATAGTAAAATGAAACAATTGCCCAGGATCACAAAATTTGGTCAAGCAGGAAAGCCAGGATTGTTTCAGGGTTTTTTGTTTCCACATTGTGCAATTCAGTTCAGCCAGTAGATGTACATGCTTTGCTTCTCCTCACACCCACATTACCCCCTCCCTCACCCGACCACTCCCTGCTGGTATCTATGTGGCCCTTTGTCACACCAGCGACCAAACATTTTGGCCCCCAAGAAAATGTATGCGAGTACCCATGACCTAGGGAATCCAGTTCCCTGGTTCCACTCCTATTTTACTGAATTCTGTGCACACTATTTGCATGCCAAGAAATGTTGGGAATATACATTTACCACCTAGTTAGGGTTCGATCATTGATTATCTGTTGGGATCCAAATGGAGAGTTAGATTCTCTTGCCACTGGCTTCATAATCATTCCTTCATATATAGATATTACATTGTCGTGAGCACCTCCCTGTGAGATATATACTGCAAAGTGAGCACTTCTAGTGAAATTTACGTGAAAAAGGAATTGTGCTGTATATTGAAAATAACCCACATATATCATATAAAAATAAAACGAAGAAAGTGTGTATTCAATAATTTGCAACATACATTAAAAAGGTTTTAGCATTGCTTCATGGTATCTCCAGGGGAGAGGGTAGCCTGTTGTCAAACTCTGTAGGTACAAAAAAAAAAGAAGCAGATTGCTGTGGTATGAGTAAATGTCTCTAACGATAGGTTTGTAATGCTGTTTTTGTTGTTTTTTGCAGAGAGGGCAGCCTGTTACCTATCCGCATATATAACATTATCATATACTGTGGCTGCGAAAAAGATATTCGGTGCGGTCGGGACCGCTCTTACCGCATCAAGGCGACACCTCTGTTGTCTGTACCTATTCTAGGAAAAACCCTCTGGGACCGCATATTGACGAGGTGGTACGAAACGGAGGGTTAAATGCTATTCAGTGTCTCTGGACATTGCGTCCACGCACCGCTGAAAGACTAGACCGCGGACTATATTCAAAATGGTGGTCTAGAATGGAACCAACTTCCAGTTCCATTTCACACTGGGAAATGGACTCCGGCAGAACCAAAGGAGCATGGATATGAATGGCTGGATATAAAAATCCTATTAGAGAGGAGATTTATGCCTAAAGATAAAAAGTTATATATAAAAACTGAAAAACCCTATATAGGTATATGTATCAAAAAGTTTCATTGATACATATAGGGGCTCATTACGATGGCGGGCGGAGGCACCTCCGCGGTGCTGGCGGAAAATGTAATTTTCCGCACTCCAGCAGCGGTCCTCTCGTCCGCCATATTACAATGGGCAAACATAGCCCATTTCCCATCCGCCGCGGTGCGACGTGAACCGCCACAAATTTGCGCCCACCACCGTGGCAGTGTGAGCCAATAGAGACCCACCGCCGTGCGGAATGACGTCCCGTCCGACGTACAAATCACGATGCCCCAAACAGCCCGCTACACCGCAGAGGAGAAACCACCCAACCTGAGACGGCGGAAGCACGACAGAGGAGCGCGAAACCAGACTCCCGGTCCCCTCCACCCGGTCTCTACCGCAATGGATCCAGCTCTACAAGCCTTTCCGGTGCTGTACCTGATCCACTACCAGCAAATAATGGACCGTCGCGGACAATGCCGCAGGTACGCAATCACACAACTCCGTACACAAACACAACACACAACTCCTGGGCTGATATACGGTTCCTGTCCACATCAGACACTCTGGTGTGGACAGGAACACATCCCCAAGTGTACCCACACATGTCCTACCTGTCACAAAATAACCCCTCCGCATCCGGGTCACCCATCAACCGCGAAATCACATCAATGTGCCGGTGACGCCACCGCATCGGTGCAGACATGGGAAAACCTGTGCATAATGTAGTAGGCAGGGCCAGCGCCAGGCATGGGAAGTCCACAAAGATTTACAGGGCCACACCTACACCCTTCACACACTACGACCCCCACACCCATTTGGGGAAATGCTGTGTGCTCCTCCTGTGCCCCCACCCCACAATTCATCTGCCAGGTGTAGCCAGACCCTGCACCACACACACCAAACAAACAGGGAGCCTGTCTTAGACGTTGGGGGTGAAGAGGAACACCCTGCACAGAAGCTCAGGGGCAGGGCATTCCTGCTCCTCCCACCTACCCTCCACTCATGTCAAGCAAACTGAGTCCAATCACAAAATGAAGACTCACACTGCATATGAACATCCACTGAACTGTCAACACTGCCTGTCAAGTCACTCAGACACACCCCACACTGACACACAGCCACATACACAACCCAGATGTCAGCAGTAATGGAGGGCAATAAATGGGGTAGCCAAAAGTGAAGTGGACAGTGATAGAAAGCCATGGAGCAAGCCACAAAGCATGTGCACATCACATGCAAATCAGACATGGGTGGCACAGTTAGTGGAATTAAACCAAAGCGACCTCTGTTCAACAACTCAGGGAGACATCAAGGCAAGCCATGCATTGGCACAGGAATGATAGGAAGTGTCTGAAGTCAAACAGTGATCAGTCACACATCTGTCTCAACTCACTTGACCTGTGTATGTCATCAGCACAACACACATGGCTCATTGTCACACTCCCTGACCGTCAAACCCAAGTTGGACCTTCACACATACCCCTCCTCTACCCAACTCACACCTGCAGCACTCAACACCAGTGTTAAACACACAGAATGGTGCAAATGATGTCCTGTGAGTACACTGACAACCAATCACACTCCCTGGGGTGCATCCACAAACATCACACACACACACACACACTCAGGGATGCCTGAACCAATGCTGACACAAAAACAATAGCCAAACACAAACCTCACAAACAACATACACAGAAGTCCAACAACCCCACATATGGCCAGCCAAACAGTGGAAAGGCAATGAGACCCCAGACAGAACAGGAGTACACAACAGTGTCACTCTGGACCAATGCACAGACACCATAACCCAACACAAACAAAGAATTGCATCATCTCAAAACAGTCATGAACACAAACTGGGATCAATGGGACAATAAGCTAACACAGACAGAGACACCACACCACCCATCAAGTCAACATGGTGTCATAGTGTACCACAAGCATGCACATGCCCAATCCTGGCAAGTGACAGGTCAAAGATAGGAGGACATAGCACTATTGTGCACTCAAAACAAGCCCAGTAACAAGAATACACCTTGCTGCATGTGACAGACACACAAGTAATGCACACTACACTTGCAACACACATCAGAATGTATCACAATGCCCATACTACTCACACACAATGTCATGCAAATAGAACATCACACACAGAGCATCTCTCAGCAGAAAGAGCCAACACAGGCCAAACACTGCACACATCCACAACAAAAACACAACAGATGCACATGCCAATCCATCACATTGCAAACTCAGCTGGACAACAGGGGGATGCACACCAGGCAAGTACAAGGCAACATACGCTGACAGCACTGCATGCAGGCCAAGCAGTGTGTGCACACCAACCAAATCAGTAGCACACACCTCAGTGCCACAACATGTACTCCCACAACACAAATCAGCACAGCACACAGACAACATCACACTCAGGAAGGGTAGCAGTACCTCAGCAAACACACATACAGCTAAGCCAACACTCACAGATGCACAACTCAGGGACACCCAGGTGCAAACAACATGACCAGAGGACTGTGCAGCACAAACAGTTGCACTGCACATGAGCAACCATGACTGCAAACCAGTACAAGAAAATCACACATAACTAATTGGGAAACTGTCCTGAGTGGCACCTTGGTCCTGTGCACAGATCAGCACCACAAAGCATAGTGTAACAAATGAAGTGGTGTGGAGGCTCACACACTGGCAACCCAAGGGGTAGGTGACATGAGATTGAAGTGGTGTGTACGTCAGGAGTGGACAGGTCAGGAGTGTACTGTACACCAACACATAGAGGAGTCACTCCCAATGGGCAGGCATCAGAAGCACAGATAGGGGATGGTATGACTCCACAGACCACATACCATACTGGAGACAAAAATGGCTCAAGTGACAGCAATGCATGAGGAAACTCACCAACAATGTCAGTGTGGCTGAGCAGGTCTGCACAGTGAGCACAAACAGTAACAAGACACATGGCTGATCAACAAAACACAACACAGTCTTGGCTGTCACACACTCTGCATACTCACAACTGGCAGCAACAACAAGAGGTGTCCCCCAGGAGTGCAAGGACACACCAAAACACTGCACAGTGCACAACCTACAACTCCTACATGTGCCCACAATCACAAGCACAGGGCTGATAATTCAAACAAACAGGCACTCAGCTCCTGGGTCATACATGTGTGCAGTTGGCTTTGCAGGGGCACACACACATTAACACTACTGACCAAGTCACCCCTTTCACACTTCATGACCACTCAAGTGCACACATTCAAATGTATCCATGTGACTAGGAAGACAGGCCCTCACAAGATGACCATACATCAACACTGCTGTTCACACATCCAGAAAGATCACACAGACATGATGGACACTGGCCAGCCTGCCTGTAATCCTGTGGGTAGAATTCCCCTCTGTGCTGGTAGTGCACCCTAACATGACATGTGTACAATTTAGCAAACCTGACCATCGAATGATCAGGATAACAGTAGATCATCACAAACAACCATCAATGTCCCCCCCAAGCCTCAGAGTCAAGAAGAACTGAAGTGCCTGTCACCTCTGGCAAACTATGAAACATTGAAACAAGCAATTGGCAATGTTAAAGTGGCATACTGAGCATGTGTCACATGAAACCATACCCATACAGAAAGATTTTATTAAGCAAGGACACTGACAAAGAATACAACAGGAGTAACTGTCTTTATTACATATTACCCAGATAGGCATCAAAAGTAGACAAAAGCAAGTCCAGTGGCCAGTCCATAGTTCAAAGTAGGCACATGTGTGCATGAGAACCTGCACAGGGAATGGGCAAACAAAGTGACAAACAGCAAGGCCAGTGGCCAGTCCATAGTTCAAAGTAGGCACATGTGTGCATGAGAACCTGCACAGGGAATGGGCAAACAAAGTGACAAACAGCAAGGCCAGTGGCCAGTCCATAGTTCAAAGTAGGCACATGTGTGCATGAGAACCTGCATAGGGAATGGGCAAACAAAGTGGCAAACAGCAAGGCCAGTGGCCAGTCCATAGTTCAAAGTAGGCACATGTGTGCATGAGAACCTGCACAGGGAATAGGCATCCATGGTTACAAACAGCAAGGCCAGTGGCCAGTCCATAGTTCAAAGTAGGCACATGTGTGCATGAGAACCTGCACAGGGAATGGGCATCCATGCTTACAAACAGCAAGGCCAGTGGCCAGTCCATAGTTCAAAGTAGGCACATGTGTGCATGAGAAGCTGCACAGGGAATGGGCAAACAAAGTGGCAAACAGCAAGGCCAGTGGCCAGTCCATAGTTCAAATTAGGCACATGTGTGCATGAGAACCTGCACAGGGAATGGGCATCCATGGTTACAAACAGCAAGGCCAGTGGCCAGTCCATAGTTCAAAGTAGGCACATGTGTGCATGAGAACCTGCACAGGGAATGGGTGACACCGTACACTGCCATGGGAACCAACACAGCTAGGGGGATAACAATGGGCAGTCCAGGCACCGCTGTGTGAGAGATAGGTGTGGGAGGGGGACTTAGACTCAGACTTGGCTGTCGGTCGGACTGGGAGGTGGCTGATTGTCTGGGCCAGTTGTAGGACTGGACCTGGGAGAGAGAGGAGCAGCTGAGGTAGAGGCATCAGTGGCTTTGGGAGCCAGAGGGCTGCTTGGACCAGGTGGTGTGGTGGCACGTGGAGGTGGAGACATGCTGCCGTGAGACACAGTGTGTGAGGGAAAATGTGGAGGGCTGCCTTTCCACTTCTTGGGGATTCTATAGGGAATAATTGTCTTGGTAGGAGTGGGAAGTGGGGCGGGCACAACAGACTCACTCCCCACCACAGGTGCATCAGGTGCAGGTGGTGGCCCTCCTTCTGGGGATCTGCTGGATCGGGCGGTACGCTTGGCCTGGCCTTGCCTTTTCCCCTCCATCCCCTGTTGCCCAGGTGAACCCCCTACAGTGCCCTCCTTTCCCAGCTTCACAGGGGTGTGGGTGGGAGTTGAGGTTGTGGGTGAATCTGCCTTAGAGGGCTTTTTCAGGGGACTCTTAGCAGGCACCAGCTTCACAGCAGGCACAGCAACTGTCTGCCTGTCTTTGGGAGACGCCTTTGGGACGGGAGTGTCCTTGGATGGGGCAGATTTTGAGGCATGTGAGCCTGAGGCCTGCTTCTTGGCTTGATGCCCCCGAGTGTCACCTGAAGGGCTTTTGCCTTTGCGCTCCTGTGTCACTTTAGTTTGTTTGGGGGATAGTGTCTGCGCTCTGGCCCGCTTGGGGTGCTGCTGTTGTGTGCTGCGTGTGGTGTACCTGGAGCCTGTGGGCTGTGGTGTGTGGTCACTGTCGTCAGATGTAGCAACTGGCAGGGGGGTTGCCAAAGGGACTGGAGCTGGACTCTGAGCCTGTGACAGCTGAATGGCTGCCGTCACTGTGGAGGACAAAGACTGGACAGTCATGTGTAGCCCACCCACGTCTGAATGAATCCCTCCATGAAGGCAACTACCTGTGCCAACTTCTTGTCATGGTCTTGGAAGGCATTCAGGAGAGTTGTCTGACCCACACACAGCTGGCGCAAAAGGTCCACCGCCTCAACACTGAGGGAGACAGGGGCAGCGGTGCCTGGGGGGAAGAACACTCTTCCCTTCTTACTGGTGCGAGCACGTGCAGCACTAGTGGAAGTAGCTGGGAGGGTGGGCACTGGACGATGTGTGGTGGAAGAGGAGGCAGATTTCCCACTCCCTGTGCCCGCCAACATCGAGGAGTCACCGCTGGCGTCAGATGATGTAGAGGTTGGTGTTTCTGGGCTTGATTCCTCAAGGACACTCCTGTCCCCCTCCGAGGCGCTGGTCACATCAGTGTCAGTGGGCTCATGTGTAGCAGTCGTGCAAGATGCCTCACCACTGGTGTCCGTCCCCTGTCCCTCTGTGCCCTCGGCAGATGCTGCAAGAGACAGAGACGTAGGTTCAGTTTAGTGCCATACACACAAACATCATATGCAAGCAAAGCACAAAACAAGATGATGATACCCCCAAGTTGCACACCACCCTGTGCAGTCACATTGTGCAACCTTAATTCAAAACGCAAAAGATGTATGGTAACATGCACACTTGGCATTGACCCATGTGATGTCCACACAGCCAAATAGCTTGCTCGTGCTTCCGTGTAACCTGACATACAGATCCCTGTGAGCATACCTAGGTCCCTGTGGGTGAAAAAGATGTACATCCCAACATGTTGTCACAGTCACATATGGAGTCAACATAAGGGGACAACACAGATACAGACTCCAAAATGTCATTTAGCAATGGCCATGAGCTACTGCCATCCACCATGTCATGCTTTGGTGCACAACTACAGTTGCACATTGGTGTCAGATGTGTAGTTCTCACAATTTTGAGCTCAGGCACTGCACACATTGACGAAAGCACACTCAGATGAGACACAGTGCCGTTCACTGCCATGGGATGTCCCTGACTCCCCTAATGCAGCCGATGCTACAAGGCCACAACTCAGAATGCAACGTCAAGGGCCATTACATCAATGACATGAGAAAGTACATGTAGCGAAAATGCATGACAGCTGCACCCAACAGAGAGGCCACTTACAAGCCATTGCATCACACGAGCAACATCACAGAGCTCAGCACTGGCTCAGGGTTGGAATACATGCAGTCACTCACAACCAAAGTCACCCTTCCCAGAATACTCACCCCCAGCTTGCTGCTGATGGGCCCTCAAACGTTCATCTAGCTCTGGCTGTGCCACAGCCAAGATTCGGGCCATTAGTGGTGTCATGCTCCTGCAGGCCAACCTGCCAGTCCGAGGGAGCAGCCCCAGCGTCACCTCTACCACGTTTTTGCTCAGCCGGCAGATGTCATCCCACCTCTTGTGACAGTGTGTGTGCCATCAGTTGGACACACCCAGAGCCCGCACCTTGCGTGCAATGGCCCTCCATACGGCCTTACGCTGGTGGACTTTGAGCTGCAGGCATGGGAGACAAGGAGAGCAAATTTCAGTTACACTGGGTTATGTACCACTGTGTCTCAGTACAGGAGCATGCACACACTCAGCACAGCTTCACAGATATGTTTAGCAGAGACAATACAGCATGCCACGTAGTACATTAGCATGAGATAATTGTATAGAAATGAATGCAGGTGTGAGGATGGACACAGTACCTGGCCATCTCATACACATGCAGAATGCCAGCACAGAAAGCAAGGTGAAGATGGCCCACATCTGCAATGCAGTATGTGAGGGAGCAAGACATACATTACATTGCAAATTATGTTTTTGGGCAGACTCACTGTGTCCAACACTGCACACCCCTCAATGTCCTTGGCATGTGAATGGCTACCTGTGTTATGGAGGTCACATATAGGGACATGATCTTACAATCTCACACCCTTATCACAAGGTCTGTCTTGTGCAATCCACAGGCGTAAGATAGCTCATTGAGGAATAGGGTAGCAGACAACCCATATGTCTCACTCTGTCCATTCAGTGATGGGTCCCTGACAAATTGGGCAGTAAATGTGCAGGCCAAGGGGGGCTCACACTGCGGTCTAATGTGGGCCATCCGAACTGTCAAATGCATGTACAATATGGGAGGGAAAAATCTGCCTACACATGCGAGTCAGTACACATCATGATGAAAATGGAAGGGGGGTGTGTCAAAAGTACAACAATCTGCTGTGTCATAGGTGAATTTCCACCAACAGTGTCACCCTCAGGCATTTCACTCTTGTGCATAATGCTGACATATCCATGGTGGCAATATAAAGTCAAACCCACTTCCATCAGTACCCTCTGGACGGAAACTCTTTGTAATGTCACAGATGAGCCTGTGAAGAACCTCATGGACCCAAACATCCATTAGCACAGGCAATTTCTGTCCTGACTCCCACTTAACAAACTTGCAGTGTCACTGTATGGCTGCAAAAACACTGCATGTCCCTCCCATCCTGATATGCAGCCAGGGAAATGTGTAAAATAGGCTACAAACCCCTTTCCCCTGAAGTCCGCATGCTAGGCAGTGTATCACACAAACCCTCACTCTCAGGCACATACTGCAGCAGATCAACTTCATCCGTGCACTCCCTGCACTCCCCTACTTTCACTCTGAAACACTTACCATGACATCAGGAGCACCATATAGCCTCCCATACTGTGTGAGCACCTCGTCCACCAGGACCGCCAGCTCCTCTGTGGTGAAGGGACGGGCCCTGATGTTCAGTCCTCGCCATCACTGGGTCCAGGAGACAGGAACAGCAGCAGTTGGTGGTGAAGTGTGTCAGTCAGCAGTGTCTGGAAGCAGTGGAAATGTGTGGCTCTCTCCCACACATATATAGCCCCCTGGGGTTGTTTCAGTGGTACTAAGCTGCTGCAATTGGTGTTCAAGGTCAGCTTTTTTCAAATGCATCCAATGACCGGCCCCGCGGTAGCAGAGCACGCCTACCGCGATTTTCAAAATTGCATTTGGCTACCGCGATTGCGCTTCCCATTGGCTGTAAGGGCATGGGCATTGGCGGTGCCACACCACAGGGGCCAGGCGGTTGCTACCTCGATGGTGCATCTTACAATTGCATCCAATGACCGGCCCGCAGTAGCGGAGCACGCCTACCACGAATTTCAAAATTGCATTTGGCTACCGCGATTGCGCTTCCCATTGGCTGTAAGGACATGGGCATTGGCGGTGCCACACCGCAGGGGCCAGGCGGTTGCTACCGTGATTTGGCCGCCTGATATTGGTGCCCATGATCATGAATGGGGTTGCAGAGCACACCAACCGCCATTTTACAATGTGTATATCACTACCGCGATTGCGGTGGGCATTGGCGGTGCCACACCGCAGGGGCCAGGCGGTTGCTACCGTGATTTGGCCGCCTGATATTGGTGCCCATGATCATGAATGGGGTTGCAGAGCACACCAACCGCCATTTTACAATGTGTATATCACTACCGCGATTGCGGTGGGCATTGGCGGTGCCACTCCGCAGGGGCCAGGCGGTTGCTACCGTGATTTTGCCGCATGATATTGGTGCCCATGGCCGTGATTGTGGTTGCGGAGCACACCAACCACCACTTTACAATGTGTATATCACTACCGCGATTGCGGTGGGCATTGGCGGTGCCACACCGCAGGGGCCAGGCGGTTGCTACCGTGATTTTGCTGCATGATATTGGTGCCCATGGCCGTGATTGTGGTGGCGGTGCACGCTTATGCCACCTATGGACACATCATGCTGTGGCAGTGTCAATGGCCAGTTCTCAACATTGTACAGTAGACACATGAATCATGCCACCAGATAGTGCTAACCAATGCTAGTGTGACATTTAGCCCACTGATGACTACACATGCCATGTCAGTGCACAGGATTACATGCACGGGCATGTACTCACTCACATGTCACTTATGTAATTGTTGTGCATGTACACAGATCTGTGGTGTGATGGACTCTCACATGTGTACACATTTCAATGTGTGAGATGTTTAAGCGACACACAGTAATGAAGGTCTGACCACATATTGTGCCTATTTCACTGTGTAGATTGCTGAACTCATGTTAATGCTTGATCTTTGTGAACACACTGTGCACATTGTGTTGTTAATGTGTGCCATGTCCGAATTACGCAAGAAGATGTGGCAGGTACAGCAGCTACGTAGAAGCTAGCAGTGTTGCTGTCTCACACATGTGCTGTGTCAACTACTCTCAGGGCTGGTGGCACAAGATGTTGGAATGTACCTTTTTGAATTCACCTAGTCTGAATCTGTTTTGGGGGACATCTCTGTGTGAATACTGGACAAGTGTGCGACTAGTTTAGGTCAAGGTGTCCCTACATGTGAGTTGTGCAGTAAGCTGAAGTGTTTTTGCCAGTCATTGTTGGCGCTGTCTCAGTCAACACGTAAGATGTTGGACACATCACATAGGGGGATTTAATTGACATGTGTGCCCTTTCATCTCAGCTAGGAGGCGACCAAATGTGCATCGTCCATTCACAGTGCTGGCGGACATGGAGGATGAGGACATCATACGGAAATTCTGTCTGGATTGACCTACCCTTCAAGACCTATGTGCTCTGTTGGAGCCCCATCTGAGGCCTCACAGAACCTATCCGACTGCTTTGACACCAACGTGTAAGGTGATGGCGGCCCTGCATTTCTTTGCAACTGGGGCGTTCCAGTACACGGTGTCCAGCGCAGGTGGGATGTCGCAACCTATGTTCAGCATGGTGCTACGTGATGTCCTGTCAGCTATGATGACCTACAAGGACAGATACATCCATTTCCCCAGGAGGCATGAATTGGCGGCTGTGAAGGGTGATTTTTATGCCCTTGGCCACATCCCTAATGTTGTTGGTGCCATTGACTGCACACATGTTGGCCTGGTTCCACCACAGGCACGTGAGCACATCTACAGGAACAGGAAGCATTTCCATTCCATTAATGTGCAAGTGGTATGCCAGGCGGATATGATAATCTCACATGTCTGTGCCAAATTTCCTGGATCAGCCCACGACTCCTACATCCTGCGTAACAGCATCGTACCACAGCTGATGGCAAATCTGCATCCAGAGCATGCGTGGATTGTGGGTGAGTACGCAGAGTCAAGTAGTGTGCTGTATGTGTGACATGCTGTTCTCAGCTACTGTTTATATAACAAAATTGGTCTGTGTATCTCACACCTAGGTGACTCTGCATATCCCAACCGGCCTTGGTTGCTGAGCCCACTGAGGAATCCCAGGACCCCGGGTGATGTCCGCTACAATGATGCCCATGGCAGGACACGTCGTGTGGTGGAGCGTACTTTTGGTCTACTTAAGTCACGATTTCGCTGCCTGGACAAGACCGGAGGTGCACTGATGTACTCTCCCCAAAAGGTATGTCAGATCGTAGTTGCATGCTGCATGCTCCACAACCTGGCCTTGCGCAAGGAGATCCCCCTGCTCCTGGATGATGATGAGCAGCCGAGGCCCCCGCCTGCAAACCCACACATGTCCAGTGACGAGGATAGTGGAGAGGAGGAAGGTGTCGACCTGCGTCAACAGCTCATCAACCGCTACTTCCCTTGAAGGTGAGTGAAAACGTGCAATGGTGCCATTGTCTGCTGATTTTGTTGTTGGTGAAAAGGCCTTGGTGAGCTTTGTGACTGCTGCCTGTGGTTGGCTCTGTGCTGGCTGCTAATGTTTCTGGGACAGGGTAGTCATGCACAGCTACAGGATGTCTATGTTGGTACTGTTGCTCATTGTAATGTGTGCAGATTTGAGTACCTTGATGACAAGTGTTGTGTAATGGCTGTGATGCCATCACCTGACAAGTGAATATTGTTCTTTTGTGTTTTCCTAGGTCGCTTCAGCCTCTCAATGAGTCCAGACAATCAGTGGTCCTGGTACATTGCAAACAGAGTCAACATTGTACATCCTGTGATAACATGGAGCTGACACGAAAACATAGGTGTGTAAGGAGTGTTTATTTACAATGGGTATATGTGACAGGGAAGTGAATATTTACAAAATGGTGACAAGGGAATCAATGAGTTGTCAGTGATGGTAGATGAGACAATAGAGTAGTCACCACATTGATGTGGTGACCCAGTCCAACAGACGCATGCCAGTAGCCTGGCAGTGTGGGTAAGGACAGTCAACAAAGTCAATGGCAGGGTGAAGAGGTGTGCCATCATGGCTGGCTCCTTGACTAGCGTTTGGCTGGTGCTTTGCCACGTGATCCTCCATGGGATTTCTTTGGACGTCCCCTTGATCGTTTGGCAGGGGGGCCTCTGCTGCGGGCTCAGCGAGGTCTGAGGACTCACCCCTCTCTGTGGCCGCAGGGGAGGTGGGGGACCTGTCATCCTGCGGGCCACTGGAGGGAGGTGGAGCTGTTGTTTGGGCCGCAGGCCTGTCTCTCAGAACCCCCACAAGCTGGCCCAAGAGGTCCACGATTTGGCCCATGCGGGTGTCTATGGACCTCAGCAGCAGGCGGAGCTCACGGGACTCTTCAAGAGCCTGGCCCGTGTATCCCTGGGCTCGTTCATAGGCCCCAAGGACTCTGGCGATGTTGGCCAGGGCTTCGGTCCCAGTGTCCGGTTGGGTTTGACGCCCAGTTGCCCTCCCACCTGCCCTGCTGTCCCGGACCTGTGGCGTCACCACTCTACGCACCCGCGTACTCTCCCTGCCCTCCTCAGATTGTGGGGTGGGGTGGTCATCCTCTGAGGCAGGGAGAGTGTTGCAGGCAGCACTGGTGGTGGTGGTGGAGGCCGCACAGGTCGTTACAGCAGGGGTCAGCGTAGTTGTTGTTGCTGAGGTGGTGGCGGTGGGGACAGTGGGGTCCTGGGACCTGTTGCGCCCTGGCATGCCTGATGGGCCGGCTTCTGGCTCTGCATCCAAGAAATCTAGGGAGTCTGCATCAGAGAGTCCATGTTCCGGGGGTGGAGACTGGCTCTGCAGGTTGGTGTGGTCATCTTCAGCTGTCAGTTCTTGGTCACCTGTGGAACAGAGGGGAAATGGTAATTGAAGTGCACCTCTCAAGCTTGGTGTTAGATGTTTTTTATTTACAAGTTATACACCACACAGTTTACATTGATATCACATTGTATGTCTGCACAGTACTGTGCATCATGACATGATGTGGAGGTACATACATTACTTGTCCATGGTGTCACATGTCAATAGATACCATGCGCCACGTGCAGATTTTGTGATTACAAGGACATGTTGTCATCTAACGACTAGCAGCACAACAACTTCATGTGATGCAGCTTTGTTGATTACTCTGAATGGAAGACGTTACATCTGAGCACAAACTAGCCATTGTGAGCTCATGCATACCTTTGTCATGTCATGTGCTTTGCTTTATTTTTACTACAGACCATGCTTGTTTTGTTTTCATATGGGCCTTGATGCTCTGCCCCCATGGCACTTACAGATAGCATTCAGTGCTGTGCATGATTGTGCCCTGAATTTCTTCAACATGTTATTTGGTGAGTCACACTTTGGTTTCTGTGACAGTTACATACGCTTAGGTGTCTGTACACTGTAAGTGGCTATTGGATCTGTGCCAATTTTGGTGGGATGTGAGGGCCGGTGTGGTCATATGGCTCCATGCTTTTTGAGAGAAATGGCGGGGTGCATGCACTGTCTACTTACCTGTTCTGTGGCACATTTGGGGGGAATTTCTGACACAGCTTTATGGGTGGGTGGTGGAGTGCTCCATCTTGCTGAGCTGTGGGACATGGGGGCCTGTTGGGAGTTGTAGTGCTGGCCTCCCACTCACACACACCCCTCCCTGTTAATATGGCTACCTACCTGTAAGTTTGATGAGTGAGATTCAATGGCTGCCACATGCTTCTGGGTGGGGGGAGTGCTCCATCCTGCTGAGCTGTGGGACAAGGGGGCCTGGTGGGAGTTGTGTGTGTGGCTGGGAGGCCAGCACCACCCCTCCCTGTGAAGATGACTACCTACCTGTTAGTTTGATGAGTGAGATGTCAATGGCTGCCACATGCGTCGTGGGTGGGGGGAGTGCTCCATCCTGCTGAGCTGTGGGACAAGGGGGCCTGGTGGGAGTTGTAGTGCTGGCCTCCCACTCACACACACCCCTCCCTGTTAATATGGCTACCTACCTGTGAGTTTGATGAGTGAGATTCAATGGCTGCCACATGGTTGTGGGTGGGGGGGAGTGCTCCATCCTGCTGAGCTGTGGGACAAGGGGGCCTGGTGGGAGTTGTAGTGCTGGACTCCCAGCCACACACACCCCTCCCTGTGAAGATGGCTACCTACCTGTAAGTTTGATGAGTGAGATTCAATGGCTGCCACATGATTGTGGGTGTGTGGAGTGCTCCATCCTGCTGAGCTGTGGGACAAGGGGGCCTGGTGGGAGTTGTAGTGCTGGCCTCCCAGCCACACACACCCCTCCCTGTGAAGATGGCTACCTACCTGTAAGTTTGATGAGTGAGATTCAATGGCTGCCACATGATTGTGGGTGTGTGGAGTGCTCCATCCTGCTGAGCTGTGGGACAAGGGGGCCTGGTGGGAGTTGTAGTGCTGGCTGCCTATCCACAGACACCCCTCCCTGTTAAGATGGCTGGCTCCCTGTGGAGCAGAGGGAGGGAATGGTTACACATGGCTCTTGGGTGGGGGGGTGTTCCATCCTGCTCAGCTGTGGGACAGGGGGCCTAGTGGGAGTTGTGGTGCTGGCCTCCCAGCCACAAACACCCCTCCCTATGAAGATGGCTACCTACATGTAGGTTTGGTTGGTGAGATACAATGACTGCCACATGCTTCTGGCTGGGGGGAGTGTTCCATGTTTTCTGAGCTGTGGGACATGGGGGCCTGTTGGGAGTTGGAGTGCTGGCTGCCTATCCACAGACATCCCTCCCTGTTAAGATGGCTGGCTCCCTGTGGAGCAGAGGGAGGGAATGGTTATACATGGCTCTTGGGTGGGGGGTGTGTTCCATCCGGCTCAGCTGTGGGACAGGGGGCCTGGTGGGAGTTGTAGTGCTGGCTGCCTGCACACATGCAACCCAGGGAATGTTGCTAGCTACCTTTGGGGTGAATGAGAGGGAGTGAATGTTGGATCTATGAGACAAGTGTTGGGGAGAGTGCGGTGCACATGAATGGAATTGGGCCTAGGATGTGTAGCTTTGTAGTTGTGCAAGACAGTACATAGCAGTGTGATGGTGGACATTTGTTTGTACTTACCAGCCTCCATTCCCCGGATATTCCTGTGATACTCTCTGGATGCAGTATGGCAAGCACCTTCTCCTCCCATGCAGTGAATGTTCTTGGTGGAATGGGAGGGCCACCGCCAGTCATCTGAGCCAGCTGACGGTTCTTGTAGTTCTTTACTTTCACCTGCCTCTTGAGGTCATGCCACCGCTTCATGATCTCCTTCTTGGTGCGCGGGATGGTCCCAACTGCATTGACCTTGTCGACTATCCTTCCCCACATTTGTGCTCTGGTGGCTAACGGTGTCTGTTGGACCAGGTTACCAAACAATTGTGGTTCTACTCTGATTATCTCACCTGCCATGACTGACAACTCATTGTCAGTGAATTTGGGCATTTTCTTTTGTGCCATGGTGTGTGATGTGCAAATGGTTTGAGGTGCAGGTGTGAGGGTGGTGGGGGTGGTGTAGGTGGTGTGTGTGTGTGTTGTTGTGCTGGTGAGATGTGTGGTGGTTTGCCTATCCAATGTGCTGTAGGGTTTAGTTCCTTCAGGGCTGGAGTAGTGCAAAGGATTCTGGTCAGGGAAGGGGCAGGTTTTATACTCACCTATGTGGGTGTGTCAAAATGGTGTATTGCTGTCAGGTGTGTTGTGTGTGTTGTCCTGGGATTTGTATTTTTTAAGTTGCCATGGGGGTGTGTCCTTGGGGTGTGTTAGGTGTTTTGGGGGGCTGAGCTAGTTTGATGTGTACACTTTGTGGCCTTGTTGTGTGTTTTTGTAGTCGACTGCCATAATGGTTCCGGTGCGGCCGCGGCAGTGGGTATGCAACGGCCCTTCCGCCTGCTCTCCCATTCATCACTGTTAGCAATCGCGGCGGTCGGAAACAGTGGATCGTTCCGCTGTCACCTCAATGGTATCCTAATTGTGCGTGCGGTCACTCCGCTGGCCTTGCGGTGGGTTTGGGTTTTTCCGCTGCGAATCCGACTGCCGTGGACGGATTTTCACCTGCTCCGCCTGCTACCGGCGGTCTTTCGTGGCATCGTTCCGCTGCGGTCGGATTTTTCTGGCGGTTGATCCTAATCTGACCGCCGGTTTTCCCGCGGTACCTGCGGGCGGTTCATTTCCGCTACCACGGCGGTCGGGATGGTTTTCCGACCGCCATCGTAATCAGCCCCATAGTGATTATATAATTTTTTTCTCATTTCTCGCAAGAAATGCGCTTGCGCGCATGCGCATTTTTAACAAGGATTAGCGAGACGAAGAGGAGGAGGGCAGCCCGGGGATGCCAAAGTACAGGTAAGCGGTTTTAACTTTATTTTTTGATAATTTTTAATTACTGTTATAATAGGGGGGGTGGAGGCGGGCGGCAGAGCGGAGCGGAGTTCCACGGAGTTTGTTTGCAACTCCGTGGACCTCCGCGTAGCCCCACTACGCAACCTACGCCCGGGGTTAGTTATAGTTAGAAAATAGAATTAAAAATAACCTCAGAAATACACTGAAAAAAACAAAGGTTACAGGGACGTCACGTTACAGTCAGGCTCAGATTTCACTCATACAAAACCAGTAAAATTCAGTATTTATAGTTACCTGAGATAAATATAACTTATGCCCCCACAATGGCCTGCTTATGACCTCACATATTACATCACTCATGACATGGTCAGTGACATCAATGATGACATCACTGATGACATCATCCACAGAACCACTCACATACCCACTCCCACCCCATATAGCCACTCATACACCCAGTCCCACTCCTTCAGAACCACTCACATACCCACTCACTCACCCATACCAGTACTCACACAACCAATCACTCATCCATAGAGCCACTCAAATATCCACTCTCACCCTGTCACTCACACACCCACTAACTCACCCACACAGCCACTCATGTACCCACTCACTCACCAATACAGTCACTCAAACATCCAGTCATACAGATATACAGACACTTACTCATACACACTTATAGCTACACACACACCCACTGAATCACCCATACAGTAACTCACAGTCACTCGCTTACCCATATAACCACTCACTCATACATCTACAGAACCACTTACATACCCATTCATACATCCACACAACCACTCACAAACCCACTCACTTGCCCTTACAGCCACTCACACAGCCCCTCACTCACCCATACAGCCACTCACACACCCACTCCCTCACCCATACAGCCACTCAGTAACCCATACAGATATTCACACATCCACTCACCCATCCATAGAGCCACTTATGCAGCCACTTTGTCACTGATACAGGTACTCACACACTCACTCACCCACGCAGCCACTCACACAGCCAATCACTCACCCATACAGCCTCTCACACACCCAATCACTCACCCATACAGCCACTCATGCACCTACTCACACACCCATACAGCTACTCAGACAATCCCTCACACACTGATAATGATAATCACACAGCAACTCAGATGAGATATTTTAGAAATAGTAGGACTATTTACTAACACAGAAAGAATAGTAATGTAATGTATGCTGTAGCTTAGTATATCTGTCTCAGAAACATTTACAGTCACGAGATGATATCATGAGTGATGTCATTTGAGAGGTCATGACTGATGTCACTGACCATGTGATGAGTGATGTATTATGTGAGGTCATAAGCAGTTTACAGGGATGTTATAGTTAGGAATTTGTGTTTCAAAAAAACCTTAGAAATTCACTGAAAAAAACGAAGGTTGCAGGGCTGTTATAGTTAGGAAATATAATTATAAAATACTAGTTAGGCTGACATTTCACTCATTCAATAACCGAAACATTCAGCAGTTATAGTTAGCAGAGCTAACCATAACTCACGCCCCACAATGAACTGCTTATGACCTCACATATTGCATCACACATGCCATGGTCAGTGACATCAGTGATGTCATTTGAGATGTCAACAGTAATGTCATCAGTGTTGCCACTGAACATGTCAGGAGTGATGTAATATGTGATGCCATAAGCAGTTCATTGTGGGGGTGTGAGTTATAGTTAGCTGAGCTAAATATAACTGCTGAATTTCTCTGGTTTTGTACGAGTGAAATGTCAGCCTAACTATAACGTCCCTGTAACCTTTGGTTCTTTTTTAGTGAATTTAAGATCTTTTAAATATTTCCTAACTATAACAGCCCTGTAACCTTTATTTTTTTCAGTGAATATATATATATATATATATATATATATATATATATATATATAAGTTGCTCGTTTGTATAGCAAATCCTCTCCGTAGGAATATAAACGAGAGTAGACCCAAATTTGTGTAATTTTTGTTTATTACACCGAAGAGTCTGTCCGCCATGACGCGTTTCGGCAGATCCCTGCCTTGATCACATGAATTTTTAAGATCTTTTAAATGTTATTTCCTAACTATAACAGCCCTGTAACCTTTGTTTTTTTCAGTGAATATATATATATATATATATATATTTTTTTTTTCACTGAAAAAACCATAGGTTTTAGGACAGTTATAGTTAGTTGGACATTTCACTCATACAAAACCATAGAAATTCCCCCGTTATAGTTAGTTCAGCTAATTATAACTCGCGCCCCCGCAATGCACTGCTGATGACGTCACATATTACATCACTCATGACATGGTCAGTGACCTGATGACATCACTGATGACATCATCCAGTGACTGTGTGTTTCTGTAAAGTTTAAATATGTTTAATATATATAGGGAAAGGCGTATTGAAGAATGAGTGGGTGTATAAGTGTCTGAATGGATGATTTAGTACGTGAGTGACTGACTCTACAAGTGAGTGATTAAACGTATCTTACTGAATGCATGGGTTAGTGACTAAACTGTGTGAATGTCTGTATCCGTCTGTTTGTTGGTGTGTAAGTGGATGCATGGATTTGCGAATAGCTACATGAGTGTCTATATGGGTTATTGATTGGTTCTCCGAGTATCTGTATGGCTGCCTGAGTGTTTGTGTGGGTGGGGTGTGTGTGACTCTGTACATAGATGTGTGAGTGGGTGATTCACTGGGTGCATGATTTCAAGAGTGCATCTGTGATGGACTGCTTGGGTGGGTGAGTGTGTGTATGGGTGTGTTAGTGAGTGAATGTATATCTCAGTGGTACATGTGCGAGTAACTACATATGTAAAAGGCAGTATATATGTGTGTTAGAGTATTTAAATGGCTATAAGTGAGAGTATGTGATAGTGAGAGTGGCTGTATGGATGCGTGTGTGCTTGTATCAGTTATTGTATAAGAGCGTAAGAATGTGCTAGTATTTGTATGAGTAAGTGAGCTGGTGTGTGTATAACTGTATAGGTGAGTAAATGGGTGTGTGATTAATTTTTGCATGACTGACTAGGTGTGTGAGTACCTCTATGGATGAGTGGCGGTGTGTGAGTGTTTATATAGGTGTATGAGTGCATATGATAGTCCTGTACTGAGTGACTGTAAGTATGAGTGACTGTACGGGTGAGTGAATGGATGTGTGTAGACCTAAGAATCAGTGAGTGGGTGTGTAGTTTTTGGTGTTGGAGTGTCTATGGTTTTGAGAATGGCAGTCTGTAATTTAGAGTGGGTGTATCAAAAGTTATATTAGGGTGTGAAAAGATGCATGAAATTATCACATGGATGATGTCATCAGTGATGTCAGTGATGTCATCAGTGATGTCACTGACCATGTCATGAGTGATGTAATATGTGACGTCATCAGCAGTGCATTGCGGGGGCGCGAGTTATAGTTAGCTGAACTAACAATAAGGGGGAATTTCTATGGTTTTGTATGAGTGAAATGTCCAACTAACTATAACTGTCCCTAAAACCTATGGTTTTTTCAGTGAATTTCAAAGGTTTTTTAAATGCTAATTTCTAACTATAACGTGTCTGAAACCTATGGTTTTTTCAGTGAATTTCAAAGGTTTTTTAAATGCTAATTTCTAACTATAACGTGCCTGAAACCTATGATTTTTTAAGTGAATTTCAAAGGTTTTTAAATGCTAGTTTCTAACTATGCCTACAGAGGTAGAACATGTGAAAAAAGAAGAAAAAACGCACAGAAAGAAGCAAAAGATGTGCAGAAAGAACCAACAGAGGAGCAGAAAGAGGCCTGGTTGCAAAATCATCCTGTGCCCACAACGTTTTCAGACGGGTACTGGTGGTAACTGACTCTGACTAACCAGAGCCAGTGCTATGCTAAAAGACACTTAGAATACAGTGAAAACACCTACATACACTAGGGAACACTATGCGTTGGGGTACCCCTGTGATTAGCATGGCCTCCTCTGCAAGTCCCTAGTACATAATAGGGCAGGGGATTAAAACTACCTCTTAAAACGCGCTACAGGGCGCGTTTGCACAGTGGTGAAGGGAGGGGGGCCTGAAGTGACATGTGTGCAAACGCGCCCCGTGGCGCGTTTTAAGTTGCGGGATTAAGTCCCCTTGAATCCTGAGGGTCCCTGGGGCCCAACTAGCCCCCAGGTACCTACAGTTAGGACCACAGAGCTGAGTTGCAGAGAGGCGTTCCGAGGCCACGCACCTTTTTTCACCTCTCTGCAACGCAACTCTGTTGTGCTTACTGAAGGTACCTGGTGGGCTAGTTGGCCCCAGGGTCCCTCAGGATTCAAAGGAATTAATTCCCCAACTTAAACGCACCACAGGGCGTGTTTGCGCACATGTCACCTGAGGCCCCGCCCCCTCCCTTCACCACTGTGCAAACGCGCCCCGTGGAGTGTTTTAAGTTGGGGGATTAGGTCACCTTGAATCCTGAGGGTCCCTGGGGCCCAACTAGCCCACCAGGTACTTCCAGTAAGCACCACAGGCCTGCGTTGCAACGCCTGTAACAAATTGTGCAGTTGTGTTTAGGTAGTGAAGAGGGTCATGCTGCGGGTAGTGTTTTAGGGTTAGGGTAGTGCAGTGGTGTTTGTGTAGTGTAGTGGGTCATGCTGGGGGTAGATTTAGGGTTTAGGGTAGTGCAGTGGTGTTTGGGTAGTGTAGGGAGTCGTGCTGGGGGGAGTGTTTTAGGGTTTAGGGTAGTGCAGTGGTGTTTGGGTAGTGTAGGGGGTCGTGCTGGGGGTAGTGTTTTAGGGTTTAGGGTAGTGCAGTGGTGTTTGGGTAGTGTAGGGGTCGTGATGGGGTAGTGATTTAGGGTAGTGCAGTGGTGTTTGGGTAGTGTAGGGGGTCGTGCTGGGGGGAGTGTTTTAGGGTTTAGGGCAGTGCAGTGGTGTTCGGGTAGTGTAGGGGTCGTGCTGGGGGGAGTGTTTTAGGGTTTAGGGCAGTGCAGTGGTGTTCGGGTAGTGTAGGGGGTCGTGCTGGGGGGAGTGTTTGAGGGTTTAGGGTAGTGCAGTGGTGTTCGGGTAGTGTAGGGGGTCATGCTGGGGGTAGTGTTCTAGGATTTAGGGCAGTGCAGTGGTGTTCGGGCAGTGTAGGGGGTCGTGCTGGGGGTGGTGTTTTAGGGTTTAGGGCAGTGCAGTGGTGTTCGGGCAGTGTAGGGGGTCGTGCTGGGGGTTGTGTTTCAGGGTTTAGGGCAGTGCAGTGGTGTTCGGGCAGTGTAGGGGGTCATGCAGGGGGTGGTGTTTCAGGGTTTAGGGCAGTGCAGTGGTGTTCGGGCAGTGTAGGGGGTGGTGTTTCAGGGTTTAGGGCAGTGCAGTGGTATTCGGGCAGTGTAGGGGGTCGTGCAGGGGTGGTGTTTCAGGGTTTAGGGCAGTGCAGTGGTGTTCGGGCAGTGTAGGGGGTCCTGCTGGGGCTGGTGTTTCAGGGTTTAGGGCAGTACAGTGGTGTTCGGGCAGTGTAGGGGGTCGTGCTGGGGCTGGTGTTTCAGGGTTTAGGGCAGTGCAGTGGTGTTCGGGCAGTGTAGGGGGTTGTGCTGGGGCTGGTGTTTCAGGGTTTAGGGCAGTGCAGTGGTGTTCGGGTAGTGTAGGTGGTGGTGCTGGGGCTGGTGTTTCAGGGTTTAGGGCAGTGCAGTGGTGTTCGGGCAGTGTCGGGGGTCGTGCTGGGGGTGGTGTTTCAGGGTTTAGGGCAGTGCAGTGGTGTTCGGGCAGTGTAGGGGGTCGTGCTGGAGGTGGTGTTTCAGGGTTTAGGGCAGTCCAGTGGTGTTCGGGCAGTGTAGGGGGTCTTGCTGGGGTGGTGTTTCAGGGTTTAGGGCAGTGGTGTTCAGGCAGTGTATGGGGTCTTGCTGGGGGTGATGTTTCAGGGTTTAGGGCAGTGCAGTGGTGTTCGGGCAGTGTAGGGGGTCGTGCTGGGGTGGTGTTTCAGGGTTTAGGGCAGTGCAGTGGTGTTTGGGCAGTGTAGGGGTGGTGCAGGGGGTGGTGTTTCAGGGTTTAGGGCAGTGCAGTGGTGTTTGGGCAGTGTAGGGGGTCGTGCTGGGGGTGGTGTTTCAGGGTTTAGGGCAGTGCAGTGGTGTTCGAGCAGTGTAGGGGGTCATGCAGGGGTGGTGTTTCAGGGTTTAGGGCAGTGCAGTGGTGTTTGGGCAGTGTAGGGGTCATGCAGGGGGTGGTGTTTCAGGGTTTAGGGCAGTGCAGTGGTGTTCGGCCATTGTAGGTGGTCTTGCTGGGGTGGTGTTTCAGGATTTAGTGCAGTGGTGTTTGGGCAGTGTAGGGGGTCGTGCTGGGGGTAGTGTTTCAGGGTTTAGGGCAGTGCAGTGGTGTTCTGGCAGTGTAGGGGGTCGTGCAGGGGTGGTGTTTCAGGGTTTAGGGCAGTGGTGTTCGGGCAGTGTAGGGGGTCGGGCTGGTGTTTGAGGGTTTAGGGCAGTGCAGTGGTGTTCGGGCAGTGTAGGGGGTCGTGCTGGGGCTGGTGTTTCAGGGTTTAGGGCAGTGCAGTGGTTTTCGGGCAGTGTAGGCGGTCGTGCTGGGGCTGGTGTTTCAGGGTTTAGGGCAGTGCAGTGGTGTTCGGGCAGTGAACGGGGTTGTGCTGGGGCTGGTGTTTCAGGGTTTAGGGCAGTGCAGTGGTGTTCGGGCAGTGTAGGGGGTCTTGCTGGGGGTAGTGTTTCAGGGTTTAGGGCAGTGCAGTAGTGTTCGGGCAGTGTAGGGGGTCGTGCAGGGGTGGTGTTTCAGGGTTTAGGGCAGTGCAGTGGTGTTCGGGCAGTGTAGGGGTCGTGCTGGGGGTGGTGTTTCAGGGTTTAGGGTAGTGCAGTGGTGTTCGGGCAGTGTAGGGGGTCATGCTGGGGCTGGTGTTTCAAGGTTTAGGGCAGTGCAGTGGTGTTCGGGCAGTGTAGGGGGTCGTGCTGGGGCTGGTGTTTCAAGGTTTAGGATAGTGCAGTGGTGCTTGTGTAGTGTAGGGGGGGTCGTGCTGGGGGTAGTGTTTTAGGGTTTAGGGTAGTGCAGTGGTGTTTTTGTAGTGTAGGGGGGTCATGTTTTAAGATGCAAAGCTCCAATACCAGTCTGCACAACATAAAACTGCAAAACAACTAAAAATAAAAAGTGTTTTGCACACTTTTGTCATTGGGCTATATGTGGGCTACATCTGGGTAATATTTGTGCTACATTTGGGCTCTTTTTCACTGGTGGCCATCTTGGAAGACTTCTTTGTTATGAAGTTTCCTAATTTCCTCATTTACTGCAGTCTCCTCAGTAGGAAATGCTTTCAGTTTTTTACTTTGATTCCATCAAGAAGGCATTCAGATGTGTCTCACATTTGCCATAAATTCAGAATGTTAGCACTCTAGTTGCTCATTAGATCACTGTAGTAAAGCTACTGCTCACCAGGGAGTTAACTGGAAGTCTGCTGCTGGTATTGAAAGTGATTGCTTCAGTTTGCATGTCAGAATTTTCTAATGAAATAGAAGAGGATTTGAGATCTCACTTAAAACATGCCCTAATTTTTCTTTCTGCAGCACTAACCATAATTTCTATTTAAAAAGACCCCCTCATTTTGTTCCTTTTAAATTAAATGTTTTAAGTGTTACCAGTTTATTCCAATCAAGATGGCTTCAGGTGTGCCATACTTTTGTCATAAGTAAGGCTGTTAGCGCTCTAGTTGTTCTTTAGAACACTCTGGGAAGCTGCAGTAGAACACAAAGGAATCAACTGACAGTCTCTGCCCTTGTTGGATGTACATGTTTTACTGAGAATGTCAGACTTCATTCTCACATGATTGAGAAAGATAATGTGAATTTACAGAAAATATGCTCTCATTTTAGCTTCTGGAGCACCTTCCAAAACTGTATGGGACAAGCATGTGAAAATAGTTCTCTCAAACATGATTCATGATATCCCAGCAGAAGGTTTTTCACAGGGTAAAATCACCTTAGAACACACCACAATTCCTGAAATTAGTATGGTACCATCAACAAATGAATTCTAATGTAACTAAAGTCTGTTATCACCCTTTATAGTTCTCCTTTTGGTAACCCTCAAAATCTTTGATTCACTACAATGCATTTCAATGGGGTACTATCATTTATATTGGTCCCAAGATGGCTGCCAGCAATTCCAGGATGAAGTGCTGACAGCCAATCAGATCTCACGATGACATGTGTGGTTAGGCTCCGCCCAGATATATATGTGATTTTACTTTTGATTTTCTCAGGAACTACTGAACGGATTTACACCATTTAAGCAAAGGCATGACACTGCACCAAGGGCTACCTCTTTGCCAAATTTGGTGTAATTCCGTTCAGCAGTTCGGGCTGTAGCTGCGACTAAAGGTTCCTATGGAAAAATGAATGGGAAAACACGTTTTGGGACCCCCTTTTTCTCAGCCCCGCTTGACGAATCACCCCAAGACTTTCAGGATAGGAGCGGACCGGAGCGCCCCAACAAGTTGGAAACTTTCGCGAAGATTCGTCAACCGGCGCCAACGTTATTTCAAATAGAATGTTGCGGATTTCCTATGGAAAATAGGTCCTAACTATAACTATCTACTGGCGACCGCCAGTAGATTATATATATATATATATATATATATATATATATATATATATATATATATATTCCAAAGTTCTTCAACAACGACAACCCCATGATCCGAGGGATTAGAAGAAAGCTGCACAGCCAGGCACCAACGGATAGTAAGTAGTCCTTTTTATTTAAGTTTCATAGCCACCAACAGTGCAACGAAGAGACCTACGCATTCCGGCTGGAGCCTTCGACAGGTTCATAGAGTTTAGGTGTGCAGACAAGTCATTTAAAGGGAAAATTCCCTCCAAAATCACCACCACAATTAAAAGCAGACATACACATTATTACATATTGAACACTACACAGACAAGTTAATTATATAAATATAAATACAATGGTTTGTCAGAATACCCCACGTGCTATCACATAATATAAATGCAATTCACCATATTATTTTCAGTTTAATAGTTTTACAATTTTCTAATCACGGTAAAGTACCCATAACTCAGTGGCTTGGCGCGTCAAGATGGCAGTCGCACTCTAAGAGTGCTCCGGACCCCTCCGTCACCCGCACTTGCATCCTTCACCATAGGCCTAACTAAAGCTTGCCTGACATAGGTTGCCATCTCGATGTTGTAGTGCAGACTGCCCAAGCACGAGACGTAGCCGCTGGATGGCTGTGGATGGCCCATGGTGAAGAAGACAAGGTCGCGTACCCATGCAAGATGGCGGTTCAGCCGCCGACCCGGTGCCGCAGACGCCCGAGTTTAATGAATGCTGTGGGCCCCACTGAGAGTGATCTAAGCCTCCTGACCCCGTAAGACCGTGGGCGGGGATCGGTGGTGGCGACTCCCGAATTGCTGATGGACCCTGCGGCTGCTCCGCTGCACTGGTGACCTAAGCCTGCTGCCTGGTGACGAGTCGGATCTGCCCCGAGTGAGATCTGGCTGCGGCAGAGCGAGGAAGCGAGAGGCCCGCCTGTGCCTGACCTGCTGGGGCAGACCGGACCCCTGGGGCTGTCCTCCGAACACATGGGGGAAGACTCCAACAGCATGTGGTGGCCCACCCGGGTGGCCCTCGGTATGTCATCCTCTGGGCACCAAGCTTGATCCCAGACAACGTGGCAGAGGCCCGGCGTGCCTCCTTGACCCCGGCACTTTGCCTGCAGTATCACGCAAGTACCACCTTCTGCATGTGAGGCCCAATGGCGGCCGCAGTAACGGACATGGCCCAGGAGTGATTTAGACCCCCATGGGCTGGGCTCTGGGCACGTGGATGGGCCCTGAGCCCACTGACATATGTTTGTGCCGACTGCCTAGGCTGTGTGACTGATCTGGCGTAGCCCTGTTTGCCGCCGGCTGCAGCTTCTCTACGCCGCACTGACAGCCCGGTGTGAGACGCTCCTCTGATCCAGCCGGACCACGAGAACTGTGGTGAGCTGGGGCCCGATGAGGTTGGTTTGGCGGGGGCGGCCCCTGGGGACCTGAGCTTGACCCTGACTCCTGCCTATGTAACTGTGGTCTGCTGGGATGACGGCGGCCCGTAACCCTGAGCCCCCCTTCTGCGGTACCGGACCAGGCCAGGAAAAACCCCAGGAGAGACTTGTGCCCGCGCAGCCTTGGCCCTGAAATATTTCTTCTTGCCTGACATACTGGCGGGGCCAGGGGGCGGTGAAGCCGACAACCAGTGACCCGGCGTGGGCCGTTGCGCCGCCCTGCGAGCTTACCTCCTTGGCCGGGCTGAGCAAGGGGCCTGGCTCCTCCTCATTCTCGCTCCCTCCTCGCAGGCTCTCACTAATGGGACGACCCGGGGCTGGGGAGGCGCAGTGCTAGGCTCCCTTTCTGGAGATGTGGTAACACCGAGAGCGACCCACTAGCTTACAAGCTGGTCCCTGTACGCTGACCGCTTCCCTGTGAGAATCCAACACTGTCTTCCGTCCCCCCCTGCGGACAGCGAGTGGGGGCGCTGGGATAGGGACCCCTGGTCGGATGGTGGAGGAGCACCAACTGCTCTGAGCGACCCGCCGTGCCAAAGGCCGCACAGCAACGGTGCCTGGCTCCTGACTTCTACCGGGCCCATGCTACACCCCAGTGTCCTCACGGTTAACAATCTCCACATCGACTGACCATGGGGAAGGACCGGGGGCCTAAACCTCCACCAACGCAGACCAAGATGGACCAATACACAACTAACAACCCCGGGTCGGTGGCCGGGTCCACCGAGAAATCGACCACGCCCGTTACTGAGCTCAACACCATCCTCCAGGCGATCAGCGCCTCACAAGCCTCAGTTGAAGGCAAGATTGGCAAGGTCCGGGTGGACATGGCTCTCCTTCGGCAGGATCTCCGCAACGCGACGGCCCACATCACAGAAACCGAGTCCCGCATTTCAACGGTTGAAGACGATGTTACCCCATTTAAAAAACAAGTGGCTCGCCTGCAGACCCACACAAAGGCCCTACATAGAAGGGCAGAAGATGCTGAAATCAGGTCGCGACGTAATGACCTCCGTCTGGTGGGGTTCCCGGAGGGCTTGGAGGGCTTGGAGCAGGGGCAAATGGGGGATTTCATTGAACGCTGGATTAGATCCTGGATGCCTGAGGGCTCCCTGTCCACCTGGTTTGCCGTAGAGCGTGCCCATCGCTCCCTGGCCCCTAAGCCCCCACCCGGAGCACCACACAGACCTGTCATTGCCAGGATCCTCAATTTTAAGGACAGAGACTCCATCCTGAGTGAGGCCCACAATTGCAAGACTAGCCTTCCAGGGTCACCCCATACTGATCTTCCCAGACTACACGAGTGAGGTTCAGACCCAGAGGCGCTCTTTCACCGAGGTGAAGCAGAAACTGCGAGCCCTGAATCTCCAGTATAGGTTACTCTTCCCAGCCTGTCTCCGTGTGGTGTTCCAGAACAAAACCCACTTCTTCGAATCCCCCGAGACGGCCTGGACTTGGCTGACCGAGGAGCGGCCCCTCAGGATGCAAACTTCGGATCCACACCCAGAGGCCCAAGTTGGAGACGCCCGTAAGGGGACGCCCAAACCGCACGGAAGACGCACACAGTCCTGCAGAAGGCGTGGGACTCGCCGAACCAGATCGGGCTCGCCCACAGACTCCGAACTGCGCCCTAGAGACCGTGCACTCTTGAGCACCTCTCACTCCCTGTGGTGAACCAGTTCCATGAGCCGCATTGAGCCGAGAAACGCCTCAGCAGTGAGCCTCCACACTGCCTCTACTGATTCCGAGCTCACTTGCAGCCCGGCGCTCCTGTTGTGATTGAACTAACCAGCGCTACGACTACGATATATTCCTATCAAACGCTCCATGGCAAGGTTCTTGCTACAATTTACTGATTTCTATGCCGAGACAATGAGTATCCTTATGTATGGAGGGGTCCTCCACGCAATCCAACCCGAATGTTTTAGTTAGGTTATTTACTTTGCCTAATTGGGACGAGAGATGCTTCTGTTCCCGAAGTATAGGGTAGGGGTAGGGAGGGGGGTTGGGACCATTGTCCTGATGTTGTTGTTGTTTTACCATGTTGTCACACCAGCCTTCTTATTGGGCACTACGATAGTCCCATATACCGCTTGCGATCTACAGTCACGGTTGCTGTCCTGCAGCCAGATCAGACCCCTGTCACTCCCACAGCCAGCCCGAGTCTTACAGACCTCCGAACCCACTTACACCCATCATGACGTGTATGAACAGTAACGGAATGTCCCTCCGCATACTATCTTGGAACGTCAATGGGCTCCTCGACAGGGTTAAACGAACGGCAGTCCTACGCTACGCCCAACGCCAGGCACCTGACATACTCCTACTCCAAGAGGCCCATCTCATGGGCAACCATTGCCCCTTTCTAGCAAGGTATGGATACAATAGGTTTACCCGGGGCTCACGAGGGGTAGCAATCCTCATGCTGCGCAATCTCCCCTTCGTGCTCACACAGGCCACTAACGACCCCCAGGGAGGTTTTGTAGCCCTGAGTGGAATGTTAGGAGGAAATCCTCTCAACCTATTCTCCATATACTCACCTCCATCGATGCTCACAGCGACCTTGAAACATACCACCGACCTCATCACGTCCCTACCCCTAGGTGCGACAATAGTTGGAGGCGACTTCTACGCGGTTCTAAATCCACACCTTGACACTGCAAGCACACCTTCCACTGCAAGAGCCTCGCACGCCAAACACTTGGTGCACTGGGCAGACTCCCTGGGCATGTGTGACGCTTGGAGAATTTGTCATCCCCAGAGTAGGCAATTTACTCACACGTCAGCTGCACACCGCACTCACGCAGGTATAGACATCATATTTGTCCCCCCTACCGACTGCCAAACGATTAGAGATATCGCTATCCTTCCCAGGGGCATCTCGGACCACTCACCTGTACTTTTGAGCATTGGCGAACCCCCTAACTTGACTCGACCTACTTGGAGGATGAACGCATGGTTCCTCCAGGACAAAGTTTAGAAAAGCGATTGGCAGTACTTCCTCACCAATACTGGTTCTGTTCCATCCCCGGGTACCCTATGGGAAGCAGGCAAAGCCACCATCCACGGCTTCGCCAAGGGCCAACCTAAGCTCAAGCTCCAGCGTCAGACTCAGACCAACCAGATTACCCTGCGAGAGGCCCGGGCGCTCCTCCTCGAGCAGCACCCTCCTGAAGACCGAGACGAGACTCAGGCGAGACAACTTACACTCCTAAGAGTGGAAATCAAACAACTCTCTTTGGATGCTGCCAAGCTCTTATGCAGATCCTCTATAGCTAGGGCGTGTGGTTGGGGGGACAAAAACTGGAAGATCCTACATAGATTAGCTACATATCCCATGGTTAACCTTGATTAAAGACCCGGGTGGCTTTGCCCATTGCTCCCCCTAGCAATGGCCCAGACCTTCGCCTCCTACTATCGCGATCTATACTCAGCGCAACGCCCAGAAACCTCCCTCCCAGAACTGCTCAATTCGAGTCACCTCCATCTTCCTCGTATCAGCGCAGCTGAATCTGCCGATGTAGACCTCCCCATTACCCGATAGGAGATCAATGATGCCATAACGTCCACCTCACCGGATAAAACCCCAGGCCCTGACAGTCTCCCACAGAGTACTATGTTGCATACCGGGAGATACTCGTCCCGCACCTCTCTGATCTATTTGCTGAAGCCCTCGAGACGGGCTCCTTTCCCCAGGAAACAGATGCCGCCACCATTGTTATTCTCCCTAAAACACAACCGCCTTCGTCCAACTGTGCCGACTATCGCCCAATCTCTCTCATAAATACAGAGGTTAAATTATTTGCTGCAATCCTAGCCCAGCGGTTGAGACCCTACCTTACCAAATTGATCCACCCCGACCAGTGTGGGTTCATGCCAATGCGGGGGACTCTGCACTGTCTCCGACGTCTTCACCTGGCCTTGGCGCACCGCCAGCTATTTACTCCTTATTTGGCACTACTCCTCATTGACTTCGAGAAGGCCTTCGATTCCGTAGATTGGCGGTACCTGGACGATGTGCTGGCCGAGATGGGTTTCGGCCTATACTTTCGCAACCTGGTGAAGGTTCGCTACTCTCGACCTCAAGCACGAGTGCTCGTCAATGGGACACTGTCGGAAGCGTTTCCCATTAGAAGAGGAACGAGGCAGGGATGCCCCCTCTCACCCCTCCTTTTCGCCTTAGCGATGGAACCCCTAGCAAGCCTCATTCGGTCTGACGACCGAATTCAGGGTTGGAGATGGCCAAACTCGGCAGAAGACAAAATCGCATTGTATGCGGACGACGTCTTACTCTTCCTTGCAGAGCCGGCCCAATCTGGTCCCCACTGTCTCCGGGCACTGCACTCCTTCGGACGGGCCTCCGGTCTGCGACTTAACCCAAGCAAATCGGTTTTGGTCCCTCTACACTTAACTAGAGACTGCTTTGATTGGCAATCCGCAATACCCATCAGGCGGCAATCCTTTAAATACTTAGGGATCTGCATCACAATGCTCCCTGACCTTGCCTGGTCACTTAACATAACCCCACTGGTGAAGAGAGCTAAGGAGGACCTCTGCAAGTGGCAGATGCTACCACTGAACCCCCTAGGGCGGGTCGCACTTTTTAAAATAATGATCCTCCCTAGATTTCTCTACGTAATTCAAAACACCCCCTTTTATTTCCCACGGGCCTGGTTCAGAGAGCTAGACAGCCTCACCGCTAAAATTCCTCTGGGGCGGCCGGAGACCTCGTATAGCCTTAGCCCGATGCCGAATCCCACCCTTTGATGGGGGCATGGAGATGACTAACTTATACTTATATTACTTGGCGACCCGCCTACTCACACTGCATGACTGGTTTAGTGGGGGATGGTCTGACCCGGCATACAGACTCGAATTGAGCGAATTGGGCCTGCCTAGAATCCAAATGATGATATATGGGGGGCCCGTACCTAGAACTCTACCTGTGGTGACGCAGGCTGTTCTTCTGGCCTGGCGGGCTTCCTTGCGCCACACCCACTGGACAAACAAACTGACCCAATACACACCACTCTGGCACAGAACTTGGTTAATGAAGGTTAGCGCATTAAAAGGATTCTGGGCATGGGATCTCATTGGGATTTCCCAACTTGGGGATGTGTGGACCAGCGAGCACATACGCACCTTCCAAGATCTGCAAACCAGATACTCCCTGCACCCATCACAATTCTACAGATACTTACAGCTATGCCACGCCCTCCACTCGCATATACAGGATGGCACAATGCTACCGGAGTACAGTCCTCCAGAGGCACAAATTATAATGGGGAACCTGGGAAGGGGGGAATTTCACGTATTTATCGTTCCCTAACCAACACCCCAACCACACTAGATCGGCTCAGAAGCCAATGGGAGAGCTGGGTGGGACCCCTTGAGGAGGAAGATTGGAGGGACGCACTGATGGCACCCAAGATGATCCCTGTGTCAGCTAGGCTCCGCCTGATCCAACTGTACTATTTGCATACAGCCTATTTAACCCCCAAGCACCTCCACAATGCTGGTTTGAACCCGACTGCATCCTGCGCGTGCTGCAGCCAAGACCAGGCGGACTTCTTTCACATGGTGTGGTCCTGTCCCCTCTTGGTGCAGTATTGGGGGTGTATAGAACAGGAGCTCACAGAGGTCCTGGGTTGGGAGGTTCCACATAACCCACTAAACACGCTCCTGGGGATCACAGACGGTCTGGATGGGTCCAGGAATGACAAACTGTTCTTCAATACGGCCATGATTGTAGCCAAAAGAGACATAGCTGCCAACTGGAAGCTTCCCAACCCACCTAGCGTCGCGAAGTGGCGCAAGGGAGTGGACTGGTGCGCAGCACAAGAGAAGCCCCTATATGAAGCCCGGGGCTGTCCGACTAAACATCGTAAGGTCTGGGGCAAATGGCTGGGCCAGATAGAGTGAATAAGTTTTACTTGATTGACTGTATGTACTACTTGGGGCCTCAAGGGGTCATGAGCTACCAAGGTTTCACATCCAAACAAGTGTGGGACTTCACATCATTACTGAGATGTACTGTATTGCTGTTTTTTTCTTTGCTGAAAATCAATACAATTATTTATCAAAAAAAGTACCCGTAACTCAAAGAATAGCTGTAGTAAGTTAAGATGGTGTTAAGTTATTCAATATCCTATATCCCCCATACAAGGGAGGATAATAAGTTTTTTAAGCTAGTGGAGGGTAGCAATTAGTCGATGTTTTGAACATAAGAAGGAAGACAGGAGCTGTGTCCGAAGAATTAGGGAAGTGTCACTTAAGACTGCTCCCTAAACGGTTGACTCTATAATGGAGTTGGTAGTGATGTACAGAAAGGGGACTGGATCAGTAACCAGTGCTATTACCAAGTTCGTATCATAGGGGTAATCTGCCGGTGTTATGCTATCATGGCATGAACCATCGAGCAGATTAGGATGTTGCCTAGTACAAAAAAATGCATTACCATTATTGGCATAACTGCTCTTAGTTCAATTGAAGAAGTGGTATTGGACAGGACATTTATGTAAATGGGGGCACGAGCTCAAAATACTTAGACTGACTATAGCTGCTCTGTAGATTCTCCAACATCAATTAAATGCACACAATAAATTTGAATCATATAAAAAGACAACGCCTATATACAGTACTCTGATCTTAAAGTGCTATGGGATATAAACAGTTTTAATGGTTTACATTTTCAGTGGTATACTAGATTCCTCTCATGGACAAATGCAGATCTTTGATGCCCTACTCATATCTTAGTGTTGCATCAGTTAAGGTTAAAGAACTGTACCCAATATATAATACTCGATCCTAACGTGCTGAGTGCTGTAAACAAAGTAATGTTAATTAAATCACAAGTTTAAATGATTTCACATGTTCAGAAGATCTCCCAAACAGTACTTGTATCATATAATATAAATAGTGTATACAATTGATAAAGGATCAGAATAGGTTAAAAGACGGTACTCTAAAAATGCGAATGATACTGCAAGTAAAAGTTGCTCATAAAAAGTATACAAATCCGAGTAGATTACAAAGTGCTGATCGATAGTATAAAAGGGCTTTTGTTAACCCCTTCGCTGCTAGGCCTTTTCCCCTCCTGTGCTAAGCCTTTTTTTGGCTATTTGGGGTAGTGCGCGCTTAGTCCCCTGTAACTTTTTGACCACATAAGGTATCCATGCCAAATTTGCGTCCTTTTTTTCTAACATCATGGGGATTGTAAAGGTACCCAGGGTTTGTGGGTTCCCCTGGAGGGGACCCAGAAATTAGTCAAAATACAGCTAAATTTTTTTTTTTTTGGAAAAAGGCAAAAAAAGGGCTACAGATGAAAGCGTCTTGATTTTTCCCTGCAAATGGCATCAAAAAAGGGGTTGTGGGGATGAAATCACCATCTTCCCAGCTTTCAGGGACAAGCAGACTTTTGTCAGAAAACCAACTTTTTTACACAGTTTTGGCATTTTTCTGGGACATAGCCTATTTTTGCTATTTTTTGTGCTTTCAACCTCCTTCCAGTTAATGGTAGAAATGGGTATGAAACCAATAATGGATCCTGGAAAGCCATACATTTATGAAAAGTAGACAAAATTCTGAATTCAGCAAGGGGTCATTTGTGTAGATCCTTAAAGTTTTCCTTATAGAAACTAACAGTTAAATAAAGGAAAAATTGAAAATTAGTTGAAAAAAACAGCCATTTGTGTCAACGTTTTCACCTGTAACTTCTTCTAATTATGACAGCTATTTGAAGGCAATATACCGTTATATCCGCTGGACCTTTCTGGTTGTGGGGATATATAGGACTTGTAGGTTCACCAAGAACCCGACGAACCCAGAGCCAATAATTGAGCAACATCTTGCAATGATTTTTTTTAAGTACCGGGTATATAGCAATTATTTTGGGAAAATGTATACATGGAAAAATTGTTATGAAAGACACCTATGTATTTCTGAAATGGGAACAAAATGTAGATTTTAGAAACAGTAGATATTTGCACATTTCCGAAATTGGGAGTACCCATACTAGCATGAGAATTATAGGTCATTTTTCAAAACGACTTATTTTTTACACATTGTCTTTCATTTGGAAGGCAGAAATGCATCGAAAGTCAATAGGTAATAACAGTTGCTCTACAATTCTGTGTTACCCTAAGTCTCCCGATAAAAATGGTACCTCACTTGTGTGGGTAGCCCTTGTGCCCACAACAGGAAATGGCTCAAAATGCAACGTGGACGTACCACATTTTCACAATGAAAAATTACCCTTTTTTTGCAAAGTGCCTAGGTGTAGTTTTTGAACCCTACCTCTGCCGGCACCTAGGAAACCTAGCAAACCTATACATTTTTGAAAACTAGACACCCAGGGAATCCAGGATGGGGTGACTTGACTGCCTCCCACCAGGTTCTGTTACCCAGAATCCCTTGCAAACATAAAAAATTGTCAAACAAATCACATTTTCCCCACATTTCTGTGGTGGAAAGGTCTGGAATCTGCGTGGATCCACAAATTTCCACCCACCCCGCGTTCCCCAAAGTCTAACGAGAAAAATGGTACCTCACTTGTGTGGGTCAGCCTAGTGCCTGCGACAGGAAACGGCGCAAAACGCAACGTGGTCACACCTCAATTTCGCAGTGAAAAATGACCCTTTTTTGGCAAAGTGCCTAGCTGTAGTTTTTGAACCCTAGCTCTGCCGGCACCTAGGGAAACCTAGCAAACCTATACATTTTTGAAAACTAGACACCCAGGGGAATCCAGGATGGGGTGACTTGACTGCCTCCCACCAGGTTCTGTTACCCAGAATCCCTTGCAAACATAAACAATTGTCAAAAAAACCACATTTTCCCCACATTTCTGTGGTGGAAAGTTCTGGAATCTGCGTGGATCCACGAATTTCCACCCACCCCGCGTTCCCCAAAGTCTTACGAGAAAAATGGTACCTCACTTGTGTGGGTCGGCCTAGTGCCTGCGACAGGAAACTGCGCAAAACGCAACGTGGTCACACCTCAATTTCGCAGTGAAAAATGACCCTTTTTTGGCAAAGTGCCTAGCTGTAGTTTTTGAACCCTAGCTCTGCCGGCACCTAGGGAAACCTAGCAAACCTATACATTTTTGAAAACTAGACACCCAGGGGAATCCAGGATGGGGTGACTTGACTGCCTCCCACCAGGTTCTGTTACCCAGAATCCCTTGCAAACATAAAAAATTGTCCAAAAAACACATTTTCCCCACATTTCTGTGGTGGAAAGTTCTGGAATCTGCGTGGATCCACAAATTTCCACCCACCCCGCGTTCCCCAAAGTCTTACGAGAAAAATGGTACCTCACTTGTGTGGGTCGGCCTAGTGCCTGCGACAGGAAACGGCGCAAAACGCAATGCGGTCCCACCTCAATTTCGCAGTGAAAAATGACCCTTTTTTGGCAAAGTGCCTAGCTGTAGTTTTTGAACCCTACCTCTGCCGGCACCTAGGGAAACCTAGCAAGCCTATACATTTTTGAAAACTAGACACCCAGGGAATCCAGGATGGGGTGACTTGACTGCCTCCCACCAGGTTCTGTTACCCAGAATCCCTTGCAAACATAAAAAATTGTCCAAAAAAACACATTTTCCCCACATTTCTGTGGTGGAAAGTTCTGGAATCTGCGTGGACCCACAAATTTCCACCCACCCCGCGTTCCCCAAAGTCTTACGAGAAAAATGGTACCTCACTTGTGTGGGTCGGCCTAGTGCCTGCGACAGGAAACGGCGCAAAACGCAACGTGGTCACGCCTCAATTTCGCAGTGAAAAATGACCCTTTTTTGGCAAAGTGCCTAGCTGTAGTTTTGAACCCTACCTCTGCCGGCACCTAGGAAACCTAGCAAACCTATACATTTTTGAAAACTAGACACCCAGGGGAATCCAGGATGGGGTGACTTGACTGCCTCACACCAGGTTCTGTTACCCAGAATCCCTTGCAAACATAAAAAATTGTCCAAAAAAACACATTTTCCCCACATTTCTGTGGTGGAAAGTTCTGGAATCTGCGTGGATCCACAAATTTCCACCCACCCCGCGTTCCCCAAAGTCTTACGAGAAAAATGGTACCTCACTTGTGTGGGTCGGCCTAGTGCCTGCGACAGGAAACGGCGCAAAACGCAATGCGGTCCCACCTCAATTTCGCAGTGAAAAATGACCCTTTTTTGGCAAAGTGCCTAGCTGTAGTTTTTGAACCCTACCTCTGCCGGCACCTAGGGAAACCTAGCAAGCCTATACATTTTTGAAAACTAGACACCCAGGGGAATCCAGGATGGGGTGACTTGACTGCCTCCCACCAGGTTCTGTTACCCAGAATCCCTTGCAAACATAAAAAATTGTCCAAAAAACACATTTTCCCCACATTTCTGTGGTGGAAAGTTCTGGAATCTGCGTGGATCCACAAATTTCCACCCACCCCGCGTTCCCCAAAGTCTTACGAGAAAAATGGTACCTCACTTGTGTGGGTCGGCCTAGTGCCTGCGACAGGAAACGGCGCAAAACGCAACGTGGTCACATCTCAATTTCGCAGTGAAAAATGACCCTTTTTGGCAAAGTGCCTAGCTGTAGTTTTTGAACCCTACCTCTGCCGGCACCTAGGGAAACCTAGCAAGCCTATACATTTTTGAAAACTAGACACCCAGGGGAATCCAGGATGGGGTGACTTGACTGCCTCCCACCAGGTTCTGTTACCCAGAATCCCTTGCAAACATAAAAAATTGTCCCAAAAAACACATTTTCCCCACATTTCTGTGGTGGAAAGTTCTGGAATCTGCGTGGATCCACAAATTTCCACCCACCCCGCGTTCCCCAAAGTCTTACGAGAAAAATGGTACCTCACTTGTGTGGGTCGGCCTAGTGCCTGCGACAGGAAACGGCGCAAAACGCAATGCGGTCCCACCTCAATTTCGCAGTGAAAAATGACCCTTTTTTGGCAAAGTGCCTAGCTGTAGTTTTTGAACCCTACCTCTGCCGGCACCTACGGAAACCTAGCAAGCCTATACATTTTTGAAAACTAGACACCCAGGGGAATCCAGGATGGGGTGACTTGACTGCCTCCCACCAGGTTCTGTTACCCAGAATCCCTTGCAAACATAAAAAATTGTCCAAAAAACACATTTTCCCCACATTTCTGTGGTGGAAAGTTCTGGAATCTGCGTGGATCCACAAATTTCCACCCACCCCGCGTTCCCCAAAGTCTTACGAGAAAAATGGTACCTCACTTGTGTGGGTCGGCCTAGTGCCTGCGACAGGAAACGGCGCAAAACGCAACGTGGTCACACCTCAATTTCGCAGTGAAAAATGACCCTTTTTTGGCAAAGTGCCTAGCTGTAGTTTTTGAACCCTACCTCTGCCGGCACCTAGGGAAACCTAGCAAACCTATACATTTTTGAAAACTAGACACCCAGGGGAATCCAGGATGGGGTGACTTGACTGCCTCCCACCAGGTTCTGTTACCCAGAATCCCTTGCAAACATAAAAAATTGTCCAAAAAACACATTTTCCCCACATTTCTGTGGTGGAAAGTTCTGGAATCTGCGTGGATCCACAAATTTCCACCCACCCCGCGTTCCCCAAAGTCTTACGAGAAAAATGGTACCTCACTTGTGTGGGTCGGCCTAGTGCCTGCGACAGGAAACGGCGCAAAACGCAACGTGGTCACATCTCAATTTCGCAGTGAAAAATGACCCTTTTTTGGCAAAGTGCCTAGCTGTAGTTTTTGAACCCTACCTCTGCCGGCACCTAGGGAAACCTAGCAAACCTATACATTTTTGAAAACTAGACACCCAGGGGAATCCAGGATGGGGTGACTTGACTGCCTCCCACCAGGTTCTGTTACCCAGAATCCCTTGCAAACATAAAAAATTGTCCAAAAAAACACATTTTCCCCACATTTCTGTGGTGGAAAGTTCTGGAATCTGCGTGGATCCACAAATTTCCACCCACCCCGCGTTCCCCAAAGTCTTACGAGAAAAATGGTACCTCACTTGTGTGGGTCGGCCTAGTGCCTGCGACAGGAAACGGCGCAAAACGCAACGTGGTCACATCTCAATTTTGCAGTGAAAAATGACCCTTTTTTGGCAAAGTGCCTAGCTGTAGTTTTTGAACCCTACCTCTGCCGGCACCTAGGGAAACCTAGCAAACCTATACATTTTTGAAAACTAGACACCCAGGGGAATCCAGGATGGGGTGACTTGACTGCCTCCCACCAGGTTCTGTTACCCAGAATCCCTTGCAAACATAGAAAATTGTCCAAAAAAACACATTTTCCCCACATTTCTGTGGTGGAAAGTTCTGGAATCTGCGTGGATCCACAAATTTCCACCCACCCCGCGTTCCCCAAAGTCTTACGAGAAAAATGGTACCTCACTTGTGTGGGTCGGCCTAGTGCCTGCGACAGGAAACGGCGCAAAACGCAACGTGGTCACACCTCAATTTCGCAGTGAAAAATGACCCTTTTTTGGCAAAGTGCCTAGCTGTAGTTTTTGAACCCTAGCTCTGCCGGCACCTAGGGAAACCTACCAAACACACACATTTCTGAAAAGTAGACACCCGGGGGCTTCCAGGGAGGTATGGCTTGCGTGGATCCCCCAACGTTTCCTTACCCAGAATCCCCTGCAAACCTCACTTTTAGCTGGAAAAAATCACTTTTTTCACACATTTGTGTGTGGGAAAGTGTGGCATCACTGGCCTCACACAAATTTCCTACCACCCAGCGTTCCCCCAGGTCTCCCGATAAAAATGGTGCCTCACTTGTGTGGGAGGCCCAAGTACCCGCGACAGGCAAGGGCCCACAACGTAGTGAGGCGACCTCAAAATTGCCTATCTCAAAACCACCTGGTTTTGCAAGGGGAGTCACCTGGGTTTTTGGCCCCGTGCTCGGCGGCCATCTAGGGAAACCTACCAAACCCACACATTTCTGAAAAGTAGACACCCGGGGGCTTCCAGGGAGGTATGGCTTGCGTGGATCCCCCAACGTTTCCTTACCCAGAATCCCTTGCAAACCTCAATTTTAGCTGAAAAAATCACTTTTTTCACACATTTGTGTGTGGGAAAGTGTGGCATCACTGGCCTCACACAAATTTCCTACCACCCAGCGTTCCCCCAGGTCTCCCGATAAAAATGGTGCCTCACTTGTGTGGGAGGCCCAAGTACCCGCGACAGGCAAGGGCCCACAACGTAGTGAGGCGACCTCAAAATTGCCTATCTCAAAACCACCTGGTTTTGCAAGGGGAGTCACCTGGGTTTTTGGCCCCGTGCTTGGCGGCCATCTAGGGAAACCTACCAAACCCACACATTTCTGAAAAGTAGACACCCGGGGGCTTCCAGGGAGGTATGGCTTGCGTGGATCCCCCAACGTTTCCTTACCCAGAATCCCTTGCAAACCTCAATTTTAGCTGAAAAAATCACTTTTTCACACATTTGTGTGTGGGAAAGTGTGGCATCACTGGCCTCACACAAATTTCCTACCACCCAGCGTTCCCCCAGGTCTCCCGATAAAAATGGTGCCTCACTTGTGTGGGAGGCCCAAGTACCCGCGACAGGCAAGGGCCCACAACGTAGTGAGGCGACCTCAAAATTGCCTATCTCAAAACCACCTGGTTTTGCAAGGGGAGTCACCTGGGTTTTTGGCCCCGTGCTCGGCGGCCATCTAGGGAAACCTACCAAACCCACACATTTCTGAAAAGTAGACACCCGGGGGCTTCCAGGGAGGTATGGCTTGCGTGGATCCCCCAACGTTTCCTTACCCAGAATCCCTTGCAAACCTCAATTTTAGCTGAAAAAATCACTTTTTTCACACATTTGTGTGTGGGAAAGTGTGGCATCACTGGCCTCACACAAATTTCCTACCACCCAGCGTTCCCCCAGGTCTCCCGATAAAAATGGTGCCTCATTTGTGTGGGAGGCCCAAGTACCAGCGACAGGCAAGGGCCCACAACGTAGTGAGGCGACCTCAAAATTGCCTATCTCAAAACCACCTGGTTTTGCAAGGGGAGTCACCTGGGTTTTTGGCCCCGTGCTCGGCGGCCATCTAGGAAACCTACCAAACCCACACATTTCTGAAAAGTAGACACCCGGGGGCTTCCAGGGAGGTATGGCTTGCGTGGATCCCCCAACGTTTCCTTACCCAGAATCCCTTGCAAACCTCAATTTTAGCTGAAAAAATCACTTTTTTCACACATTTGTGTGTGGGAAAGTGTGGCATCACTGGCCTCACACAAATTTCCTACCACCCAGCGTTCCCCCAGGTCTCCCGATAAAAATGGTGCCTCACTTGTGTGGGAGGCCCAAGTACCAGCGACAGGCAAGGGCCCAAAACATTTTTTGATAGGCAATGTTGATGTTGCCTCAAAACGTTTTGTGTCCTTGCCTGTCGCGGCTAGGCCTCCCACACAAGTGAGCACCATTTTATCGGGAGACCTGGAGAGCACTGGGTGGTAGGAAATTGTGTGAGGCCAGTGATGCCACACTTTCCCACACAGAAATGTGTGAAAAAGTGATTTTTTCAGCTAAAAGTGAGGTTTGCAGGGGATTCTGGGTAAGGAAACGTTGGGGGATCCACGCAAGCCATACCTCCTGGAAGCCCCAGGTGTCTACTTTCAGAAATGTGTGGGTTTGGTAGGTTTCCCTAGATGGCCGCCGAGCATCAGGCCAAAACCAGGTGACCTTGCAAAACCAGGTGGTTTTGTGAAGGCCATTTTGAGGTCGCCTCAATACGTTGTGGGCCCTGCCTGTCGCGAGTACTTGGGCCTCCCACACAAGTGAGGCACCATTTTATCGGGAGACCTGGAGCGCTGGGTGGTAGGAAATTTGTGTGAGGCCAGTGATGCCACACTTTCCACACACAAATGTGTGAAAAAGTGATTTTTCAGCTAAAAGTGAGGTTTGCAGGGATTCTGGGTAAGGAAACGTTGGGGATCCACGCAAGCCATACCTCCTGGAAGCCCCAGTGTCTACTTTTCAGAAATGTGTGGTTTGGTAGGTTTCCCTAGATGGCCGCCGAGCACGGCCAACCAGGTGACTTGCAAAACCAGGTGGTTTTGTGAAAGGCCATTTTGAGGTCGCCTCAATGCGTTGTGGGCCCTGCCTGTCGCGGTACTTGGGCCTCCCACACAAGTGAGGCACCATTTTATCGGGAGACCTGGGGAACGCTGGGTGGTAGGAAATTTGTGTGAGGCCAGTGATGCTACACTCCCACACAGAAATGTGTGAAAAAGTGATTTTTTCAGCTAAAAGTGAGGTTTGCAGAGGATTCTGGGTAAAGCGTTGGAGATCCACAAGCCATACCTCCTGGAAGCCCCAGTGTCTACTTTCAGAAATGTGTGGGTTTGGTAGGTTTCCCTATGTGGCCGCCGAGCCCCGGGCCAAAACCCAGGTGACCCCCTTGCAAAACCAAGTCATAATGAGATAATGTGTTGTTTATTTCTGCAGCGTGAAAATGTTGGCACAATATTGCAAGGAAAATGTGACAGACATTTTGAGGTTTGCAGGACATTGTGGGTACCATAACTTGTTGGGATCCACAAGAGAGATATCACCATGTACTCCCATGGGTGTTTCGTTTACGACAATATCTACAGTTGGTAGGTTATTCTTAGACGGAATGTACACCTTGGCAGACAGACTAAAAAGACAAAGATTACTGCACAGCCATCTATTCCTCAAGCACACACACACATACTGGTTGGATTTGGCACGAGGGCAAGTGATGGTTCAGTATATACAATTTTATTAACAAGAGATTTCACAAAAATGAAATGCACTGTCAATAATTGAAAGGACAAAAAACGGAACCAGTGACTCGCAGCTCGTGAGCTGTAAAGCCACGTCAAGGCCCCAACCGCTTTACAGGCCATTCACACACCTTTCATACGTGATACACACAAGACCATTCACACCCCCAGGCACGAAACAAACACATTACAACATTCACAAAAAGGGACAAGGTACACCCTGCTTGAGAAAGACAAAAAAAAAATATTACTGCACAACCATCTAATCCTCAAGCACACACACACATACTGGTTGGATTTGGCACGAGGGTGAGTGATGGTTCAGTATATACAATTGTATTAACAAGTGATTTCACAAAAATGAAATGCACTGTTAATAATTGAAAGGACGAGAAACTGAACCATTGACTCACAGCTCGTGAGCTGTAAAGCCACGACAAGGCACCAACCTCTTTACAGGCCATTCATACACCTTTCATACGTGTGACAAATACAAAACCATTCACACCACCAGCCGCGGGCCCATCACATTACAACACTCACACCAGCAGACAGCGCCATTCAAGGGCCCATCACTTTCACACGCCCACATTCCTAACACAGCAACAACACAACCTGATGGATTGCGTGGAGTGTCGCTCGGCTAGCAGTGTGTGTAGTGACCAGCAGCAAGTCACTACTCACACACTGCCAGCCGAGCGCCACTCCACGCACACCGCCAACCAAGCACCAGCCTACACACACCACCATCACATTTAGGATTTTTTTATACAAAAAAGAAAACACAAACAAATTGCAAATAGATACAAATCTACTAACACAAAATCAGAAACATTGCACTAATGCCAACCTTGAAACAGAACAACAATTCTTAAACATTACAGACCAGGCAGTTCACTTTACCACTCATGGTTGCTCCCAATAATTCTTTTGCTTGTGGTACGCTCTATAACAAGCAGGCACACACAGCCCAGGGTTAGAAGGACACTCAGGGCAGTACATACGAGTCTCCTTCCGCGTACCTCTTCGCCAACAGACTCTACATCTCCTAGTGGGAAAGTCTTTTGAGGATGTAGGAGGAATGTGATCAGGAAAGTGGCGATCTTTCAATCGAGCCACATCCTCCACCACTCCAACTCTAGGAACACTTGCCTGTTCCACAACAACAAGGCTGCCTATGACAGACTCCTGAAACTGAACAAAAGTCAACTTTGACGCAGGAGAACACTCCTTGAACACAACAAAAGCATTGAAAGTTGCTAAATTGAAGAGATGGATGGCCAACTTCTTATACCAAATGTAAGACTTACGAATAGCAGTGTAAGGTTCCAACCTCTGATCTACTCTATCAACACCACCCATGTGCTTATTGTAGTCTAAAATGCACACAGGTTTGCGCACTTCAGCAATCTGACCCCAAACAGCCACAGGTGAAGTACTCTCATCATGGATGGTAGTCAGCATGTACACATCCCTCCTGTCCACAAATTTCACAGCTAGCAGTTCCTCACTACGCAAGGCACTGCACTGTCCCCTCTGAAGTTTTTGCAAACAAGCTCTTTTGGATAACCTTTACGGTTAGAGCGGATTGTGCCACAAGCAAAAGTGTCCACTTTGAACAATTCCTTAAACAATTGCACAGCAGTGTAGAAGTTATCAATGTACAAATGGTGGCCTCTGTTAAACAGTCCTCTAGCAAGTTCCCACACAATTTTCTCTGAAACTCCTACTAAAGTGGACGGACAACCAGGGGGTCAATAGTGGAATCCCTACCAGTGTACACACGCAAATTAAAAACATATCCTGTCCTACTCTCAGACAACATATACAGCTTAATTCCATAGCGTGCCCTCTTGCTAGGAATGTACTGCCTAAAAACCAAACGGCCCTTGAACAGCACCAAAGACTCATCAATAGATATTTCTTTCCCTGGAGTATAGATCTCTGAAAATCGATCTACAAAGTGATCAAGAACAGGCCGAATCTTAAAAAGACGGTCACATTCAGGGTGATCTCGTGGCAACGCCAAACCATTATCAACAAAATGCAGCATCCGAAGCAAAAGTAAATACCGATCACGAGTCATAACTGCAGGAAATATGGCCGTTGCCATCAAGGGACTGGTAGACCAATATGAACTCATGGACGGCTTCCTTATCAAACCCATCAAAAAGTCAAACCCAAAAACTTCTTCATCTCTTCCAGATTTGTGGGACTCCACCGGGTAGCTCTAGAATGGGGCCTAAGTCTGGCACTGTTGTCCCTCAAAAACTGTTCAGCATACAAATTAGTCTGCTCAACAATCTCACCCAAAAATACATCATCCATAAACAACTGAAAATACTGTATAGGCAAATAATGTTCACAATCCACTCTACACCCTGCATAACCACTAAAGGCAGGCAACACCGGCTGCACCATGTTTGGATCAACCCAGAGTCCAGCACTTCCAGTAGGAAGCCTAGCAGCCCCAGGCTGCAATCCAGATGCCTCTTGCACCATCGGCACATTAGTATCCTCCTCTAAATCAGGCACTTCATCTGCACTGAGAGTACCTTCATCATCCGATGATTCCATGTGGAGAGAAAACTCACTGCCTGAATCTTCCCCTCCCTCCTCTCCCTCAGACGCACTGTCAGTCTCATAATCCTGCTCAGAGGAAGATTCAAGAAGCAAACCAACCACCTGCTGAGCAGTAATTCTACGGCTAGCCATAATGCTTACTAATAAAGGTTACTTGTCAAACAAGTCAACAACAACAAACCCTTTGTAAAAAAAAAAAGAAATAAACAAAATGTAGATTTATCACAAAGACCTATATACTCCAACACTATACCACTCACGTGACAGAAGCAGCTAGACTCACCACCACCTACTCTGCACAGACACAGTAAGGATCAACAATATCCCACTAAAAAAGAAGAAGAAAAAAATTACACATAAGACAATGCAAAACATCGCAAAGAATTTCATGCTCTGAACACTAACAAATATGCTGCCATTATGGCACCACTTACAAAAAAATTCATTCATGCATGACAATAATACTCATTTGGAGTACACACAACAAAAATATTTTTCTTACCAAATAAATGCAATTACGCAAAACTGCAGAACCACAACTGCCGAAACCGCAAACAGGAATCAAAAGCTTTACACTAGAATAAAAAGGAGGAAAAAAAACATTACAATCACATATGCAAATAATGCACCAGTCCACACACAATCCACCAGCCAAGCTAAGGGGTAGTTGGGCCTAACAGTATAAATAAAATATTCACACCCGTAAAGGGGAGCAACCCTTGCCCTTTTGGCCACTCCCCAACACAAAAATTAAAAAAAACCCTGGTGCCTAGTGGGCATTCCTGCTGCACAATCACATGATCGTGCAGCAGGAATGCACAAAAGAGGCATCGGGGGAAAGGAAAACCATTTCCTTTCCCTCGATGCCTCTTTTGATACAAACCCCCTCCCCGAGCCAAACCTCACCTGATTTCCCCGACGCGCTGGAAGCAAATGGCTTCCAGCGCGTCGGGAAGAAGGAAACCCTCAATGATGTCAGCGCGCTGACGTCATTGATGGGGCGGGGGAGGCAGGGAAGCCCTTCCCCTGCCTCCCCCAAAAAAACCTAACGATCAGATTCTCACGGGGGAGCGCCAGCGCTTCCCCGTGGGTGGTCTTATGACGAGCTGGACTCGTCACGAGCACTGTGTGCCATGACGAGTCCAGCTCGTCATAAGCACCGAAGGGGATAAAGGGTCAGAGCAGGATCTCAGCGGCAGACGAGGAGAAGGAACCTCCTGGTCACAGGAACTACACGAGCATTGCGCTCAAGAAATTCAAGGATGCAAAGACCTCCATCAAGGATTACAGCTAACTTTTCAGGGTGTAAATGGAGAGAAGGCACATCTGCCCTGCATATTTATCCACGAAGATGCCACCGTTTTGTGCAATACCTCTACTCAACTGGAGTGCTTTCTACTGGCTAATCAGTAAGTGCTACCTCGTTGGGTAAATGTATAGTGCCTTTCCTACACTACAGCTGCGTAAAGGACCAGAAGAATTGTCTCCAGTGACCTGTGTGTCTGTAACTTTGCCACCGCGCCGAAAGTGCCGGGGTCCTTTGAGTAAGCTGTCCATCATAGTGGGGAAAGGGCGGGCATACGTTGCATACCGCTAGTGTATGTGTGGCGGGGCTTCTAAGCCCGTTCACATGCCTCTTGTTTATAAAGGGTCAGAGCAGGATCTCAGCGGCAGACGAGGAGAAGGAACCTCCTGGTCACAGGAACTACACGAGCATTGCGCTCGAGAAATTCAAGGATGCAAAGACCTCCATCAAGGATTACAGCTAACTTTTCAGGGTGTAAATGGAGAGAAGGCACATCTGCCCTGCATATTTATCCACGAAGATGCCACCGTTTTGTGCAATACCTCTACTCAACTGGAGTGCTTTCTACTGGCTAATCAGTAAGTGCTACCTCGTTGGGTAAATGTATAGTGCCTTTCCTACACTACAGCTGCGTAAAGGACCAGAAGAATTGTCTCCAGTGACCTGTGTGTCTGTAACTTTGCCACCGCGCCGAAAGCGCCGGGATCCTTTGAGTAAGCTGTCCATCATAGTAGGGAAAGGGCGGGCATACGTTGCATACCGCTAGTGTATGTGTGGCGGGGCCAAACGAGCGGGGCTTCTAGGCCCGTTCACATGCCTCTTGTTTATAAAGGGTCAGAGCAGGATCGCAGCGGCAGACGAGGAGAAGGAACCTCCTGGTCACAGGAACTACACGAGGATTGCGCTCGAGAAAATCAAGGGTGCAGAGACCTCCATCAAGGATTGTCTCCAGTGACCTGTGTGTCTGTAACTTTGCCACCGCGCCGAAAGCGCCGGGATCCTTTGAGTAAGCTGTCCATCTTAGTAGGGAAAGGGCGGGCATACGTTGCATACCGCTAGTGTATGTGTGGCGGGGCCAAACGAGCGGGGCTTCTAGGCCCGTTCACATGCCTCTTGTTTATAAAGGGTCAGAGCAGGATCGCAGCGGCAGACGAGGAGAAGGAACCTCCTGGTCACAGGAACTACACGAGGATTGCGCTCGAGAAAATCAAGGGTGCAGAGACCTCCATCAAGGATTGTCTCCAGTGACCTGTGTGTCTGTAACTTTGCCACCGCGCCGAAAGCGCCGGGATCCTTTGAGTAAGCTGTCCGTCATAGTAGGGAAAGGGCGGGCATACGTTGCATACCGCTAGTGTATGTGTGGCGGGGCTTCTAGGCCCGTTCACATGCCTCTTGTTTATAAAGGGTCAGAGCAGGATCGCAGCGGCAGACGAGGAGAAGGAACCTCCTGGTCACAGGAACTACACGAGGATTGCGCTCGAGAAAATCAAGGGTGCAGAGACCTCCATCAAGGATTACAGCTAACTTTACAGGGTGGCAATGGAGAGAAGGTACATCTCCACGCTCACGAAGATGCCACCGTTTTGTGCAATACCTCTACTCAACTGGAGTACTTTCTACTGGCTAATCAGTAAGTGCTACCTCGTTGGGTAAATGTATAATGCCTTTCCTACACTACAGCTGCGTAAAGGACCAGAAGAATTGCAGGATCGCAGCGGCAGACGAGGAGAAGGATTGCGCTCAAGAAAATCAAGGGTGCAGAGACCTCCATCAAGGATTGTCTCCAGTGACCTGTGTGTCTGTAACTTTGCCACCGCGCCGAAAGCGCCGGGATCCTTTGAGTAAGCTGTCCATCATAGTAGGGAAAGGGCGGGCATACGTTGCATACCGCTAGTGTATGTGTGGCGGGGCCAAACGAGCGGGGCTTCTAGGCCCGTTCACATGCCTCTTGTTTATAAAGGGTCAGAGCAGGATCGCAGCGGCAGACGAGGAGAAGGAACCTCCTGGTCACAGGAACTACACGAGGATTGCGCTCGAGAAAATCAAGGGTGCAGAGACCTCCATCAAGGATTGTCTCCAGTGACCTGTGTGTCTGTAACTTTGCCACCGCGCCGAAAGCGCCGGGATCCTTTGAGTAAGCTGTCCGTCATAGTAGGGAAAGGGCGGGCATACGTTGCATACCGCTAGTGTATGTGTGGCGGGGCTTCTAGGCCCGTTCACATGCCTCTTGTTTATAAAGGGTCAGAGCAGGATCGCAGCGGCAGACGAGGAGAAGGAACCTCCTGGTCACAGGAACTACACGAGGATTGCGCTCGAGAAAATCAAGGGTGCAGAGACCTCCATCAAGGATTACAGCTAACTTTACAGGTTGGCAATGGAGAGAAGGTACATCTCCACGCTCACGAAGATGCCACCGTTTTGTGCAATACCTCTACTCAACTGGAGTACTTTCTACTGGCTAATCAGTAAGTGCTACCTCGTTGGGTAAATGTATAATGCCTTTCCTACACTACAGCTGCGTAAAGGACCAGAAGAATTGCAGGATCGCAGCGGCAGACGAGGAGAAGGATTGCGCTCAAGAAAATCAAGGGTGCAGAGACCTCCATCAAGGATTACAGCTAACTTTACAGGGTGGCAATGGAGAGAAGGCACATCTCCACGCTCACAATCCCGCCCTAGTGGGCATTCCTGCTGCACGATCACATGATCGTGCAGCAGGAATGCACAAAGAGGCATCGGGGAAAGGAAAACCCTTTCCTTTCCCTCGATGTCTCTTTTGAATCAAACCCCCCCTCCCCGAGCCAAAACTCACCTTATTTCCCCGACGCGCTGGAAGCAAATGGCTTCCAGCGCGTCGAAGAAAGAAACCCTCAATGATGTCAGCGCGCCTCGCGCGCTGGCGTCATTGATGGGGGCGGGGGCGGGGGAGGCAGGGGAAGTCCTTCCCCTGCCTCCTAAAAAACCCCGACGATCGGATTCCCACGGGGGAGCGCCAGCGCTTCCCCCGTGGGTGGTCTTATGACGAGCTGGACTCGTCATGAGCACACGAGCACTGTGTGCCATGACGAGTCCAGCTCGTCATAGCATGGAAGGGTTAAACCAATATCAAAAGATTATTAAAGTGCATTCAGTGACTTAATTTCAGACGTACAAGTGCTAGCTGTCTGGGATCATAAAGAAGCGATAGTCAGGATATGTAAGTGTAGAACAAATGTTATAGTTCTCCTGCACCATGCCCATTAATGTGTCCAGCGATATGTTTAAATAATGTGTCAATAAAATCTACTGACATACTTGTAATAATTACCACAGTTTGAAAAAACACATAACAAAGCAAAACAAAGGATGAGTGCGGCACATTATAAAATGATTTCAACACCATACATAGAAACATGAACAGAGTTATTTTGATGACCCATCGAGCCATTGTGGTCGTATTGATGACTCCGAATGTCTATGGCCTTAAGGAAATTAGGATACGGACTACACATGGAGATTCAGAGACTCAAATAACCCTGGGCAGGCAACTCCGCTCCGCCAGCGGGTGTGTTTGCAGAGATTTGCCTACTCCGCGCTCAGTGGCGAATGCGGAGATAGGGAAAACTTGGCCTCCGTGGCGGAGCGGAGTTAGCCGCTCCCTCCCCTCTTCCAAATACTTTAAAAACAATAAAAAGAACGCCTCCCCTGCCTGGCCGCTCTCCTTCCTGCTCCTCTCGCGCTTTTTTCATTAAAAACACTACGTTGTATGACTTGTGTGTGCGCATGCGCAAGACGTACAACGTAGTGTTTTTTTCAATGAAGACGGACGCAAGGCGGCGAGGAGCAGGAAGGAGAGCGGACAGGCAGGGGAGGCGGCAGACACAGGTAAGTGCCTTCTTTTTATTATTTTTGAGAGGGGGGAGCGGGGAGGGAGCGGAGCTATGCGTAGCTCCATGGAGTTTTTTTTCAAACTCTGTGGAGCTGGGCGTAGAGGCACTACGCCAGCTCCGCCCACCCTTAGACTCAAAGAAACTCCCAAAAATTCAGCAGTTATAGTTAGCTGAGCTAACCATAACTCAAGCCCCGCAATGCACTGCTTATGACCTCACATATTGCATCACTCATGCCATGGTCAGTGACATCAGTGATGTCATTTGAGATGTCATCAGTAATGTCACTGAACATGTCATGAGTGATGTAATATGTGATACCATAAGCAGTTCATTGTGGGGGCATGAGTTATAGTTAGCTCAGCTAAATATAACTGTTGAATTTCTCTGGTCTTGTACGAGTGAAATGTCAGCCTAACTATAACGTCCCTGCAACCTTTTTTTCAGTGAATTTCTAAGGTCTTTTAATTTTTATTTCCTAACTATAACAGCTCTGTAATAATGGAGCATTATGGGTGTTGTGGTCGAGATGACTACCAAACAAATAAATTTAAGAAATACAATGATGGCAAATGAAATTATGAAAATACGATATTTGTATAGAATTAACCTGAAACATAATCGAAGAGAATACTTACCATCATTGCCAAGAACTCTGCAAAAATGTTACTCACTGCTGCTTTAAATTTGACATGTGGGCAATTAGTCCGTTCTCAATGTTTCAAGCTATGCACATTTAAAAGCGCTAACAAACCTGCTTAATGAGCATTAGCATTTGACAAAGACTCGCAGGAGTTGAAACGCGTTATGCCCTTGGAATAAAGGATTTTACGAAGCACTGATGGTGTGGCCTGCCTAACGTTACTAAATAGTACGTGTTTTCTTCTGGGATATTTCGAGGTGTCTGACGCACCTGGGTGGGCCCCGACCCGAGAGGCTGTGGCGCTCCTCACGTCAGAAGGCCTTTTGGAACATATTGATAAAGGAGCACCCGCCAGCTGCAAAACTGGACATCAACAGAGTATCGATGGCAGGGCCACTGTTGAGGCCCGCTTCTATTTTGGGAAATGGACTTTTAAACAGCCAGGGTTTGCGAATGGATTTCCTGTGCACTTCGTGCTTCCATGAACACTATTTTCCAAGGCAAGTACGAATTAATTAAGAATCAAGTTGGAGCGGTTCTGTTTTCGAAAATACTGTGACCTTATGACTTTGCCATAATATGGAACTTTCCTTTGAAGGCGTTATAAAGTCACCTGGCACACAGTGAAAACAAGCTTAAGTTTATTTGAGAACAAACAGTAAATGACTAAAAGATGTACGAGCAGCAGCAATGGAGCATCATGGGTGTTGTGGTCGAGATGACTAACAAACAAATAAATTTAAGAAATACAATGATGGCAAATGAAATTATGAAAATACGATATTTGTGAAGGATTAACCTGAAACATAATCAAAGAGAATACTTACCATCATTACCAAGAACTCTGCAAAAATGTTACTCACTGCTGCTTTAAATTTGACATGTGGGCAATTAGTCTGTTCTCAATGTTTCAAGCTATGCACATTTAAAAGAGCTAACGAACCTGCTTAATGAACATTAGCATTTGACAAAGACTCGCATGAGTTGAAACGCGTTATGCCCTCTGTTTGCCTTGGAATAAAGGATTTTACGAAGCACTGATGGTGTGGCCTGCCTCACGTTACTAAATAGTACGTGTTTTCTTATATATATATATATATATATATATATATATATACAGAGAACAAACATATGCCACTGCGAAGCATATGATGGCATGTCAGAATGGGGATTGGAGAGCTATGACCTTCTTTAGAATCCACACAATACAAAACAATGAGAGAGGAGGTGATAGAATTCGAAAACTACGACAGATGGAATCCAAATACATAATTAAATTGAAAACTAAGACCCCTCATGGAATTAACAACGATGAGGAATTATATATGTCCATCTGGAATGATAAAGAAATAAAGAAAAGAAAATGTGAAAGGAAAAGAACAAAATGGAATGAACTCCTGTTGTATGAACACATTCTATGGGCACTAATCCCAAAAGATAGAGTAAAAAGAAATTTACACCATACATACGGTTAAGAACACAAGGACTTTATGGCTGTGGCTGGAAAATTTTAAAAAAATGCAATACTAATGGACAAGAAAGAAAGACTCTTTGAATACAATATGAACAATACCAATTGAAAATAATTGTAATTTGAATGCAAACTACTAATTCCTTGAAACATGCTAGAGAAGATATAACTTGCATAAATAACATCATGAAAATGGTCTGAACACATTATGTAAATATTGTAATATAATTCGAATGTTAAAAAACACATGCACTACATCTCCCACAATGCCACATAGAAGGCCAATGTGAACTGTATATAAGTGCAATGGTAAAAAGACTCACTTACCGTGATTAAGGCCTTGGAGGGCTGAAACACATTGGTGTGGACCGATCTTGTTGAAATAAAAGCTTGAAAAATCAGGTTTCCAGAGTGCAGAGCAATCTTGTTCTATAAAATTAAATGTATGGGCTTGGATTCAGCCCACCGCGATGCACCCGTCGTTGAGTGCGCTGCAGGGAGGATCCAATTGGTTTTGAATATATATATATATTGCAGAAGTGATTCCTCCTCCTTAGTTAGTACTCTGGAGGACAAGTTTACAATGGACTTGTTTTGATTATACTGTTGACTTTGAATGTCCCAGGTATGAGCTGTTCTGCCACCTCTTCTATTCTTCAATCTTCGTCTGGTTCTGTTCCTCCTGCCTTTTCCTCTTTGGGACCTTTGCCTTTTCCTCTGCCCTTGCCCCTGCCCTTGCCTTGATTTTTCTCTTCCAGTTCCTTCTTTTGTTTGAGTATCTGGAATTCGTGTAGGAAGGTCAGGGCGTACCTCAAAGGGGTATTAAGATTTGTGGCTTCTGTATCGGAACTTAGGTCTGAACTCGAATCTGTTGATATGATTTCTTGATGTCTTTGTTTTTGGATTGTATGAAAGTTGCGTTGCGCCCAGTCAAATCGTTTAGCGTAAGTTAATATCCTGCCTTCAGCATAATCTTTTTTTATCCCTCAAAAATTTGCGTTGTTTTTTAATTTTGATAGTGTCTTCATATGATTTTAATTTTCCTTCCAATGATTTCCAGAAATCGATAACAACTTGGTCGTCTTTAGATTTTTCCAAGTCTTGTTTTAACAAAAGTTTGTAGACACAATAAAGTAATTGTGTTGTCCTTTGGTGTGCCGCTTTGCTGATTTTGGGATTTCCCAAATTGCTACGTGGATCAAATAATAGCGGCTGCTGCGGCCGCAGCAGGCACCGGTGTCGAAAGGAGGGGATCGACTTTACGCGGCACTGTGTTGGAATGTACGTTAGTAGCCGTTCCCGCCGCTCCAGAGATATCGACTGATTTTCCGTCGGGTAAGCGTGCGTTGTTGTGTATGTGAAGTGGGTAACTTAGACGCTCTGTCGGAGGGCGGGGGTCGGGTTTATCTCTCTTCATCTCTGCACATAACGCATACGCTACTGATGATTGAAAGAATTGGAGCAGACACAGCACCCGGGTTGTGATTAACCGAGGTGACGAAGGACTGATTTACGGATATTGTTACCGAGAATGAATGAATGGGAATCCACCAGGAAAGCAGAAGCACTTTCCATGTTTGATGAAGGACTAGATTCAGTAATTGTCCTGTCGACTTCAGGAGGGAGTGGCCACGCAGTGGAACCATCGCTAAAGAAAAAATTAGCTTTTTGTGAGAAACTGGCCAAAAAGGAAATAAACAAGTGGTGGGAAATTACTTCCCTCACAAATTACATAGAAGTCAACAGAGTGCCTCGTGGCTTAAGAATCACCATCATACCCACTTATGAGAATCCTAATCCGGAATTATTGAAAGAATGGTCCAGCTACATGGCAAAGACATGCAGAGGCATGTTAGAAATGCTGGTTAAATACGCTCAAATTGACCTGGATTTAACACGTAAAGAACTTAAGGAATTAAAACAAGACTTGGAAAAATCTAAAGACGACCAAGTTGTTATCGATTTCTGGAAATCATTGGAAGGAAAATTAAAATCATATGAAGACACTATCAAAATTAAAAAACAACGCAAATTTTTGAGGGATAAAAAAGATTATGCTGAAGGCAGGATACTAACTTATGCTAAACGATTTGACTGGGCGCAACGCAACTTTCATACAATCCAAAAACAAAGACATCAAGAAATCATATCAACAGATTCGAGTTCAGACCTAAGTTCCGATACAGAAGCCACAAATCTTAATACCCCTTTAGGAGTACGTCCCCTGACCTTCCTACACGAATTCCAGATACTCAAACAAAAGAAGGAACTGGAAGAGAAAAATCAAGGCAAGGGCAGGGGCAAGGGCAGAGGAAGAGGCAAAGGTCCCAAAAGAGGAAAAGGCAGAGGAACAGAACCAGACGAAGATTGAAGAATAGAAGAGGTGGCAGAACAGCTCATACCTGGGACATTCAAAGTAATCAAAACAAGTCCATTGTAAACTTGTCCTCCAGAATACTAACTAAGGAGGAGGAATCACTTCTGCAATTAGGGCTATCTTTTTGCCCTACAGAAGATATTAACGTGACTACCACCCGGATTGACCTTTTTCTCTACATAAGGAAATTAAAACTTATGAAAATATACAAAATGGGATCAGAACAAAAGAAAATAAGATCTGGTTGTCAATTGGGGGAGGATGCCATGGATTTCCGAATTGAAGATGTCAATTTTATTTTGGATTTACATCAACTAGAAGAAAATATCACAGATTTATCAAATAAAAACAAAGGAAAAATGTTAATTGAACTGGGTTTTCGACCAGATGCCGCATGTCATAGTGGCTTTAAACCACGTTCCATATTCAATCCTAATGTTCCTCATGACAACATAGAGGCATTTAATTCTATCATGATCCAGGAAATCAACAAAATGAAGAATCAACGAGCTTCGTTTATGTATGACAATTTGACCAAATCACAGAGAATAGCCCTGAGAAATTTAACTAATGACCCCAAAATAATTGTGAAACCATCTGATAAGGGTGGGAACGTCGTGATTATGAATTTTGAACAATACAATGATGAAGCACTGCGACAGCTGCAAGATCGCAATTGTTATGAAGAAGTCAGCTGGGAAATATATAAAACCTCCATTGTACTTTATCATAACTACTTAAAAGAATGGTGGGAAGAAGGTCTTTTGGATAGAGATGAGTACCTCTTCTTGAAAATTGACAAACCACGTGTTCCTTGTTTTTATCTTTTACCTAAAATTCATAAGCACTCCACTAGACCACCAGGAAGACCTATAGTTTCTTCAAATGGGGAGTCTTTGAAAACACTTCAATATTCTTGGACTTATTCTTGTCACCATATGTACTTAGACTCAGATCATATTGTCGTGATAGCAGTGATTTCCTACGTCGTATCCATGACATAAGATGGGAGGATTCCTATCATATGATAGCTTTAGATGTGTGCTCACTGTATACTTCAATTGACCAAAGACAAGGTGTAGATGCTTGCATGTATTTCCTTAAAGACAGACATATTTCTTTGTGGAACCATACTGAAATGTTAGAAAATATGATGATGCAATGTCTCACACAAAACATTTTTATCTATGACAAGACACTCTTCAGACAGAAGACGGGCACAGCTATGGGCACTTGTTTCGCCCCCAGCCTAGCTAATCTTTTCCTGGGCTGGTGGGAGGAACAGGTGGTATGGGTGGAAACCTATGAAAAATACACTGAACACATCCCAATCTGGATCAGGTACATTGATGACCTGTTCTTGATTTGGGATGGTTCTTTGGAGATGGCACAGGAATTTATCTCTGAACTGGGTAACAACCAGTCAAATCTTTCTTTCACTCACAACATAAGCACAACATACTGTGAGTTCCTAGATGTAGCCATCAGAATTGTCAACGGGCAGATGGTAACTAATTTATTCCGTAAAGAGACTGCTGGGAACACGCTCCTCCATGACAATAGTAACCATCCTACATCCCTAATTAATAGCATCCCCTATGGGGAGTTATTGAGAGCACGCAGAATTTGCAGTACTGAAGATGGGTTTAGGCAGGAGCAAAAGATCATGGAAGGACGATTTAAGCAAAGAGGTTATAAAAATAACATCATATCCACAGCAGCACGGAAAGTCCAGGAAATCACACATAACGATGCCTTATTCATTTCCAAAGAAAGCAAATCTAATGAGACTAACATCCCCAGAATGATCACTACCTATAATATGAGATCAGGCCTCTTACAACGTATGTTGAAACGACATTGGGGCCTATTGGAAACAGATCCCATTATAGGGAAAAGCATAGGAAAAGCTCCACTCATAACCTACCGCAAATCTAAATCATTAAGGGACCATCTTGTACATAGTTACCAACCGGTACCTACCAGCAGTACATGGTTGGGAACCACGAAAGGTTTCCACAAGTGCAATTCTTGCAAGGCATGCAAACACAGTCGTAGTAGGGATAATTACAATATTTACCCAGGTAAAACTAGGGAAATCACTAAATTTATAACCTGCACGAGTGACTACGTAGTCTATATCCTGGAATGCCCTTGCGGTCTGAGATATACAGGCAGCACAAAACTGCAGCTTAAAACCAGGGTCCTACAACACATGAGAGCCATAACACATGCGGATTTTAATTATCCAGTGGCCAGACATTTCCAGATGAAACACCAGAGCAATCCAAATTTATTAACATTCTATGGGATTGATAGGATTGCACCTCATCCTCGTGGTGGTGATAGAGAAAAACTGTTACGAATTACTGAATCTAGGCTCATTATTGAGCTCAATACAAAATTTCCTAATGGGCTCAATAGTGGAGAGGAATTAGCTGCACATATTGGATACAAATGAAATATTACAGAAAAGTATCCTTCTGTTGGTTCTTCCCTAGAATGAGTTGATCAGCTATGCTGTTTTAATCACTTACACCTTTTTAGTCAATGTATTAGGAAGACTTGGAGCACACAGTGGAGAGTCCTTCCTTGGCACTGTTTTCAGTGCAGGGAAGATCTTTAATTTATTGGTTGGGAATCCATGATGGTAGAGGTTCCGATATTATAATTGATTAGATGACTCCACTCATGATGGTTATCGAGGGGAGTTGTTGTGATCCTATAGTCTCCTATTATTTCTATTGCACTTGTACATACTCATTATTTATTCACTTTTTGTTCACTTCTCTTTATCACACTGTGTCACTAAACACTGTTAGCCTGATATTCCCCTGCTCTGAATCTTATTAGATTGAGGCTGCTTATATAGACAGGATTGCAGGACATGAAGGTACATTACCTGTGAAATTTAATCGTAAAGTCTGCATACATCTATCATTGTGCGGTCATATGAAATTTATTTAGACATGACCTATGGTGTTATGTAGTAGGTCACCATCAACAATAGATATGGTACATTACCCATTTAGATTGTACGCTTGTATTTCATTGCATGCCAGTGATTGGTGTATCTAAAATTCATTTAAATAGGATATGACCGCTAAATTATATGTTTTACAGTATTACGTATTATGATGCATTTTGACTACAAAGGCAAAACTTTTCCACTTTGAATGTCCCAACATTGTAAATTCTAAGCTTTAATTCTTATATGTTTTACATGTATTTAATTTTGATTTGCCATGAATTTACGAATCGCATTGCACTATTATGCATTATAACAAAGTATTTTTTCACTGTCTATTAACCGCGACCTGTATTTCTATGGGGAGTAGGGCGCAGGTCAGTAACTTGACAAAGGCTTCGCCGAAACGCGTCGTTTGTAGACACAATAAAGTAATTGTGTTGTCAAAAAAGTTTGTAGACACAATAAAGTAATTGTGTTGTCCTTTGGTGTGCCGCTTTGCTGATTTTGGGATTTCTCAAATTGCTACGTGGATCAAATATATATATATATATCAGCGTTAACTCCGTCAAACCACCGAATTCCTTTTCAAAAGAACAGACCACGGACCACAAAGTAGTGCAGCAATATTGTTCTTTATTGCTCGCCGACCTCTACAGCCATGACGCGTTTCAGCCTGTCAAGGGCCTTGATCACATGACACGCTCTGTCAGGTGGGTAGTTTTTTTATACCATTTTATTCTCTTTTTTCCTTTTTTTCTATTGCTCAACCAATGTTTCCTTAAAGTGACAAGTGCATAGGCTCCAAATCATGGAAATGAATGACAGATTCAATGGTTGTTAGAGTAACTCAGCAAAACAATTCTGTTAAAATACATTCGTCCAGGTAAAATACCATAACTAGTTGCTTTACTTTAAAAAAAAAAACCTGTGGTTGGTGGTAGAATTATCACAACCAATCAAATTTCATCTGTACGGAAATGTTTCTAAAACCTTTAAAAACTGATAGTTAAAACTGAGGTATTCATAAAAAACATCAAGATTATTGATGTACTACATTTCGGTATAAATACCTAGGTGTTGAAACCTAAAATTAACAGTTATTTTTAACATATCAGATAGGTGCAAATTTCGCAAAGACAGTCGATTGATATAAATAATTCCATGTGAGCCTATTAACTTAAAGTGCATATGCTAGTGCAAAATGTTATATTGGTGCTAAAAAATTTTTTTTTAAACCATGTGTAAAAAACTACTAACTCACCCTATGTGTAAAAACTTATATAAAATGCGGCAGACAGAATATATGGACTAATGTCTAAAATATAATACAGTTCGTGGATGATAGTTCTCAGTAGGCCTACATAAAGTTATGACTTTAAAATGTTGTTCTGTCATCAGAAATGTATAGATAAGTATACAGTTCTTCAGTGGCGTTCAGACCCCTTGGTTGTTTTGTATCGAGGTTGATGATGTAATTAGCCTCTAGTAGTCTGAGTGCTCCCTCTGTCACCGCCTCTTTTGCTGGGTGGGACAGAATCTATTAGAAAGTAACTCAAGCCTTTGGGAACCGCTTTGTGTGCCTCACTGAAGTGTCTGGCTACTGGATAAGCTTGGTCTTGATTTTTTATCGCTCTTATGTGCTGGAGTATCCTCTTGTGTCCCTGTAGTATCGTACTACCAATGTAACGCAACCCACAAGGGCACTCCAGCACATAGACGACATGATCGGATTTGCAATTAAGGGACTTAGGGATGGGGTTTTCTTTGTCGCTGAAAGGGGTTTTGTATGTAATTTGGTTACTGCCTTATTGGCACGCCTTACATACTTTGCACTTGAAAAAACCCCTTCTTTGGGTCAGCCACAAGGTTTTACTTGGCCCACTAGGGTCATTCTGGACCAGTATATCTTTCCTGGACACTGCCCTGCTATATGTGATTGCTGGTTTTCTTGGGAGCAGATGACCAATTGTGGGGTCACTTAAAACTAGGGGCCAGTTTTTAGTTATAAGCTTTCTGACCCGTTTTTCGTGTTTATTGAATTTTAAGATGAATCTAAAATTGTCCCCTTCTTTTTGTTTACTTATGTCCTTAGTTGGTTTATAGTTTCCTTCAATATCTTTTCTGAGGAGGGGTTCCCTGGATTTGGACCTACTCTTATGGATGGCTGCGTCAATGCAGTGTGTGGTGTACCTCCTTTCCTGAAATCTCAGCTTGCTAATTTCTTGCGCTGTAACAAGATCTTCTTCGCAGCTGCAAATCCGTCTTAGTCTAAGCATCTCACCGTACGGAATGCTGCAGATGAGATGCTTGGGGTGTGCACTGCCTGCATGTAATACTGCATTGCCCACTGTGGGTTTTCTATGTAATTTTGTTTCCAATTTGCCATCCTTAACAAAAACCTGCACGTCTAAAAAATTGACGCTTTCATGACTAATGGATGTTGTAAAGTGTAGGTTCAATTGATTGCTTTTAAGTCCCTCAATGAAACCCTCAGCCTCACTGATTGATCCGTCCCAAATTAAAAAGAGGTCATCAATGTACCTCCACCAGGCCTTAATGTTTTTGGTTACAAAGGGTGTATGTTCTTTTAGTATATATATATATATATATATATATATATATATATATATATATATACACACATATATTATCTACTGGCGGTCGCCAGTAGATAGTTATAGTTACAACCTATTATCCATAGGAAATCCGCGACATTCTATTTGAAATAACTCTCTTGCCGGTTGACATATCTTCGCAAAATTTTCAAACTTTATGGCCCGCTCCGGTCCGCTCCTACCCTGAAAGTCTCGGGGGATTTGTCAAGCGGGGGCCGAGAAAAAGGGGGGTCCCAAAACGCGTTTTCCCCATGCAATTTTCCATAGGAAACTTTAGACACGGCTACAGCCCGAACTGCTGAACGGAATTACACCAAATTTGGCAAAGAGGTAGTTCTTGGTTCAGAAAGAACCCTTTTGTTAAATGGTGTAAATCCGTTCAGTAGTTGCTGAGAAAATCAAAAGTAAAAAGATAGTGATATCTAGGGCAGCGGATCCTCCCGAGCACGAGCTGCATGTTAATTGGCTGTCAGCTGGCTGTCAACATTCCGATTCAGGAAATGTTGGCAGCCATTTTGTCCCTCGGTAGAACCGAGGGACAGAAACAAGTGCGCAAAGCGCACAAAGGGGGCAGGGTAGAAACACCCTGACCCCTAGGTTTGCTCAGGGGTCCCACAAGGACCCCCTGGGCAAAAAAAAAAAAAAAAATTTTTTTAAAAAATCGGCAGGATGCGCTCAGGGAGCGCGAACCCTGCCGGAAAAAAATCGAAGCGCGGTCTCCCGCGCTTCGAGTGTATTTTGCCCCGGGTGGCCCAAGTCCCGGGGGCATGGTGGGGGTTTAATTTTATGTGTGGGGGGCCTCAAAGGGCCCCCAAGCCCCGGGGACCGCCACCCCCCGGGGCTTTCTTTTAAAAATGGTGCGGGAGGGCTCTGAGCCCTCCCGCAGCCCCGAGGACCACCACCTCCCGGGGCTTTTAAAAAAAAATTAAACAACCTGTGTGGGGGGGCTCCAGCCCCCACACGCCCCGGGACCGCCACCTCCCCGGGGCACTAACAAATTAAAATGGGGGTCCGTTTTGGACCCCCGAAGCCCCGGGGACCACCACCTCCCCGGGGCTGTGCTGATGTAGGGAGGGGGCCGCGCGGCCCCCTCCTGGAGCCCTTGATGGCCCTGGGGACCGCCACCCCCAGGGCCGGCTCCTGCAGTGTCCCGGGGTGCCTACCCCGGGACACTGTAGTTTGCTATGGCAGGACGGGAGCCTCGCGGCTCCCGTCCTGTCATTGCAAACTGCTTTGGATATTGGAAGAGAGAGCAGGGAAACCTGCCTCTCTTCCAATATCCAAAGCCGATTGCTTTCCACATGGGGAGCTGCATCTTAGCAGCTCCCCATGTGGAAAGCAATGCCGGCACCCTAGGGACGCGGGGAGCCGGCGGGACTGTGGGGGATTGGGGACCCCCCACAGTCCCCAACGAGAGGGCCAGCCCCGGGGGATGGGGTCCCCGGGGCAAGTAGTGGCCCGGGATGGGGCCACACGGACCCCCTCCCCAAAGTTTTGAAAAATAATAAAAAAAAAAAAAAAGGGTATGGCCGGCCCTGGGGGATGGGGTCCCCGGGGCCTTAAAATGGCCAGAGGAGGGGGCCACGCAGCCCCCTCAAAATATTAAAAATAAAAATAGAGGCCATGCCCCGGGGGATGGGGTCCCCGGGGCCAATAAGGCCCGGGGAAGGGGGCCACGCGGCCCCCTTCCCGTTTTATTTTTAATTTTGAAATTTAAAAAGGGGTAAGCCCTGGGGGATGGGGTCCCCAGGGCCCAAAAACAGAAAAAAGGAAGGGGGCCACACAGCCCCCTTCAGGGGACAAAAAAAAAAAAAAACGATCGGGCCCGCAGGCCCCGCCCCTTCCTTCACCACTCTGCAAACGCGCCCCTGGCGCGTTTGCAGAGGGGAACGATTCCCCTTGAATACTGGGGGTCCCTGGGGGCCAACTAGCCCACCAGGAACCTCCAGTATGCGCCAGGGGCTGCGTTGCAGAGAGGTGTACAGAGGCCACGCCCCTTTTACACCTCTCTGCAACGCAGTTCTGTGGCGCTTTTTGGAGGTATATGGTGGGCTAGTTGGACTCCGGGGACCCTCAGGATTCAAGGGGACTTAATCCCCAACTTAAAACGCGCCACGGGGCGCGTTTGCACAGTGGTGAAGGGAGGGCGGGGCTTCAGGTGACATGTGTGCAAACAGGCCCCGTGGCGCGTTTTAATATGGGGAATTAAATCCCCTTCAATCCTGAGGGTCCCTGGGGGACAACTAGCCCAACAGGTACATCCAGAAAGCGCCACAGAGCTGCGTTGCAGAGAGGTGTAAAAAGGGGTGTGGCCTCTCTACACATCTCTGCAACGCAGCCCCCTGGCGCATATTGGAGGTTCCTGGTGGGCTAGTTGGCCCCTAGGGACCCTCAGGATTCAAGGGGACTTAATCCCCCAACTTAAAACGCGCCACGGGGCGCGTTTGCACAGATGTCACCTCAGGCCCCGCCCCCTCCCTTCACCATTGTGCAAATATTCTTCTAAAATCATCCGAAATACGAATTCCGATTTACTCACCTGTTATAAGGAGAGACCTCAGTGCTGCATCTTTCTGCCCAGTACTGGTCCTGAAAAGTAATTTTAACCGTACTTACCAGTAACTTGAATTTCCTTCCATAGGATATCATTGCCTGCTTTTTGCTGAAAAAGTTTCTAAGTGTTGATTTTTGAAACATACAAATATTCCTCTAAAATCAGCCGAAATACGAATTCCAATTTACTCACCTGTTATAAGGAGATACCTCAGTGCTGTATCTTTCAGCCCAGTACTGGACCTGAAAAGTAATTTTAACCGTACTTACCAGTAACTTGAATTTCCTTCCATAGGCTAACATTGACTGGTTTCACTTGGAAATTCTTCTAAGTGTGGAGTTTTGGAACTTTAAAATATTCCTCTAAAATCAGCCGAAATACAAATTCCGATTTACTCACCTGTTATCAGGAGAGACCTCAGTGCTGCATCTTTCAGCCCAGTACTAATCCTGAAAAGTAATTTTAACCGTACTTACCAGTAACTTGAATTTCCTTCCATAGGATATCATTGCCTGCTTTTTGTTGAAAAAGTTTCTAAGTGTTGATTTTTGAAACATACAAATATTCCTCTAAAATCAACCAAAGTACGATTACCAATTTACTCACCTGTTATCAGGAGAGAACCCAGTGCTGCATCTTTTAGCCCAGCACTGACCCTGAAAAGTAATTTTAACCGTACTTACCAGTAACTTATATTTTCTTCCATAGGAATCCATTGTCTGCTTTTCAGCAGAAAAGTTTCAAAGTGTCGATTTTCACAAACTACAAATATTCCTAAAAAATCGCCTGTATGACTTAAACGCATTCTTTCAACTGTTTACAGGAGATGCACCAGTGCTTAATCCAGGATCCAACACTGAGTAAGAAAAAGTAACGATAACAGTTTTTACCTGCTAAGTGAATTTCCTTCCATAGGATAACATTGGTGATTCTATGAGAAAAATTTCTAAGTGTCAACTTTTAAAATACAATAATATTCCTTAAAAATCACGACTGTAACCAAAACACTTTTACTCAACTGTTTACAGGAGATGTACCAGGACTGCATCTAGGATCCAGTCCTTTGGTTAGAAAAGTAATCCATAAAGTAACTAATTGCATTTAACTAGAAATTCACATTGAGCTGAATGTTGCATTGTGTTTGAAAATGTGTTGCCCATTGCAACAACTGTAACTACTGTACTTAAAAGTCTATTGCCTATGTGCAAAGTATTTAAACTAAAGTAATTCATTCTGAGAAAGTATTTTTTGTAATGTAATGTATAATGGAATTACAATGTAATTTTAAAAATAAAATATGTAAAAAAAAATTGTTTCTAAAAATGTAGTAAATCAGTATTAAAAAAATGTATATAACAATTAATACATTTAAAAATTGTCATTTACAAAACCTTTGAAATTCACTGAAAAAACCGTAGGTTTCAGGCACGTTATAGTTACAAATTAGCATTTTAAAAACCTTTGAAATTCACTGAAAAAACCATAGGTTTCAGGGACGTTATAGTTACAAATTAGCATTTAAAAAACCTTTGAAATTCACTGAAAAAACCATAGGTTTTAGGGACAGTTATAGTTAGTTGGACATTGCACTCGTACAAAACCCGTGAAATTCCCCCGTTATAGTTAGTCCAGCTAACTATAACTCGCGCCCCGCAATGCACTGCTGATGACGTCACATATTACATCACTCATGACATGGTCAGTGACATCACTGATGACATCACTGATGACATCTCAAATGACATCACTGATGACATCATCCAGTGACTGTGTGTTTTTGTAAAGTTTAAATATTTTTAATATATATAGGAAAAGACGTATTGAAGAATGAGTGGGTGTGTAAGTGTCTGTATGGATGATTTAGTACGTGCGTGACTGACTGTATAAGTGAGTAATTTAACGTATCTTACTGAATGCATGGGTTAGTGACTAAACTGGGTGAATGTCTGTATCCGTCTGTCTGTTGCTGTGTAAGTGGCTGCATGTGTTTGTGAATAGCTACATGAGTGTCTATATGAGTTATTGAATGCTTGTCTGAGTATCTGTATGGGTGCCTGAGTGTTTGTGTGGGAGGGGTGTGTGCAACTCTGTGCATAGATGTGTGAGTGGGTGATTCACTGGGTGGATGGTTTCAAGAGTGCATCTGTGATAGACTGTATGGGTGGGTAAGTGTGTGTAAGAGTGTGTTAGTGAGTGAATGTATGTCCCAGTGGTACATGTGTGAGTAACTACATATGTGAAAGGCAGTATATATGTGTGTTGGAGTATATAAATAGCTATAAGCGAGAGTGAGTGATTGTGATAGTGGCTGTATGGATGAGTGTGTGCTTGTATCAGTGATTGTATAAGAGCGTAACAATGTGCTAGTATTTGTATGAGTAAGTGAGCTGGTGTGTGTATAACTGTATAGGTGAGTAAATGGTAGTGTGTTTAATTATTTGCATGACTGACTAGGTGTGTGAGTACCTCTATGGATGAGTGGCGGTGTTTGAGTGTCTATAAAGGAGTATGAGTGCATATAATAGTCCTGTACTGAGTGACCGTAAGTATGAGTGACTGTACGGGTGAGTGAGTGGATGTGTGCGTAGACCTAAGAATCAGTGAGTGGGTATGTAGTTATTGGTGTTGGAGTGTCTATGGTTTTGCGAATGGCAGTCTGTAATTTAGAGTGGGTGTATCAAAGGTTATATTAGGGTGTGAGGAGGTGCATGAGATTATCACGTGGATGATGTCATCAGTGATGTCATCAGTGATGTCACTGACCATGTCATGAGTGATGTAATATGTGACGTCATCAGCAGTGCATTGCGGGGCGCGAGTTATAGTTAGCTGGACTAACTATAACGGGGAATTTCACGGGTTTTGTACGAGTGCAATGTCCAACTAACTATAACTGTCCCTAAAACCTATGGTTTTTTCAGTGAATTTCAAAGGTTTTTTAAATGCTAATTTGTAACTATAACGTCCCTGAAACCTATGGTTTTTTCAGTGAATATATATATATATATATATATATATATATATATATATATATATATATATATATATATATATATATATATATATCACTGAAAAAACCATAGGTTTCAGGGACGTTATAGTTAGTTGAACATTTCACTAGTACAAAACCAGAGAAATTTGCCCGTTATAGTTAGTTGAGTTGACTATAACTCGCGCCCCCGCAATCCACTGCTGATGACGTCACATATTACATCATTCATGACATGGTCAGTGACATCAATGATGACATCACTGATGACATCTCAAATGACATAACTGATGACATCATCCACGTGATAATCTGATGCACCTCCTCACACCCCAATATAACCTTTGATACTACACCCACTCTAAAATGCAGACTACCATTTTCGAAACCATAGACACACCAATACCAGTTACTAAATAGCCACTCACTGATTGCTAGGTCTACACACATGTCCACTCATTCATCCATACATTTACTCATACATGCAGTCACTCATCAATACAGCACTATCATATGCACTCATACACCTATACAGACACTCACACACCACCACTCACCCATAGAGTTATTCACACACCTAGTCAGTCATGCAAAGAATCAATCACACTTCCATTTACTCACCTATACAGTTATACACACACACCACTTCACTTATTCATACATATACTAACACATACCTACTCTCCTCTACAATCACTGACACAAGCACACACTCATCCATACAGCCACTCTCACAATCACTCTCTCACATATAGTCATTTATATACTCCAATACTCACATATACTGCCTTTCACATATGTAGTTACTCACACATGTACCACTGAGACATCCATTCACTCACCAACACACCCATACACACACTCACCCACCCATACAGCCCTTCACAGATGCACTCTTGAACCCATACACCCAGTGAATCACCTACTCACACATCTATGCACACACCCCCCAACCACCCACAGAGACCCTCAGGCACCCATACAGATACTCGAACAACCAATCAATAACCCATATAGACACTCATGTAGCTACTCACCAACCCATGCAGCCGCTTACACACCAACTGACAGACTAATACAGACATTCACACAGTTTAGTCACCAACCCATGCATTCAGTAAGACACGATTAATCACTCACTTATACAGTCAGTCACGCACCTGCTAAATCATCTATTCAGACACTTATACACCCACTCATTCTTCAATACACCTTGGTGTATATATATATATATATATATATATATATACACACACACACATACATATACACACACACACACATATATATAAAAACATATTTAAACTTTACAGAAACACATAGTCACTGGATGATGTCATCAGTGATGTCATTTGAGATGTTCAGAAAGAGGCAAGAGGTGCAGAAAGGCAAGAGAATTACAGAAAGAAGCAAGAGAGGTACAGAAAGAAGAGTGAGCAGCAGAAAGAACCAAGAGAGGTGCAGAAAGAGGCATGAGAGGTGCAGAAAGAGGCAAGAGAGGTGCAGAAAGAAGAGAGTGAGCAGCAGAAAGAGGGAAGAGAGGTGCAGAAAGAGGCAAGAGAGGTACAGGAAGAAGAGAGTGAGCTACAGAAAGAGGCAAGAGAGGTGCAGAAAGGAGAGTGAGCTGCAGAAAGAGGCAAGAGAAGTGCAGAAAGAGGCAAGAGAAGTGCAGACAGAGGCAAGAGAGGTGCATAAAGAGTCAACAGAGGTGCAGAAAGAGGCAAGAGAGGTGTAGAAAGAAGAGAGGTGCAGAAAGAGGCAAGAGAGATGTAGAAAGAAGAGAGGTGCAGAAAGAGGCAAGAGAGGTGCAGAAAGAGGCAAGAGATGTGCAGAAAGATGCAAGAGAAGTGCAGACAGAGGCAAGAGAGGTGCATAAAGAGTCAACAGAGGTGCAGAAAGAGGCAAGAGAGGTGTAGAAAGAAGAGAGGTGCAGAAAGAGGCAAGAGAGGTGCAGAAAGAGGCAAGAGAGGTGCAGAAAGATGCAAGAGATGTGCAGAAAGATGCAAGAGAGGTGCAGAAAGATGCAAGAGATGTGCAGAAAGATGCAAGAGAGGTGCAGAAAGAAGAGAGTGAACTGCAGAATGAGGAAAGAGGTGCAGAAAGAGGCAAGAGAGGTGCAGAAAGAAGAGAGTGAGCTGCAGAAAGAGGCAAGAGAGGTGCAGAAAGAGGCAAGAGACGTGCAGAAAGAGACAAGAGACAACTAGATTGCTAACATTCTATATTTATTACAAAAGTGTGGCACGCCTGACGTCATCTTGATGTAATCAAAACTGTAATACCTAAAGCATTTCCTTTAGAAATTATAGAAATGAGAGGGTCTTATTTGCAGAGAAATTATGGTTAGTGCTCTAAAAAACTAAAATGAGGACATATTTTCTGAGTTCTCAAATAGCGATAAAGCACTTTTAAATTATTTGTTATCTTTATGTTTTTGTATCCAGTTGACCACTTGATTAAATGTTACGCTTAGGGGAGAGAATGTGGTGTTACTTCCAGAGCTGCAGACTTTGCAACTGGGGAACCAAGTTGGAGTTTCTGCTTCAGCTCGACATTCTGTGATTCCAGTCAAATCACTTAATCTCTCCATGCCTACAACCAAAATGAGTTTGTCCTTGTATGATATAACCAATGCTCATGTAAAGCACTCCAATATCTGACCAGCCTGCACTATATAATACTGCAAAAAAAGGATAAAAAGTGTTTTCCACACTTCTGTCATTGGGCTATACGTGGGCTACATCTGGGTGATATTTGTGCTACATTTGGGCTCCTTTTTCTCTGGTGGCCATCTTGGGAGATTTCAATTAAATTCATTAAACTTTATTCGATCTGATTTAGAAACTTAGATCATAAAAGTATACATAAAAACAGTAAATCCTCTTTCTTAATACAATACAGTGAGAATTAATTAAAACCAGTAGGTAAAAACGGGTGTTACAAAGCCCGGTTCAGAGCAACTTCAGTTTAACAGAATAGTAAAGTTCAATGTTTCGCAAGATCAATCTCATGTACTTCGTGCAAAATACGCAATAAGGGGTCCAAGTAAGAGCAACGCTCCAATACCTGACCAGTCTGCACTATATAATACTGCAAAAAAAGGATAAAAAGTGTTTTGCACACTTCTGTCATTGGGCTATATGTGGGCTACATCTGGGTGATATTTGTGCTATATTTGGGGTCTTTTTTCTCTGGTGGCCATCTCGGGAGACTTATTTGTTATCAAGTTTCCTAATTTCCTCATTTACTGCAGTCTCCTCAGTAGGAAATGCTTTCAGTTTTTTACTTTGATTCCATCAAGAAGGCATTCAGATGTGTCACACATTTGCCATAAATTCAGAATGTTAGCACTCTAGTTGCTCATTAGATCACTGTAGTAAAGCTACTGCTCACCAGGGAGTTAACTGGAAGTCTACTACTGGTATTGAAAGTGATTGTTTCAGTCTGCATGTCAGAATTTTCTAATGAAATAGAAGAGGATTTGAGATCTCACTTAAAACATGCCCTAATTTTTCTTTCTGCAGCACTAACCATAATTTCTATGGCAAAATGAACCCCTCATTTTGTTCCTTTTTAAATAAAATGTTTTAAGAGTTACCAGTTTATTCCAATCAAGATGGCTTCAGGTGTGCCATAATTTTGTCATAAGTAAGACTGTTAGCGCTCTAGTTGTTCTTTAGAACACTCTGGGAAACTGCAGTAGAACACAAAGGAATAAACTGACAGGCTGCTCCTGTTGAAATATAACAGGAAGATATTTGAGATCTCACTTAAAACGTGTCCTAATTTTTCTTTCTACAGCACTAACCATAATTTCTATGACAAAATGAACCCCATCATTTTGTTCCTTTTTAAATTAAATGTTTTAAGTGTTACCAGTTTATTCCAATTAAGATGGCTTCAGGTGTGCCATAGTTTTGTCATAAGTAAGGCTGTTAGCACTCTAGTAGTTCTTTAGAACACTCTGGGAAGCTGCAGTAGAACACAAAGGAATCAACTGACAGTCTCTGCCCTTGTTGGATGTACATGTTTTACTGAGAATGTCAGACTTCATTCTCACATGACTGAGAAAGATAATGTGAATTTACAGAAAATATGCTCTCATTTTAGCTTCTGGAGCACCTTCCAAACCTCTATGGGACAAGCATGAGAAAATAGTTCTCTCAAACATGATTCATGATATCCCAGCGGAAGGTTTTTCACAGGGTAAAATCACCTTAGAGCACACCACAATTCCTAAAATTAGTATGGTACCATCAACAAATGAATTCCAATGTAACTAAAGTCTGTTATCACCCTTTATAGTTCTCCTTTTGGTGACCCTCAAAATCTTCTATTCACTACAATGTATTTCAATGGGGTGCTATCATGTATATTGGTCCCAAGATGGCTGCCAGCAATTCCAGGATGAAGTGCTGACAGCCAATCAGATCTCACAATGAGATGTGTGGTTAGGCACCGCCCAGATAGATATTTTTTTATTTTTGAATTCCTTAGAAACTACTGAACAGATTGACACCATTTAAAAAAAAGTCGCTTTCTGAACCAAGAGCTACCTTTTTGCCAAATTTGGTGTAATTCCATTCAGCAGTTCGGGCTGTAGCCGTGTCTAAAGTTTCCTATGGAAATTAACATGGGGAAAATGCGTTTTGGGACCCCCTTTTTTCTCGGCCCCCACTTGATTCACCCCGAAACTTTCAAGACAGGAGCTGACCGGAGCAGGGCATTAGTTTTGAAAATTTTGCAAAGATTCGTCAAACGGCACCAAAGATATAGGCAAAAGAAAAAAGGCTTTTTGAATAGAAACAAGGTCCTAACTATAACTACCTGCTGGCAACCGCCAGTAGGTGAATATATATATATATATATATATATATATATATATATATATATATATATATATATATATATTCACTGAAAAAACCATAGGTTTTAGGGACAGTTATAGTTACTTGGACATTGCACTCGTACAAAACCCGTGAAATTCCCCCGTTATAGTTAGTTCAGCTAACTATAACTCGCGCCCCGCAATGCACTGCTGATGACGTCACATATTACATCACTCATGACATGGTCAGTGACATCACTGATGACATCACTGATGACATCTCAAATGACATCACTGATGACATCATCCAGTGACTGTGTGTTTCTGTAAAGTTTAAATATTTTTAAAATATATAGGAAAAGACGTATTGAAGAATGAGTGGGTGTGTAAGTGTCTGTATGGATGATTTAGTAGGTGCGTGACTGACTCTATAAGTGAGTGATTTAACGTATCTTACTGAATGCATGGGTTAGTGACTAAACTGGGTGTATGTCTGTATCCGTCTGTCTGTTGCTGTGTAAGTGGCTGCATGTGTTTGTGAATAGCTAAATGATTTTCTATATGAGTTATTGAATGCTTGTCTGAGTATCTGTATGGGTGCCTGAGTGTTTGTGTGGGAGGGGTGTGTGCAACTCTGTGCATAGATGTGTGAGTGGGTGATTCACTGGGTGGATGGTTTCAAGAGTGCATCTGTGATAGACTGTATGGGTGGGTAAGTGTGTGTAAGAGTGTGTTAGTGAGTGAATGTATGTCCCAGTGGTACATGTGTGAGTAACTACATATGTGAAAGGCAGTATATATGTGTGTTGGAGTATATAAATAGCTATAAGCAAGAGTGAGTGATTGTGATAGTGGCTGTATGGATGATTGTGTGCTTGTATCAGTGATTGTATAAGAGCGTAACAATGTGCTACTATTTGTATGAGTAAGTGAGCTGGTGTGTGTATAACTGTATAGGTGAGTAAATGGCAGTGTGTTTAATTATTTGCATGACTGACTAGGTGTGTGAGTATCTCTATGGATGAGTGGCGTTGTTTGAGTGTCTATATAGGAGTAAGAGTGCATATGATAGTCCTGTACTGAGTGACCGTAAGTATGAGTGACTGTACGGGTGAGTGAGTGGATGTGTGTGTGTAGACCTAAGAATCAGTGAGTGGGTATGTAGTTATTGGTGTTGGAGTGTCTATGGTTTTGCGAATGGCAGTCTGTAATTTAGAGTGGGTGTATCAAAGATTATATTAGGGTGTGAGGAGGTGCATCAGATTATCACGTGGATGATGTCATCAGTGATGTCATTTGAGATGTCATCAGTGATGTCATCAGTGATGTCACTGACCATGTCATGAGTGATGTAATATGTGACGTCATCAGCAGTGCATTGCGGTGGCGCGAGTTATAGTTAGCTGAACTAACTATAACGGGGGAATTTCACGGGTTTTGTACGAGTGCAATGTCCAAGTAACTATAACTGTCCCTAAAACCTATGGTTTTTTCAGTGAATTTCAAAGGTTTTTTAAATGCTAATTTGTAACTATAACGTGTCTGAAACCTATGGTTTTTTCAGTGAATTTCAAAGGTTTTTTAAATGCTAATTTGTAACTATAACGTGTCTGAAACCTATGGTTTTTTCAGTGAATTTCAAAGGTTTTTTAAATGCTAATTTCTAACTATAACGTGCCTGAAACCTACGGTTTTTTCAGTGAATTTCAAAGGTTTTGTAAATGACAATTTTTAAATGTATTAATTGTTATATTAATTTTTTTCATACTGATTTACTACATTTTTAGAAACAATTTTTTTTTACATATTTTATTTGTCAAATTACATTGTAATTACATTATACATTACATTACAAAAAATACTTTCTCAGAATGAATTACTTTAGTTTAAATACTTTGCAGATAGGCAATAGACTTTTAAGTACAGTAGTTACAGTTGTTGCAATGGGCAACACATTTTCAAACACAATGCAACATTCAGCTCAATGTGAATTTCTAGTTAAATGCAATTAGTTACTTTATGGATTACTTTTGTAACCACAGGACTGGATCCTAGATTCAGTCCTGGTACATCTCCTGTAAACAGTTGAGTAAAAGCGTTTTGGTTACAGTCGTGATTTTTAAGGAATATTATTGTATTTTAAAAGTTGACACTTTGAAACTTTTTCTCATAGAATCACCAATGTTATCCTATGGAAGGAAATTCACTTAGCAGGTAAAAACTGTTATCGTTACTTTTTCTTACTCAGTGTTGGATCCTGGATCCAGCACTGGTGCATCTCCTGTAAACAGTTGAAAGAATGCGTTTAAGTCATACAGGCGATTTTTAAGGAATATTTGTAGTTTGTGAAAATCAACACTTTGAAACTTTTTTGCTGAAAACCAGTCAATGTTAGCCTATGAAGGAAATTCAAGTTACCGGTAAGTACGGTTAAAATTACTTTTGAGGATCAGTACTGGGCTGAAACATGCAGCACTGAGGTCTCTCCTGATAACAGGTGAGTAAATCGGAATTCGTATTTCGGCTGATTTTAGAGGAATATTTTAAAGTTCCAAAACTCCACACTTAGAAGAATTTCCAAGTGAAACCAGTCAATGTTAGCCTATGGAAGGAAATTCAAGTTACTGGTAAGTACGGTTAAAATTACTTTTCAGGACCAGTACTGGGCTGAAAGATGCAGCACTGAGGTCTCTCCTGATAACAGGTGAGTAAATCAGAATTCGGATTTCGGCTGATTTTAGAGGAATATTTGTATGTTTCAAAAATCAACACTTAGAAGAATTTCCAAGTGAAACCAGTCAATGTTAGCCTATGAAGGAAATTCAAGTTACCGGTAAGTACGGTTAAAATTACTTTTCAGGATCAGTACTGGGCTGAAAGATGCAGCACTGAGGTCTCTCCTGATAACAGGTGAGTAAATCGGAATTCGTATTTCGGCTGATTTTAGAGGAATATTTTAAAGTTCCAAAACTCCACACTTAGAAGAATTTCCAAGTGAAACCAGTCAATGTTAGCCTATGAAGGAAATTCAAGTTACCGGTAAGTACGGTTAAAATTACTTTTCAGGATCAGTACTGGGCTGAAAGATGCAGCACTGAGGTCTCTCCTGATAACAGGTGAGTAAATCGGAATTCGTATTTCGGCTGATTTTAGAGGAATATTTTAAAGTTCCAAAACTCCACACTTAGAAGAATTTCCAAGTGAAACCAGTCAATGTTAGCTTATGAAGGAAATTCAAATTACCGGTAAGTACGGTTAAAATTACTTTTGAGGATCAGTACTGGGCTGAAAGATGCAGCACTGAGGTCTCTCCTGATAACAGGTGAGTAAATCGGAATTCGTATTTCGGCTGATTTTAGAGGAATATTTTAAAGTTCCAAAACTCCACACTTAGAAGATTTTCCAAGTGAAACCAGTCAATGTTAGCCTATGAAGGAAATTCAAGTTACCGGTAAGTACGGTTAAAATTACTTTTCAGGACCAGTACTGGGCTGAAAGATACAGCACTGAGGTCTCTCCTTATAACAGGTGAGTAAATCGGAATTCCTATTTCGGCTGATTTTAGAGGAATATTTGCACAATGGTGAAGGGAGGGGGCGGGGCCTGAGGTGACATCTTTGCAAACGCGCCCCGTGGCGCGTTTTAAGTTGGGGGATTAAGTTCCCTTGAATCCTGAGGGTCCCTAGGGGCCAACTAGACCACCAGGAACCTCCAATATGCGCCAGGGGGCTGCGTTGCAGAGACGTGTAGAGAGGCCACACCCCTTTTTACACCTCTCTGCAACGCAGCTCTGTGGCGCTTTCTGGATGTACCTGTTGGGCTAGTTGGCCCCCAGGGACCCTCAGGATTGAAGGGGATTTAATTCCCCATTTTAAAACGCGCCACGGGGCCTGTTTGCACACATGTCACCTGAAGCCCCGCCCCCTCCCTTCACCACTGTGCAAACGCGCCCCGTGGCGCGTTTTAAGTTGGGGGATTAAGTCCCCTTGAATCCTGAGGGTCCCCGGAGTCCAACTAGCCCACCATATACCTCCAAAAAGCGCCACAGAGCTGCGTTGCAGAGAGGTGTAAAAAGGGGTGTGGCCTCTCTACACCTCTCTGCAACGCAGCCCCCTGGCGCATACTGGAGGTTCCTGGTGGGCTAGTTGGCCCCCAGGGACCCCCAGTATTCAAGGGGAATTCGTTCCCCCTCTGCAAACGCACCAGGGGGCGCGTTTGCAGAGTGGTGAAGGAAGGGGGCGGGGCCTGCGGGCCGATCGTTTAAAAAAAAAAAAAAAAATGTTGTCCCCTGAAGGGGGGCTGTGTGGCCCCCCTTCCTTTTTCCTGTTTTTATGCCCTGGGGACCCCATCCCCCAGGGCCTTACCCCTTTTTTTTAATTTGTAATTTAAAAAAAAAACGGGAAGGGGGCCGCGTGGCCCCCCTTCCCTGGGCCTGTATTGGCCCCGGGGACCCCATCCCCCGGGGCATGGCCTCGTTTTTATTTATATTCTTTGGAGGGGGGCTGCGTGGCCCCCCTCCTCTGGCCATTTAAGGCCCCGGGGACCCCATCCCCCGGGGCCGGCCATTCCGTTTTTTTTTTTTTTTTTTTTTTTTGGGGAGGGGGGCCGCGTGGCCCCCCTCCCGGGCCACTACTTGCCCCGGGGACCCCATCCCCCGGGGCCTGGCCTCTCGTTGGGGACTGTGGGGGGGTCCCCAATCCCCCCACAGTCCCGCCGGCTCCCCGCGTCCCTAGGGTGCCGGCATTGCTTTTACACATGGGGAGCAGCTAACATGCTGCTCCCCATGTGTAAAAGCAATCGGCTTTGGATATTGGAAGAGAGAGCAGGTTTCCTGCTCTCTCTTCCAATATCCAAAGCAGTTTGCAATGACAGGACGGGAGCCGCGAGGCTCCCGTCCTGTCATTGCAAACAGCAGTGTCCCGGGGTAGGCACCCCGGGACACTGCAGGAGCCGGCCCTGGGGGTGGTGGTCCCCAGGGCCATCAAGGGCTCCAGGAGGGGGCCGCGCGGCCCCCCTCCCATTCAGTACACAGCCCCGGGGAGGTGGTAGTCCCCGGGGCTCTGGGGGTCCGTAACGGACCCCCATATTAAAATGTTTAGTGCCCCGGGGAGGTGGTGGTCCCCGGGGCATGTGGGGGGGCTGGAGCCCCCCCACACAGGTTTAATAATTTTTTTTAAAAAAGCCCCGGGGAGGTGGTGGTCCCCGGGGCTGCGGGAGGGCTCAGAGCCCTCCCGCACCATTTTTTAAAAAGCCCCGGGGGTGGCGGTCCCCGGGGCTTGGGGGCCCTTGAGGCCCCCACACATTAAATTATCCCCCCACCATGCCCCCGGGACTTGGGCCACCCGGGGGCCAATTAACATCGAAGCGCGGGAGACCGCGCTTCGATTTTTTTTTTTTCGGCAGGATTCGCGCACCCTGAGCGCATCCTGCCGATTTTTTTAAAAAAAAAATTTTTTTTTTTTGCCCAGGGGGTCCTTGTGGGACCCCCTGAGCAAACCTAGGGGGTCAGGGTGTTTCTACCCTCCCCCCTTTGTGCGCTTTGCGCACTTGTTTCTGTCCCTCGGTTCTACCGAGGGACAAAATAGCTGCCAACATTTCCTGAATCGGAATGTTGACAGCCAGCTGACAACCAATTAACATGCAGCTCGTGATCGGGACGGTGCGCGCAGGGTGCGCTCAGGGTGCGCGAATCCTCCGTGCCCATAGATATATATGTACTTTTACTTTTTGATTTTCTCAGCAACTACTGAACGGATTTACACCATTTAACAAAAAGGGTTCTTTCTGAACCAAGAACTACCTCTTTGCCAAATTTGGTGTAATTCCGTTCAGCAGTTCGGGCTGTAGCCGTGTCTAAAGTTTCCTATGGGAAAATGCATGGGGAAAACGCGTTTTGGGACCCCCTTTTTTCTCGGCCCCCGCTTGACGTATCACCCCGAGACTTTCAGGGTAGGAGCGGACCGGAGCGCCCCACGAAGTTTGAAAATTTCGCGAAGATACGTCAACCGGCAAGAGAGTTATTTCAAATAGAATGTCGCGGATTTCCTATGGATAATAGGTTGTAACTATAACTATCTACTGGCGACCGCCAGTAGATAATATATATATATATATATATATATGGAAACCTTAGGATTTATGAGTATAATACCAAAAAACACTCGCACTCCAGGATCGTGGTCACGAAAGTAGTTATATTTGTTTTAACTGCAACACGTTTCGACCACAAGGTCGTTTTCCAAAGCCAAATTGCACAAACTGAAACCACCATTACATAGTGTTTACGTGAAGTGACATAAAAGACAGACAATGTATTTCACAATGTATTTCCGGCTGGGCCTCCAGGTATGGAAAACAGACTACTTTATCAACCTGCGGTTCAATAGGGAATTAATTGTTAAAACACTCACAATTATTCACGGCATGTCCAAAAATCATTGTAGTAGCTTAAATATTTACATATCAGAATTTATAAAAAACTTTTTATACTTTGCAATTCATGATTAATGTCACTGGTATTATCTCATAACAGTTTCACTAAAATAAACATTCTCTTTTCGAAAATCCTTTCAAGTCTGAAAATGGAGTTGCCTACTCTGGGCTTTAAGGTCAAAAAGAGGCTCCCATCACTGGTTAGCCTCACCATCCTCAATTTCAACAGCCAAGTGGCCCATGATCCGAAACTCACCCATCACGATCTCCACACTATGATACCCGTAGTCACCAGTCAGTAATGCCTGCTATTAACATTAAAAAGAAGGAAGGGAAATAAAAGGACAGAAAATACTTTCCTCCATGTTCAGTGGATACCGTGCAAAGAATCTAATAACATAACCAGGGAAGTTAAAAAGGGCACTGGGAGAGGACACGCTGTATCAACTGTGCCTTGCTGAAACTAATACCTTGTGGTCGAAACGCGTTGCCGTTAAAACAAATATAACTACTTTCGTGACCACGATCCTGGAGTGCGAGTGTTTCTTGGTATTATACTCATAAATACTAAGGTTTCCTTTAATATTACAACGGGATCCGGGCCCGCAACTCGCACCTGCCCCGACCAGTGGAAGTGATCAGCAATGCCGGGACCCTTTCCTGATATATATATATATATATATATATATATATATATATATATATATATATATATATATATATATATATATATATATATATATATATATATATATATACAGGCATAGAGTGCCAAATAAATTATACAAAAAGGAAGCAGAGAACTGCAAAGTCTTTAAGCATAGGAATAGCACAGTGCTATCCATGCCGGGCTTTAAAATGACAAAAGACTTTTACCACTTCAGTCTCAGTATTATAGCTCTGGATTAGTAAAATACCATCCAAGCAAACCTGAAATGAATAAAAACAACTGCTGACCCTAGAGGGGGTGTTGTACTGAAAAAAGCGGAGCATGCTGACATTCTCAGTAGATCCGGTGTGCTTTGATACTTTAAATAGCGAAACGGCTCAAAACACTTCCGCCAACAGAGACAACCTTGATCATGTGGATGGAATGAAACAACAGTGCTTTTACTTAATAGTGAAAACATAGACAAAGGACTAACACCAATTAAAATTGGTATGGACACCATCTTGTAACATGCTCCTGTGTTCTAATTACAATTGTATTGTATTTGTGCATGTAAAATAAAGTTATACACTTCTCTTTCAAATAGTTAAAATCTATTGCAGTGTCTGTAATCTTAAAGATGGTAAAATCACGCATCACGACCAAGTGTACTAATGAAGACTAAACATCCTATTGTTGTGGGATACTTCTGTAGGCAATACGGAGAGTTCACAGGCCCACCTATCGTACCCAATAAAGCCAGTGTTGACATTGTCATCCTAAGTTTGCAAGATTTATGAATAATACCACGAATTCAGACTTCCCATATTCTCCAGAAACGTTTAGCCATAGTGGGCACCCCAATATCTCTGAATAATCCCCCGAGTCCTTGATAAAGTGGCAAAAGTTCTACAGAACCTCCAGCAACTAGCCTCCATTGAGTAGACACGACAAGGGAAGCTACAGGTACATGGCAGACATTATATAAGGCCTTTTTAAATTCACTCTTCAGTTTCTATACAACAGTAATATTAATATATCCAATTTATTTCATCTGCCCCATCCCTTAAAGCAACGTGTTCCGTTACTTGCTTGAAATATGCAAGTCTTAGTTCAGGGAGGTGGGAAAGTACACCCTCTCAAAATGTTTAAATTTATATATGAATAACTAAAGTCCAAGAACAAAGGGAAATGTCTTATCTGATATTCAGGCATGTGTACTCCCAATGTGAGTGAAGTTCAGGTTAAAGGGGTGTCACCATCCAGCTCCCCCACCTCTCGTTCAGTGAACAAGAGTCCCATCCTCTTCTTTCTGGGTGAAAATAGATAAAAAAACATATTTTCAATTGTTAAAATACACACATCTTTCTAAAAAGACTGTGAAAAAGACAGAAAACTATCATTATTCTCCTAAGTGCATCTCAAGTTCTTCTTCTGTATTAAGACATGTGAAAGCTTTTGTCTCTAGATCTGTGACTGGATTCTCTTCTTCTCAACTGCAACAATCTATTTTCACCTTTTGTGTTTGCCTAAGTTTGCTCAATCATATAAAATGTAAGTATTTTCTATCCCCAAAGTGTGCCACAGTGAGGTGTCTTGAAACAGAGTAATGATTGTCTCCACTAACTATGGCCCGAATATTAACCTGATTTTTGGCCGGTTGAATGGTACTCCCCACATATGTTTTGTTATGTGAAGGACATAGATGACGTAGCTAGAGTTACAGGGAAGGATATACAGTTTGGATGTTTTACCAGAACAATAGCATAGGGGATATCCTTTGATGGCACTGCTATGTTTGCATGCTTTACCTCATTTACATGGGAAGAAGCCTTTTAGATCCACTATTCTAATAGGGAGACATTCGGAGAATTAGCTTTGCTAAGAGATTAGGAGACTAAGATAGATATAGGAGAAGCAAATCTCCTAGCTATATATGTTATTCTGGGCCTATCTCCAATCTGATGGTTAGTGGTCAGGTGCCATTTAAGCATTTCCCAGTTCTTCCCTAAGATGTTGTTTACTCATTATTTGTCCTTGGAGTAGGTCATTATAAATCTTATCACATTTTACTCCCCTTCTCTGAGTTCTCAGTTCCCCAAAAAATGCTTTTCTGATCTGAGATTGACTCTGTGTACCGCCTCTTTCAATAGCCAATCTGGGTATCCCCTCTTTAAACCACTTAAACACATTGTCTTTCTGAATCTCAAGCAGTTCTTGTGTGCTGCAGTTCGGTTTCTTCTTTCAGCAGCTCCCCAAAGGGGATACTCCATTTCAGAGGATCCTGATGGCCACTGACAGCATGAAAGATGCTGTTACCTGCTGTAGGTTTACAGAATTTTATTGTTATACATTGTCCTGTACTTTAAGCTGTATTTCCAGAAAAGTTATTCCACCCTGGCTTATCTCTGCAGTACATTTTAGACTGTAATCATTCTTAATTCTTTAACAAATTCTAGTGCCATTGCCTTAGTCCCTTGCCAAATCACAAACAAATTGTCTTAGTAGCACAGACACAGGATGATATGCTCAAACCCCTTTTTTGTTGTGGAAGCCTTGGACACTCCCACCAGCCCATCATGAGGCTGGCAAAACCAAGGGCAAAACAAGTGCCCATGGCAGTCCCTTGACTTTGTCTTTATAGAAGACCATTAAATAGGAATATATTGTTTTCCAAGCAGAATGTCATCATGTTAGTACGTGATAAGCAGCATATTAGTCTTGCTCCTAGAAAAAATCTACATGCAGCAATCCCCTCAGAGTGTTTAATACTTGCATAAAGGGAGGGTACATTAAGAGTCATGAGTAAATAGACAGATCTCCAAGGTAAACCATCAATTTAATTCAGGAAGTCTTTTGTATTGCATATGTAGGATGGCAGGGATGTACCAAAATGTTTCAAATAATGATTTACATATATAGAACTGTTTTCCTGCAGACTGTTCCAGGGTAAAACTACAGGTTTGGCGGAAGGGTCACTGGCATTTTTATGGATCTTGGATGAAGGTATAGGACAGTGGTTCTTGGGAAGCCACATTTTAAGAAGTCATACTCCTCCAGTTCTAAAAACCTCTCTTCCTTCCACTTATATAGTTTGTCCCATTATGTCATAATCATGGAATGACACTGTTCTTTTTTATGATCTTAAAGCCTCTTCCTGTCATCAGAAGCCTTGAGACAAGGCCGAGAGGGCTGACCTGCCCGTGTTCATGAGCACTGCTAAATTAAGTAATGCGCAGTTTTGGGACTCAAGAGGCAAGGTGCAGAATGTGGGGTTTCACAGGAGGTGGGGAGGCTGCACCATGGAGCTCCTGACAAGGAGCCACCACTGAGTATTACTTTGGTGCCCTTTGGATTTAAATTGATAGAATCAATTTGAAGCTTGCAGAGATAATATTGACCTAGCTTAAACGAGGGAGAATATAGTAGTGTCTTCAGCCTATGTAATGTTGCCCCTTACAATATACTGTCCCCAAAAGAGTAGTAGCAGAATTTATAGAATATACAATATGAAATCTTCTTGAGTGACACACATATACATACATAGCAAAAAAAGAAAATAGTTAAAAGAATGTGAACAAAAGAAATGTGATAGAAGTGGAGGGTCTCATATACATTTGTACAAAGAAATGGTTTTAGAAACTTTTTTTCTCTTTCCCCTTTGACCCTCTCGCATTTCTTCCTTGGTTCAAATATGTTCTTAGTCATTCCATGAATCCCTTATCTATTGGGGTGTACCCCCATGGATGTCATTTAGGGGTCACCAGGGGTCGCAGCTGCGACCCCTGGCTTGCCCCTTGCTATTCCTGGCACCGCTTTTGCAACCCCTGGCGTAAGAGTTGGCAAAATCAGTTTCTGGAACACAGGGGCACCTCTTCCTAATGGATGCTGGTTGTCCACTTGCCTGGTTTTTGTCAATTTTCTATTGTACAAATAGTGAATAATATTATTCACTATTAGTGTAATAAAAAATGGAGCACATAAGCTGGAATATGACCCTATCTGGAAGCTAAGGTAAGCTAACGCCCGCCCCACTGCTCTTTGAGCATTGCGAAAAGGAAAAATAAAATGATAATAACACAATGTTATTATCATTTTCAGCACTAAGGCAATTTTGTTTACTTTATTGGGCCGGGTGGGGCTGGGCTGTTGTCACAGCCAGCGGGAGGGGAGTGGTTAGTGCACTTAAGTGTTCATGAGGGTTTGGCCGGCCGTCTTGGGACAGTAAAACAGACATGCACACTTAGCATTTCTCCACCCGGCTGTACTGCACAGCCAAGTTGAGAACATGCACAGGCTCCCACTCCTTGTCTGAGCACCGAACCTGGCTGCTCAGACCAATCACAATGCTGCTGTCATACTAGTGATTGAGAGAAGAGGCGGCGGGCGGCAGCCAGGTAGGTGAATTTTTTTTCTACTCCTTGTCTCTGTCCCCACCCCCACCCCACCCATCCTATTCCATGGCAGCAGCCAATGAAAGTAAGTAAAAAATACTGTTAAATGTCTGTTTTAAGCAGCTTGTGGGAGAGTGTGTTTATGTGCGCGAGAGTGTGTGAATGTGCTAGTATGTGTAAGTGTGTGTGTGCGAGTCAAAGTAAAGGTCAAATGGCATGCAATATCGCTTCCGCTAACTCTGGCATTTTGGTGAATTGACGTCCATGTGTACCCTTGCCCCAGACAACATAGCATAACAAGTATTTCTAAAGTGTAAAGCTCACCCCAAGGAGGGCTCTTTATAGATAACAGTTGTTCCCTAACTCAGTGGTACTCATCTACCTCAGAAGACTGAAAAACTTAATGGACTCACTGGGATCCAGACTTATGACCATAGGTTTAAACACAGATGCCTGGTGTGGGTGTATTAGTCCACTGAGCCAGTAGACCAACTATGCCAGATGAAGGATTTCCGTAATAGACATATATTTGTTGTTTGCCCAAGATTTCACATATTTTACTAATCACAGGAGATGATACATTGCTCTAACATCATTCAGATTTTATTGACGATAGAGACGGGAGCGGTGAGACCACTGATCACAAGGAATTGAAAAAGATTCCAACCCACCCGTATGTAAGACATGTCTCAGAGAAGTGCAAAAACCTCTGGTACAGACGCTGGCAAAAAATATCCTAAACTGACAAAAACCATGTTCTAGACCGACATGGGAAATATTGGAAATATAGATTTATTATGTGCTAGATAAGGGATTAGTGGATGACTAAGTGCGCATATTGGAACAATGAAAACATATCAAAGAACTGAGGTAAAGCTAACAAACAATTTTGACATTTCAAACAAGTTGATAAAATGGAGTCAAAAGATAGAGCATAGCTGCCAAATTTGCAAACTTTGTCTGTCCTTCGATCAGATCCCTGCCGTAAGATACTTTGCAACAAAATGCCTGCCTATTAGTTCTATGCTGGCGTCTGGGAGAGAGGATGTTGCATGCACCTGCTTTAAGTGAAACCCTATTAGAGCCGGAGGCTTTGGAAATAGTTCATCTGAAAGCAGCATGTTCCAGGACCTTGGAGCTTATTAGTTAAGGACTTGCAACCATGACCACAAATTACTTTCATAGAACACTGTTAAAAATATCTGAACTAATGGGACAGGGAAAGTCTAGGATGAGACATGGTCTGATCGATCCTCTGCCCCTGTGCTGGAAGAGTGCAGCCTCAGCAGGGTGTGGCACAAGAATATTGCAGTCCGTATATCATCTGACAAGAATATCATGTCCTAAATATAATTTTCAAAAATAATCCTATTGGATTTAATAATAGACACTCTAAAGCCACGCTGATTATATTTTCTATGTCAGACAATATTTCTGTAGATGTTATTCTGACAAGCAAGCTTTAGAAGACCTTCACTTACTTGTTCAATTGGCAAGAGCAGCAGGATAAGATACAAGAGCAGCAGGATAAGATAGAACAGTATCAGATACCCTCCTCCCATGCTAATGCCCCCCACGGGGCAAACCTTTGCACAGTGCTGCGTAATTTCAGTACCTTCAGTTCCGAGCAGTTTATTTAGGATAACAGTCTACAGGGAAGGTCTGAACTCCAGTAAAATACTTAGGAGCACATCAAGAAATTCACAGCAGCAGCAGAATCAATAGATATTTCAGCTAGTGGCATCTGTGTTTATTTATTCATGGAACATTTATCTCAGTGCCACCTTCAGAAAAATCAATTATCAGTATATTACCGTAGCCAAGTTGTATACATTATATGGATTTACTGGATACAATCTTGACAAATGTTCACAGCGCCTTCTGCATTTTCGCTCCTGGAAATATAATGGTGTTGATGGGAGTTAGACTCAAATGTAGATGCTGCCTTTTAATTGCCACTTGGAATCCCTGGTGATTCTGTTTTTGTCTCTTTGATGTACTTACCAACTTCCCAGCCAGTGTATTACACTCTCTGACAGAATTCGTTGTATTTCTTTATTATGGCGACGCTATTTTGAGTATTAGGAGATTTGCTTTCTATTTTTAAATTAGCACTGTATTAAAGTGGTTTGTATAAAATGAACTGCATTGCGAAGCAGGAGCACTGAATAGGCGCACTTGTAATAAAGGTAAACAAATCTAAGACTTTCATTATGTGAGGAAAACATAGTGGAATGCATGTTTAGGAATGCAACATGGTTGACGTTGCCTGATTTTCTCTCCAAATCCAGGGCTTTTGCAAAGATGTTTCATTCTAGGTTTTAGAGAGATGCTTTGCTAAACAGGTACACAGGGGTTCGCATGTTACACATTGTCACATATTTTATAAACTTAATTATCATATACGGTAAAACCATTTTGATTATTAATGCTGTACATGCATGTTATAAATTGGGTCTCTAGTTGGCAGAGCTATGCACCCTGTCCAAGTAGGGACAACAGTCTTAGTCAGGGTAAGCTAGACACACACTAAAAGGTAACCTGTGCTCAACCTCTGGTAGGTTGGTACAGATCAGGCAAGCTTAGCTAAAGAAGCAATGTGTAAAGTATTTGTGCAACACACACACAGTAATACAATGAAAACATCAGAAAAAGACTCCACACAGGTTTAGGACAATAGGAAATAATTTTATGAATAAAACAAGACCAAATGACGCAAATCCAATAAGTAGAACCGGAGTTATACATTTTTAAAGAATGAATCAAAAATAGTGCTCAGAAGTCAATGGCAGTAAAGGGTTACTTGAGATCGTGCTAGACCGGGGTAAGTCCAAAGTTCAGGCCAACTGCGATGGAGGGCAAGATTCAGACAGGTCCTGCTGACAATGCCTTAGATGGAGCAAGCGTCGACATCAAAAACTCGATGCGAGGAGTCGAGAAGGCACCGCGCCTATTCTATGGATGGAGGCAAAGCGTTGGCATCGATCCACTCAGTCGATGAAAGCGTCGGCGACAAACCCCTTTACGATACAGGCGCTGCATCGATGTTGAGCCACGCTGTCTCAACATCGATGTGATGTCTTTGATCAGCTTCTGCATTGGCGTCGAAGTGCAATGTGTTGGTTCCGATCCACGCAAAGTTGTCCCTGCATCGCATTTGATGCAAAAACAGCTGGAGAACAAACGTCTGAGGCCAAGGACTGGATTCGCACCTCAGGCAAGAGAGGACTCACAGATGGCAGAGTCCAGTAGCAGAATTTGTAGGAAGTCTTTGATGGCCCTGAAACTTTAGAAACAGGAGGCAAGCCAACAAGCCCTTGGAGTCACTCTGGGTTCAAGTGAGATGGGTCCAGTCCTTGTCCTCAGCAGGGCAGAGATCAGCAGGCAGCAGGGCAGCTCAGCAAAGCAGAGAAGTATTTCCTTCAGAACAGTCAGTCAAGTAGAGTGGCAATCCTTGTAGCACAGCAGTCTTTACTCCTGGCAGAGTTCTTCACAGGTCCAGTAGTGTACTGTCTTAGTAGGGTCAGAGCCCCAGTACTTGTGCCTAAATGTGCCTTTTAAGTGGGGGTGACTTCAAAGTAGGTCCTTGAAGTGCACAGGTCCCCTTTCATCCCAGCCCTGTCTGCCAGGATACCCGTAGGGGGTAACCAGCCCTTTGTGTGGGACACAAGACGCTGCCTATTCAGATGTGTCAGCTCCCTCTCCCTCTTCCTACCCAGGAAGAGCTATCAGAATGTAGATGAAGGCAGATGAGTTGTCTGTCACACCCAGTTTGTGACTGTCTAGAGGGAATGCACAAAATGTAACTGTCACCCATCCCAAATGTGTTCTGGAAACATGCTGCAAGGCACACAGAGAATTAAGAGCAGAGAAATGCCCACCTTCTAAAAATATAAACAAGCAAGGCTTGGGTCCTTAGCTCCCTGGACTGGACCACTATACTCATGGAAAACAAAACAATGTGTCCAGGTAGACTATTAGTCATGAGTTTGGTAGGCGCCTTAGACCATCAATTGAAAGGCGACAAAGCTTTATTCAGCTTAATTTGTAGCATTTTTTACAAAAAAACTATCAAACTCAGTTATGCATGTCTTAGAGTGGACAACACTTGGTTAGAATAATATCATACATACAAACAATAATGTAATGTATGACCCAACCATGTTTGGTGTTTACAGAAAACGTTCAGTGCCATATAGTATAATTGATGTACCTGAATGCAGCGTTGGAATAGTCAGCTGAATGTAGAGAACACTGTTTCTCTAGCGGTAAGGGGTACAGTGGGTGAGATAAATTAAAAACACTATGTCAGATTTCTTCTACTTTCGGGGCCAACCCAGTATTTGAAATTTATAAGAAGTGCTTATTCTTACCAGGCGGGATATAATTTGGGCAGACTGTCTGTATATTAATTGTTCGTGCCTCTTCCGTTTACTCGAGTTCTAAAAAAGAGAAAGTGCAAGTGTACTGTATTTATCGAGACAGTACTGGATAAACTAACTAGCGTGTAGAAATAGCACTACTTGTTACCTGTTGAGCCGCCTAAGCGTCCCTCTATTCTTGTTGAAACGACCTTGCTGGACTCCGTGAGCACAATTTGTTCTTCGTGTCTGTGGATCACATATACGCGATCTCTATTCCATCTGGAGGAGGATCGTATCTCCAAACATGGTTGGGTCATACATTACATTGTTTGTTTTTTAATTATAGAGCCTACGACCAGGCCCAAGTCCTGAGGAGAACCCTGAAACAATTGGGGGTTCGAAACCCGTTGACATCGGAGTGAGGGGTAGCTCTGATAGGGTGTGCCACAAGGGAACTAACTGAAACAATTTCCCCTTTTCAGTCAACACCCACCATTGAATGTAACCCCTTCTCTTATTCACAGGCAGGACAGCAGGCAATAGCCTGATAAAGAGATATTGTCCGCCTAGTGTTCATCTTCACAGTTAGGACTGGTCAATCGCCTTGTGTTTCTATTTGGTATTTGTATGTTATACGATTGTTGCACTTTAATGTTGTATACCACTATCACATTTGTTGTGTTATTGATTTGCTTTGAGTAAGTGTACAAAATGAGTATGTATGACGTTATTCTAACCAAGTGTTGTCCACTCTAAGACATGCATAACTGAGTTTGATTGTTTTTTGTAAAAAATGCTACAAATTAAGCTGAATAAAGCTTTGTCACCTTTCAATTGATGGTCTAAGGCGCCTACCAAACTCATGACTAGTAGTCTACCTGGACACATTGTTTTGTTTTCCACCTTCTAAAAATGGCATTTCAAAAACAGTAATGTTAAATCCAACTATCCCAGAAAAGAGGATTTATCATTACCATTCCAAACATATGAAATATGATGCAGCTACTCCTTTTAAATCAGAAATTACAGCTAAAAAGTATTTTAAGGAATTCTGAATGCCAGCCAATGAACGGAGTAGGCCTCACAGTAGCTGTTTGTCACAAACAGGGCATGTAAAACATAAAAGTACATGTCCTACCTTTGTTTGCACTGCACCTGCCCTTAGGGCTACCTTGGGCCTACCTTAGGGATGGCTTATGTGTAATAAAAGGGGAGTTTAAGGCTTGTCAAGTGATTTTAAATGGCAAGGTGAAGTGGCAGTATACTGCACACACAGGCCTTGCAATGGCAGGCCTGAGACAGGTTTGATAGGCTACGTGTGTGGGTGGCACAACCAGTGCTGTAGGCCTACTAGTAGCATTTAGGTTACACGCCCTGGGTATGTTGTATGCCACATTACAAGGGACTTATAGGTAATCTACATATGCCAATCAGGTATGTACCAATGTCACTGTGTTTAGTTAGCAGTGGTAAAGTGCTCAGAGTCCTAAGGCCAACAAAAAGGAGGTCAGGAAAAGAGGAGGAGGAAGAAAAAAAGGTTTGGGGTGACCCTTCAGAGAGGGCCATTTTCCCACAATGTACCTATGCAAATGATGAAACACCCCTTTAGGTTAGTAACAGCTATGTGCATGCCAGTGCTTTCTGTATTACAGAAGAGGCTGGTCAAGCGTCTGAAGCCCCTGCTGTAGTGCCAGACTGCCTCACTGGCTCAATAAGCTGGTGTACATGAACGTTGTCCCTCCAGGGCACTTTACAGAATAGGCCCACCAGAGGTGTACCATAAAACAAAATGAATAACAGAAATAGTGTGCTAATGAGCAGCAGTGTATCGAAGGGACAGCACATAACATTACACAAAATGTATTACTAGCATATTTACAATAAACGAAAGCTTAATTAATTTTCTTTTCAGATTGCATAAGGTGCATTTTCAAGCCAATCCCAAATAACTAGGTGAAGAGCATGCTCTGACGCCAGGAGGCAGGGAATTCCAGTGAAGGGGACCTAGACGATGGAGAAATCAGAATCTGGATGTTACGCATTGTGATTTAGGAGTATCCAATTGGACCACGTTCGCAGATACTTGGTATGGGCACATCGCCTCAGATGTGAGCCAGGTAAGTAGGAGAAATTCTGGTGACTATAAAAGTGTCAGCAGTATGCAGAATGCCTGTTTTTTTTACTGACAGCCTCCCTTTCTGTGATGAAACAATGTAGTGGGAACGCATTTAGGAAGGCTGAATAAGAGCTGAGCAGTGACATTAATAACTTCCTCCAATAGTGAGGAGTATTGAGTAAGGCCTATTAACAGGTGTGAGAAAATCCCTCTTTTCATGTGGTCACATCCATTTTTTGTAGAATTTTATTGCTAGTTTTAGGCTCTGTACACTGGAGCATTGCTGTCTAGTGCACGGTATGTGTGCTCTGACCCCTAAATCATTTCCAAATTGGATAATCCCTGATTGGTGCATGTAATTTTCCTATAAGGCCATAGTATATGGTGCATCCATGACATGAAATCTTAAATGTGACCTGTGGACTGTAGCACTTATTGTGCCATCCACTAGTGTGACTAAGATAACATGGCTTTAAGAATACCATTGTAGCCTGAGAACTTCAGTTTAAACCTGCAGTGCGATCTGTCAAAATATCCCTGTTTGGCATGTAAAAAACTGCATTTTAAATATTTGTAAGTTGCCCCTTTGTAGGCTGTTCAGCCCACAAGGTAGGATGCATGGTATTTAAAAAATGAGCCCTATAGAAGAAAAATAATGTTGACAGGCCCTAAAAACTATTGTCACTGTGTCAGGCCTAGCTGTCCAATGTAGAAAATCAGAGTGCAGATTAAAATACTACTACTGTATTTCAGGAATGGGTCCAGTTAGAAAAATTACAAACATATTTTTAATAGTTATTAAAAATTCAATTCAATGTTGAAGTCAGATTTTTAATAAATATTAGAGAAAAGAAACCTTTAAATAATTACCTTTTGCCTGAGTGAAATTCCTGCAGGCTAATTTGCATTTACTCTCCACTTTCTCCCAGCAAGAATTTGGTATGAATATGGGGTGAATCAGATGTGAAAATCATCCCAGGAGCTACACAATGGGACACTGTTATTGACAGTTCGATGTGACTGGGCATGGATGACTCCTTTGAGCTCAGGAGTAGGGTAGGGGCTCTTCCACTCCTATTAACACCACAGTGTCAAATCCTGCATGACAGTTTTGTCTGAAGCACATGCAAAACATTTGCACCTTTCAAAGGGAACAAACAAGATGTCATGACAATTGTGTATGCCCTGTCTAGGGCAGAGGGTCCCTGCTTTTATCTTTCCAGCCCTCTGTCTCCTGGCTTGTTGTGAGCAGAGGGCCTCCTTCAAGCTGGATTTTAGTGTTAGTTATGGGTGGACACTGGCAATTTCCATAGTCCACTCCCCTACACACCCAGTTCTCAGAGCCCAAGTTTAGTGTGGCTGAAGACTTTCGACATCTTGAAAATGCCCTGGCACATGGCATGTTGGGCCTATTTGCAGTAAAGCAAACATGAACTAATGAAAAAGTGGATAGGGTTGCCCCCGGGAACATTTACCCCGTTGGTTAAGGAGAGCCCAGGAGTCACTCCCACGCACCAGCTGGTGCCAACCTTAACTGTGGCACCCTCAAGTTACCTTCCTCAGAATGCTTTCTGGGCCTGTGGGAAAATAGAACAAGGACTGTACCTGCTCTTTGAGACCTGTGAGAAGACATAACCTGCTGAACCTGCTCCCACTTGTACCCAAGGCAAAGAAGTTGGCTCCATAGGTCAGTTAGCTGACCTCCTTTATGACAATAGGGACAGAGCAAGCTACAGAGTCCTTTTTCCTGTAATGCCCAGCTAACCACTACCAACTGGACCTGGACTGGACAATGCTGTTGCCTGACACCCTGTGAGTCTCTAAGCACTTTTCCTGGAGTCCTAAAGGCCTCAACGGTGCACTCCTGGGGTGTTTGGGCACCAGAAGAAAGCTTGGAATATTTTGAAAACCCTTCCTCCAGAACAGAGAGAGGTACAAATGTTTACAAACTTTTTGGTGCTTTGCTTTTCCCTGGCACATTTTCCACTTATATCTTTAAAAATTCATATCTCTAGTTCCCCTTATTGAATTTGTGTAATTTTGTTCATTACATTTTACTATATTGCTCTAAATTGGATGTGGGTTTTTATTGTATTGTGTTTTTGATGTATTAACTGGCTTGGTACTTTTAAATGCTTCACACATTTTTGCTAATTTAAGCCTGTCTTCTCTGTGCCATAGCTACCAAGGGTTGAGCTCAGGTTTAAATTAATGAAACTTTTGACTGGACCTTACAAGATAGTGACCATTACTCATTGTGGACATCAATCCACTCCAACTAATAAACCACTTTCTCACAGCAGTCCTTTAAAATAGTGTAGATTAGAGAGTTGATACATGTTTTGACAGTGTGACATGGGACAAAGGAGCATATTTTCTGAATGCTAAGTATTTGATACTAAGCTGCAGTAGACTGTAATACATTATTCCATACACATACAGAGGCTTAAAAACATTCCATAAGTTTAGCTGAAAAGGAAAAAGTCATAGTGTCAAGGGGCAGATGGAACTGGATGGAAGAGTAAATGCATGTGAGGTAAGACAGTAAAGGATCTCAGTTATTGAAGGGTTTAGCCAAGGGTCTCCAACATTCTGTTATACTAGCTACTTATGTTCAACGAAAATTCTCCTGAGCCACTAATAATTGGTGTTGTAATCATGACCACATAAGACACCACATGCGTGATTGCTAGCAGTGATCATCTCAGTGCATCAGGCGAGGAGCCAGCAGTGAGGTAAATAAATAAAAGATTTGTCAATTTGGAACGCTTCTACATGGGTAATATATAAAAGTCATGACTGCACTGCCCCTGGACCAAGGTAATATTATTAGTAATACATCTCCCCAGCGCCACATTATTTATCCCTCAAACATCTGCTTTAAATATATTTTGGAAATTCAGTTGTTTTTCTTCCAATATCATCATACGAATTCTAAAAATACACACATTTTTGTCTCGAATACAAAATCTCAATTTTGGCATCTATATATTGTTAGAAATGGGGGTCTCTAATTGGCAGAGGTATGCACCTTTGTCCAAGTAAGGACCCTTCCTTCTTGTTAGGGTAAGGGGATTACACACTTTAGATAACCCCTGCTCACCCCCTTGGTTGCTCGGCACGAGCAGACAGGCTAATCCCAAAGGCAATGTATAAAGTATTTGTACTCCAAATATCCAGTAACACAGTGAAAATACCAAAAATGGACACCACAACAGTTATCTAAACCAAACAAGACCAAAACGACAAAAATCCAGCATACATGTATTAAGATATCACATTTAAAAGAGTTACTTCAAAAATAGCACTTGTAGAAACAAATAGCTTCACTTGGGGCTATTATGACGTTGTGACAGGCAGAAATCCAAAGTACAGTGCCGATTGCGAGGTGCGTGGCATCGGGTACAGAGTCACATGTACTTCCAAACAGTACCTTGGAAACACAGTCTATGGACGATGCACAGTGTTTTGGAGGTGAGGCTGTGGTGCCGAGGCGAAGCTGGTTCCCTGGTTACCACGGGGAGGCAAGGCGTCGAGTCTGTGAGGAGGTAAGGAATCCAGGAAGATAGGCAGCATCGGTTCCGGTGAGGCGATGCAAAGGCAGAGAGTTTGTGAAGTCACCCTCGTCGTGATAACAGGATGCAGGTGCTGGCAGTGACGGCGTCAGTGCAAGCGCTGGCATCGGAAAGGCCGATAACTGCAGGCATCAAAGGGCATCAGAGCTGCAGTGCAGGCGAGGTGGTGCATCGTGCACTTCACGAGCAGTGCCCCCGGCCTTGATGCGGGTCGCAGCATCACTGGTGACATCTCTGAAAACGTCAGAGTTGTTTTTCTTGCTTTGCAGCACTAACCACACAATTCTCAGGGCCAGGAATTGGAATTTGTGCCCTTTTGAATGCAGGAGTCCACAGAGGAGTCCAGGTGCTGGTCAGTGGGTTGCAGGTGAAGTCCTTGTGTTCCTGAGACTTCAGAACAGGAGGCCAGCACACTCAGGCCATTGGAGATTCTTCTTCAAGTAGCTTCACAGCAAAGTTCCAGTCTTTGTCCTCTCCTTGGCAGAAGCAGCAACTGCAGGCCAACCCAGTAAAGCATACACAGCAAAGTGGCAGTACTCCTCCTTACAGCTCTCCAGCTATTCTCCTTGACAGAGGTTCCTCTTGAGTCCAAAGTGATCTAATTCTCTGGGGTTTAAGGTCTAGTTCTTATACCCCATTTTCTCTTTGTTCTCTTTGGGGCAAGGGTCTCTAATCCCAGTCCATACCAGCTCTGTCCTCTCTGGCCCAGCTTCCCTTCAGGAGGTGGAGACAGCATTGTGCAAAGGAGACACAGCCTATTCAGCTGCTAGTGAAACTCCTCCCACTACTCTAAATGCAGATCAGGTCTATTCAGCCCAGCTATGAGTCACCCAGGCAAGGCAGTATACACCTCAACTCCCCTAGTGACTGTTTAGAGTGAATGCACATCCCCAGCTCCTGTCCCTCCAAAACACAAAACAGCGGAGGCACGCAGAATGGTTAAACAAGAAAATGAATGCTTTCTTAAAGTGGCATTTTCAAACACACAATTTAAAAACCATTGCCCTAAAAAGATGTTAAGGTCTGAGTTCAGAGAGCCTAAACTCCATTTCTCTGTCTTGTCCCAATGGAAAGTTATACTTATAAGATGTGACAAAGCAACTTCCACGTTAGCATATGGGACAGATATACTTTCCATAGTAAAATACTTCCAATTTTCGTTTTTCACTATCAGGACATGTAAAGCACACTAGCACCTGTCCTACATTTTACATACACTGCACCCTGCCCATGGGGGTACCTTGTCCTGAAAACGAGACTGAGAAGCAGGAAAAAAATACAATCAATAATATATCATATGATTACATGAATTAATCATTGATCAAACTTGAAAATTCAGAGATTCTTCTTTTATTGAGTACATCCAGTTATATTCACATTTTTTCCATATCGGAAGCGTACTACTGTATGGTGTAGTGCATCAAACTTTCAAATCCTCCTATATACAATGACAATACAAAACAGTACAAAACATTACAAATAGTGCCATACAAAAATCACCTTAAAAACACTCCTATCTTCCCAACAAATATATATTGAGAGCTGTGCATAAAATTGCTGCACTATCACTCTGACTGATGGTCTCTGAGTCTGTATGTATATACAAAAATGTAGATCCTTTTGTTGGTATTAGGACAGCATACAATGTACTTAATACATCTTTTAAAAACTTCAAGAGACTTCAAAAACGGGGTGTTGACGCGTTACGGCCTTTAGCTTATAGGCCTCTTCAGGACAAAATGAAAGACGGAGCACCTATACAAAAATATATACACAAATATATACATGGTTTGAAAATGAATCACACGGAGGCACATATAAATTCATTTAGTCCCTCATGTGTCAATTAACACCACCAATTGACCATATAGGTGAATGTTCGAACTTACAATGTGTGTCTCGAACCACCGTACAGCGGACCAAAAAGAATCCACAACCTCAGGTCACAAATAAATTCTTCAATCAAGGATCTTTCCCTGAAACAAAGTATATAACCATTCATATTTAGCAAATGAAAACAACCAGAACATCTCATGGCTATGTTCCCACTGAAGTGGTTATGAGAAGGAACCATTTCATTCCCTAACAATTCAAGTACAGACCGCCAGACACCTCATGCCCAGGTTCCCACAGATGCGATTACGAGAAGGAAACATTCTATTTCCCTAGAGATTTAAGATGGATTAACTCCCATAAGGAAAGTCCTATATATAACGACTTAGGGCCCGATTCTGATCTCGCTCGGAAGGCCTCTGAATCGGATTTGGCTTTGCTGGATCGGATTCGTAGCCCTTGTTTATGACAGAATCGTACACAGGTCCAAACGACCAAGTACGATGCGAAGATCGCATAAGCGCTGACCGAATAGTTTCCAGACCTGAACCGCTCCGTACCACTCATTCGCAGCCGGATCGTACAGCGCAATGGAGCCGAATGCCGACCGAGCGAGTACGATGCATGATTCGGACAGCCGCTTTGCCTCGATCTCAGCGAGACGAAACGGATGTCGGAAGCGTACTTCGGGGGGGCCATTGCAGGCCCCCCTGCACCCGGGGCCCTCCAAATCTGTCACGGGGTGTACCCAAGGCTCCCATAGAGTTCAATGCGAGTCCGAGCGAACCGAGTCCGTGAGCATACGGCTGCATCATACTCGTTCGGTGGGAAAACCTCCGAATCTGAGTCATACGGAGGGCTTTCCTAGCGAGATCGGAATCGGGCCCTTAGTAGTTTAAAGCTAACAAGTATAGTGAAATAAAAATAAAATAAAGTATAAATTACACAACTAGGGGCTGAAAAGGAAAATGATAAGGGATCCACCATTACGGACCATCTAGTGGCAGTGAGACATTAGTACAATAAAATAACTAAAGATAAGTGACTTCAGCAGCTGAGAAACCCTAGTAGGCAAACCCAGGGGGAATCTGGGTGCTGGTCGCAGGAGCCCCAAAGGCTCAGCGGAAGCTACCATCATGGTAGGGAAATCCACTTACCAGGTATAGTGAATCCATGGTGAACCATCTTTAAGCAGAAGCCAGGCAAGTGGGCTCCATCAAGACGCTCCGCTGCCAATAAGGGATACTTAGTCCCCTTCTCAAACTGAGGCGGCTGGCGGATAACAAGTCCATCCAACGGGTTCGTTGAAGCAATTTGACCATGCCTCCCTACATTTAACCACGCCGCGAGACGCCGGTATCGGAAGCTGATGTACGTGACCTCTACGTGGGTTCAGCGTCATGGACGTGCCTCATTACCTAATTTGCTAGTGTCGAGGGAGGGGTAGCGTCAGCCACTGAATGGTAAAAACCAGAAACTGAGAGGGAAAACAAACTGGTCTCGGATTGCTACGAGCGCCCCAACGAAAACATGGTGGGCATCTTTAAAAGGTGCCAGGCATTCTTACAAACTATTTGGGGAAAAGCTCAAATTATTAGGCGAGATAAGAAAAAGGAAAGGATAGACAAAACGTCCTGCCAGTCAATAATGAGCACACATTAACTTAATAACAACAACCTGGTATTCACATGAAGAACATATCTTAGTCAAAGTAGTAGTATATCACTTCAAAAGATTCAAAACCTACCACCTGTCATTTGTTCGTTATCATATGTAGTATAGAAACAACTTGTACATAGAGTATGAAAAAAGTAGATAAACAGAGAATCATATAACAAAACATTATATTGATCAGACATAAGTACAAGACTTATGAGATCTTACATAAAATACAGAATAGATCTTCCAGAGGCCAACACCCTTAATCAATTAAGGACCACATTTCATCTAGATCATTAAGACCGATCCTGGCAGTTCCAAAACGTTCAATTAATTGTGCCTGGGGGTACCTTGGGCCTACCTGAGGGGTGCCTTACAAGTAAGAAAAGGCAAGGTTGGAGCCTGGCATGTGGGTGCAGTTGCCAGGTCGACATGGCAGTTCAAAACTGCATGTGCAGACACTACAATGGCAGGCCTGAGTCACATTTACAGGACTACTCCTGTGGGTGGCAAACTGTTTGGCCGTGAAGAAGCCCGAGTTCGGGTGAAACGCGTCGCCACAATAAACTCTAACTGTAAACTCAGCTGTGGAGTGCGAGGTTTCCTTGAGGCTGATTGCTTGCCCCGGGGGTCTTTGTTTTTGATTTCGGGCACCTGCACCCGTACACTCGCACCAACCCTGTGAGTGTGGATGAGGCCAGTGTGACTGCAGAATCCTTTTCAAGCATATATATTTATAAAGTTTCTAATTATGTAGGCTGCATTGCTGTGCTGCACACTGGAGTGCGACTTACAGGTGGCTGGAGAGCTATCAGTAGCTTATGAGCTACTCTTTGGAGACACCGGGTTTAGTGCATGAGGCTGTAGGGCCATTTAATACTGAATGACAATAAGGCAAACAACGAGACATGATTGGAAGTGCATGAATGTAAAAAGACACAGGTTCACAGAAGGTTTATTCAACACAGAACATAGATACTGCTGGGTTCCCCTTTCATAGATGTGGGTCCTGTGGTCACTGTGCCATAGGACTTAATCTATGTTTCATTGACAAGGGGTAAGTAGGCCACAACCAGTCTGGAGCTGTTTGCGTTCCCCTCTAGATGGGACCAGGCCTAGAAGTTCAACCCAGACTGACTCTATTGGAGTAGAACCAAGACTGATTTGCTTATGGTGGATCTCTGTCTAGAGTGGCACAGTGGGTGAAAAATTATGGACTCAAATGCAGCTATCTTAAGTGGTTTCGATTAATTTAAGAATTCCTTCCATCACTTTGTTTATTAGGATAGAAACCCTAAGTAAAACAGGTATGCCCAGATGCAGGTCCTGTGCTCCCTGTGCTACAGAACTCAAGATATAACTCACTGTCAAGGCCAAAACCAGTCTCTGGTTTCATGTGTGACTGTCTAGAGGAGACCTGGCCTGGCTGTTCAGGTTGAACTGTTATAATACACAAGACTGGTTTGCATATGGTGAGTCTCTATCTAGAGTGCCACAGTGGGATCAAAATGATGGATTGGGATGCAACCTGAGGCAGTGACTGAGGTTAATTTAAGCATTTTGTCAATTACTTTATTATTTTGTTCCAGCCCTTCTGTAATAGGCAGCAAATGTCAGCCAGCACATTCAAAGAAAAACATGTCCATCTTGAATTTAATTTACTTTATCAATCTAGAACAATACCCATGTCATTAAGAACAGTACCTAAGAGTAAAGAAGTTCAGAAGAGAGAAGTTTTGTGTATCATCAGTGTAGAGCTGGGAGGAAAAGTCAAAATAGGGTATAGTATCACAAAGTTAGGCAGTTTAGAGACTGAATAGAAATGGGCCTAAGACTGAGCCTTTGGGGATGTCAGCTGGTAGAAATAGCAGCTAGGAAAAATTTGAATCATATGCCAATGAAGAAAGTCAAGTGGATCCCATCATGCCAATGTTGTGGAGAGAGGAAGTAACAGTTTGAGCTCCTGTATCAAATGCTACTGCTATATCAAGAGGTATGAGGATAGGTGAATAGTGGTTGTGGTGAACTGATGAAATAGAGTTTAATACAAGGGAGCAAGCAGAATCAGTTGAGTGGAGAGAACCAAAACCCAAATGCAAGGGTTAGAGCAAGGATGTTAGAAGCAAGATATATAGCTACACTGTTGACAAAAAAGGTGTCCTAGTATCTCAGAGAAGAAAGGGAGCTGGGATTTTAGGCAGTAGATAAAGGGAAAAGTTGCAAGAGTATTTCACTAGTGGTGGTACTATTAAAGATTTGAAATGTGAGTAGATCCCAGATAGACGTAAGTGGCTGAGAAGCAAAGGTTTCATAATATATGGGCTAAAGGTATCAGGGGGACCCCAGAATGGATTTGTGTTTTTTTAAGTTTAGGGATTAGTTCTAGGAGGGCAGTGGTATGCAAGCCATAAGGTACAGCTCAGTGGGGTAAAAGTTGAGTGGGTTTAAGGAGGGAGAGAATGGGCTGTTAAGCAGAGTGGGGAATTTGTCTCTGATATTGGTAATCTTCCAGGGAATGTGCAAAATCTATAGCATTGAATAAAGTAGGTGTGATGGAGGTTCATGGAGGAAAGATCACGTTGATAGAGCTGTGCCTCAGCTATTGATTGTTTTAATTGCCAAAGTGAAAAAAAATAACAATTTGCTTTTTCATGTTTTTTGTTTTCTCCCACATGTTGGCCTTTAGCACTAGTTCACGCTAGTTCATGCCAGATCACAGTAGTTTGTGGCATGTTGCTTGGTTTGTATAGCGGAGGGGGGCAAATGTTTCCAGAACTGGGAGATTCCATGAAATCCGATTAGCAGAACCAATTTGTAAATCATTGGAGAATCCATTCCATATGTTTAATTTCTGTGCAGGTGAGGTTGAGGAATTTTGCATTTCGGCAAAGAAATCCCCTTTAGACAATATATAGCAGCTATTACAATAGTGAACTGATTAGATTTTTAAAGTAGGATGATTTTACATTACCAATGTTAGTGAGAGTATGGCTAAGGGTACTTGTACTGTACATGATTTTTGTGGACTTGCACAAGTACCTCATTTCTCTGAGACAGTAATGTTTTCCTCTCAGATAGACCCAAGAGTAGAGGGGCTGGTTAATTTGCAGCATCTGCTCATTAACCCGCAAGTATGGTGCATCAATTTTCCCTGATGATAAAATGTTAATGCCATCTGAGAGTAATATTTTTCAATGGGTGAAGCAATGACATGCATACATTTTCCCAGACAGTGTAAGCATCAGTGGTTCTAGGTCAGGGTGTCCAATATAGACCCAAATGGCCCAGTACATTATCATATTTTCAGGATAGGCTCTGATCATGTACATTACTTCCAGTGAGTTCTGCTGTGTTTAAATCCATGTTATGTGGATATTTCAAAAGTATGGAACCTACTTAACAGGGGTTCACACAGTTACATTGATAAGGAAACCTCGCTAAAAGAAGATAAAACTGATAAAGATTAATTATTGTATCAAGCAGAAACTCTTTATTTGCCTTCGGTTGAGCTAAGTTAAAAGCCTATGAGTTGGCCTCATGATTCTAAAACTGCAATGCATTATTAAAACCTTGGCTGTAATTAAAAAAGTATTTTGGTGGTCAACTTTGTTTACTGATACTAAACAATATATGCAAACTTGATATTTGTGCCCAAATTAAACTTCACACACATAGCCTGTGTGAGTTTTGAGGTCCTTTCTTTTTGATCTAAACCTTAGTGTACAATATCATGGATCTTATTGTTGAATTACCAAAGACTCAAAATGCTACAGTGACACTGGTTGGTATTGCTCATGTAACATAGATGGGACATTTTATTTCATTAACTGGATCGCCTTCCTCTAGGAAATTAGCACAGATTTTTGAAAACCATATTATCCCTTTACATGGGATTCCACTGGTTTTGATAATTGACAGAGGTTCCCAGCTTATATCAAACCTCTGGTTAGCTTTATATAGAGCAATGGCGATGGAAATTAATTTGTCAACAAGTTATCATCCTCAGACTGATAGACAGAATATTTGAATCAATGTGTTGAGAAATATTTTAGATATCAAGTATTGGTGCAGGAAGCTGAATGGAGTAAGATGTTGTGGTTAGTAGAATTAATGTAAAGCAACACGGAGCATTCTGCCATGGGAATAGCACCCTTCCTTTGAATGTTTGACTATAAAGCTAGAACTTTACCATTGGATTTGCCTATATCTGCATCAGTGCCTTCTGTTCAACAACATTTGAATAAACTCCAGAAAATTCACAAGGCTGCACAAGAGTCACTAGAGAAGATCAAAGCAACATATTAGCTCTATGCTGATAAAATAATTCCAGCATAAGTTTGGTTACTTACTAAACATTTGCATTTAAAGATTTAAAGGTGTAAACTAGATTTGTGGGTACATTTACCCATGAACATGTGGTACATTTGGTAAATGTCCACTTAAAGTTTCCTTAGTCTATGAAGATTCATACTATGGTTCATGTGTCCTTCCTAAAAGCTTGTTCTGTGAAATACATAGGATGTAGGATGCAAGAATTGCTTAGAGACAGTTACAGTTTTTGGTTGAATGGCAGGGATTTGGTCCAGAGGATTGATCATTCAAATCCAGCCCCTCTCCTACTAAAGGAATTCTATGACCTTCACCTGCATAAACCAGGAGCCCACCCATTAGAACCTTGGCCTTCGGGAGGGCACGGTAAGGATGCAGCATAGGTCTTACCTTTGCATGGTAGTTCCATGCAGCTTTCTGCACCAAGGCTCGTGAGCATGCATAACTTCAGAAGCGGAGGCATGGAAGGTTGCACAGTGTCTGAGAGTTGCCTGGACAGAATCCTCCTCTCTTAGAAGGACGAGTGACACACTTGAGTAAAGACAAAGGCTATATGTTCTAGGGGCTAACAGGAATCACATTTGACTTGCAAAGACTAATGCAAGTCTATTAGCACAGAAGTTTTAATTTATGGTGTGCTGATATCAAAGATTGTAAATATCTATTTGACCATCGTTAGAAACAATGCATGCAATATTAATTGATGTTTTAATTTTACAGTTATCCACGAGTGACCTTGAAAGCAAACCATGCATGACAATATTTTTCCTAATTTTGATGGTAGATCTCTTGTTGACAAATAAATCACAAAAGATGCTTCAGTAATGAATGACAAGTATGAAATTCACAAGCAAGTCACTGAAAAAAAATCACCTTGAGGGATCAAACAAGCTATTTAAGAGGTTGCCTCACCCACAACTTATCATGACCTGCATCATCCTCAGTGTCTCCCCACATCAGATTAGGATAATGCCGCTGTGGTGGACTCAAACTTACAGGGAGTTCTTAAATATTCTTTTACAGGGCAAATGCAGAGGTCCAGGTGCAATGAATAAAATTACCTAAAGGTATACCCAAAATCTTTCCTTTTATTCAGGGTACCCTATATATATATATATATATATATATATATATATATATATATATATATATATATATATATATATATATATATATATATATATATATATATCTATAGCTCAAAACCCCACTCAGCAAGCAAGTGAAGAGACCGCACTCCAATGAAGATATATATATATATATATAAATAAAAGAAACAGATGTGTGTGGTTCAATGGTGAGAAACAATGGTTCACCTAACCACCTATAATTGCTGACATGTTTCAGATAGATATCTAAGCCTGTACAGGTCAACAGTAGGGTTCCTCTGAGGATTACGTGTCTCAGCCGTTGGCAGAGTGCGTTCACCATTGAAGCTGCACTGGTGATGTGTATTGTCCTTTCACAGAGCTGCTGTCCCATGATAACCTGATGGTTAATCAGGCCCTGGACGTGAAGGAAGTGAAAGAGGAGCAGAGTGAGATTACCTCTTCTTCTGGGCTGGACAGTGGAATCAAGAGCAATACTCCGCCCGCATGCAGAATTCCATGGAATTCGGTGAAGTTTTTCGGTAACTCCTGAGGAATTCGCAGAGTGAAACTCTGTAAGCTCCACCCAGCCCTACTATATAGCCCACATCAGCCACATTATTCAAGCACCTTTTGTGATTCATATGTTGAGTTAGGAGAGCGTGCTTGGGTTCTCATCTTGTTTCTCTCAGTGTGATTGGAGATCTTGTTGACAAACTAACGTATTGTAATCCTGAGGCTTATTCTGTTATATTATTCAAAATTAAATGCATTTCAGCTCATAAGAAAAGCAGTGTTTTAATAAACTGTAATGGAGAGTGAGAAAAAGGTGAGTGTCAACAGGTACATAATAAGCAGCACTATAAGTTAAAACATCAATGTTGTAACTATATGTTAACTAATATTGTATTTTGCTTTTTAGATATCAATGATCTGGTAGTACAGATTTAATCTAGCTGTACAGTCAGGAGTGTAAATATAACCTGTGTGTCTGTTTCTGTTCCATTTTCCTCTCCCCAGGCCTACTGTATAACTCCACAATAGTGTTGTAGGGTTGATTGTGGGTTTGGAAAAGTATAGTGAATAGTCTTGCTCCTGTTGGAGCCAGGTGTTCAGGTTAAGGCATCCTAACATCCCCTGAGGCTGTGTCCACTTCAAAGATTCTTCTGTAGTGTTTCTCCCACACAGATGTTTCCTTCTTCCTGTCAGTTTACTATCATGGGAGCCTGCCTAAGTCTTGTGTCTGCTGACATCATCCCTGGTCTCTCCATGTAGTAGTAATATGGATAAATACTGCACTGCTGAGGATTCTACATCATGCTCTTGTGAAGCAAACCTAATTTTTCTTTCTTTTTCTCAAATCCACACTTCTTATCATCCAGACATCTTGCATAGGGCATGAGACAAGGATATCTATCTGTTTCTACCTTAGTAGGACACAGCAATCTGTTCATTTTTTGACTCATATATACAGGCTTTGGAAACTATGTTGTCTTACTTAAGCTTGCCACCTGTTAAGTGTAATGAGCAGCCTAGTATGTATTAGACAACATAGCAATTTTTGCTCCAAGTAATCATGTGTATCTTAATCTTATCTTCACTATTCCTCCAATATTTCAACTGGAATTTTAGGCCAGCTGTAAATAAGGCCTCTCTTTCTTTGAATTTATTTTTTCACTTCAGTTGTCTTTTCATTTCTGAATCATTTATCTTTTATTTTACCTCTCAGGCAATTGTTGTACTGATAGATATTTCTAAGTTTTCTTTTTCTCATTCTACTAGATTTCAGGGCACTGAAGAGGTGCAGCTGTCCTTTTACACCCTAATTTGATTTGTAAAACTCGTACTATTCATCTACCCATTCTTTTGAGCATTATTTTCTTATTTTTCCTGTTGTCTATCAGCTCCGTGGACCAATGAATCTTTCTATAATGACCATGACTGCATGTTCTTGGGTATTTTTCTACTTCTGTTCCTTTTATTCTTCTCTGAGACATTGATACTCAAGACCTATCTGTTCTTCTTTCTATAATCTCTTCTGAACTGTGTCTGTGTTGTACTCACAAAAGGAAGACCGCCAAGTCAGCTGGTGAGTAGATTAACAGCTTTAATTACAGGACAACTGAGCCACCGAGCGGAGCGGCTACCGGCAACAGGAACCGTCTTAACTGGCATAAATCGAATGCCAGACATGGAACCTCCGCACGGTAAGCTTCCAAGTGACCAACATTCTCAAACAAGCATTGAATTACTACATTGGTCTTTCCTTAAAAACAAAAGGAAATAACAAAATCGAAATAAAGAAGCAAAAAGAAAAGAGAAAGAAAAGCATGAGCGAAGAATAAAAGGGAACAGAGGAATGGGAACCAGAGAACAGGGAAAGGTAGGAGAAAACAAAACAGCTAAAACAGAGGAGATATGCACTTGAAAGAAGACTATCTTCTGTATCGAAGAGGAACATTTATAACTCGAGCACTGCGCCTTAAAGAAGACTGGCCCGCACAATCTGTACCATCACCAGGGAGAACCATCCCATGGTCACGACTTCCCCTTTCATCTGTAACAGTGTTCAAAAGCCGATTTCTAACGAGAAAACACTTGTTCCACCACTGGCCATTTCCTAACTTAACAGAATTCCCCTTCATGTAAATGACCTTTTCAGGTGAACCAAACTTAGACAAACCTTTCTTCACATGGACAGGCTTCTTAACTCTGACTACGTCCCCCACACTTATCTCAATATCCTTTACTTTCTTAGTAGAATCAAAGTAGGTCTTCTGCTTCTTTTGAATTAACTCAACACGACTCCTAACTACAGCATCCGACCACTGTTTTCCTTTAATCCATTTACTCATCCAGCTGGGACAAAAGGTAGTGGAAGCTCTCCGACCACGTAACAATTCGAACGGCGACACACCAGTTGTAGAGTGTGGAGTAGTGCGGTAGAACCATAACATGCTCCTCACAGAGTTACTCACAACACACTTATTGGCGAGGGCCCACTGGATACACTCTCCAAGCACCCTATTCATACGCTCAACCAGACCATTGGTCTGAGGGTGATACAATGAACTTTTAAGATGCTTAACCCCACTGGTGTGCAAAAATTCCTCCACCTCTCTTGCAATGAACTGTGTGCCATTGTCTGTTACTAAACATTCTGGGAACCCTTCCTTCAGAAACACGTCATTGAGAAATTCAACAGCTCCTCCTGAAGAAACTTCCCTTACGAACTTGACCTCTGGCCATTTTGAATAATAATCCATGAGAACTAGTGCAAACTTAGAAGAAGCATCCAGTGCATGAAATGGGCCCACAATGTCCAAACCTAACTTAACCCAAGGCGCAGACGGCAGATCGATAGGTGTGAGGGGAGGAGTGCGTAACTTGTCAGCTTTGTCACAACTAGCACAGACTACACATGACTTTACAAAGTCATCAATTTCCCTGTCCATGTAAGGCCACCAGAAGGAAAGACGCACTCTTTTCTTCGTCATTGTGGCCCCCAAGTGACCCTCATGAGCATGCTTGACGAGTACAGTTCTTAAAGAAAGAGGAGGAATAAGCTTATCACCTCTAAGTAACAACCCATCCTCAATTGAGAGCTCGTCTTCAACTTGAAAAAGGGTCTTAAAATCAAAACTAAGGTTCCTCTCTTTAGGCCACCCGTTCTCCACATATTTCATGACCTGAGACATAGATACATCCGCACTAAGTGCCTCCCGCCAATCACACTCTGACACCGCACACAATTTAGGAATGTCCACTGCCGCCACAATGAACTCTTCCTTGTCTTGTTCCCCCGTGCACAACTCCTTCTCAACAATATCAGAGGACCTGGATAGAAAATCCGCGCACCCATTCTTGTTACCAGGGATGTATTCTGCAGAGAAATCAAATTGGAGGAGCTTGGATGACAAACGAGCTATTCTAGGTGTGAAACTTCTAACATTTTTCCCACTGAGAATAAAAACTAACGGCTTGTGATCTGTCTGCAGGCGGAATCTCCTCCCCCAAAATGAAATTCCTGAACTTCATTACCGCCCACCAACACGCCAATAATTCCTTCTCTAGTACAGAGTACCTCCTCTCTGTGGGAGACAAAACCCTGGACGCGAACCCAATCGTTCTAACGTCTCCTTCTTTCTTCTGGGAAAGAACAGCTCCCAACCCAACATTGCTTGCATCAACAGTAAGTGTGCACATGAGAGAGGGGTCGTAATGCTTCAAAACCTTTGGCGAAGTGAGTTGTTGTTTGACCCACTCAAAAACCTTCTGGCACTCCTCGTTCCACCCGAAAACAACACCTTTCGTTAGCATACATGAAAGTGGCCTAAGTTTGCTTGCAAAATCCTGAATGAAACGCGAATAAAATTCGCAAAGCCCCAGGAAAGACTGAAACCAGCTTTATCTACCGGAGCTTTGGACCCGACAATAGAGTCAACCAGACTTGTTTTAGGTAAAACACCATCCCCATTTACCATATGTCCCAAATACTCAACTTCCTTGACTTTGAAAACACATTTATCCCTCCGTAAAACAACACCATTATGCTGGAATCTGGACAAAACGTCCTTTAAAATCAAATCATGGGTGTCCTCATCGGACGCATACACAAGGACATCATCCTGAAATACAGATAACCCTTCAATCCCCTTCAGCATGTTGAACATAATGCGCTGAAACACCGAAGCCGCAGAAGAAAGGCCAAACGGCATCCTGACATACTGAAACGTACCAAACGGGGAGACAAACGCTGTGAGGTGCCTTGACTCTGGCGATAATTCTACCTGATGATAGGCAGATGCCAGGTCGAGCTTACTAAAAACTTTAGCATCCTTCAAACTTGCCAGCATCTCATTTATGTTGGGGAGGGGATGAGAATCCACCCGAATTTCACTGTTAAGACAGCGAAGGTCAACACAGACCCTAAGCTCTCCATTCTGTTTTCTTGCCACCACAAGTGGAGACAACCATAATGACGACTCCACAGGTTCGATGATTCCCTTAGCACACAAAGAAGTCAACTCTTTCTCAAGGTCCTGCCTGACACTAAAAGGAACATTCCTCAATTTGTGCTTAACCGGTCTGGCTTTGTCCTTCACAATAATCTTGTGTTGGAAGTCCTTAACCTTACCTAACTCCCCTGAAAAAACATGGGGAAATTGGTTCACCAAGTTCTCAATATCGGGACTATCCCTTAACGCCAAAACTTGTTCAGTGGTTCCAGGCCTAAGCACCATACCGAACAACCCCTGGTGAAACCATCCTAGGATATTTAATCCTTTGTGTGCTACATATAGTTTGCCTGCAATTCTCCTCCCTTTAAATTCCATGACCTCTTCAATGTAACCGGACAGGTTTATCTCTCTCCCTTCATAGGAAACAGCCTTCCGATCTGGGGGAAGTAAAGGTCTGTCCGGCCACGTGAAGTTGTACAACTCTAAGGTAATCATGGAGATCCTTGCCCCGGAATCTACCAACAGACTAAGGATGCGATCTCCCACTAAAATGTCAACATAAGGATCCTTGCACAATTCAGGATTACCAACAATAACCCCATCATCATGCACTACAACGACCATGTCACTGAGATGTCTCACAACAGTTTCCTCATCTGCGCTGGATATATCTCCATCTATGACACATTTGACAGGTTGTGACTGGAAGTTTGACTTTCCCTTATTATTTTGACAGACCTTGGCAAAATGTCCAATTTTGTTGCACAATCTGCAGTTCACATTTTTTGCTGGACACCTATTTCCCTTCATGTGAAATCTATATCCACATTTATTACAAAAGTTGCTTTGATGGTTGCCCACGCTCTGTTTTTCTGCAAAACTTGGCCGTGGTCTGTCCATCCACTTTGTATCTTTTTCCTTACTGTCCTTTGCCCCTACGGCAGCGACAGCTTCATTGCTCTTCCGTTCCAGTTCCTTCGCCGACAACACTGAGGTCTCTATGCTCTTTGCTATTCTAATAGTCTCTTCAAGACTGGGATTTCCCAAGGACAGAAGTTTTTGTTTTATGGATTTGTCCGAACAATGGCAGATGAATTGGTCGCGAACCAGCTGGTCTGTAAAATTTTCGAACTGACAATCAGCTAACAATCTCCTTAGTGCTGTAATGTAGCTGTCCACATCCTCCCCTGTATTTTGTGAACGTAAGAAAAACTTGTGACGTAGAATTACAACGCTGGGTTGAACATCGAACCTCACTTGAAGTCTCCTGACAGTGTCTTGATACTCATCAAGAATTTCCTCTCCGACAGTTACAGGGGCAGGGATATGTTTAAGAATAGCTCTCCCTTCAAAGCCTAAAGAATGTAACAGCAAATACTTCCTGCGTTCTGCTCTGAACCTGTTCGCGCCTATTGCTCCCAAATAGGTTTCAAACCCATCCAACCATTGTTTCCACCTGATGGGAGGATCACCTGGGGCTGCCAGAAAAGGTGGAGGCGCACTTACGGCTTGCATTTCCTTGTCTCTTTCCTATTATGATAAGAAGAAAGCCTTGCGCTAATTTTCTTCCAAAACGTCAGAAAATGCCCGCACTAGTGGTCCCTTGTGGACCGGCGAAGACTACCAACACGCTTTTTTTTTTTTTAAAGCTTCCTCTCCTTGTGTGCTTGCGCCCGAAAACAGATTCTCAATAAAGCACTATTGCAACCAAAACAAAAACGGAGAAAAAACACAGTACCTCTTGTCCTTCCCCAGTAGTTTGCCTCTGCAGCCTTCTGTCACGTCACACAGGGCATCGCGAACCTTCCCGCTTGAAAGTTCTCAGACTTGCTTTCTCCCTTCTCACTCAGATGCGCACTGTGACGCAACCTGTGACGTGAAAAGACTGAAGATTCTCCTTTGAACACATACGCACGTTCAACTCTGCGTGCTTTACGTTACACACGCACTGCTCCGTTTTCATGGAGCGCACCCCTTTCGTGACGTGACACCACTGACCTCACTGCATGTTCACGTTGCACACTGGAACGCACACCGACACTTGTGCGTTTCACCTCGATTCAACTCCTGTGCCACTTGCTCCGCTCTTCTCTTTCCTTCCGCTGCTCTTCGCAGGACACAGACACCAACGGATGACTCCTCGAAGCTGCTCCCTTCTGGTTAACGCTTCCTCACGGGATCCGTCTTCTCTGACATCTGCACGCGTGCTTCATTTGGCGGCTCAGCAACTCGTCGCCAAAAATGGTGTTGTACTCACAAAAGGAAGACCGCCAAGTCAGCTGGTGAGTAGATTAACAGCTTTAATTACATGACAACTGAGCCACCGAGCGGAGACCGGCAACAGGAACCGTCTTAACTGGCATAAATCGAATGCCAGACATGGAACCTCCGCACGGTAAGCTTCCAAGTGACCAACATTCTCAAACAAGCATTGAATTACTACAGTCTGCCTACCCTTCTCTTTGCATGTCAAGAGCCCTTCATATCCTTAATTTGTGTATCATCTAACATTTGTCATCTTAATTGATTGGAAGCCATTTGTGTTCCATCTGCTGATTACCTTATGGTCCATTAACTTCGAATTATTACCTCTTTAGCATCCATATGTCCTGACATAACTTTCCATTAGTAAGACCTGTGTCAGGCACATCATAGCAACTTTGCCTCTTTGATATCACACTTTCTTCTCTTTCTGATTTGTCTAACTACAATTTTGACTCTCCCACTGATGTCTTTTCATCTTCTGTACCTAATAATCTCAATACACATCACCCTGCTTTATCATGCAATTTACACAAGTCACATCAACCACAGTGTTCTTTCACTCTCTGTTAAACACACTCAGCTTACAGTCAAGATTTACATACTGCCAAATGCCAAGGAAGGGTGTTTTCATTCAGTTACCAGTAGCAATTTCTTAATTCCTTATTTTCAACTTTTAATTGCTTGTTTACCATCCAAACCTTATCTTTCTTTATCTACAGGCCTCTCTGATTATGACCTGTTGGTCTATTTTGTCTCTAAGATTGGTGGAATGCAGGCTACTTTTTTCTTCCTTATTGTTTGGTGCATACTTTGAAACAATCTAACACTTATTTGACTGGAGAAATGACCCAGCTCAGTTCTTGTCCTAACTCTCCTGCTTCCACATCAGACTCTTTACCCACTGTTCTTTCTAATTCTATTTACCTATCACTCTTATGTCACCTTGCTACTTTAATAATTCTCTCTACATGGTTGCCTTGTGTCTCAGTAGCGGCTGCTACAGAACAGGGGTGGTGAGGCGGGGGAAAGGAGAACGGAGGGAGGGGGTGGGAAATAATAAAATAAAAAATATATAACTTACCTTTTTACCGACGGCCGCCGCCTCTTCTCCCTCCGTCCTCCTGTCTGCGCTCGGCAGGAAGCACACAGCTTCCCAGAATCCCCTGACCAATCACAAAGCTGCCTCAGCACCATTGTGATTGGTCTGAGGGGGATATTCACAAGAACGTGCGCTAAACCTCTCCAAAAAATGTTAACGCAACTTTACACATCGCAGTCTATCGCGGGAAAATAACCCCGTGTTTACCTGGAATTCACAACACGGCGGTACCATGCAATAGTCTTCCGAAAACGCGGCCAATGTCCGCGATACAACCACCGCGACGGCGATAAAAACACAAACCCCAATGCGTAAAAAGACGCGATGGCCCCAAACGTGACAAGAAAACAGTGGTAACCGGCAAGAGGCCAGCAATACCCATGCGTAATGTGGGAAAAAGAACAAGAACAGCCCATGGAAAATGCCACCAAAAAGGAAATGAACTGTGGAGTACCACGGATGCACCCTGACCGACTGCAGAGGACAACATGAACCCCACAATCCCCATGGAGGAACACCCAGGAATCCAGGGCACGTGGAAGGGCAATGAGAAGAGGAAGACGGGCTACAGGCTGCATGAAAACACGATCATTGGCACGGATGAGATAGAACACCACCACCAACTGCACGTCACCTCCAACGTGTCATTGGCAACAATGAGGCAAAGATGGCACACCACCTCGGACCATGTGAATTCCATCGCAGTGCCGAGGAGGACAATGGAAGAGGACAAGAGGCCCTGGATTGATGTGAATGGCAAAACCAAGCAGAAACACGCTGCCAACACGAAAGCAGCAACGCACTTCAGAGGAGAGGGGCCAGCAGGATACCAGGAGCTGAATGACATGGGGAAGATGGTGGCTACAGCCATCAGTCTGGAGACGGTGACAGGAGTTGGGGATCCGGACACTGCCCAACATGACCCGACACCACAGCAACAGGGCGCGTACCGACCAGGGAGTGGGGGGAAGAGGGGAACTGGGCACAATGGCACACATGCACAATTAAGCAGAGCACCCTCACACCCACAATGACTCAGGATCATGTCCCTGATCCCACGGGAACACTTCAGCACGCACACACACCAAGTAGTCCCACATACACCATGTGCCCAAAGGGGCATACACCCAACACATCAACAATCACACAGCCAACACATGCACACGTGCGAAACACAACAAACATGCATATACGTCAGCAACACTGACAATGCAAGAGACACCACATGACGAGTAGCATGGCTGCAGTCCAATCATGACAATGTACATGGCACGGCACGACACTGAGGTGGCTGAGTGCGGACCACAACCGGAAAGGAGCAGGTCACACTCAGACACAACCACCTGCACAAACAACCCCTGACGTCAACGACACATCTGCGGACAACCCATGCCCAAGAGTCACAACTCGACAAAGAGCACAAGTTACCCAAGTCTGCAACATCTCAGCACTGTGGAAGCACAGAACTGAAAGGCACACCGCATGAAAGGGAGAAGTGGCAGCCATATCAGAGCCGCCAGAGCGCCTCACCCACCGTGCAGCATACGCACAGAATAATAAGTGCACCTCGACATTGACAACATCCTGGTACAAACAGCAACACCACCACAACAGAACACAGGACACAACTGGTGCCGCATATGTGCACAACATGGCCAATCACATCTGGCACAGCAGGAAACTGTGACATGACAATGTACAAGTACAACCTGTAACCTGCAAATATTTATTATTCACACATGCCGTGCTTGTGTACATTTAGTACTGTCCCATGATTGCCAAGGACGGCCACAATGTGATGTGCTCAGGAGAATAAATTGGCAATGAGGGTGTTCCTACGGGCTATTCCTGCCGCAGCTGCAGTGGCATGTGGGCCACCAGCCCCATCGTCCTCATCATCGTCAGGTACCTCTGGAACCAGGATCCATGGTGCATTGGTTCGTACACAGATGTTGTGCAACACACAACATGCAACGATCATCTTGCACACGATGTCTGGGCTGTACAGGAGCCTTCCACCTGTGATGTCCAGGCACCTGAAACGTGACTTCAACTCGCCAAATGTGCATTCCACGATGCCCCTGGTGCGTATGTGGTCCGCATTGTACTGCCTCTTGGGGGGGGGTGTTCGGGTCTCGGAAGGGTGTCATCATCCAAGGGTAGAGTGCATATCCTAGATCACCTGTAACAGTGCAGAGAGATAAGAGTCAATACTTGGTTCGGCATGATGTGTTGGCAGGCCTACTAGTCCAGTGACGCCTGTGCTGGCTGTGTGTGGGGTGTGTGTAGGCCAGCCCTCAGGGAGTAGCTGGTGCTGGCAACAACTTCAACAGTCATCAGGCACTCAGGAATGCAATGTACGAACAGCAAGGGAGCATGACTTGAGTTGCACAGAGTTAGTGGCCCCGGATGCACAGCGACCAACACGGGCCTACCGCCACGGGACGCTGACTTGCGGGACACTGGGGTAGGGTCATGAGGGCAGAGCAGGGTCTCGTATGTATCAAGGGTGGTTTTCGCGGAGTGTCCCAGGGGAGAGTGGGAGGTGTTCCCCCAGGGCATGGTGCAGAGGGCACATACCAGCTGTGTCCGGCAACATGGCGGATATGAATGCCACAGACTCATGCCAAACACCAAGTCCGTACCTGCCAGTTGCTGATGACAACCCCCAGGCCACAGGCTCAGACACCAACAATGTTCGGCCGGAGGCTGACGGTGTCTCACGGCGCACAGGGTAAGTGGCACCAGGTCAGTCCTTGCGAGTGGTTGACCTCCTCCATAATGGTGATCCGTGTTCCCACCGGACTGAAACGCATCTGTCTCTCCCTTGTCTCCCTGCGTCCACTGGCATGAACTCTACCATTGATGAATGAGGACTCAGTACTAGATGTGGGACATACTGGACTGCAGTGTAGGCCGGCTGCAGCGGTGGGGTATGTCAACGAATGTGGACTCCTGGGGGCCTGTGTCACGGAGGACAGCGATGGTCTGAGGAGGCTGCCAAGCTCACGGGCATGGGGCTTGGAGCTAGCACAAGCACGTGGTGGGCCCTCTTTGACACACGACGGTGTCGGCAGGTGAGCAGTGTGGCCTTGGAGCGCTGGGGCAGGCAAGCCGGGTCTGGGTATCAGCGGCCTGGGGTGCAGCAGGCGCACAGGCTCGCAGGCCCCGCTGCTCACGGCATCGGCCTCGTGGCGGGCTGAGAGGCGCCGCCCTGGCAGTGACGTTGGCCATTCCGGGAGTGCACCACGCTCAGCGCAACGGTGTTTTCATCCACACCCCTGCGCAGGCCTGGCGTAAGCCAGGCCAACCCACTACGCTCACGCACACAGGGATGGACGCAGCGAGCGACATTTCCGCGATCTACCCCACAGCCTGAGGTGACATGGTTGCGTCCACTGTTCACTACTCCCCAGACACCAGCAGTTAATGTCTGCATGGACATATCTGTGGTTTGCATACCCAGCTCTGTCCAGCACATTCACGCCACACTTGTCATTGTGTACATTCCCATTCATGGGTCACTTGCGTCCTTCGCACATGCCTGCTTTCTGCCTCTCCACACGTTCAGCTGTTGTGAGGCTGTGGTGCCATGATATAGCTGGCTTGTGTACATGGGAAGCCCAGTATCCCAATGGAGTTGTGTTGTCGTGTCTGGTAGGTGGGCATGTTGACTGACATGTTGTATGTGGTTTGGTCACATGTGCATTCCCACAGTAGTGCGTTGTGTGATGGTGGGTTTGAGGTGTGTGGTGTGTTGATTTGGTACTTACCAACGAGCAGTCCAGTTCCATAGATGCCATCCTGGAAGCGCTGGTTGATGATGGACTGTCGGAAGATGTAGGAATCGTGCACACTGCCTGGGTCGTTTGCGACGACATTGGTGAACATTCCCCGGTGGTCCACTATTGCCTGCACATTGATGGAATACGTGTGCTTTCTGTTGCGGTAGATGTGTGCAGTGTCCGCAGGGGGCACAAGTGGGACATGTGTGCAGTCAATGGCCCCCAGCACGTGTGGGAAGCTAGCGATGGCGTAGAAGCCCTGCTTGGTCTCCAGCTGTTCCTGCGCAGTGTTGGGGAAGTGAAGGTACTGGGGTATGAAGCTGATGATGGCATCCAGGACAGGTGTGAGGAACTTTGATAGGGCTGGCTTTGAGACTCCTCCGACTCTGGCCGTTGTTGGTTGGAAGGTACCAGAGGCCAACAGGTGCAGCACAGCCAGCAGCTTTGTCTACGGAGGGATGTTGGTTGTCCGCTGTGTTGGGACCGTCAGCCTGGGGCCAATGTGGGTCACGATGCGGAGGATGGTTGTCCTTTTGAGCCTGTAGTGGGCAATGACTTCCTCGGGCATTAGGTCTGTGAGACTAGTGCGTTTTCGGTAGGTCCGCTGTCTCACTCTGCGCTGCCTCTGTGGTGGTCCGGGGGGGGGGGTGCTGGTCCCAGTCCTGGGGGTGGTGGCGGTCCTGGGGGTGGTGGCGGTGGGTGTTGTGGCCCTATTGGGGCCCCTAGATGCATGATGAGTAGCTCCATGGCATCGGTTGTTCTTCTGGTGTGGCTGTGTGCGGGGCTCCGTTGTCTACTGCAGGTAGTCGTCCTGCTTTACACCAGCAAGAGGCAGGTGTTAAATAGCTGCTGCTACCGTGGCTTATCGCGAGGTTTTGGTTGGCATCGCAGATCTGGCAGTTCGTTGTGAATGTGGTGTAGTGGTGTTTTCGTGTGTTTTTGCCCGGGAACGCCTACTCTGCATCTCATTAGGGTTAGTTGGTGGTGTCACCCGTGGAGGTAAATTTTGCAGCAGTTATCGCGGGAATACTTGCGTTGTCTGCAGTTTGCACCCGCTTGTGAATGGGGCGTTAAATCTATCTCCACTTTTGTTGCGTTAAGGTGGCGATAACTCGGAGATAAGTCCTTGTGAATATCCCCCTGAGTGCCTTGGTTCGGTGCTCAGTCAGGAGCTGGCAGGCTGTGCATGTTCTTCATGCAGGCTGTAATGCAGCTTGCATGGAGAACATGCACAGTGCGCATGAAGCTTTGGCCGGCCCAAGATGGCCAACCAAAGTATCATGCGCACTTTAGGTGCTGCCACCACTCCTCCCCCTGGCTTCAGCTGCATATTGAATACAAACAACAAAATGATAATAGCGAAAGTTATCATCATTTTATTTTTTGTATTCAGTTTGCAGCTGAAGTAGTGGGGCGACACTCCACCTTAGCGGAGGAGCTGCCACTGTTGTTTTTACAATCAATATTCTTATAAACCAATAATCATATTTAATGTATCCTAGATCGTATTTAATGTATCCTGTCACAAACTATGTTCATACCCATCTGAAAATGTTCTACTTAGACAACTTAAACCACATAATGGACTATTCTCTTCCCTCAAAAAACTACAGGAATCTTAAAAACAACCATCTTTCCTGAAATCAAAATTTGTCATTTATTATGTACATAAATGCATGAAACTTAAGAAGTCCAGATCAACCTCATATCATTTTACATAACACATTTTAAAAAACAGATTTTCCACCAGTATTATCTTTATCATTTCACATAGCAAGCAGATTAATGACCAAAGCTTAAACAAAGTATACTATTAACCTTTCTCAATGTTCCTGTACATCAATAAATCATAATTATATTCCCTTCTATCAAATACCTTAGACAATGTCAGTTTCTATTTATGCTCCAGAAGCCATTTTCAGATGTACAACCATTATTCCCTTTAAGTATCCAACTATGTGCATAATCAATTTTTGATGCAAGGAACAAACACAATTGCTGAGAACAGCAGCTTCTCACGTTCTGGTTTTTTGTATTTCTCCTTTGCTTTAGTGTTATAATTTTGGCTCAAACAGCGGCATAAATACATGACATGGCATATTAGCCTAATTTTGGGAATTACACGTAGCAAGAGTAGAGTGAATGATACTTGTGTAATTAAAATTTCAGCCAGGCCTAATTTAAACCCAAATCTTTCTATGTTCTCCCTCTGATATCTCCTGCTCCAAAAATCTGATATATTTTCTGGATTTCTCTCCAAAACTGGGCCCAGGGATGAATTTTCTAGAGCATTTAGCACTAAAGACCTAGTGAATCAATATGGGGCAAGTGGACTGTAACCTCCCACAACCTACTGAATATTAAGGTGAGTTTGGATAACTATCAGTCCTGTGAGACTCACAAGAATAGTTAGTGGAACCCAAAACCTCTTTCATCATGAATAGGCACACTGAAGAACACTAGGAAACTAAGAATACATGCTCACAATATGGACAACAGTTATGAAAAATATCAAGATAGTGACAATTATATCTGCCAAAAGGCAGAGCAACTGAAAATATTGTAACATTATGACAGTATCTTGGGGTTTTCCTTCATCAGTAGCCCCAAACCCTTCCTTCTCCCTTCCCTCTGCTTACTAACCTGATCCTAACACCAAAAAGGAGCCTACTTGAGTCTTATAGATGGTCAATACCAGCATACCTTTTTCTGAACAGCAAAAGCAGTATCCAATAGAAAGACAGCAGCTATTGTTGCTGTCTTCACATCTCAGCAGCCATGTTGTCCTTGAACAGGGAGATAAGCTTGCTGGAGGACTCAACGGGCCTTTTCCATAGCCTTTAGCAAGAAAAAATGTTTAGAGCTACTGCACAACATTTAGGGGCATATTTGCAAGGAGCTAGCGCTGCCGCAGTGTAATTTTTTTTTTTTTTACGCAGTGGCGGCGCAATCAGTGCTCCAACTGCTCCATATTTACAAATTGATGCATTGGGCCCAATGCGTCAGTTTGTAGAGGCTTGCGTCATATTATACTTGCACCAGGTATAATGTATGCAGGGTAGGCGTTCCCACTTTAAAAGCCACATAGAACTGATTCAGTGAAATGTACAACTTTTCAGTGGGTCACTCTACGACTTGACTGCGCCAAAATCCCTACACCTTCTCAAATCAGGCTTAAGTCTTGACACAGGGCTTTTAACAGAGGACCTGCTCGGTGTTTTGATGCATTGCTAGAGTTGTATAAGTCTAATGACCAACTTCAGCAATAGGTTACTTTAGCGCCAACAGATGCTTCAGAATTTCTGACGCATCCATGAATTCTTGAGTCATGGAGCACTGTACTGTAAATACAGCGCATTCATGGCATCGTTAGGGCATTTATGGCAGGCTCAAGAATTCTGACGCATCAATGCCGATGTGTCAGTTTATGTAAATATGCCCCTTAGTGTGAATCTCTGGTTCAAAGATCCTTTTTTTCTGATAATGCTTCGTTTTAGTTTAAATACCCTGTGCAAACTTTGCTGAACATTTTCAGAATACATAATCAACAATGAAGTCCCTCTATCCTTACCCATACTTATATAGTGTGAAACGCTGCTTACTGTTTAACAACAATAAATGAGAAATTAAGATATTAATTTACATGAACCCATAGTCACTATTTAAAAGCATTAACCAGAAAAACCATTCATATTATGTTGAAATGAACATGAATATGTTTGATCAAGCTGAATTATTATGTTGCAATGGAGCAACTATTTTAATAACATTATTATTTATATTTGAAGCATACCACTAAATAAAAGGAAATGCATAATCCAAAAAGGGGACGCCTAAAATAGAAAATGTGAGGATTATATCAAACCCATCATTTTCCTCTATCATACCATTTCTCTTTTGATATACTTATCCAAGATTGTTAGCGCATTGCTCACTTTCAGCTCTTTCTTTACTTTTGGTTCAAAATTTTCTACCTCATTTTCAGCCTAGTTATCCTCAGTTTTACTCCAGGATTTCCTTATTTGCTGTGTAGAACATTATTTTTCACTCTTGTCATCATGAACTATGCTCCATCTTGGTGCTTGTGAAAATTTCCACCGCTTTGACATATTTGAGCACTCTCATCCTTTATACTGTGTCTTCTATTCAGTTTTTTCTTGGGTTTTTTCTAATCAGCCTGGTTGTTCCGTTAACATGTCTTGGTATTGAGCTACATCTTCTCTTTCAGCTATCATTGATGTACCTCAGGCTTCTGTGCTTAGTTCTTTGTTCTTTATACTACACAACTATCTTTATGCCAACAATTCCCATTTTTTTATTCTGGGCATTAACTGATTTTATCATGCTTGTATTGCTGTCTATTACACTGACTTTTGAATGGCATTTTGTGTTCTCCGTCTAAACTCTCTGTTCAATTAAGTAGTATTCGTTTATGCATGCAACTCACTTTCCACTCCTACTTCAGTTTTGCTTCCACCTTCTCTTACTACTCCTTCTACATCTGACCATAACTAATGCATTACTCTTCATTCTGCCTTGGCATTTCAAAAAGAAATTTATTTGGTGACACCACATGTCAATTACTGCTTTACCGTATCAAGAATATTTTGACTTTTCTTCCTTTTTCTAATGTAAAATGTCCTATTAAACAATTAGTCTTACCACTCTTAAGGCCCTATTACGATGTTGGGCAGAGTTTCCGCCGCCCAACATCGTCTCGGTCATGGGACCAACCGACACCCAGTCAGTGGTCCAGACCGACTAATTAGGATGCAACCGCACACTGTTTGGTCGCATTCCTATACTTTACAATGAGAGCATGTATTCCGGCCGGAATGCATGCTCCCATTGTAAAATAGGAGGTGCATTTCATCCCTGCACCCCGTGGCAGGCACCGAAAGGTGCCTGCAAAGGGATTCAGGCATCAACAGGGGGACACCATAGGTGCCCCCTCAGCCTCCAACCGGAGGCCGTGCACCCAAGGGGGCCCCGCTGGTGGTTCCCAAAGTCAACTTCTGACAGCCTTTGTGTCAGAAAGGCCAGCACGGAAAGGCTGCCGAAACCAGACATCGTAATCCCTCGGGCGGAAAGAGCCACACTTGGGATTACTGGCCGCATTCCAACTGTCAGACGGGCTCTCCGAGCCCGTCGGAAGCCGTCGGAATGACCGTTCGAATTCCTTTCGAACCGCCTCCATCGTAATGAGGCAGTTGGAAAGGAATCAGACCGACATCTTATGATGCGGTCAGAAAGGCTCTGACCGACAGTCGGAGCCTTTTCCGACCGCATCGTAATCGGCCCCTTTGAGTACTACTATTCTCTATAGCATGTTCTTCAACAATCCGCTCATTTTCCACCTCAATCATTTCTTTATTTTTCTGTATGAGTATTTATTTGGGTATAACAATTTAGTCCATAGTATGCCATGCCTATCATGCTAAGAAACTGACATCATTTTAAATTTAATTTTTAATCACCATTTCAAGTGCACAAAGGCTCTTTCGCCTAGTGATGTATTTTTCACACATATTTCCTAAAAACTAGTCCTTATCCTTAGTCAGCTGGTCAATGTCTTCTTACTGTGCTCCTTAGTAGTTTAGGCATTTCTCCCAACTGGTGGAAGGATTTAGAATGCGATACCTGCAATTAATTATCATTCATCTACTATCTATGTGCATTTAAAAAAACATATTTAATTATGTTAGCCTTTACACTTTAAGGTAATGTCTGTTACATGTTATCTTTTATTCTTTATGCCGTCAAGCCCATGTCCATGATGTTCACATTAATTTTCCTGTATAAAATGTATGGATATATTTTTAATAGCTCTTTTGGTAAAAGTGTTTTATAAATTACACAAAGGAACATTATAGCAATATCAGCAATATAGTGAAAGAGATAACATGTAATAAGGTGTAAGATAAGAGACAAATGTTGTACTTTCAAAGGCAAAGTTAAAAAATACTAAAAATCTATAATGGTTTGTGACCAGAATTATGGTACATGTGATTCTAATTCTCAATATGCAAGTGATACCCACAACACGCTGCTTCCAAATTGCGAATCTCTAACCATTTGGAAACCTATTTTAGGAGATGGTAAAAGTTTTCCACTTCCTAAAATGAACAGTACACAAGAAATACCTATTTTATGAATCGCAGTGCTTCCATCCGCAAAACAGGTTACTACCTCTGGTCCACAGAGTTACTTTTGCACTGCAGATCATAATATTTCTATTATTTCTGTAGCATAATAGACATAAAAGACTGCTAACTCCTGCAATACAAAATATATTACTTATAATTTATTGACCAATTTGGCTGTGCCCTGGAAGGTCATCTAGGATGGTTTCCTAAATTTTTTTGTGGCAAATTTGACCTCTGAATATTTAGGGGTCACCTGGAATTTTGATGGGTAACCCATGCATTTTTGTGTGCTGAACTTTAAAAGATCACCAGGTCTTACTACACAACCTCATTTTACCAAACAATACTTTTCCACTCTTTGGTACTTCCTTCACAAATCATTGATATTACATGTGTTGGTGCAATTGTTTCCATTGAGCTAAATCAAAATTGCAGCTACCAGAAAGCAATGAGTTTTTAAATGTAAGCCTAGGACTCGAAACAAGATGTCGTCTTTAAACACAGTTATCTAATAATCCAAATAAAGTATCCCCTTTTGATTTTTTTTCTAGGAATGACTGCATTCATAATGCTGAAGTTCAAAAACCCAAAGGCCTTTCAGCTGCATTCGAACTTTCATACCATGACCCAGAAAGTCTAATAGGAACAGACAAAAAGGCATTAAGCCTGAACATCTCTTACTTTATTTTGATTGAATTTGTTTTTCAAGTAGCTATATATCATGTTTTTCCTAAACTATTGATGTCAATTCACCAAAGTGCCAGAGGAAGTGGAAGTGACATCATGCATCCTGTGAACACTGATAACATTACAGGTTTGGCCCATTGTCTCACCCTTGCCTCTCAACAGCTTTCTATTTGCTTCAGAGCGATTAGATGAAGGACAAGAAGCTGTTAGAGTCCAATTTACATTCTGTTCTTGACACAATGGTCTTTAAACCTGAGACCATGGGTAGCAAGGGCTGTGATGCCAGAGGGCAAGCCAGAGGTTGCTCCTGAATCCCCTGGTGACGCGCTTGATGTCCACAAACTAACTATAACTACAATGCGTGTTTATGAATCCAGATGAGTTTTCACAAATATCCTTTGCTTGGGTGCCAACAGACTTGCATCCAAGTGGGAGCAGCAGCTCCACAAAGGGTGACTGTACCGCACACTGCGGGCTTCACCTCCGGGTCAGCACCCCTTTCCTGGGGCAGATGCCTGGCTTGCCTTGTATCACCCTTGAAACACAGTATTCAAAGCCATATGAAGAACAGTGACATCATTTCACCAGCCAACAGAAGTGACAAAAAAATGCTATTTGACAACACACAACCCCTGACCTCAATGATCTGCGGTGTTGTTTGACAGCTCACTGCTGCAGCATGTTCAGAAAGTGATCGCCAACAACCACAAACTAAAAGCAAAAGCAGAATCTGTATCATGCCTATGAAGTCACAAGGGTAGAAAAGTAGTCCACTGGGGTTGCATGCAACATCACAGGGGTAGAAACAGCAACACAGCAATATGATCACAAATATAAGCGTGCAAGTGCATCATACTCTGTCGTATGTCATTGTTAAAAGCAAGTGATTTTCTCCAGTGGGATCTCTATATTTATAGACAAAATAAACACAAACCAGTGACTGGGGAGTACAGTTTGAGATTTACGTGCCATTTTTGTGTTGTCTCTTTATTACTTGTTTAAAATGTTGCAGCTGGTTACAGCTTTTCTACAAGAAACTGAAAATACCTTCTGGTCTCTCATGGGAGTGGAACTGAAGGATACCTCTGGGGAGCCAGGACATGATTGTGTCTTTTTTCCATTTTACTCGTCTCCTCAGCTGCCAAGAATATCACAAAAAAGCACTGGGTATTTGTTTTGCTAAAGGTAAACAAGTTTGTTTTTGTCATCCACAGGGAGAAGGTCACACAAAGCTGGAATCAGATTGTCGTTAAACAATGAGTTAGTACGGCAATTTTACTTCCCAAAATATTACACCTTAAGCACCTTTATTGAACAAAAAAACCGTTTGAAGTGAACAGCAGAGTTCAGGTTATATTTGGTGTAGATACAGAAATGTTTCAGTTATTTATTGTGTTATGGCCAACAGAGCAGAACCTCATTTTGCAGAGACCTTTCAGGCGGGCCTGAAAGGGATTTAGATTCCCACATGTGGAGTTTTCTCCTGAAATCTTTAAAGCAAGCAAACAATCTCCACGCCTTTAGACGGAATCTCAAACTCATCTCTCCCAATATGCCTTTCAGGAAATGTTGCAGGGGGACCAATGCCCAAAGCCAACATTGGTTGGAATGTGCACTGTGTAAAGGTTCTCAACTTAGAGGGAGTAAATTAGGGCCTGGATACAATTTACCTGTTAAATTGCGCTCCCCACACAAACACCTGACACCTGTTCATGCAGGGATCACAGTTATAACGGGTGTGATGTTTATCATACCAGGTAATCACCAGGGACCGCATTCCATACAAGGCGCATTTTCATTTTTGCGCTGGGCGCACCTTTGAAAAGGTGCACGCGGCGTAAACAATGAAAATGTGTCCTATTATGATGAACCGCAAACTCGCACTGCCCCCAGGGCAGCGCATTCAGGTGAAAAATGGAGCGGCTGCTTTACAGCTGCTCCATGTTTCACAGTGCAGGCGGCAACGCGCCTGCACTTTTGAAGGTGATTAGAGATCCCCTCGCAGGCGTGTGCAGTCAGGGACAACACATGCCTGCAAGGGGATGTCTGTGGGGTCCATGGTACCCACTTTCCCCCCCCCGACAGAGGGCTTCCATCAGTTGCGCACAGACAGTGCGCCACCTTATAGGTGGCACACTATCAGTGCGCCTCCTGAGGGCTTCTTTGCCTCTGCACCCATGTCTGTAATACGGCGCGGGCGCAGAGGCAAAGGGATTCACTAATTTGCATGGGGCACGCCCCATGCAAAGGAGGGAACACCCCCTGAAGATAGCGCAGGCAATTTAAGTGAGCCAGCGCTATCGGTATTACAGAAGGGGCCGCACAAGTATGTGCAGCCCCTTCTGTAATACCAAAGTGCCCCGGGGGCACACAAAGTGGGCGCAAACGCCTGTTGCGCCCCGGGGCACTTTCTATAATACAGCCCCAGGTGCGATAAAGATCGCACCATTGGTTAAACTTCGACGGTATAAATCGGTCATCCTCTATTCAAAATGTTCCTCATACAGCCTGATTACGAGTCCGGCAGATATATGTGTTGAGACCAGTAGCGGCCCGTGGTGGGAGTGCTGCTGGGCGGTGACGTGGGGCGGGGGAGGGGCAGGGTGGGGGGTAGTAACCTACGGAATACGGCCGAATAGAGGCAAGTAAACATATAAATAAAACGAATTTTGTTGCGCGCGCTGCATCGCCAAATGCGATGCAGCGCGCGTAACGGAATTCGTTGTATTTATTTATATGTTTACTTACCTCTATTCGGCCGTATTCCGTAGCTTACTACCCCCCAACCAGCCCCTCCCCCGCCCCACGTCACCGCCCGGCAGCACTCCCACAACGGGCCGCTACTGGTTGAGACGCTGGTTGGCCAGAATTTCCATTTCCAGACAGTGTTTCCACACATATGTCCAACTACTATGGATTAAACCCCACGGAATGACCCGAATTTTCTAAGTGGAATTGTTCAAGGAATTCCTAATACCATGGAGTTTAACACACACAATTACCATCTGCTATGAGCAGATGGTAAATATGTGAGGGTTGGGGGAGGAGGTATGGGGTGGGGGGAGACTGGTGTTGAGAGTAGTTGAGGGAAAGGGGCGATGTGGCCTCTTAGGAGGAAGCGTGTAATGCCCCACCCATGCCTTAAAAGGGAGTCAAGTGGGAGCCTGTTGAAAGGAGTTGGGCTGCACTGCAGTCCATTTGCAAGGTGATTTTACTGGCTGGATTTTCTGATGGCAAACTTTGCTTCAGCTTTCCCAGACCTTGGAAATCTGTCTGCGGGAGCACTGAAACTGTGCTACTTATAATAGAATGGAGCGTTATCCAACCTCCACTCATCTTGTAATCAGGATGATAGTGTTATCGCCTACTGCCCCAGATTAAATCAGGCTTTATATAAATTAACTTGAAACACAAATTTTACATGGTCTTCATACAGTACCAAACATAATGTCCTTTAAAAGTTTTATATTCTTCTTTAATCCTGGATTCATCATCAACAGACATTTTACAAATAGGAAGTACCTCATAGTAGTCTTTTGTTCCATTCAACTATAATTTTTATTTAACTGCAAAAACACAATAGTGACATAGTTTAAAAAAAGAGAAAAAAGCTTATTGATAAGAGTATAAAAATTACTTGTGTACAACCCATTGTCAAAAGAAGAACAATCAAACATAGGCTCCTATTAAATTCGTTAGTTGGACAACTCTGCTCCAGTCGGTCCACCTTAATCCGGCACAGACTGGTCATTATAGACTCTAGCATTTCCCCAGAGAGCTGTAGGCTACAGAGAAGAAGAGGGTGGACTGCAATAGCCAAACCATGCCACATGCCACCATTCTTATTACAGCCTTCTGCAGCGTGTTGCTGGTTTGGATATTTTTGCCAGGGCTGATTTTGGTTTCCTTTCCAGCACTATCTGTGATTGCCTTTAGAATGTTAGAACGTATTGGTGTGGTTCCTGCTGTGGGCACTTTCCTCCCACCTTCTCCTGATGGACAGTGCTACTCCAAAACTACTGTGATGGTTAATGGAAATCAGCAGGGCTATGGAATCTTTAATGGACCCACGTTCTTCACACACAATATTGGGTTTAGTAATTTCTAGCATTCTGTATCTGCTAGCGAATAGAACAGTAAACCATGAGCTTTCTTTCCAGTATTCCACCTATGGATTCACAGATTAATACCACATATGTAAATATTTTTTTTGAGAAGGCAGCAAATGGGGGAATTTGATATACCAATGAAACAGATGGTGTGGCAGGATAATGGCAAGTTAGAGTTCAAAGGCACATGCAACCGGAGGTTGACTACAAATTGCCACCCTGACCAACATTCTGGCACGATGGATTACTTCATACAATATCTACCTATTTACCTTTTTTAATAACATGGGAGAATGTCACTTTTTATCCAGTATCAGGAAAGGTAAATGCAAAATATATGTAAAACCCACTGCAAATTTACTGAAAAAACAGAGGTTAAAGTGGCTTTTTAGTTGGGCCTTGTAAGAATATAAAAACTTTTGTTTTAAAACAAAAAACACTGAAATTCAACAGCTAATGTTTACTGACCTAACTGTAACATGAGCCCCCACCATGCATTGCTTATGACCTCCAATAGTGCATCACTCAAGACATGTTAAATTATAGCATTGATGCCATCACTGATAACATCTCAAATTATGTCACTGATGACATCACACAATCATTGTGACACTGTCCTTTAGGCCTGCCACTGTGTAGTTATAGTTAGACCACAGTTTCCATTGGAAGAGCATTTTTTGTTTTGGTAATAACTTTTGTGCCATTTGGCAAATAAACTTGAATCTTTAAAAAAAATAAAAAAATTATATATTACCCACCTCAGGTCCTTCATGAAAACCTTTCTACTGATCCCTCAAGTAAGGTTTAATGAAAAGGGGGGGAGCCCAAAAATGTGATTTGCCATGTTAATTCCCACAGAAAATTTGCATATCAATAAGAAAAAAACAGGAGAATGGAATTATACAAAATTTGGCAAAATGTTAGAGCCTTACTCAGAAAGGTTGCTCGTTATGATTTGGTGTAAATCCGTTCTGCAGTTTGAGAAGTTAGCTTTTAGCGAGGTGCTAGGTAGGGGTTGCAAGTTAGCTATATCTGGACTGTTGATGTCAAAGTATGCTCTGATTGGCCATCTTGAAGAGGACTAGTTGATCCTGAATTGCTGGCCAGAACAAGAACATTATGTTTTGCAGCCAATACAAGACTCAGGGACATGGCCCTTGAGTCCTAAAAATGAATTTGAAAAAATATATGGGGGCAGGGTGAGCAAACCCTGACCCCCCCAGGGGCATGAGTGGAGGGTCCCAAAGGGACCCGTCTTTGATTGGCTGGACACAAAATGGACAACATGTTGTTGCAGCCATTACGTTACTATGTGACAGGGTCCTCATTGAAATGCACTGTAGTGAATTCTAGGTTTTTGGGTTGCAAAAAGGACTACTGATAAAGGGTGATAACAGATTTTAGTCACAATATAAATCAATTGTTGGTGGGGTTATACTCATTTTAGGAATTTCGGCGAGTTCTCAGGTGATTTTACACTTGTGACAAATGCTGAACTTTTGCTGGAATTGGATGGACCATGTTTGAGAAAAAAAAGATTTCGCTCATGATTTTCTCATTGAGATAATGGTGGTGTTCAGAAGCTAAAATAAAAACACATTTCTATAAGTTCACACTGTATTCCTCAGCCATGTAGGAATATAGCCCGATATCCTCAATAAAAATTTACGTCTAACAGCAGTAACGTCCTTTCAGTTGATCCCCTCTTTGTTTTACTGCTGCTTCACCTCAGTGTTCTAATGAACAAACAGAGTGCTAATGTTCTGTAGTTATGACAAAAGTGTGGCAAATCTGAATATCATCTTGGTGGAATAAAATCTATAAAGCATAAAGCATTTCCTTTACAAATTAACAAAATGAGGGGAGTTAATTTTCCCATAAAAATCCTTTAATGAGAACACATTTTCTATGAGTTCTCAAAGATCTTCCTCATCCATTTCAGTAAACCATTCTGACATGCAGAGTGATACATGTACTTCCAACACCAGCATCTGTCTGTCAGTTAACTCCCTAGCAATCAACTGTAGCATCACCACAGAGTTCTAATGAACTAGAGCACTAACATTTTGAATCCAAGACTAAAATGAAGCACATTTGGATGGAATAGGAACTGTTGAATTTAAAGCCATTTCTAGAGAGCAGGATGCATTAAGAGTTCCAACGTGAGACTCCACCTGGTGGCCAACAGAGCTTTCACAACAAATCTTTATTCGGCTGCAGATTCAACCATAAAAGACTGCATAAAACAAATAAACATTTTGTGCATTTAACAAAACCAAATTTGTGACATATATACAATAAAACCATTTGATCAAGCGACAATAAAATCATTTTCCAACAAAGTTCCGGAGCCGAACAGCGGAAGAAATGTACTTATAAATCATTAAGCAGATAAATTCATCTTTTAAAAGGAGATGATGTAGCGCAGCTTTACACTTTCTTATATTTAAAAATCTTAATGGTTTTAAAAAAAAGAACGTCTTGGGATAGCATAAAGTTTACAAAAAAACATAAAATGTAAAGTGCTCTGTTCCGATTCTGAGTCACAAGGACACAGGTCCAATTTAGCATCACAATGTGCATCACGTGGGTACGAAACCAGTAAATAAGCAGTGCCCATCCTAAATCTTATGAGATAAAACATCTTAACATGATTAAAATAAAAGGAAAGATAGGGCTCAGTGCCTGGGGAACAAACCAACAATGAGTGTTCAACAACCCTTTTCTTTGTCAACTCTTTATGATCTCTGACTGAGTAGGAATAAAATAGGAAAACTCTTTTCAATTCAGCTCTTGAGATTTTGACTATGTTTCCGGGGTGTCGATACATTCTGATAGACCCAACTTCCCCAGTAAATCATAGATGCACATAATCCAAGGAATTTTCTTTACACAATCCAACTTTAAACAGTCAGTGATTATGGCACGATTCAAGGCTGTCTCTTCTTTTGCCCAGATGTTACGCCAAAGCAAAAGAGGTGCTAGTTGCAAACGAAAAGATAAAGGGCTCACACCTAGTTCGTTATGGCAAATCGTAGTAGCAGTACTTTTCGGGACTGTCAATAATCTTTTCAAGAACATGTTTTCAGCCCTCTGCAATCCCGTAACATTACAAAATCCCCAGACACCAGCACCATACATAGTGATGGCACACGTGCAGGCTTTATAGATGTCTATGAGTTTGAGTTGAGTTTTAGATTTATAAAGCGCCTGGTTACACCAACTGGTGTGTCCCCGCGCTATAACCTTCAACTGACACTTCCAAGAATCATTTACCTGCAGTTCGAATATGGCTCTTATCTACTGTGTAAAAAGCCATGTTTTTAATTTTTTGCGAAAAACTTTCTGTGATTGTTCCTCCCGAAGGGACATGGGAAGCTCATTCCAGCTCTTGGCTGCCAGATAGCTATAAGAGCGTGCGCCCATGCGTGCTCTCTTTATCCTTGGGACTTTGACCTGATGTGTCCCAGTAGATCTTAACTGGCGTTCCGTCATATATGGTAGGAGTAGGTTGTGCAGATATGTAGGGCCTTTTTTCTGCAAAATACAATGACCAAAACACAGTGCCTTGAACATGATCCGCTTCTGAACAGGCAACCAGTGCAGTGTTTCCAATGCATTCTTGGAAGGTGCCCTTCTTGGCAGGTTCAGAGCCAGACGGGCAGCTGCATTCTGGATGGATTGCAGTTTCTGAAGACCCTTTTTAGTTGCGCCCAAGAGCAGCACATTCCCGTAATCCAGTCTTGTCGTGACCAGGGCATGGATCAAGGTTTTTCTGGCAGAAATAGGAAGAATGTCCAGGGTTTTCCTGAGGATCTTCAGGATTCCGAAACATTTCCCTCTCATTCTTTTGATCTGGGCATCAAAGGATAGTTTAGAGTCCATCCATACTCCCAGATTTTTCACCTCAGTCTTCGGAGACGGAGCAGGTCCCAGCATAGCTGGCCACCAAGCCGGCGACCATATAGAGGGAGAATTTCCTACTATTAATACCTCTGTCTTACTACCATTTAGACTTAGGCAGTTATCAGACATCCACCCTGCCAGGTCTTTCAGGCAGTCTGCAAAGCTGTTAGCTGCTTGAGGTGAATTGGGAGCCAAAGTGACCACTAGCTGAGTGTCATCTGCGTACGACACAATTGAAACTCCATGTTTTTCTACAATATCGGCCAGGGGTGCGACATATAGATTGAAGAGAGTTGTGCTCAAAATTGAGCCCTGTGGCACCCCCTGTGCGAAGGTAATGGGTTTGGATCTGTACGCAGATTGTATCACTTGAAAGCTACGATCCTGTAAATAGGATACCATCCAGTCCATTGCAGCCCCCACCACACCCCCTCTTCTGAGACGGTGTATGAGCAGCTTATGTGACACCGTATCGAAAGCCGCGCTCAAGTCTAATAAGACCAGCGCCGTTGTCAACCCTTCGTCCACTCTTTTCCGTATCGTCTCAGTCGCAAAGAGCAGAGCTGTCTCTGTTGAATAAGTTGGTCTAAAATCCGATTGGGTGGGATGTAGTAAGTTATTTTTCTTTATGTGCCCCTCAAGGTGTATATTAACCACTTTTTCCGCAATTTTGGAAAAATATGGTAGCAAAGAAACCGGTCGCAGATTTGCTAATAAATTCCCATCCACTGTAGGTTTTTTCTTCAGTGGGCGCACCATTGCTCGCTTCCACCTATCAGGTAGCTGACCTTCCTGAAAGGAGGTGTCCAGCATTTGTTGGATATAGGGCAATATCACCCCTAGTCCTACCCCAATCACTTTAGGACTAGCTGGATCGTTTGGGGAACCTGATTTTATACTTTGTACTATCTTTTTCAAATCTTCTAGAGGGGGAATCAAAAATTGTCGAATACTATTTTCACCCCAATCCTGTATTTGTTCCTTATGTTGCATGCATCCATTCCGAGCATCCTCAGAAAAAGTATCATACATTTTAGATACTTTCTCAGCAAAGAACTCTGCAATCTCATTGCATGACTCTTCCGAACCAGACGTTGGAGTTGTTGTTCTATCTAATGAGGATAACTCTTTAAATATGCTAAATAGTTCCCTTGATGAGCTTTCTGCTATCTCAATTCTTTCTGAATAGTAGGCCACACGAGTTTTCTTTATAAGTGAGTAATATTGTCTAAGCTTAACTCTATATGCCACTTTCTCTAAGTCCAAGAAACCGGCCCTCCATTTTCGTTCCTGCCTTTTACATGCCTTCCTAGCCAGCCGTAGCGCTTCGTTAAACCACGGCGCGCTCTTTGTTTGCCTTTGTGGAGTGCTATTGATCCATGGTGCTGCCACATCTAATGCGTCCATAATCCATTTATCTACTCCTTGGCTTGATTCGTTGATGTTACTGCCTAGGATAGGATTATTTGCTAGTAGGGCCTGGGTAAAATTGCTCTCGTTAAACTTTGCCCATTTCCTACATCTGTTATTAGATGGTGGATCTCTTTTTGTAGGTGGCCTTAATTGTGGGATGTGGAACGTCACAAGATAGTGGTCAGACCATGGAACCGCTATTGGATGTTTAACTGATAGCTCTTGGCAGTTAGAAAAGATGGGATCTAATAAGTGTCCTAATTGATGTGTCGCGTGTGAAGACTTAAGATCTAGTTGAAGCCCCGCCAGCTCCTGGCACAGAGATTGTGCTTCTTTGTCTTGGAAGATTTAAATTTACACTTCGACAATAAAACGTGCAATCAAGTTGCCATGGTACAGTGCTGGTTGGATTAAACTTTCCAGAAGGCTCTGGCTAAAGTCTGTACTTGTCCCTGGAGGTCTATAGATCAAATAACCGTTTATGGTTTGTTTATCATTGGGTTTTATTGTAAATAAAGCCGCTTCACAATCATCTATGTCCGTCTTCGTCATTGTACAGCTAAGTGTCAGTTTGTAAATTATAGCTATGCCTCCTTCCTTCTTCCCAATGCGATCCACTCTAAGGATCCCATATTCAGATGGGAGTGCTTGTAATATATCGGGCGCAGAGGATTCCTGTAACCATGTTTCGGTAATAAACAGGACATCTGGGTCTCTCTCTAAAATGCATTCATATATTTCAATTTTATGCTTACTCAGTGACCTACAATTTATAAGTAGGCATTTCAATTCATGGGCTGCCTGTTTTGTATTCTGTTTAATAGTAGGATGTAATTTAAACGGGCAGTATGCACACTTCTTTATTTCTTGATCCAAGTCTAATCTATGTCTGCAATTTGACGGTAGCTTTGGTTCTAGTTGCCTAAGTTGGCTGTTGGAATACCGTACTTTGCTGCCTAGAGGGAAATGGGCAGCATTTTCGGCCCCTGGCCTCGGTAGGACGCGGACGGGCGCAGACGGGCTTGCCTTTGGCGCGCCCGCTGCGCGCGTCCGCTGCGCGTCCTTGCTGTCATCTACCTTTGTATGCGCGATAGTCGCGCCACTGGACAGCTACCTTCGGCGGAAGTGTATCAGAGAGCTTCAAGCCCCGCCCTCCGCTCAATCGGCACTATCAGCCGCGGCGGACCAGGACGCAATGGGCATGAACACAACGTAGTGAAGTAATCAGAAGACCAAGGTAAGACTAAGCTGAGAGCTTAAAAACATTGTTTGCTAAAAAGGGCTTCAATGCGACGATTCTAAAAAGTTTAAAAAGCACAATTAATTCTTAAAAATTCAGTTGAATCCTGTCAATACACGCAGCCTTGTTACCTGCTGCTATCTCATAATGGTTTTTATAGGCCGAGAGCCTAGTTTTTTTGTAAATCTGAACATGGCCTCAATATTTTGATAAAAACTCCCAATTCTTGCCTCAATTAAGTGAGACCAAGAATTTTTTGATTAAAAAGAATGCCCAAATAAGAAAAGGTGGGTACGTAAAGTAATTTTTCATTATTTATAAAACAAGTTTTTAAAATTGTGGGGTGTTTGCCCACCACCATAACATGAGATTTTGCGACATTTGTTTTCTGGACAAAGTCACTCATAAAATTATTAAAACCAGTTAGAAGCCTCTGCAACCCCACCCCAGTTCTGGACATTAGCACGCAATCATCAGCATATAAAAGTGCTGGGAGAGATCTGCGACCTATTAACGGTGTGTCTATATTCCCATCATCAAGATTGCTCTCTAAATCATTAATATATAGGCAAAATAAAAAAGGGGCAAGGACGCAACCCTGACGGACCCCACGATCCATCTTTATTGGAGCGGTTAATTCACCATTTGTACCGTACCACACTCTACCCGTGACACCCTGGTGCATTGCTGCTAAAAAGTGGACAATTGGTGGTTCAGTGCCCATGGATAGCATCTTCTCCCAGAGTCTCCCCCTCTGCACCCAGTCAAAGGCAGACGTCAGGTCCATGAACCCTAAATAAAGGTGTCCAGGCCTGGCTAAGGTGTATTTGCCGATGACCAGGTGCAGGTTGAGGCACTGTTCAACTGTGCCCAGACCTCTCCTAAACCCATATTGGACATCAGAGAACTTCCCCTTTTCGGCTACGCAGGTCTCCAACCTCTCCAATATGACTCAGCCCATAATTTTACAGGTACGGTCAATTAAAGATATGGGTCGATAGCACTTAGGGTCCGACCTGTCTCCCTTTTTAAAAATAGGAACTATTATTACTGTTCTCCAGGAGTCAGGGGGACCCTGGGCTGCATAACATCTCAATAAATTCGTTAACAGCGGTAACCACAGGGGAAGGTTGGCTAAAAACAGATCCGCAGGTATACCATCGGGACCAGATGCCTTATTTTTCACAGTCTGGAATAGGGCTCTGTCCACTTCATCTAACGTCGGCGATACCAGGGTGGGAGCCCCATATTGAAAGTTAGGGGTGTCATATGAGTTAATGCAACTTTTGTAAAGACTAGAGAAATGGTCTACCCAGGATTCAGGCATAATTGTCATGTCAGAAATAAGGGGCTTTTACGAAAATGGTCTGCTGTAAATCCTGACTCTGTCCTCAAGCAGATCATAGAGTCAAACTTAAGCCAAATTCTAGATTGCCTGGAAGACAACATTAATCCAGAATCTATGTTGAAATCCTTCAAGGCAATTATTGAGACAACAAGGATGATACTTACCAAGAAATCAAGCTCTAAACAACAGAGCATCAATAGGTGGTTTAATAGCGAATGCACCCTACAGCATAATAAATTGGTAAAGGCCTTAAAAGTAAAACCCAGAAACCCCATGGAGATAAAATATTTACGGTATGCCTATAAACATGCGCTGAAGAAATGCAAAATGGAAATTAGGCAAGAAGCGTGGGGCCAACTCCATGTGGCATGTCAAAGTAAAGATTCTAGGCTCTTTTGGCGCACCGTAAACCAGGAGCACTTCAATAGCTCCAAAAATGGCTGTACTGACATGGCCAACAGAGCTAAAATCAACACCATCCCCTACCACTCACGCCAAGATCCTTGGGATTGTCATCGACAGCAAACACGACTGCCCAAGTCAACGCCGTCAACACCTCATGCGTCCATATCTTGATGATGCGTAGGAAGATTTTCAAATGGCTTCCAATAAGCACCCAAAAACAGTTCAACATGCCCTCATCACAAGCAAGCTGTACTACAGGGACACACTATGTCTGGATCAACAGAAAACTCATCTAAAGTCTGTAGACTATTCAGAACTCAGCAGCCAGAATCAATCTCAATCTCTCATGCCGCAATCACATTACATCACACCTGAAGGAGCTCCACTGGCTCCCCATACTCAAATTAGAACAATTTAAACTCCTCAACCACACTTTCATGACACTACATAGCACTGGCCAGCATACCTCAACATTTCACAAACCTTCCAGATATCTCTGCTTGTCTGGACTCCTACTTGTACAAATGGAAACCAAGATCGGGCAGTTGAGCCTTTTTCTACATCGCTCCTAAAGCATGGAACAACTATCCGCTACGTATAAGAGCCTCTTCCTCACTTCTTGAATTCTGCACAAAGCTGAAGACATGGCTTTTGGAGTAGTCCCTCTTGGTCCTAGGTTTGGCTAAACTCAAACTTGCTCAGTGCAAGGATCAAACATCCACTACACACAATCTTCAGCCATACCTAGGACAAGTTTGTTTGACAGTGCTTTGTATGTGTCCAGGGACTGCATTTACCCTTCCACAAGCAGCCAACTCCTACTATGCACTCATGTCACAGCAGACCCTGCATCCACCATCCAATTGGGGTTTGGTGGTGGGATTGTCCTATGGCCAAACCCTGCACCCAACCTTCCACATGTGGCCAGTGCCTGTTTTTCATGGCCTTCACCCATGTGTAGTGGGGGGTTGGCTGCAGGGCCTTGCTTGTGGCCAGGCCCTGCACAAACCCCTACATGACCACCCAGCACCCTACTTTCTCAACCTTCATGCCTTCAAAGAAAAGGTTGACTAAAGGGTCTTTTGTTCAAAGGTGTTCAGTAGTCACCTGTGTACAAGTGATCTACCCCCACTGCACCCATCCTTTGCGTTAATACAAGTAAAGAGACAATGATATCCATTGAAAGTGCTCCACTTCTAAAATATCCAATTTCTTTTGAAAGCTTATAAGCTTGGCTGTAAGAGTCCACCCATCGATTTAGGTTTATGTACTACTCCTTGTTCACAAAGCCTAGAGAACACTGTCAGAATTATTGGTTGATCTCATTGGTAATTTCAGCAATATTATTGAAATATACTTAGTGATGCCATTAGTTATGTCATTTAACATGTCATGAGTGATGTAATGTGTTAGGTCACATAAGTAGGGCATGATAGGGGCGCAAGTTATAGGGTCACATGTATGAAACTATTTTGCGTTCGCAAACAAGCGGTTTTGCAGAATTGTCCCTTTTGCGAATGCAAAAAAGGCTTTTCCAATGTACCAAACTCTATTTTGTGATTCGGTAACCTGTTACCGAATTGCAAAATGAGTTTGCGATTCAGTATTAGGAATGGGCGTGTTTAGTGTTCCCTTCCAAATACCAAATCGCAGCGGTATGTATGAATGTTTTGCGACCAAAATGTAGTTGCAAAACATTCTCATTCGCTGCTGATCGCACTGCACCACGGATTACACCGGTGACGCTATTGCTGACCCCGCTGTTCCCCCGCTAACTCCCGCTGATCTCCGCTGTTAACAAGGGGGACCCGGACGGCCTTCCTAACCTCCTCACCTCCTGCCGCCTCTTCAGGCCAGAACTCCCAGTTGTGTCTCGGCTGAAAAATACTGAAAGCCGGTGTTGGATCCAAGCTGGATCTACGAGTGCAACAAAACAAGCACAAGCAGAGCTCAGCTCAGCACAGCCGTAAGCCAGGAAGGTGTGGCCTGAGGGTGGTGAGCGTGGCCGCCATTAGCAGGCGGCTGCTGAGTGCGAGCCCAGGTGACGCCGTGGAAGCGGCCCAACTAGGTTGGGTGCAGCTTGGGGCCGCACCCAGAGTGCCCTGCTCACACGGTCCTCCAGGCTCCCAGTCCCCCACCCAGGGGAACAGCACGAGGCAGCTTGGGGAACGTTTGGGGGGCAAGCTCATAATCACCAGCCTGGGAGCAGTGGCACCTGGTTCTTTTAGGCGGCAGATACAACCCAAACCACCACCCTGAGAGCAGTGAGCACTATGCTTTTCAGGCTCTTTAGGCCCTGCCAGACCGCATTGTGTGCCGGGAGTCGCATGCTGGTGGTGCCTCTGCTTCTGCATCTAACAACTCAGGCTGCTGCAAAAGCAGGAGAACACCACCGGGCAACCAGGTCCCTCGTGGGACTCTCACAGCTGAGAAAACACTGGGGGGGCCTACCAGCAAAACACTGGAGTACCAAGTACCAAGACAAACAACAACAATAGTATGCCGCTATCCTCAACAGTAACAGCAGCAGCAGGGTGCCCAGTCCTCTAGTTACCCTCAACTTCACCAGGTCAACCAGCAAAACCATCAGAGAAGAGTACTGGTGAAGGGTACTGGCATATTGAATCGTCGGGTTTGGAACAAAGGGGCAGCTGGTCACACGACCTAGGATGTAAGCTTGTGAGTGGCAGCCGCTGACCACCAAAAGTGAGCTCAGGCCTCTGCAGAAGAGTCCCATAAGGACCGGGTGCGGGTTGCAGACAAGCCTGTTGAGCTCCCCACGGACTTTGCCCAGAATACCCACTCGGGCAAATAGGTTGAGAAGCTTCACCAATGACCACGATAACTACAAGTGGCAGGAAAGGTAGGAGAGGTAAAAAGGAGAGGTAATAAGAATAGCCTGGTCCTATCTGCGTCAGTTAACTGACAAAACACAATCAACCAAATAAGCACAAACACATACGCATAAAATAGTGGCACAAAATAGAATTCAAACACACCAACTACTTTGCAACTCTAATACTATAGCAAAGAAAATTAGATCAGGCAGGGTAAATAAGCAACCAGCGCAAAAAAATCCTAACCAAAAGCAAAAGTCAAAAAGTGCCAAAACCTCCCCGGCAAGCTTGTCCAAATCATCTTGAATTCTTGGCACAACATTAATATCACCAATATACTCCATCTTTGGATCAATGAATCCTACTGGAAAATTCACAGTTTTAAAGGACCCAACCGCAGTCATTTACTCAACACAGGATAAAATCTCAGGACTTCCCAAACCCATGACGCAGCAAAAACTAGACTCCATACAGGAGGTGGACTTGACTCTTAGTCTAGGGCAGACTCCAATAGCAATAGCAAAGAGAATGGACTTAAGCCACCACAGAAACCCAAATTTAATGGCAGCCGATATGCAACCAGAGGCCGCAAAATCAAATAGCAGTGGCAGAACAAGGGAAATCACATGCTCAGGTGCATACCAGCAACGCAGTCCACTCCACGCCCAGGCAAGAATCAGTGGAAGACAGCCTCCAGGAGATCACCTACAACACGGAAAAACCTAATGACCACTCCATCCCTAGGCTAGAATTAGTGAAAGACCACATCCAGGAAGTCACCTACAACACAGAAAAATATAACGATCCCTGGTTGGAGTCACTTTCAATAACAAACAACACGGATCTAATGCAGGCAATGGGACCTATCACGAAGAAATCTGTCAATGTACAATCCAATATTCAACTGACACTTCAACCAGAAGCTTGACAACAATCAATAATAGAACAATCAATAATAGAAATATCAAGTTCGCTTGAACAGTCAAAAAATGAAGTCACTAGTCCAACCATTATAAATAAAATAAATAACGATCAGTGGACCAAACCGGAAGATGAATACGGCAAAAACAGCCCGCCTAAGACTGCTGGGCCAACAAAGTAGCAAAATGATTTAATGCTTTTGAACCTCAGTCACCAGACAATGGGAGGGAACAATAAAACGGATGTAAAAATCTCTCAAATCTGCACACCTCTTTAATAAAAACCCTGCAAACCTCAATTAGTGTCCTCAGCATGCAGTCGGACAAACTCGATATTCAGATTAATCTGATGAACATCATAGCAGACTACATTTCTGGTATAAATTGCAAACTCGACTTTTTGATGGGCTGAATAACTGCAGTTACTCTGTCCCGGTAACTAATTGTGCGTGTTGCCCAATAGTCGACAAACTAAGTGAACTACCTACTATCCTAAAGAACATCCTGAAGGAGTGCAAACAGCCCGTTTAGACTCTAGTGCCACTCAGCACAGCAGCAAGCGTATCACTAAACGGGCAAAAAAACAACAAAACTTTCAGCCTCATTAACAACTCAAAGCAACAACCCCTCAGTAACTGATAAATGGGCGCATTTACTGGGAAAAAATAACAAGGTATTCGTTACACAATCAAGATTACCATCACCTATCATTTTAGATGACGCACATCGAAGCTTAATTGACCGCCCACCAAATACCCTGACTGACCATACAAACACACCGCCCCTCCCTTTAACAAAAAGACAGAAGAAGCATGCTAGGAAGGCTCGAAAGCCCCCTCAGAGTAGTAAGGTGATAGAAGAGCAGGTGAACAGAATTTACCCAATCTTCAATTTTACGAAGGGAAAAAAATCAAAGCTTAACTGCCCCCATAAGAAATCAAGGTCACAAGGTGGAAGGGGATAAGCATGGCAGTGACCAACTGGTGACATTGGAGACATCAGGCACTTCATCTGGAGAATTGACGGGACTAAACGGTTCAAATAAAGCAAATGAGGTGTTCGAGCAGAGAGCCTAGGCCAAAAACAACTCAAACAACAACAATAAACCCCTTAAATAGCATAACACTGCCCACCACGAGGAATGCAATTATAACTGAGGAACTGAGGACAAGACGAACAAAAACTGCAAAGGATCGACAAACCTCTGCCGAGAAACAGCCAAATATACAAAAGAGACACAATCCACTTATAAAATCCCAGTGGATGACCCACAGTCTCCCAATGAAAATATTAACCCCTGTAGAGGAGAACGAGAAATCATATTTAAGTGATGCCTCCAATCCAGTAGAGAACAGAGTGAGCGGCTATTGATAAAAGTAAATCTACATCATGACAATGTGAGATGTCAATGGTCGAACCAACAACCTGAAAATCAAAGCCCCAGTCGATCACAGGCATTAGAATCACGAACCAATGCACCAACAAAATGTCCAAATAACCAGATGCTATTAATTCCACACTACACATCACAAGGGCCACAAGACTATTTAAACAGAGGAAACGTCCTGAGCTTAATGGCAGCCATTCCAACACTAAAGCACCTATCTACATCGGACTTACTAGCTATAGAGTTCATTGAAGAGGAACGGAAAAAACTCTCTCAACTTGGAAATCTGAAGAAATGGTTTTAGCAATACTAAATGGTGCCCCACAGTTTGAGGCCTGGGGCATATCTTTGTCTAAACCTCTAAAAGAATGTCACCCTCTACCTCTACTACACCTGAACAACATAAAGCTCAATCACCTCAGCATAAAGCCAGTACACTCAGTACTACAAAGTGCGAGAGATAAAGAGGGCAATAAGGCACAACCAACAAAGACACAAGCCACAATCCATATAGAACATTGCAGATCAATACCAGATAAACAAAGAGATTGGCCTGTAACAATATGCACCCCATCTGAGCTTGTGTCAATAAACATCCTGTCATGGAATATAGCAGGTGCAAAGCACGACTTGCAGGACAGTGTACCTCCCGAGAATTGGAAAAACTTTGAAATAGTAGCCCTTCAAGAAACATGGTTAGTAGCCCCAGTTCAGATCCAAGGCCGCATCCTTCACCACGTAAATGCAATAAGTACCAAGCAGCACGGAAGACCAAAGGGCGGCCTTGCTGTATACATCTCCACAACTCTAAACATCACATCTGTCCAATTGCCCATTACAATAACGAACATGCAAATAATAAAAATGGACTTGGGCCCTAATAAAGTTGCAAACACTATCATCCTCATCAATGTTTATGCACATCCGAAGCAAGAGATCGAAAAAGCGCTATTCAAATTACTGACTTCTACCATAGCAGAACTTCGGTTTGAACATCCTGCATGGGAAATAATACTAACAGGTGACTTCAACTCAAATTTAATATACACCCCAGAGGAAGATGACAACATAACTGCAGCTAATGCAATATGGTCAGTGCAAACCCAAGCTCACCCAACTTTCAAACGACTTGACTTAGGTGGGCAGAAATTAGTCACAGACCTCGAACTTCTAGGGATGAGAGTACTAAATGATAGAGTTGCACAGGATAGACCTCCGATCTGCACTTACCACGGTTCCAATGCTCATTCCATTATAGATTATACAATTGTCACCCTACCCCTGCTAGCCCAAACAAAGTCATTCTCGATCATATACACCACTGACAGCGACCACTCGTGACAACACCTTGAACTTATAACCTCCTTCCCAAGGCATACGAAAGCACCAACTAAGGAAGGGTCAACAACAACGATACATCTCAAACGCCTAAGATGGACAAGCAATACACTCTCTCAAATTGCTCTGTGGGCAAAGGAACTGATAGCAACTTATGATTTTCAGAAAGGTATGGTGATAGAATCCTGGGCCACCTTTCTAACAAAACTATTACAGGCAGCCCCGACGACAAACTCGTATCGAAGTATGAAGGGCGGCCAATGCAGACTTCTGAGCAAAACAGCCATCTACTTAAGGAAAAGCTGAGAGGCACAATCAGATCTACAAGGGGACTGAACGCTCCTAAAATGACATGGGAACAAATACAACAACTTAAGGAGCAGTGTAAAAAACAAACCTGGGAAGACAATAGAACCCAACTGGACAATTTTTGGTCCAAACTCCTATATAATGCCAAACGATCAAATACTAGAACCTTTTGGGAACAAGTAATCTCCCTTGTAAGATCTTCAAAAGTCATAAATGTAACCTGCATTACAGAATCAGCTTGGGCACATCACTTATTCACCACCTTCTCAATAAGGGCCGAGAAAAGGACCACGATGCAGGAAAAAAACTATTCCCCTGTTAAGAACCTAAATATACTAACGCAGTTGAGATCAACAACTCTAGCAGAACCCACATCACCAATTGAATTACCAGGCCTAACAAAGCAGACCAACCAAGCACACACAACAGTCATGACCTCCAAAGAGTTAGGAAGTACCTCGAAGGGCAACATAACAGATCAATCATTCATCCAATATTCCGAAGAAGAAATATCTAAGGTCATAGCCAAGGGCGGATTAGATGGGGCACCAGGCCCAAATGGTATACCTCAAGCAATTTACAAGCAAGACCCTAATTTTTGGGCAGTTCCGTTGTCCCTTCTGTTTCACGAGGTGGGCAGAGAGCTGGAGCGGTTCGATAATTAAACGAATATACAAGGGTGGGGAACGAACCGACCCAGCTAACTATCGACTGATTGCCCTAATAGATGCTGAAGCAAAATACTATGCCTCATTGATCCTGGCAGACTTAATAAGCTGGTCCGAGAATAACAACAAAATCCCCATCAATCAGATCGGATTTCGTAAGGGTACTGGTACCAACACAAACATCCTTGCCCTAATGGCAGACAAAAGCTTACGGCAGCGAAAAAATCTGTATCTATGTTTTATAGATTTTAAAGCTGCATTTAACAGAGTCAACAGAGGCATTTTATGGCACAAGTTGAAGCAGTGGGGCCTCCCTGAACCAATACTGAGACCAATAATGCAGCTATATACCAATACGTGGATGCAAGTCAAAATAGCCGATGGAAAGAGGCTCACAAGGAAAATCTATACGAGTGAGGGCCTAAAGCAAGGCTGTGTCCTAGTGCCTCACTTGTTTAACCTTTTCATGGCTGACCTACCGCCAAGGCTTTACGAGACTAACTCGCATCCTCCACGCCTGGGCAGAGAACAAAAACTAGAGCCACGATCGTAAGCTGTCGCGTCCATAAACAATCATTCAAAATTAGCTTTGGGCCTTTTAGACGCTTTGATATTGAACAGAAAGCAATTATTAGGCTATTTCCCTTTTTCAGTAAGGTCTCATTCTGCTTTTGAAAGGTTAATCGATTGTCCAGGTGTACCCCTAGGTATTTGTAGCTGGTAACCACTTCCAGAGAGAGAAACAAGGAGTTTATGGATGGCAACGGACACAGCACACTAAAACTTAGGGCCTAATTACAAGTATGGCGGTCCTTAGACCCACAGACTCGGGTAGGGCAGCAGTTGCGTTTCAGCCACCTCCGAACCGCTCCATCAGAAGTTGGGCGGTTGGACCACCATTGCACTGCCGCAGCCACCAGGGAATCGCCGTTCTCTGCTGATGGCGGGGCGTTCCGGGGCTAAGTAATATGCTGGTGGTGCCACTGTAGAACCGCCATGCATATTACAAGTTTCAGGACCGCCACCGGTTTCATCAAGGTCTTTCCTCCATGAAAAGGCTGGTGGTCCTGAAATAAAGAGGGTTCTACAGGGCCCCCTGTTGCCCACAACAGGTGCCCTCCTGTGTGCATGCACCCCAGTTCCTAGACGGCATGGACTTTTCAGTCCAGGCTGTGCAGGAACTTTTTTCGGTGTTCCCATTGCGGTGCCCATTTTCAGAGGCACTGCCTTCTGACTGCCAAAAACAGCCCACTAGACATGAGGAAACTCGTAATCTGGCGGGTGGTGTAACCACGGTTTTGGTGATGTGGGAGGGTGCAGCTGGCATGGCGGTCTGCTTCAGCACCACCAAACTCGTAATCGACCCCTTAGTGTCTGTATCTGGTAACCTCTCAGACGAACGATTGAGGCAAGAAGCAACAGTCACTATTCGGGAAAGCACAGAGGAAAGCATAAGAGGTGGGGGGGGGGGGTCGGGTCACAACCCTTTGCATACAGTTGCCCATTTGACAAGGAACCTTTTAGTAGGAAATGTTGAGGTGCAGTGTTCAGGTGTCACATGGACATTGGCATCATTGGAGAAAGTGGTGCAGAGCAATGATGTGCCTGCAATCACGGCAAAGATAATTTTCTTTTCAGCTGTGCCATAGGTGCATGACAACTAGTAACAGGGAAGCAGGTAATCTCAGGTGTGTTTTGTCATCTGGTCAATCAGGTGCTTGTGCCATGGCCTACTTTGTCCAGAAGAACAGAATAGAACATAGGCCATTGATGAGACTGTCAGGCTATACCTTTAATTCGGTTCTTTGGCTCTGCTTTTGCTATGTTCCAGTCCTGCATGTGTCAGGTCACAGTCTGGTCTTCGATTGGTCCAAGCCAGTGAGCACAAAAGGTCCTTTGTACCTCTGTTACATGGGATGTTCCAAGCCAATGCACATGATTTTATAAAGAATTTTGCAGGAGAAGAGGAAGCAGAACAGCAGTGCTGGAAGTGACCTGCAGGGAGGATGAAAGACAGTTTCATTGACTGCCACTAAACCCTTTGGGGCACCCAATATCCTGAGACATTACATACAATCAGGAAGGATCCAAACCTAAAGGTACCCCATGCAAACAAACATGCCCACTTCATAAAATCTTAGGGAGCCACAGAGGCGTAGCTAGAGCTTTTGATGCCCGGGGTGAACCTCTACTTGGCCGCCCAGTGCTGGTAAAGGCGGGGGAGGTGTTGGCGAAAGACCAGCGGGGGGCGTTTAGCGACACCGATGATGGAGAATAAAGAAATAACTAAATTTACCTTGCACTCGCGGCCCACAAAAAAGTGGAACCCGGGGTGGACCCCACCCCCCACATAGCTACGCCTCTAGGGAGACAGGCATTCATGACATGTTGCACAGATTCAGCAGGAATCATAACTCGGACAAGAGTGAATACATGAGAAGGATGTCATATGGACACAGCACTAAAGATGGACCCGACATAAGGCAATGACATTAACATCTAAGTCACAGAGGTTCCTGATTATAGAATAATGTTTTCATGCCTTACTAAAATACGGCTCTGGCCTTCATTCTCAAACAATAAACAAAGAATATAGTCCTATAATGGATTGCTTAAATGTTGTGGGGTCAAGCTTGTACACAAAATAAAACCACAATTTAAAATTGTAATTTTGAGTCTCCGTTTCGAGTGATTAGGTGTTAGCATTTATCTTTGGGTCCCTGATCCTTCAAGTGCAGTGCCCAACGTTATTTCACACGTTTCCAGGGTGATGATTTAGCGGTTAGTTCCTGCCCCAAACTGTAATGTTTTTAAAGTAATGTATGTGATGGCGTGCAATTGTGCAAACAAGCATAAGAATTCCCCTATACATAAGTTAAAATCCTGGTGGAACAAGTTTAATTTGTGCCTATGGTTTCAATAGGGGCTGGGCAAAATTGCATAATATTTACCAAGCGAAAAGCGGATAATTTTCCAGATAATCACATATATTACCTGAGGGATGCTTGATCAGTAGTTTGCATGACAAGTGTATGCATGTTATACTTTTGTGCTCAAAGGTAATGTGATATACTTGGTCAGTATATTTTCTATGCATTATTTATTATCATGCTGTGAGCTTTGTTACCACATCGCATGTAGCTACGTCACAGATAAAGTTTAATAGTTGCCACATGTCATTTTCTCCTTCAGCTATTATCCTGTGGCTGAAAATCACATGAAAAAGTGTAAGCAGATATAAAACCAAAATTATGTGAGGTACATGAAACAAAAAAAATCCATTCTATGCGTGATTACGCTTGAAAAATGCATTTTCAATCCACGTTAGCACTTTTGTTCTCCTCTGGAACGGCATATTAAGGATAGAAAACTGGCCAAAACGTTATTTAATGCATCCTTAAGTAATGTTTAAATGGTATTCTTTTATGTGGCATTATTGCTTTATTGAAAAAAAATATCAGATGTTTAATGAAACGAAAAAGTGTCTCTGTAAAAAATAAAACAAACACACTTATACCTTCTAAACACAACGAATTTCTAGATTTCTATTCACAAATATGCATAACCTTAAAATGTAAAACTTTTTCATATTCAGGCATATTTGGTGTAAAGTACTGATGGAAAGAGATACAAACACAAAAGTCAATTCTTGAGTGTTTTCGCAGACGGCGTCCTGCGGGGCCGTAAGTATCTGCAATTCATGTCGTGCAATAAATTACATAATTAATATGCCACGTGTTAATAGGATGTATATTGTTGAATCATTAGTATCAATTAGTCTGGCTAATTTAAATGGTGCTCCATAAAATTCCACACTGGGAACAGGCGTGCGCTGTGAAGTGTTTCTGATTAAACATGAATCTTTGATAACGTTTGGAAGCAAAGTGTAACTGTAACACGTGTAATGAAAAATGCATGCACGCTGACGCACAGGATGAGGGGGCTGATCTCCAAAAACTACTCATAAACATAGTTTTTAACCTTGTTTTTTCAGAAGGTTGATTTGCAATGTGTTGTATTTTTGCATGCATTTCAGAGTAGGCAGACTTTTATGATGGTGTGTGTTCGATAGGTCAAATAGCTCCAAAACATAAAAGAAACTAAATCCTGTTTATCCCTATCAAAGTGAGTTAAACTTAAAATTGAAAACTTAAGTTCATGACCAATTTTACCTTTTAGTCTCCCAGAAACTCACAAAGGGATTCCAGGCATAAATAAGTCCATTTACGTGAGGAGAGATCTCTTCAATATCAAGTTCTCTTTAAATCCCAACTCCAGGGTATGCAAAGTGAGGGGCTTATTTATGAGAGGCTTTTTTTGACACTCAGGCGGAGCAAGCCCCTCAATCATTTCCATGAGGTGATGCAAAGCAACCCTGAGTGGCTTTGCATGGCCTCATAGATATGGAGTAAGACAAAGCAGTGCAAGTCGCTGCATTGCCTTACTCTGCGTCAGAGAGGCATTCCATGGGCGTTGCGGTGGCTGTTCCCACGCAACACCCAGGGATTTTGACGTTGCTCCATATTTACTTTATCACGTAAACCTTACGCCTCCCCAGAGCTGGTGTAACGAGGAGAATTGTTTTTATTTTGCCTCATTTTTTCCTCTTTCCATGTGTCCTGCATTCTGAGACACACATGAAAAGAAGTAAACGCCTCTCATGATTGTTTGTCAGGAAGGTGCCCCTTCCTGCACAAAAACAATCCTACCTGCAATGGAGACACCCTTGCACCATGGTGCAAAGGTACCTTCATTGGTGCTAGGCAGCAAATTGTGCACCAGCGCAGGGAGGAAAGGACAGGAATGCACCATATTTCCTAAATACGGTGCACTCCTGCCCTTTCGTAGGTCACCATAGTAAGCAGACGTGCGGCGCTGCCTTACGCCAGTTCCTCATAAATGAGGCCCTGAGTGTTCCAAGGCATGATTAGCCTTTGATGTTTGCAAATGCCTAGAATCCTGGACATTTGGGGCTATTCACAAACTTCTCTCATTGGCCTTTCCACTCTAGATAAAATTGGACTTTTACCGCAGCAAAGGACTGACATAACTCCTTTTTCAGGTGGAGAACAGGATTGGAGATCCCCCAATTTGGTTAGACTGTAGGGGAATGAAGTTTCTCCATGGGGAAATCAATATTCCCTGTGGATAAAAAATAATGTGCTTTTGCACCGGGGATCCTATTTACCCATGCAGAGTTATCCACAACTGAGAATTGTGCACAGTGTGCTTGGTAGTGAGTATTACTTGACTTTCCCAGAAGTACACTTGGAAATCTGTGGTTGATGCTGCAATCATGGCATATTCCTGGAAACCTTTCTGAAATCCAGGAAGTACTAAAAGTATGTGCCAGTGACTAGTGGATATTTGCATAGATATCCATTTACAAAAATGCCATGCATAGCGGAAGAGTGATCATGCATCATTTGACCTCCACTGATGTCACTTGCTTGCTACCTTGTCACAATCTTAGTCCCTCAACAGACTGTTCTTTGGGTTCCACCCTAATACCACCCTAATACCGAGTATGAAATTTTGTTCTGCAGATATATATATATATATACATATATATTACCTATTACCTACTTGAGGTCGCCTGTAGGTAGTTATAGTAAGGACCTAGGGGCATATTATCAAGGGCTTTATCGCCGCTTTAGCGGCACTTTTTGCCGCTAAAGCGGCGATATTTTTATCGCCCTATTAGCAAGCTGTCGCTAACAGGCGTTAGCGACAGCTTTCAGGCGATAGCGGCCGGTTTTCACATCGCCTTGCATGTCAGCGATAATTATCGCTAATGACATGCAAGGTAGGCGTTCCCTACTAAAAGCGACTGAAAACAGTCGCTAACACAACTACCCCCTATTAGCAAGGCAGGCAAAGCGATAAAATAAATCGCGCTAAGCGCGTTTATCGCTAGATTTTTACACCTGCTACTGAGGGTGACTTACCTGTTTGTAGCATAGGGGGTGGATTGTCAGGCTAAATCCACCATAGCGTTAATGCGAGAATATCGCTGGTTTTCCAGCGATATTCTCGCATTTTGCCGCTATCGCTGGAAATATTATCGCTATGGAGATAAACCTTACTAATAGGGTGTTATCTCAGCGATAATTTCCAGCAATAGGCGGCGTTAAAAAAAAAGCGCGCTAAGCGCGGTTAGCGATAAATATCGCTATTCCTTGATAATATGCCCCCTAGTTTCCATAGGAATAACATTTTTTGTTTTGCTAATAACTTTGGCGCCGTTTGATTAATCTTCACAAACTTTTCAAAACTAGTTTATCACTCACTTCAGCTGCTGTCTTGAAAGTTTCAGGGTGATTTGTCATGTGGGGGCAGAGAAAAAGGGGGCATCAAAAACGCATTTTCCCAATGCAATTTCCCATAGGGATTTGAGACACGACTACTGCCTGAACCACAAGATAGAATTACACCAAAGTTGGCAGAAAGCTAACTCTTGGTCTAGAAAGAGCCCTTTTTGTAATGTGATGTAAATCCATTCAGTAGTTTTGGAGTTATTAAAGAAAAAAGATTTATATATATCTCGGGAAATGAATCCTCAGCGGATCCGACAGACTCTTGATGGGATCTGATTGGCTGCCAACAGTTCAATCAGGAAGTGTTGGCAGCCATCTTGGGACTCGGACTCAGCCGAGTCCCAAGAAAAAATAAAAAAAACAAAAAACAAAAGGGGGCACAGTAGGAATACCCTGACCCCTTAGGCCTGGTGGATTGCTGCAAATTTGCAGAGGATCTGTGGCAAAAGTTTAGCCCCCAAGGTGGGCCAGGTCCAAGGGGGAATTAAAAAGAAATTGTTGGTGGAGGAGGGCGCACATGGCTCCCCCTACCCAGGCTGATTTTAGCCCAGGGATCCACCCCGGGGCATGGCTGCAACATTGAAAGGGAGAGGGGGCTGCACGGCTTCCCTCCCAGAACAATTTTGGCACCAGAGACCCTATCCCCCGGGACCTAGCTGGGCTTAAAAATGGGGGATTGAGGGAGATGCATCCCTCATCCCCCCGGGGCCTAAATAATTAGTAATGGAGAAGGGAGACCACATGTGCCCACCCATAAATTAAGCGGTGGGCCCGGGGTATGGTGGCCTCCTGGGCCAGATATCAGCTCGGGGGTGGGGGCTGCATGCCCCCTCTCCATTTACATTATGGGGCTGAAATTGGCCTGGGAAGGGGACTGCAGGCCCCTCTTCCCCATAAATTTAGCTGTGGTCCCCAGGGGATAGGGTCGCAGGGGCCAGATACAGCCCAGAGGGCTATGTACCGCCCTCTGCTAAAAGAAATGTGACAGGGGATGGGGCCACTGGGCCGAAACTGGCCCAGGGAGGGGGCTGTGTGCCCCCCTACTGCGGTGGCTTGCCTGGCCGCAGGCTGTGCACAGCGGGGGTTGGTTGCATGTGGGGGTTTGGCCCTAAGCCAGGCCCTGTGGCCAACTCCCCGCCAGGCCATGCCCTGCCTCCAACGCCTCACAACACACGGCCAAAGGCCGCGCACAGCAGCAGTTGAATTAACATATGGTAATTCAATCAATCAATTATTCAGGGGGCTTAAAGCACGCTACTCACCCATGAGGGTCCCAGGGTGCTGGGGGTGGAGGGGTGTTACAGCTCCAATTCAGCCGAAAAGCCAGGTTTTGAGGCTCTTCCTGAAGGTGTGCAGAGTAGGGGAGCGTCTGATGTTGACTTGGAGCTCATTCCAGGCTTTGGCTGCGATGTAGGAGAAGGCTGTTCCACCCGCTCTGGTTCTGTGGACTTGCGGGATGCCTGCTAGGGCGAGGTCGGAAGTGCTGAGGTTCCTTTTGGGTATGTGGAAGGAGATTCTCTCGTTGAGGTATTTGGGTCCGGTGTTGTGGAGGGATTTGTAGGCATGGGTGAGTAGCTTGAAGGTTACTCTCTTCTCGACTGGGAGCCAGTGGAGGTCTCGCAGGTGTTTGGTGATGTGCTCATGTCGTGGGATGCCAAGGACAAGTCGGGCCGCGGAGTTCTGGATGGTCTGGGGTTTGCGTAGCAGGGATTTGTTGATTCCAGTGTAGACGGCGTTTCCTTAGTCCAGTCTGCTTGTTATGAGTTCGTGGGTGATGGTCTTTCTGGCTTCGGGGGGATCCATTTGAAGGTCTTGCGGAGGATGCGAAGGGTGTTGAAGCAGGTGGATGCAAAGATGTTGATCTGTTGGGTCATGGTGAGGGAGGAGTCGAGTATGATACCAAGGTTCCGGGCGTGGTCCGTGGGGATGGAGGGGCTGCAGAGGGCGGTGGGCCACCAGGAGTTGTCCCAAGCTGAGGGGGTGGGTCTGAGGACGAGGACTTCTGTCTTCTCCAAGTTGAGTTTCAGGCAGCTGCTGCTCATCCAGGCTGCGACGTCTTTCATTCCTTCTTGGAAGCTGAGTCTAGTGGCTTCGGGGTCCTTCGTGAGGGAGAGGATGAGCTGGGTGTCATCGTCTTAGGATACAATGCTGAGTCCATGCTGTCTGACGATGGCGGCGAGGGGGGCCATGTAGATGTTGAAGAGCCTGGGACTGTTCGACGATCCTTGGGGTACTCCACAGCTGATCGCTGCGGGTTCGGAGAGGAAAGACGGGAGTCTGATCCTTTGGGTTCTGCCGGCGAGGAAGGAGCAGAGCCAGTCGAGGGCGGTTCCCTTTAAGCCGGCATCGTGGAGTCTGGCTGCAAGAGTGCTGTGGGAGATGGTGCCGAAGGCTGCGGAGAGGTCGAGTAGGATAAGGGCTGTGGTGTGACCTTGGTCGGGGAGCATGCAGATGTCGTCTGTGGCGGTGAGGAGGACAGTCTTGGTGCTGTGGTTACTGCGGAAACCGGATTGGGAGGGGTCGAGGATGGCGTTCTCTGCGAGGAAGTTTGTCAGCTGGGCGTTGACGATCTTCTCGGTGACTTTGGCTGCGAAGGGAAGGAGAGAGATGGGTCGGTAGTTCTTCAGGTCTGTCGGGTCTGCAGAGGGTTTCTTGAGGTGGGGTTTAACTTCTGCGCGTTTCCAGTCATCGAGGAAGGTGCCGGATTCGAAGGATGCATGTATGGTGCATCGTAGCTGGGGAGCTATGACGGTGGCAGCTCTGTGGACGATGTGTGGCGGGCAGGGGTCCTTGGGGGCTCTTGAGTGGGTGCTCCACATGGTCGTGGAGGTGTCTTTGGTGGTGATCGGACTCCAGGCGGTGATTGTGGGCTGGCTGTCGTTGCTGGAGGGAGGGGTGGTTTCTGGAGTCTGTTTGCTGAAGTTGTTGTAGAGGGCCTTGATTTTCAGGTGGAAGTAGGAGCCAAGCATGTTGCAGAGGTCCTGGGAGGGAGTGACGTCTGTGGCTTCTCAGGGGGGTTTGGTGAATTGCTGGATGATGTTGAAGAGTTCTTTTGAGTTGCTGGAGTGGGTGAGGATTTTGTTCAGGATGAAAGTCTTCTTGGTGGATCTTATGAGTTGGTGGCATTCTGTCTTGGCGTTCTTGTAGGTGGTCAGGTCTTCCGTGGTTTTGCTGTTTCTCCATCATTTTTTGAGATGTCTGCAGGAGCGTCTGGCCTCTTGGAGGTCGGTGGTGAACCAGGTGGCCTTCAGGGGGTGTTGTCTGTTGGTGGTGTGGAGGGGTGCGAGCTTGTCTGCGCAGTCGGTGACCCAGCAGTGTAGTTCCCAGGCTGCAGAGTTGGCATCCGTCAAAGCGGGGGGGTCGTGGATGAGGGTGGAGTTGAGGTGCTCCTCTGTGACCTTGCTCCAGTTCCTTCGCGGCGGGCATGGAGAGGGTTTGTGAGCAGTGGCGGTGTTGAAAGAGAAGTGTACGCAGTGGTGGTCTGTCCAGAGGGGCTGCGTGGTGTGGCTGAAGCAGATGTTGTTCCCACCTGCGAAGATGGGGTTGAGGGTGTGTCCTGCCTTGTGGGTAGGGGTGGTGACAAGCTTTTTCAGTCTGATGTTGGCGAGGTTGTCCAGGAGGGGGCGGTGGAGTTGGGGTCGCCGGGATTGTTGAGGTGGAAGTTCAGGCCTCTGATGAGTATGTAGTCCAAGGAGGCGATGGCGTGGGGTGCGATGAGGTCAGCGATGGTAGTGGCGAATGAAGCACGAGGTCTGGGGGGTCTGTAGGCGAGGGTGCTGCAAAGTGTGGTTCTAGGGCTGGTCTAGATCTGGAAGGGAAGGTGTTTGGTGTTGGAGGAGGAGTCGCTCGTGGTGTAGGTGGAGAGTCGGAGGGAGCTCTTGTGTGCGATGGCGAGTCCTCCTCCTGGGCGGTTGGGGTGGTCCTTCCTCTGGATCTTGCAGCCATCAGGAATGGCCGTGGCAATGTCAGGGCGGAGGAGGTGTTGGTCCAGGTTTCCGTGAAGAAGGCGACGTCTGGCGAGAGGGTGTCGAGGAGGTCCCAGATCTCTATGGCATGTCTGTCCAGTGAGCGCACGTTGAGGAGGATACACTTCAGGGCTTTGGTGGTGCTGGCGTTGGGCGTGGGTGCGGCAGTCGTGGGGGTGTGGAGGATGGTGAAGGATTTTCGGCAGTGTCTGTAGGAGAACTGGCCGTGGGTGGTGTTCAGCATAGATACCTGGCAGTTGTTGTTCCTTCCGGGGTTGAGTGCGAGGAGTGCAGCAGAGTCCTAGCGGTGGGATGTCAGAGGACCAGGGTCCCTGGTACTGGTCGCGGTCAGGTCACGGACGGGCACAGACGGGCTTGCCTTTGGCGCGCCTTCGGCGTGGGCGCGCGGTGGGCACCATTACATAAGGAAGGGGGAGGGAAGCACAGCTGGGAGGTGGGAGCGGGAAACAGGCAGGGGCCGCTGGGGCAGCAGCGGCGGGGAGGGAACGGGCAGAAAATCATGAAGACAGTCAAGACTAAGATTTAAGAACAACTAGGAAATACAGAGGCACAAACAACAACAACACAGACAAACAAAAAGACAGAAAAAAACAGGCACAATAAAAAATACACAGAAAACAGGCACAACACAATACAGACCACAATGACAGTGATTTAAAAAATGTTAATTTGTCTAATAAAATTCTTGATAAAGATGAACTGGCAGTTCTGAGTAAAGGCTTGAATTTTTGTCCTACCCAGAGTGGTGATATCACTGATGTACATATAGATCTGTACAAATTTGTTAGAGTACTCAAACTCAGGGATTATTTTTCACAGCAAATCCCCAAGAACACCGAGCCACCTATTAGGTTGGATAGCGCGACACACACAATTGCTGATATTCGTAATGTGCAACTGTTACTTACTTTGGATGATGATGGGAACCATGACATGTCCTCTTTGCTGAGTGAATTTGATATTTCACAGAATTGTAATACAGATAGTGGCTTAAAGCCAAGATCCAAATTTGTACCTGCAATCAATTATCATCATAATATCGACATCTTTTATGATAAAATGAGTGAGGATCTGCATAAATTGGAGATACCTAGCAAATTCGCTCCCCATGTTAGCCACAACATTACCGCCAAAGAAAGACAGGCACTTAATAGGCTCAAACTTGATGATACTACCGTCATAAGAGAAGCTGATAAGGGCGGTAATGTTGTGGTTATGAACCATTGTGACTACATGTCAGAGATTAATCGTCAATTGAGCAACGAACACTGCTACCAGAGGATTCTTGTTAATCTCATAAAGAAATTAACAACGCTGATAAATGTACAGCTAAGTGAATGGAAAGACATTGCCTTATTGACTGAGGACAAATTTAGATACCTCAGAGTTGAATGTCCAAAATATCCATGCATTTACATTTTGCCAAAAATTCATAAGGGAGGATCCTTTCCTCCTGGTCGTCCCATTATCTCGGGGGTGGGTTCACCAACCGAGAAGCTTTCGGAGTTTGTCGATCTTAGACTCCCGAAATATGTTGTTGACCTGCCTTCCTAAATCAGGGACAGTAAGGGCATCTTAGTCAAATTTAAAGACTTTCAGTGGTCTGAAAATCTTGCTTTCATCACATTTGACGTTGAAAGCTTATACACCTGTATACGCAAGGAGTTTGGGATATTAGTGGTACGGTCGTTCCTGGACAGAGAGAGTGCTGACCACTATGAATTTAATGAGATGATTGTGGAGATGATGGGCATCATTCTCAGTAACAACTTTTTTCTTCACAATACATGCTGGTTTCAGCAGATACTTGGTACCGCCATGGGTTCCAGGTTCGCTCCCTCTTACGCCTGCCTCTTCATGGGGTGGTTTGAGAGGGAGTATGCCTGGAACAGACGTGCCTCCCCCTGGACCGAACACATCGTGTTCTGGGGGAGGTACATTGACAATATTATTTGTCTGTGGTCAGGATCCATTGAGCTGTTACATCAATATTTTACATACTTGAATGCCAATGCATATAATGTCAAACTCACTATGACATATGACAAAGAAAAAAAAAAATTCTTGACATACATTTTTATGTCAAAAATGGGATTGTACAGAGAACCCTCTACAGGAAAGAAACAGAATGCAAAGGGGTACTTCATGCAGACAGTGCTCACTCACGTTCCGTCATCAACAACATCCCCTATGGTGAGATGACGCGAATAAGAAGAAATTGCAGTGAGGAAGACACATATCTCAGCAATATTCTTGAATCCAAAAAGAGATTCTTAAAAAGAGGATATAAGAGGGAGGTACTGGACAAAGCATTTGTGAGAGCTCAACATCTAGATAGGGAGGACACTCTTTGTGACAAACCCAAAGGACCAACGGTGGCTAAAACTGAGAGGGCAGTAAGCTTTATTACACAATACAATACGAATAGCTGTAGGGTTTTTAATACTCTGAAAAAAATTGAGGCCTCCTGAAGGACGTTCCGGGTCTTAAGAACTGTCTCACCAATATACCATCCACTACCTATCGTAGGGCAGATCATTGTGCAATGTATTGTATCCCAGCTATGTGACCAACAAACATGAAACATGGTTACCCTCCAAACCGCATGGTTTCTTTACTTGTGGGTCCTGCAATGTTTGTCCTTTGGGAAAAACAAAACCACCAATTTTGCTTATAACACTTCCAAATTACATATTTTTGCACACTTTATGAATTGCAACACAACACATGTAATATATGTATTGGGTTGCAAATGTGGCATTATATATGTGGGAAGTACAGTTCGCCCACTGAAGGTTCGAATACAGGAGCACCGTAGGGCAATACTCAACAATGACAGTCGATACCCTTTAAGTGATCACTATATGGGTGTACATCCAGATGACAATTCCTTCTGGTTCCATGGTATTGACCATGTACCCACTGGAGATAGAGGTGGTGATCAAGAACTACTGGTCAGGCAAAAAGAGGCCAAATGGATCTGCCGTTTAAAGGCCACACAGATGGGTCATAACACGGATAGGGAGCTTCATTACTTCCTTGGATAAAGGCAATTTGAGATGGGTTTCTGTTATTCAATTGATCCAATTTAGCATGAAATTGGTACCCATGGTGTCATTATGTACATGGAATAACGTTGGGAGGAAGTTCCTCTTAAAGTTACCTTTGTTATGATTATACATTATAAATTGTTTTCGTTTTTCCCCCTTCCTCCCCCCTTTTTGATTTTTCTTTCCTTTTCCTTTTTTCATTACTTTTTCTCATTACCTTCCTTTACCTTTTAATTTCTTCTTTCTCCCTCTTGTGGGTTCATATATGTTTTTAGGTCAATCTCTATTGTGATTTAGAAGTTTTATGAGACCAACCTTATAATTTTTTTCATTATATCCATGTGACCGAATTGCAGATTTTTAGCAATGTTTGCTCATATAGAAAATAGATTGCATCACTATATGTGAGTGCATCTATTTACTGTTTAATATGCATATGCTTTTTTCAGACTTTGTCCTTATTCATCCTTTGGTACACATCGTTTCTATTAGGATGCATAGTTGTTCTTTACTAGATGGCCTTTATTATAATTTTATTTCACTTTATTCTTTTTGTGAGATTTTTTTATTATTTATTGTTCATTTTTCCACACTTGTTTCATTTGTATGTGTTTCTTTTCTTTTTCGGTCTCATACGTTTATCATGTGCTCAATGAATTTATAAGTGGTGTTACCGATGTACTATCTGATACCACGTCAATGTCCGTTATGAGTGAGATATGATTGTTCCTTTATTTGGGTTTGATAATTTTAATGTTATTTCTTTCCTCTCTCTGCTAAGAAGAACTGATTCCTCACATTTGACTACAGCTTGAAAATGCTCGTGGTATGATTCTTTCTGGATTTTGTCATACAATAATGTGACCTTAGAAGATGCCCGTTCCGATAACTGTGCTGTTTCACGTCTTCATTTGGCCCCTTTTTGATTTTGGTTACTTGTTCGTGACGCGCTTGTGACGTCACAATGCTTCCCATGTGGATTCCTGCTGGCTTGAAATAATGGCGTGTTAAATTCCGTAAGATCTTTGCCGGATATCATGCCGGTTATCATGCTTAGAAGAACTGTTTCCTCATTTTTGATTACAACTCAAAAACGCTCGTGGTATGATTCTCTCTGGATTTCGTCAGATAATAATGTGATCTCAGAAGATGGCCGTTCCGATTACCATGCTTTTTCACTTCTTTTTTGGTCCCTTTTTGATTTTTGTTCCTTGTTCATGACGCGCTTGTGACGTCACTACGTTTCGAACGTGGATTTCTGCTGGCTTGAAATAATGGCGCGGTACATTCTGCAAGATCTTTGCCGGTTATCATGCCATCTTTCGTGTCTTTTGCGTTGTGAAAGTAAGCTTTTTATATTATGTTCGGCGTTACACTGTGCGTCTTGGACGTTGTTACTTTGCCGAATATTGACCTATCGCCCAACACTCCCTTTGGTGCTTTTCATACATATTGGGGTTACTGGCCTTGCTATACTGAAGGAACATCGTGCTTCTGGGGCGGTGTTGCCCTGCTTATTTTTTGCCTACTGATCTATACGCCTGTCGGCGTCTCTCATATTCTATGGGGTTATTTGCCCAACTGGCTGCTGCCCCATTTTTTGAGTTATTAGCGCTCATTGCTCTTCGTGAATAACTGCGTTATGTTTATTTAATGGGGTATTCTACCTCTTTACTTTTCCTGTCACGTGGACTGATATTTATGTATACTCTAATGGGGGTGTATACTTTATGTATCTTTAATTGAATAACGCCTGATGTATGGACACTGTAATGGGTGTACATGCTTTATTCCTCCATTTCTGATCAATGCCCCTTGTTTTTACAATCCTTGTATATATTTCGGATACTTAATCGTTTTTTATAATACCCTGGGGTTATCATGTCCATTTCTTGATTTATAATATCGCAGCTTTATGGCTTTTTAAATATTAATTCACTTTTACTTTTTTCAATTTAGTTTTCGCAGTAGGAACCAGAAATACCTTGTTTTCTCTGAATGTGAGCAAACTGTGGGACTCTTGCGAATTCCGTTGAATTATTTTTCAATGGATGACGTGTGTACACTTGATATATACTCATGGTGAGATACAGACTGTTTGATTCAACACTAGGTCACTCATGTTATTAGGCTGCAAGAACTTTTCTGATGGTTGTTTATTATGTTCTCTCTGTACACCTTTTTAGTATGGTGATGATATGGTCTGTGGCTCTATTGGTCTCTCTTAAGGGTTTATTTTTTTTTTATCTTATAACCATGGTCTTGATATAAGAGCCATGTTGGGCTTATCTAGTATCTTTGATGATTGTTTGTATTGTAACTTGGCTTGGACCTCATCCAATGATTTTTGCATATTGCTCTATTTTTCCAACAGAATATAAATTGGATTTGATTCCCATGGATATATTTATACGTGTGTGTTTAATCCCGATGTGATTTTACTCTCGGGACAACACAGATACCATATATTGGTCGTCACAATATTCAATCTTCATTTAACTTTCAAGGTGAGATGTTTTTCTTACCTTCATCTTTTTTTATGCTTAGGCATTCTTTGCATACACCAGTCTGGTTTGACCTTTTACACCTTGTCTTATTCTTTAATTTTAATGTAATCACTCTTCTTGTCCACTTTTGACATTTTTATGTTTATTTCATCTTTTTCTCTGTTATATTTTTGATTTTCTGGCTTTGGCTTGGTGCACTTTTCACTCCTTCTTCCCCTTCCTTGATCATTTTTTGATATATTATACAATTTTGTGTTTATTCTTGATGTGTTCGTTTTTTGTCTATTTCTAAATGTTTATCTCTTGTCTTGTGTTTCCCACCTTTAGATATCCTTACATCGATTTTCTGTATTTTTTAATGATAGGGGTTATGTAATCTTAAATATATGTATATTATAGAATGTTTACATGTTTAATGTGAATTTTTGTATTGGTCAGTCGTGTCATTAGGAGTTATGTGGGCCGTCTATTGATGTGAATATGTTCTTTATATGTATTTATGTGATGTGTTATATGTCTATTTTTGTTATGTTTCTGTGTAATTGTTGCAGCCCTGTTGAAGTTCCTTTGGCATCCGGGAACGAAATGCGTTGGCTGTGTGCCAGTTTTAAATGACAACTTTGAATAAAGAAGATTGATGGATTATACCTGTCTTTTTTGATTGACTTCTCTCTGAGTGCACCTTCCTTATCCATGAACTCTTGAAATATTGGCATCCTTCAACGGCGGATGCTGGTCGTAGCTGCACCTAACCAAACTATATGAAACAAGTGGAGTTGAAGTGCTTAACCGTGGTCGGCCGTTGTTTGCTTCTTTTGTTTTTTTGACAATACAGACCACAGCGGGACCAGCAGACGAGCAAGGCTCTCCCACTGGACCACCAGGGCCTCGAACACCTACCAGCTGAGGTGAACGAGGTTCAGTGGCACTACAGCGGAGCTGCTGAGGGAGAGAGCCGGTCCCTGACCAGGAGGTCAGAGGTCTTGCTCTTTACTTTTTAAAAACTCTAGAAATTGACTGAAAAAACCAGAGGTCACAGGGACATTATAGTTAGGAAATAGCATTAAAAACTATAGATATTCACTGAAATTTTTTTACAAGGACATTATAATTAAGAAAAAGAATGTAAAAAATCTTAGAAATTCACTAAAAAACCAAAGGTCACAGAGACGTTATATTTAGGTTCAGATTTTACACACATAAAACCATAGAAATTCAACACTTACAGTAAGATTTCTCTCAAAGTAACTATAACTAGTGCCCAAAGGTAAGTATCAGTCGTGCCCTCGCCATACACTACTAATTACCCCACATATTACATCACTCATGACATCTTCCATGATATTATTATTATTTTTTAAACTTTATTTTCAATTTTTAATTGTTAAAAAAAAAGTATCAACAATACAGCATACAATAGATCATTGGTATTTCATGCATAACCCTGATCTTGATTGGGGCACTGTGCCAACTCAAGGCTGGGGTATACTTAACAATGAGAAGTACATTATGGGCGTCATCAAAATTCACTATAAAAACTGGGGGGGGGCAATCATTGCACTTAACCCCCTGAGTCTTCCCCTACCCGGACATCCCCTATGTCTGAGCCAGTCCCACTGATTGCTGTATCACTTTGGTCTCTCCCCTCCATCCCTGAGTTGAAGGCCATGCTACAGAGCTCACGCCATTCTATGAGATCTGCCTGTAGATTATCGTCCCTGTGAGTTAATTTCATGTGTGTTTCTTCCACTAGGGTCCATTCCCAAACATCTAGCAGCCATGTAGGTATATCCAAGCTTCTCTGCCCCATCCAATTTATAGCTATTCTATGTCTGGCGAGGACCACTATGAGCTGCAGCAGCTTACATGGTATTTTTCATTTTTTAGGTTTGCGTACATGGGCTAGCAAACATTGGATTGGCTCTTCTCGTATCGGAAGACCCGTGCTCGTTCGCACCTTTTCTACAAACTGTGCCCAGAACTGCCTCCTCTCAGGGCACGTCCACATCAGATGCAGAAAGCCTGCCTCCTCTGCGCCACACCTGGGGCACCTACCATCATTGTTTTGTGAAATTTGTCATAGCTTTGCCGGGGTAATGTAGGTGCGGTGTAGGAAGTTATAGTGGATCAGTTTAAACCTGGCGTTGCAGGAGACTGTGTGTGTAAGTTCGCAGATAGCAGTCCAAGTACAGTCCTCTATTTGCATATTCAAGTCCCTCTCCCATGCTGCTCATGACGGTGGAGGTTGGATCGCCGAGTCCCGTCTCTTGGCCTTGTATAGGATCGATATCAGTCTGCGGCCAGAAGCACAAGTAGGGATCAAATCTAAAATATTTGTCGGCTGCGGAATGTCTGGGCATTGAGGCCAGGTAATTTTCACTATGTCCTGGATTCCCCTATATTGTAGGAAGTGGCCCTGCCCAAGGGTGAAGCCCTCACAGGCTTGTTCGTACGTTAGGAATGTCTCATTTGCGTAGAGAACTCACATCTGCCCTCCCTCCAGGCCTGAAAGGACATATGGGCCTTCATGTCTCTAAGTGGAGCCATTATCCAAATGGACAGCTCTCTATGGAAGGGCGCATGTTTCAGCACCTTTTCTACGAATTGTTGCCAAATTGTCGCAGTTTGACAGACCAAGTAGGGCAGGTCCCCCTCCACAAGCTCTTCCCCTGATCAGCACTGCTGGAAGGGCCCCTGGGTCCACTCGGCCTGCTCAAAGCCGTTTTTACAAATTGTCCCCTTCCTCTAACCAGCAGGACGCATGCTGGAGCTGAGCTGCAAAGTAGTATAAGTCAAAGCGAGGGGCCTCAAGTCTGCCCTCTTCATATCTGCGCATCAGGGTGGTGAGAGCTACTCTATCGACCCACAGTAGTGAGACAAGTAGTGAGACAAGAATTGTGTTGAGCTGTTTAAAGATTAATTGCAGAGCTGGGCAGGGCAAGTTCTGGAGCGCCTATAAGCATCTTGGTAGCAACACAATCTTGGCCACTGCGAGTCTACACATCAGGGACAATGGTAACGTGCTCCAGAAAGTAACTGAGTGCCTGAGGGCTGTCAAGGCCCTATCCAGGTTTAGGGCTAATACTGGGCAATGTCTAGCGTAATCTGGATTCTTAAGTACCGGAAGTGAGCTCGTTCCCACCTGAGTTCCAGGTCTGGAAGGCCCTCTAGAGGGCAGGCGGCTATTCCCGCCAGGGGGAAGATCAGCGATTTGGCTCAGTTGAGTCGCAGGCCAGAAATCTCCCCAAAGCGCTCCAGGTGGTATAAAAGTTTGGGTACTGCCTCTCAGGGTCTTTTAGGTAAAAAAGAGTGTTGTCCGCGCACAGTGAAACAATGTGGGTCGTGTCACCCACCCTGATACTCCACCGCGCCATCTCATCTCTTATCCGGACCGCCAGGGGCTCGATGGCTAGGGGAAGAGGAGGGGCGAAAGAGGGCACCCCTGACAGGTGCCTCGCTCTAAAGTCCATTCCCCGGAGCGGGACCCTCCCAGTCTCAGCCGCACCCTGGGCTCTGTGTAAAGTATTTTGACCCAGCGGCAAAACCGGGTTCCAAAGCCCACAGTTTGGAGGACCTGTAGGAGGTATCCCCAGTCTACTGTATCGAACGCCTTTGCTAGGTCTATCGACATGAGGACCATCTCCTCCTCACGGTATTTCACTTCCTTCATGACATGCGTAAGGCGACGTAAGTTCATCACAATGTTGCGGCCCGGAATGAAACCGCATTGGTCCTTGTGCACGAGGCGTGGCATCTGAGGTCCCAATCGAGCGGCAAGGAGCTTGCATAATATTTTCTCGTCCATATTGATCATGGTGATTGGGCAATAGGAGGAGCGTTCGCAGCTGTCCCCACCAGGCATATTTCCCGCTGTCTCATGGTGGGGGGTAGGGCTCCTTTATCAAAGGCCTCCTGGTATACCTGCAAGAGAGGGTGGGTCAGCATGTCAGCGTAAGCCCTTTAAAATTCGGGGGGAATTCAACACCCCTGGGGATTTAGAAGTCAGTAGTATTAGCAGGGCAGCCCTTATTTCATCCGCAGTGAGCGGGGCCTCGAGGTCCTCTATGGCTTGTGCAGGGAGTTTCGTTAGATGCATGCTTTGCAAATATGAAACATAGGAATCCACGCATATCGTAGGGTCAGCGAAATAAACGATCTAAAGATGGCGCTGCAGTTCCTGTAAGATAGCCGCTCTGGTGTGTACCGTCGCCCCATTGGGGGCCCGTAGCGCCACTATTGGGGCCAGGGTTTGTTTTCCATGATATTATTAATCATATCAGTGCAACGTTTGCTGGAAAATTATTGATGAGAAAACTATGCAGTGCATAGCAGGGGCATGAGTTATAGTTAGCTGAGCTAACTATAACTGCTGAATTTCTCTGGTTTTGTATGAGTGAAACTTGAGCCTAACTATAACGTCTCTGTAACCTTTGGTTTTTTTCAGTGAATATGTAAGTTTTTTTAATTCGATTTCCTAACTATAACGTCCCTGTAACCTTTTGTTTTTCCTTGACTTTCTAAGGATTTTAAATGCAAATTTCTAACTACAACGTCCCTGTAACCTTTGTTTTTTTCAGTGAATTTCTATGGTTTTTTTAAAGTCTATTTCCTAACTATAACGTCCCTGCGACCCTTGTTTTTTTCAGTGATTTTCTAAGGTTTTTTACATTCTATTTCCCAACTATAACGTTAATGTAACCTATGATTTTGTAATTACATTTTTAAGGTTTTTAAATTTTATTTTCTATCTAAAATGGCTCGTGTATTTTATAAGCTTGTATTTTCTTCAGTGGATTAATAGGCATAGTTTTTTTTTCTTTACATTTTTTATATTCATGACAATGGTGAGATACCCGTGGTGACATTGTGAAAGGCGCAAGATTTTACTTAATAGCAGACACTAGTTGTTTAGTAATGTAGAGTTTATATTTGTGTTTGTGTGATGGTTTTGTGAAAAAAGCTCTTCAATGTGGTGTTTTATATATTCATGGGGACTCTGTAGACCATGGCGTCGTCGGCAGTTGCGAACTGCGCATGTTTTTTTAAAATGCGGGCACACATACTTAGACATATTTTAATTAATATTTGACACAAGTTGTTTATTGATATACTCTTTAACCCTAACTTTTGGAAGATTTTTTTCAATTAGAAGCCTTTTACTTGGAGTTTTGCATGATCGGGGCAATGCCGGAAGTCGCGATGACATCGGTACCGACAATGAACGCGTCTTTTTGGTAAAGTGTATAACACATATTTATACATATTACATTGTATGATCCACATATGGAATATATAGAGGTGATGGAGTTCACTTTACTGATGAAGGGAACAGGGTGTTTCTAGGCAACCTGAAACTTTGCATACAGTCTTATATGTAGCTGTCTTATACACACTCTCAGAGCCACCCAAGAGCCCAAAATGTTGTTCATTTTCTTTCTTTTTTTTTGTTATTTTTTTTTTTTTTGCATTCCAATATTTGAATACTTTATTGAACAGGAAGAATAATGATTACAGAGCAGTGAAGAGGCCGTACTCCTCACCCAAGATTTCTGTGACTTTGGCGCACTTTTCTTTCGGCAAGGCGGCAGACACCAGCACCCCCAACTTAATCACCAGTCTCTACACCTCAACCTTGAATGCGAGCTACGGCAAGAGGTGCTGGCAGGTGCCGCTTCTCCGTATGAACGGGACAGCTTGTGTAACCAGGCTCGCTCTTTGCAACGTGTCTTTGTTGCAGCATTTGGGCTGGCGGATATTTTTGCATATTCGCCCTTCTCCTCAAAACTTTTCCTCCACGTGACATTCAGCATGCAGGAATGTCCAACACAGGCATGGTCGCGAGGGAGTGGTGGAGAGTCTGGGGCGGGTGGGTTGTACAGGAGAGGGTGATGCCCAAACGAAATGCAAGACCGATTCCAGCTTAGGTCCTAGACTTTTGTGTCGTTTTACCAGATAGCATGTAGGAACAAACGCTGCACTTCGTGAGCTAGGGATAACTTAATACAAATGGCACAGGACAGTCATCCTATCTCGACTAAAATGAATTTTAAAATCAGACATTCCATCAATACACATAGAGCTCACTAGGGCGCCAAGAACAGGAGCACAGAACAGGTGTTTTCCTCCATGCCCTGACACCCCACACAAAAGGGCACATTCTTAAATAAAGACAGCTCTTCTATAAGATTCATCATCTTGGTTAAAAGGTACTTAAAAAACATGATTTCAATCGAATCATGATCAGTAGGTTTTTTTTGTCCTAGTTGTTCCCATCTGCTTAAGAGAAAATGGATGGAAAACGGGGCCAGGTGGTCTCACTGAGGACCATGCTGAGCAAGATTTCCTCATCTGCAATTAAAGCACCATTTAGGAAAAGGATGGCAAATATTGCCATCCACCCTCAATATATATGCCCCGGCAGGCCCTTGGCGTCACATAAGGACCGATCCACTGTGACAAGCCAGGCTACTAGCTTTGGGACCTGAATATTTTGGAGTTATGCTCTCAAGCAACTCATCAAGGGGCATTTCAACTTGTAGGAAATGATGTAAAGGGGGGCATATTTTCTGTCCCCTGAATAGTGCCCCTGCCAACCCTTATCCTCCGAGTAATTCCTCTTGTTAACTTTTTTGGGGGAAATTTTTTTAATTCGCGGCGACATTGCAATGATCGCCATCACATCGCGAAATCGCAAAATAAATGCAAAAATTCAATGACCACCACCACATTAAAAAATTATAACTTAAAATATTCATTCCAACTATTACAATACACTTATTACTAACTTAAAGAACATGTTTGTACACATATATTTGTAGTAACTTTTTTAAAGACTGTGTTTGAACCCTACTTCCTGTTTTCACGATGATGCCGATGTCTTCGTTAACCGTGACGATCGCACCTATTTTAAGAGGTGTAAAACACATATATGCACACATTTTATAGTACTTTAGAAACTAGGGGTTTAATACTGCACTGTTTAAAGTCATATTTTTGTAGGGAGTTTGTATAAAAAGCGATTTTCTGTCTTTGCAGTGACACCGGGCATCGCAATGATATCGGTAGCTGTGATCACTGTGGATACGTCGTGAAATGACAAAACAAATGCAGACATTCAATAGCCACCACCACATTCAAAACTTATAACTGCAAAATGGATTATAACCAACAGACTAAACACATTACTATCTACATGACTGTATAATAGCATGTAAAACTCTCTTACTATCTCTATAACACAGTGCATAACTTTTTCAGTGTAATCTATAACTGCATGCATCACTGTATCAGTAAGTCTCTCATTCACTGTATAACTATTTGAGTGAATCTGTAAGACAGTGCATCAGTCTATCAATGCTTCTGTAACAAACAGCGTAACTGCCTCAGTGCATGTATGAGTGAGTGCATCAGTGTCATAATGGGTCTGTGATTGGTTGCGTAAGTCTCTCACTCAATCTGTGAGTAGGTGCATGAGTGCCTTTGTGCATTTGTAAGTAAGTATATGATTGTCTGACTGGATCTGTGAGTGGATAAATGAATGTCTTAGGGGGTGTCAGAATGGGTGAATGAGTGGGTGCATGAGTGTCTGAGTGGGTCTGTGAGTGAGTGCATAAATCTCTCAGTGGGTCTATGACTGGCAGCATGAGTATCTGAGTGGTTTTGTCAGTGGGTGTGTGGGTCTGTGAGTGTGACTGTGCATGGGTACATGAGTTTCTGAATGTATAACTAACTGGGTGCATAAGTCTCTGAGTGGGTCTATGAGTGGCTGTGTGAGTGACTGTATGGGTGTGTGAGTGTCTGAGTGTGTCCGTGAGTGGATGTATGAGTGTCTGAGTAGATCTAGGAGTGGGTGTATTAGTGTCTCAATGGGACTGTGAGTGAGAGCATAAGTCTCTGAGTAGGTGAGTGAATGGGTAAATGCATGAGTGTCTGAGTGGGTCAGTGACTGGCAGGGCGAGTGTCTGGGTGGGTCTTGACTGGGTGAGTGAGTGAGTGTGTGTGAGTCTATGACTGAGTATATAAGTTGTCAGCTAAATTTAATTTAGCCGACAATAAAGGATATATTTTGGCCAGAACACGGCGTCGTCATTTCCTTATGCAGTAAGGATAGTTGGAATTTAATCGGACTGGGCTTGGTGGGTCTGCAGCGACGACGCGCCCTCTGTTCAGGCAAGCAACGGACTGCAGTAAGCAACGAGTGGGCAATATATATATATATATATTCTTATGTACACATATATATATATATATTTTTACATTTCCATCAATATTCGTGATGACGTCACGATATTCATGACATGCCCGTGATGGTACATGGGGGGCTGCAATGGCGGTCGCGTTGTCGTCGTGAATATCGTGCAGGATCAAAAAAATACATTTTGGACACGTAACTTGTGTCACTAACACACCTATTTCTCAAACATGGGGTCAGAGTATCTCCACCCTGACCACTTATGTTAGCTTCCACACAAATTTTCAGCCCTGGGAGCTGTTTCCGGATGATAAGCTTTCAGTTCAGGTTGAGTCCAGACAATCAGAGCATTCCTGTTTGCTCATGAATTCACAATTAATAGCGAAATCGTCGCAAAATATCCGCAACCAGAGATATATCTATAATTTTTGGCTTAAAATTCTCGAAAAATACTGGACAGATTTGCACCAAATAACAAAAAGCACAATCTGCGTAACAACAGCTACCTCTCTGTCAAAATATGGTGTTATTCGTCCAGCGGTTTGGGCTGTAGGTTCAAGAATGTGTTCCTATGAGAATTAACATTACAAACGCACCCTTATTTCGTACCCCTATTTTTCGGTACCACATCACCCCCAAACTTTCCATGACAACCAGAACCTAGTTTGACACAATTTTTGGGGAATTTCATGAAGATTGGTCAAACCACGCCAAAGTTATAGCCAAGTCAAAAAATGCCTTTCCTATAGAAACTAGGTCCTAACTATAACTACCTACTATACGCACACACACACATATACACATATATCTATTACCTACTGGCGGTCACCAGTAGGCAGTTATAGTTAGAATGTAGTTTCCATAGGAAAAGCGTTTTTTGTTTTGCCTATATCTTTGATGCTGTTTGACAAATCTTCACATGATTTTCAAAATTAGTACGATGCTCAGTTCAACTTCTGTGTTCAAAGTTTCAGGGTGATACGTCAAGCGGGGGGCCGAGACAAAGGTGGGGTCTTGAAATGCTTTTTCCCCTATGTTAATTCCCTTACAGATTTTAGAGACAACTACAGCCCAAACCGGTGGATGGAATTACACCAAATTTGGCAGAAAGTTAGCTCTTGGTCTTTTTGCTATTTGGTGTAAACTAATTAAGTAATTTTTGAGATATTTAAAGAAAAACAAATTGGTATATCTAGGGGCGTGAATACTTTGTGCCTATTTTGCGACAAATCATGAATGCATGCGCCAACAGGAATGCCATGATTGGCTGGCGGCAACCTGAGCAGAAAGTTGCGGCCACCATTTTATGTAAGAGGACACGGTCCCGAGGTCTCCAAATATTTATTTCAAAGTAATAGAAGGGGTCAGGGTAGAGGGACACTGACCCCATGGTTGGAATATCGAGGTATTTGAGGGATCATTCTGTGTAAAACATGTCAACATTTGTTTTTTTATTTGCGATATTCACAAATGTGTTGTGATGCTCAGCCTGGCCCCGTGTAACATTGCGACAAATTTCCAAATACCGCCAAATAAAAAAAATACATTCACAGACTCATTCAGACACTAATGTATCCACTCACAGAGGTGCTCACACTCTCTTACACCCACTTACAGACCCAGTCAGACTCATGCACCCACTCACAGACCCACTCAGAAACTCACTAACCCACTCACAGATCCACTCAGTGACTCATGCACCCACTCACACACCCACTCAGAGACTCATCAAAGTATCATCTCAAACGGTTATAAAAGCCACACGTTGCATTTTGACAAGCAATCAAAAAAACAGCTGAAGCCTGATTGACTCTATAGCACATCATGTCGGGATGCAACCTTGGAGACCTTCTATCATTTTCCTTCCCTCTTTCTCTTTTCTCAGTTCTCCCTTTCTCTATTTTCTTGAACTGTGAGCAGCAGGCCAACGACCTGGCATCCGGCTGAATGGGCAGTTCCGGGTTTTCAAATATAAATGCGGCTCCTTTTAAAATAATTTCGCTGCAACAACAAAATGTGTCACAATAAGCTATACCCCCAGTTGCCCCTTGCCTGTCAGGTATTATTTTTTAAATATGTATTTGTTGCACCGTACTTTATTGCGGGTGTCACTCTGGGCACAAAGAAACTGTCTCATAACCCAATAACACTGCTTCTTTCTCAATTACATCGCAGCAATAAGAAAAGAGCGTTTTAAGATGCACCAAATTTTACTCACTCGACAACTGCCAGGTGCCATCACCAGACATGTGTGCGCGGCACTGCACTTTACTGTGTGCATTATTGGATTTATCGATGTGTATCAATGATTTTATTGATTGTTTTAACGCATTGCAATGGTTTTTAGTAACTATGCAAATAAAATAAACTGAAACTGAAACAAATTAAAAAAACATAGAAATTCACTAAAACACCCAAAGGTTTCTGCTTAGTGCATATTAATTACAATGGCATGATGGGACCTGTAGTCCATCCTTGAGCAATAGTTCTCCCTAAGTGGGTTTCTGTGCACTGTTACCAATTTTAAAAGCATTTCTCCCGAAGCTCTTGAGGCATTTGGTGATTATCTGTTTACACGGCGGCCCGCGCCGTGGGGAGGAGCACCATCTCGTTGGGATGCAAAAGAGAGGCTGAGGTATGGAACTGTTCCTGCCGTACGGCGTAATCAGCCTAAAAGAAATGGACACTCCGAGTGCATCCCGGAATCCTACTATAGGATGAGAAATGCTTTTAAAATTGGTAACAGTGCACAGAAACCCACTTAGGGAGAACTATTGCTCAAGGATGGACTATAGGTCCCATCATGCCATTGTAATTAATATGCACTAAGCAGAAACCCACTGTGGGTAATTAACGTAATGAAGGCGGAAATGGAAATAAAAAGAGCACCTTCTGTCACTTACTTTGCAGCAAGCCTATGAGTAAGATGTCTCTACATCGAAACGCGTCAGGCAAGGGAACATTGATTCGGGACGCCAAGGGGAGTCATTAAAGAAAACCGCATGGTTGGCTGATTACTGAGTGCCCTCCCGAAGCTCTTGAGGCATTTGGTGATTATCTGTTTACACGGCGGCCCGCGCCGTGGGGAGGAGCACCATCTCATTGGAATGCAAAAGAGAGGCTGAGGTATGGAACTGTTCCTGCCGTACGGCGTAATCAGCCTAAAAGAAATTGACACTCCGAGTGCGTCCCAGAATCCTACTATAGGATGAGAAATGCTTTTAAAATTGGTAACAGTGCACAGAAACCCACTTAGGGAGACCTATTGCTCAAGGATGGACTACAGGTCCCATCATGCAATTGTAATTACTATGCACTAAGCAGAAACCCACTGGGGGTAATTAACGTAATGAAGGTGGAAATGGAAATAAAAAGAGCACCTTCTGTCACTTACCTTGCAGCAAGCCTATGAGTAAGATGTCTCTACAGCGAAATGCCTCAGGCAAGAGAACATTGATTCGGGATGCCAAGGGAGTCATTAAAGAAAACCGCATGGTTGGCTGATTACCGAGTGCCCTCCCGAAGCTCTTGAGGCATTTGGTGATTATCTGTTTACATGGTGGCCCGCGCCATGGGGAGGAGCACCATCTTGTTGGAATGCAAAAGAGAGGCTGAGGTATGGAACTGTTCCTACCGTACGGCACAATCAGCCTAAAAGAAATGGACACTCCGAGTGCATCCCAGAATCCTACTATAGGATGAGAAATGCTTTTAAATTGGTAACAGTGCACAGAAACCCACTTAGGGAGAACTATTGCTCAAGGATGGACTACAGGTCCCATCATGCCATTGTAGTTAATATGCACTAAGCAGAAATCCACTGGGGGTAATTAACGTAATGAAGGCGGAAATGGAAATAAAAAGAGCACCTTCTGTCACTTACCTTGCAGCAAGCCTATGAGTAAGATGTCTCTACATCGAAACGTGTCAGGCAAGGGAACATTGATTCGGGACGCCAAGGGGAGTCATTAAAGAAAACCGCATGGTTGGCTGATTATAGATTGCCCTCCCGAAGCTCTTGAGGCATTTGGTGATTATCTGTTTACACGGCAGCCCGCGCCGTGGGGAGGAGCACCATCTCGTTGGAATGCAAAAGAGAGGCTGAGGTATGGAACTGTTCCTGCCGTACGGCGTAATCAGCCTAAAAGAAATGGACACTCCGAGTGCATTCCGGAATCCTACTATTGGATGAGAAATGCTTTTAAAATTCGTAACAGTGCACAGAAAACCACTTAGGGAGAACTATTGCTCAAGGATGGACTACAGGTCCCATCATGCCATTGTAATTAATATGCACTAAGCAGAAACCCACTGGGGGTAATTAACGTAATGAAGGCGGAAATGGAAATAAAAAGAGCACCTTCTGTCACTTACCTTGCAGCAAGCCTATGAGTACGATGTCTCTACATCGAAACGCGTCAGGCAAGGGTACATTGATTCGGGACGCCAAGGGGAGTCATTAAAGAAAACCGCATGGTTGGCTGATTACCGAGTGCCCTCCCGAAGCTCTTGAGGCATTTGGTGATTATCTGTTTACACGGCGGCCTGCGCCGTGGGGAGGAGCACCATCTCGTTAGAATGTAAAAGAGAGGCTGAGGTATGGAACTGTTCCTGCCGTATGGCGTAATCAGCCTAAAAGAAATGGACACTCCGAGTGCGTCCCGGAATCCTACTATAGGATGAGAAATGCTTTTAAAATTGGTAACAGTGCACAGAAATCCACTTAGGGAGAACTATTGCTCAAGGATGGACTACAGGTCCCATCATGCCATTGTAATTAATATGCACTTAGCAGAAACCCACTGTGGGTAATTAACGTAATGAAGGCGGAAATGGAAATAAAAAGAGCACCTTCTGTCACTTACTTTGCAGCAAGCCTATGAGTAAGATGTCTCTACATCGAAACGCGTCAGGCAAGGGAACATTGATTCGGGACGCCAAGGGGAGTCATTAAAGAAAACCGCATGGTTGGCTGATTACTGAGTGCCCTCCCGAAGCTCTTGAGGCATTTGGTGATTATCTGTTTACAAGGCGGCCCGCGGCGTGGGGAGGAGCACCATCTCTTTGGAATGCAAAAGAGAGGCTGAGGTATGGAACTGTTCCTGCCGTACGGCGTAATCAGCCTAAAAGAAATTGACACTCCGAGTGCGTCCCAGAATCCTACTATAGGATGAGAAATGCTTTTAAAATTGGTAACAGTGCACAGAAACCCACTTAGGGAGACCTATTGCTCAAGGATGGACTACAGGTCCCATCATGCAATTGTAATTACTATGCACTAAGCAGAAACCCACTGGGGGTAATTAACATAATGAAGGCGGAAATGGAAATAAAAAGAGCACCTTCTGTCACTTACCTTGCAGCAAGCCTATGAGTAAGATGTCTCTACAGCGAAATGCCTCAGGCAAGAGAACATTGATTCGGGATGCCAAGGGGAGTCATTAAAGAAAACCGCATGGTTGGCTGATTACCGAGTGCCCTCCCGAAGCTCTTGAGGCATTTGGTGATTATCTGTTTACATGGCGGCCCGCGCCATGGGGAGGAGCACCATCTTGTTGGAATGCAAAAGAGAGGCTGAGGTATGGAACTGTTCCTACCGTACGGCATAATCAGCCTAAAAGAAATGGACACTCCGAGTGCATCCCAGAATCCTACTATAGGATGAGAAATGCTTTTAAATTGGTAACAGTGCACAGAAACCCACTTAGGGAGAACTATTGCTCAAGGATGGACTACAGGTCCCATCATGCCATTGTAGTTAATATGCACCAAGCAGAAATCCACTGGGGGTAATTAACGTAATGAAGGCGGAAATGGAAATAAAAAGAGCACCTTCTGTCACTTACCTTGCAGCAAGCCTATGAGTAAGATGTCTCTACATCGAAACGTGTCAGGCAAGGGACCATTGATTCGGGACGCCAAGGGAGTCATTAAAGAAAACCGCATGGTTGGCTGATTATAGAGTGCCCTCCCGAAGCTCTTGAGGCATTTGGTGATTATCTGTTTACACGGCAGCCCGCGCCGTGGGGAGGAGCACCATCTCGTTGGAATGCAAAAGAGAGGCTGAGGTATGGAACTGTTCCTGCCGTACGGCGTAATCAGCCTAAAAGAAATGGACACTCCGAGTGCATTCCGGAATCCTACTATTGGATGAGAAATGCTTTTAAAATTCGTAACAGTGCACAGAAAACCACTTAGGGAGAACTATTGCTCAAGGATGGACTACAGGTCCCATCATGCCATTGTAATTAATATGCACTAAGCAGAAACCCACTGGGGGTAATTAACGTAATGAAGGCGGAAATGGAAATAAAAAGAGCACCTTCTGTCACTTACCTTGCAGCAAGCCTATGAGTACGATGTCTCTACATCGAAACGCGTCAGGCAAGGGTACATTGATTCGGGACGCCAAGGGGAGTCATTAAAGAAAACCGCATGGTTGGCTGATTACCGAGTGCCCTCCCGAAGCTCTTGAGGCATTTGGTGATTATCTGTTTACACGGCGGCCTGCGCCGTGGGGAGGAGCACCATCTCGTTAGAATGCAAAAGAGAGGCTGAGGTATGGAACTGTTCCTGCCGTATGGCGTAATCAGCCTAAAAGAAATGGACACTCCGAGTGCGTCCCGGAATCCTACTATAGGATGAGAAATGCTTTTAAATTGGTAACAGTGCACAGAAACCCACTTAGGGAGAACTATTGCTCAAGGATGGACTACAGGTCCCATCATGCCATTGTAGTTAATATGCACTAAGCAGAAATCCACTGGGGGTAATTAACGTAATGAAGGCGGAAATGGAAATAAAAAGAGCACCTTCTGTCACTTACCTTGCAGCAAGCCTATGAGTAAGATGTCTCTACATCGAAACGCGTCAGGCAAGGGAACATTGATTCGGGACGCCAAGGGGAGTCATTAAACAAAACCGAATGGTTGGCTGATTACCGAGTGCCCTCCCGAAGCTCTTGAGGCATATGGTGATTATATATATATATACACCGGATTCCTCCCACATTTAATTGTGCCACATGGCATTCATGGTTTCTAGGATGTATTCACACATCCACGATTAATGAGGAATACCGTTTAATTTTGTTTTCCATCAGACATAATTTGGGAGACTTCAAACCCAATTCTTGCATTTATTTAGCATATTTTTTAATTTTTTTATCTTTTACAATGCAGCCAGCACCGCCATTACACAAGCTTACCTTCTAGTCTGCCACACACAACTGATGTTACAGAACATATGGCCATCTACACCTATATATAGAGGGGTAGTCTTTCTCTATGCCTGCTACCAAAACTGCTTGTCATTGCTGCGCCTAGTCATCACTGTATGACAAGATGTTTTACTACATGCTGCAAAAGTGTAACATTTTCTGCCTTGTCACTATGAACATAGTAAAGTCACTCATGTCACTATAAATTGTATGCCTCTCACCTTAGCGCACTATGTGATCAAGACCACAGGCTTGTGGTCGAAACGCGTCATCCTGACATGCTAAGACAATAAATTCTCTTTATTGCATCTTCAACTGGAGTCTGTGCCCTTGTTTGGCCCACCGCGGTCGTTCTTTGGGATCCTGGTTTTATATATATATATATATATATATATATATATATATACATATATATATATATATATATATATATATATGATGTGATCAAGGCCGTGAAGACGCGGCCGAAACGCGTCATGCTGTTTGCTTTTTGCACCTCAATAAAAGCACTTTAATTTAAATTCAGCTTTGGTGGTCCGTACCTGCTATTACTAAGACTGTGTAATCCAGGACTGTGGTGTTTCATATATATATATATATATATATCCATGAAAAGAGTTGCCCCCTCGAAAGAGCACACACAGGTAGGTACTGGTTTCTCATTTAAAAAAGCATTTTTTATTTTTTTTTAAATCGGCGCAATTCGCACTGGGGTCGCCGGTTCCCGCGTTTTATTTTAATGAGGTCCCCGGGTGGGCTAGGTCCCGCGGGCATTTCTTAAAAAATAATAGCTGGGGGTCGCTGGGGCTTCGGGGGCCCACTGGGGTCCCCCAGCCCCGGGGCTTCACTCATGTTGGGAGGGGGGTTACGTGGCCCCTCTCCTGGAGCCATCCATGTGCTTATAACTTTGGCGTCGTTTGACGAATCTTTACGAAATTTTCAAAAAGTTTCTCTTTTTGATCAGCTCCTATCTTGAAAGTTTGGGGGTGATTGGTCAAGGGGGCTGAGAAAAAGGGGAGTCCCAAAATGTGTTTTCTCAATGCATTTTCCATAGGAAACTTTAGACAAGGCTACAGGTCAAACTGCTGAACGGAATTACGCCAAATTTGTGAGGGAGAAAGGTTGTGGTCCAGAAAGCGCGCTTTTGTTGAAATGGTGTAAATTCGTTCAGTAGTTTTTGAGAAATATCAAATTTTACAGATATCGATATTTGAGAATTCTGACATCTGATTGGCTGAGGGTTACGAGCACGAGCTTGCGGCTCATTGGCTGTGAACGGTTGAAACTAGGAAGTGTTGGCAGCCATTTTGTGTCCATCAGCTCGCATTTCTCTGTGTAGAAGCCATCGGGTGTGTAGTTTTACCTCTGCGAGGCAACACTGGCGTCTGTGTAAGATACCCCTTTCACGCTGCCTCTCCCCACATCACGAGGTCGCGGCTATGCCTTTAGAAGCCAGTCCGTTGGCTCGGAGCTCTGTGAGACAGTCTGTCGGCACGACCCTCTACACAACCCAAACACCACTGCACTACCTAACTAAACACTAAACCACTACTGCCAGCACGACCCCCTACACTACAGAAACACCACTGCACTACCTTAAACCCTAAAACACTACCCCCAGCACGACCCCCTACACTACAGAAACACCACTGCACTACCCTAAACCCTAAAACATTACCCCAGCATGACCCCCTACATTACCCAAACACCACTGCACTACGTAACTAAACACTAAACCACTACTGCCAGCACGACCCCTACACTACAGAAACGCCACTGCACCTACCTAAAACACTACCCCCAGCACGACCCCTAAACTACAGAAACACCACTGCACTACCCTAAACCGTAAAACGCTACCCCCAGCACGACCCTCTACACTACCCAAACACCACTGCACTACCCTAAACCCTAAAACACTACTCACAGCAGGACCCCCTACACTACGTAAAGACCACTGCCCTACCCTAAACCCTAAATGTACCCCCAGCACCACCCTCTACACTACACAAACACCACTGCACTACCGTAAACCCTAAAACACTACCCACAGCAGGACCCCTACACTACACAAACACCACTGCACTACCCTAAACCATAAAACACTACCAGTCCATTGGCTCACAGCTCTGCGTTTGCGAGCCGATGGCCAGTAGGTCTCCTTCTGCGAGCTGAGCCCACGGGCCGCAGCTCTTCCTCTGCGAGCCTGCCCGACGGCCCGCAGGTGACACTCTGCGAGCCAAAATTGGGAATATAAGGCGGCTCTAAAAAGAGCCCTTGTGTTTATTAGTTGGAGCTACATGTAAGTGCGAATGCACAGCTTCAAGTTAATCAGGAAAATTTGGTTTCCCTCATCTGTGAAGTGTGGATATCAGCCATATCAAAACGTATGTTGTTGTTTTAAATCGACCCCATTCTATGGTCTCTGAGGTATGCAGACACAGCTTTGTTGACATTCTTCCTAGATTTTTCAATTTGAGGACAAAATTTGTTTGACCATTTCCACTTCTGTCTTTGGCATATATTGGAATATACAAAGACAGTTTGAGGCAAAAGCAACATCAATTGTCTAAAGGTGTCCTTCATTAGCATTTCCAAACCTACCCCAGTCAATGTGCCTAGGTCATTTCCACCACAGTGCACAATCATGAGGTCAGGGAGTTGGAAAAGCAAACAGGTTTTAACCAAAGGGAGTAATTGGTGCCACTTCAATCCTCTCTGTCCAAACCATTTAAAGTCCACATTTTGTAAACCTAGGTCTAAGTCAATACGTCTCTGTTCTGCATACCTCTTGCACCAGAAAACATAGCTATGTCCTACGATCCACACTAGCATTTTGAAGGTGTAGCTGGAAGATATGGATAGATGTCTGTAGCTCACGCAGTCCGTTCGTAGAATAAGAGATATGTTTAAAGATGGGGAACTACTTTTTTTCTCATACAAAATGATAACTGATTGGGAGATGAAAAACATTGTTTACTAAAAAGTAGGGTGCATATTAGTTTGTCGAAAAGCATCTTTGTCATTGGTTAATAAAAAGCAGTTTCAACGTAGAGTTCATATGATAGGATAAAATTTGCTCAGTTCAACCACACCTGCTACTTGCATTTGGAAGGCACTGTTTGAACTTAAAACAATGGTGAACTTTTAACCTGCACGTGCCCTTAAATGTTCGAGAAAATGTTGCAAAAAAATATCGTTAGGTTTGAAAAAATGATGAACTTTTAACCTGCGCGTGTCGTAGAATGTTCTAGAAAGTTTGTTGATAGAATACGTTGAACTTCTCACCTGTATGTGTTCTTAAATTTTTAAAAACTGTTTATATTGAAAGTTCAAAAATAACCAATAGAGAGAAGTTTTGCAATTTGAAAAAATCAAGGAACTATTCTGATTTGTTCTTTACATGTATTTATGTGTGGAGCAACAGGGAAATTGTGCCATTACTGGTTCCATTCTTGATGAGAGCGGTGCATTACATGTACTGTGTGACAAAGAAAGAATTGCATGCGTTTGTGACATTTGGAATCTGCATACCAACTACGAACGTAAGTTAAATTATGCTTAGTGTGGAAATAGTGGGGAAGGGGTAAGAGTAGAAAATTCATGTGTTATTAACTTAACAGAGATGGAACAAAAACCAGAAATGTTATGTGGACAATTTGTGGTCTCATTTTTTATACTGAGAGGTAGATTTCAATATCAATCAAGACTGGTGTGTTACTGGGAGGCTTTGTATTTTGGTGTTGTTATGAAATGTAAGTTGTTGGGGAGCGTTTCTTCAGAAGACATTTTTTATAAATATGTGAGAGATAAAAAATAAATGAAAATGTTCTGTGTATATTTTCTGTACGATTTTGTTCACAGTGCTAAAGTAAATGTGATTATTAGTGAAGGTAATTGTCAGAGTGTGTTTGTGTGCTGAATATACGCAGGCTTTTAAGTGGTCCGGGTTTTGTCGGTACTGAGCTCCGCCACCCGTTTAAGACAGTTGCCAAATGTTTCATTCCACTTAAAGCTGTTAATATACGTATAGTAAAGGAACGATACATAAAAAGTTTGGGAATTACACCTTTATTTACTCTGTGCAGCTCCCACCACCATTTTGTGCCCCCCAGAGGTACTGTTTATAACAATAATCTAATACAGCTCTTTGTATTATAAAAATAGCACTTCTAAGTTTATTGCCATATTGGTAGGGTTTGTACTATATAGAGAATGGTGCAATCAGTTTCATTGGTATAAAACTGCATTGTGTTATGTTGGAAATATTACATATGCATAGGTTGTGATGTTATATTTTATACTGTGAGGTACATTTGAATATAAGTGAAGACAGGTGTTATACTGCGAACCCGTTGAAAATGTGCACAGATTACATGGAGAGTAAATGGACAAAGTAAACGTACATGTTGCTTTCTGTATGAATGCTTGGTTAGAATCTTTTGATGATGCTTTAAGATATAATCTAAATAGTGTTTGTGGTTTACAATTGGGTATACTGCACCGTGTTAGTAGTTAGTGACTAGATGCTGGTAAAGGGATTATTTATTGCTGGTTCTTACGAAATAAAGGTGGAGAGCGGCGTTTCTTTACAAGAGATATTTCATAAATGTGTGAGAGATAAAAAAGAAAAAAAATGTTTTAGTACATTTTCTGTACGATTCTTTCATACTAGTAAAGTAACTGTTATTATAAGTGATGAAAATTGTTAGGTTGTGTCTCTGTGCTGAATATACGCAGGCCTTTAAGTGGGCCGGATTTTACCGGTGCTGAACACTGCTACCGCTTTTAGACACCCGCCATTTTTTTTATCCCATTGAAAGCCCTGAATATACATATATTAAAGGAATGGTATAATTAAAGTTTAGGAATTACACCTCCGTTTACTCTCCTCATCTCATATTCTTTATTTTGTGCACCCAACAGTAGTGTTTATAAAAATCAAGTAATAAAGCTTTATCTAGTATAAAAATAGCACTTATACTTTTATTGGCATGTTCGTGGGATCTGTAGTGTATAGAGAAGGTGGTTATGAGTTTCAATGGTACAAAACGGACGTGACATATGTTTGAAAGATTACATGGTTTTAGGAATAAGCTCTCGCTCTGCGAGTCCTCGGGCCCGCAGTTGTATCTCTGCAAGCCAACACTGGAAATATACCGCAGTTGTCCCTGTACGAGATACCCCCTTCATGCTCCCTCTCTTCACATCATTGTCCCGCACCTATGAGTTGCAAGCAGACGGCCCGCACCTTTCCCTATAGCAGTTGGCCCGCAGCTGTTCCTGTGCGAGGCGGCCCGCAGCTCTTCCTCTTCGAGTCAGCTAGTTGGCTCGGAACTCTTCCTCTACGAGCCAGCCCACCGGCCCGCAGCTCTCCCTCTGCAAACCATTGTTCGGCTCGCAGCTCTTCCTCTGGGAGCCAAGCCGCAGTTGTGCCTCTGCAAGTCAACACTGGAAATATACCGCAGCTCTCTCTCTCTGCGAGATACCCCCTTCACGATCCATTTCTCCACATCACCGTCCCGCAGCTATCCCTTTGCAAGCCGACGGCCCGCACCTCTCCCTATACCAGTTCGCCCGCAGCTGTTCCTCTGCGAGCCGGCTCGCAGCTCTTCCTCTGTGAGCCGACGGGCCGCAGCTCTCCCTGTACGAGTCAGCCAGTCGGCTTGCAGCTCTTTCTCTACGAGCCAGCCCGCCGGCCCGCTGCTCTCTTTCTGTGAACCATCGGTGGGCTCGTAGCTTTTCCTCTATGAGCCAGCCCGCCGGCTCGCAACTCTCCCTCTGCGAACCACCAGTCGGCTCGTAGTTCTTCGTCTGTGAGCCATCGAGCTCGCAGTTGTAGCTCTGCAAGCCAACACTGGAAATATACCGCAGGTCTCTCTCTACGAGATACCCCTTCACGCTTCCTCTCCCCACATCACCGTCCCGCACCTATGATTTGCAAGCCAACGGCCAGCACCTTTCCCTATAGCAGTCGGCCCGCAGCTGTTCCTGTCCGAGCCGGCCCGGAGCTATCCTTCTGCGAGCCCACGGGCTGCAGCTCTCCCTCTACGAGCCAGTCAGTCGGCTCGCAGGTCTTCCTCTACAAGCTAGTCCGCCATCTCGCAGCTCTCCCTGTGCAAACCATCGTTCAGCTCCCAGCTCTTCATCTGTGAGCCAGTCGGGCCCGCAGTTGTACCTCTGCAAGCCAACACTGGAAATATACCGCAGTTCTCTCTGCGAGATATCCCCTTCATGCTCCCTCTTCTGACATTACCGGTCGTAGCTATCTTTTTGCAAGGCGACGGCCTGTACTTTTCACTATAGTATTTGACCCGCAGCTGTTCCTCTGCTAGCCGGCCCGCAGCTCTCCCTCTGCGTGCCATGTAGTTTAGCAATCCTGCTGTCAGTGTCATGCACTTCTCCAATCATCCATCCAGCACAATCTACTTACCCTATCACTCTACCAATACCTAAGTACTTATAAATTCACCATGCACTCTGTTTACAGCACTGTAATCATTCTAGTTAGTAGTTATGTGCTTATGGAATGGCCTAGCCACTAAGACAAGTACAGCTATAATATTCTGTGCAGTATCTATGCACACCTCTAACCATGTACATACTATTGGTACACTCCTATAAATACCCAGTTAGTAGCCATGCCATCTAGGAATCATGTTGTCAGTCCCATGCAGTTTTCTAATCACCCATCCAGCACTATCTACTTATCCTATCAGTCCAGCAATACCTAAGCACTTATAAATTCACCATCCACTCTGTTTGCAGCACTGTAATTATTCTAGTTAGTAGTTATGTACTTTTGGAATTGGCTAGCTAGTAAGACAAGTACAGTTACAATATTCTGTGCACTATCTATGCACACCTCTAACCAGCTACATACTATTAGTACACTGATATAGATACCCAGTTAATACCTATGCAGTCTAGGAATCCTGCTGTCAGTCCCATGCACTTTTCTAATCACCCATCCAGCATTATCACTTATCCTATACTCCACTAAAACCTAAGTACTTATAATTTCAACATACACTCAGTTTACAGCACTGTAATCATTCCAGTTAGTAGTCATGTAGTTATGGAATGGCCTAACCACTAACACTACTATAGATACAATATTCTGTGCACTATGCATGCAGACCTCTAACCAGGTACATACTATTGATACAGTCTTCTAAATACCCAGTTAGTACCTATGCAGTGTAGGAATCCTCCTGTCAGTCCCATGCACTTCTCCAATCACCCATCCAGCACTATCTACTTATCCTATCACTCCGCCAATACCTAAGCACTTATAAATGCACTCAGGCACTCTCCTTGTAGTATTGTAATCTTTTAGTCACTACCCATGTATTCATGGAATGATACAGGTTGTAACCATGCAGTTCCACAATTAGATGTGTACTACTAATGCTGTGCTCTAGTATCTTTCACACTACTCATACACTACTACAATTATGCAGGTAGCACTGTTCCATTGCTGAAATCATTGATGTAGTTTTTTTGTATGTATTTTTATAGTTATACATGTGAATATTTATATATAATTATTTTAATTATATTAAATTGTTTTCAAAACTTTTCTTATTTTACAGATAGTTTGCATAATTATTAAGAAAGAGTTACAATGACAAGAAAAGAGCAAAGAAAAAGACAACAAAGAAAGGAGGTTTATTTATTTTTAAAAAGGAAAAGAGGAATTAGATCAACTACAACATGGATCTTTAAAGAAAAAGTGTTCTGGTAAGAGAACTAAAGATGTTTTTAAAAACTTGTAAAAACAGTTTCCAATTTTAAAAATAAAGAACAGACAGATACAACAAGAACAGTGAAACAAAAGGAAAAGAAAAATTTACAAAAAAGTGGAAAATTGGATTATCGGAAAAAGAATTATGTTGGAAGCAGGAAGAAACAATTTTCAGAAATTCGAAAAAGAATCTATAAAAGTAGAGTACTCCAAAATTTACTAAAAAAATGTAAAATATATAAAAGGAGATCAGCATTTTACAGACAAAAAAAGGAGATTCTAAGTGTAATTGAAAAAGCCTTTGACTTGAAAAGAAAATTGTTTATCTTAATTATAAAAAGATTGAAGACTTTAAATACAATAATGCAGCGTATGAAGGACAAATGTAAAAGAAAAAAATTGTAAATAGAACTAATTTTTGTAAAATATTTTCCGGGGAATGGAAGCATACTTCTAGTACGGAACCTTTTTTTAATGAAGAAAGTTATTTTCAACAAAATAGATTGCTACATGCAGTTGATACCTGTGGTCGTTGTTATGAAGTGAAAAATGGCCCTCCAATTGAAAAAGAAAAGATGGTTCGTAGAAATGTGGAAGAAGTAATAGCTGAAGAAGTTCAAGGGAGACGTACCCAGGCTCCAGTGTTTACATGGGATTGTAGTAGTATTTGTAGTATACGTCAACAATCTATTGATATTTTATTAAATTTCTTATGAGAATATGGAAGAAAAACTGTGACACAGAAGATTAAGATATTACAAGGACTGGATCCTTGCAAGTGAGAAAAAATACAGGTTGCAAGGTCATTCTCTGGCTTGTCTTTCTAGGAAAGTGTGTCAAAGTCGTTTTCATCATTTAAGAATGTTAGCAGTACATCATTCCGAAATGCGGAAGTTAGTTAGAAGATTATACTACGTGAAAAGTCCTGCATTATGTCTAAATGAAATTAATACAGCTCTTTTGCATGGTTCAGTGTTGGAAGTAAAAAAAAATTGTGATGATATAGAGTTACGTTTCTTTGCTGGTCAAGAGGAGTGTAGAGAAACTGAGAGTTTGATAAGTGTAGGTGTTGAAGAAGAGATGGAAGATAGTACTGATGTAAAGTTTGAAAAAGAAATAACAAAGTTTAAAGAAGTTTCTGGTGAAAATCCAAACTATGTTTGTATTTGTTGTCGACATACTCATTATAAAATTCAAACTAGGAATGTAGATGTGTTTTTAAAAAGTGAAAAGGAAAACAATGATAAATGGAAAGAATTTGCTGCTTATCTGTTTGTGGAAGGTCGTTTTGAGTTAGGTACTGTACAATGTATTTGTAAATATTGTTATAATAAATTAGAAGAAAACAAAATGCCAGCTAGAGCTGTCCATAATGACTTAGAATTAGTAGCTATACCTCCTGAACTTAAAGATTTAAATACATATGAGTCCATCCTTATACAATCTGTGCACCCTTTTCAGGCTATAAATCGTAGGGATCCTAAAACAGGTAAGCTGCCTCCAACAGATCTACAAAGAGGTTTAAAAGGAAGAGTTGTGTATTTACCTTTAGATTTTAAGAAAAATGTTGAAACTGTTGGTGTAGAAAGAGAGGATACTGAACCTGTAGTCATTCTTGTTAATGGTGTACCCACAAAGAGTCGGAAAATATGGCAAGAGTTAGTAGATGTCACGAAAGTCCAAAAGGCTACATTATATCTGGTGCAAAACAATATTTACTATAAAAATGTAAATGTAGAGGAAGAAGAAATGAGTTTAGAAGATGAAAGGCACATTTCAAGTGGACAAATAGAAAAAGTGGAGAATTCAAGAAAAGAAGAAATTTATGAACATTATACTATACACCCTCTACATTCAAAAGAACTGATAGGCGATACTATTGAATTGTTCCAGATGAAAAAAGCAAAAGGAAGTCCCATGAGTGTGTGGGAAAAAAGTTTGGAAGCTCGTTGTTTTCCACAGCTGTTCCCTACTGGAAAAGGTGGACGATATGATGAACGACCAGTTCAGATTCCAGCTTCAGAATATCGTACTTTATGACTGTACTCAGAAGAACCAAGATTTCGTCAGTGTATTCCATATTTATTTCATCTTTTATTTGAGAGTGATCTGTCTGCACTTTCATATGCAGTCAACCATATATTGAAAACTGGGACGCATCTTTCACATCTTTCTGCAAAGGAATTTATGGACATAGTTGAAAAAAGAGACGAACATTTAGAATCACAGTTAATTAATTTGATGGCATGTCAACATGGCACTAATGAATATTGGTATCGACGTCATGGGGAATTAAAATGTATGTTAAGAAATTTAGGAACCCCTACATGGTTTGTTACACTTAGTTGTGCTGAGTGTGCATGGGATGATTTACTGGATTTTCTACGAGAAGCAAATTCAAATATAGAAAATATTGAATTGAAGACACCTGGAGAACTGTGTTCCCTAGATCCTGTAAATGTCTGCAGATATTTTAATCATAGATTTGAAGCTATGATGTCTTTCATCTGTAATAAAAAAATCCACCTATTGGCGAAGTTATTGATTTTTTTTGTAGAAAAGAATACCAAGCTAGAGGTGCTCCTCATATACATATGCTTTTATGGATCAAGGATGCACCCAAATTTGGAACTGATTTGGATGAGACTGTTTTATCTTTTATTGAAGAGTATGTTACCTGTGCGATTCCGAAAACAGGAGGAGAAAATATCTTAAGACAGCAAGTTTTACAGTTTCAGAGTCATCGATGTGGAAAATATTGCCGACGGAAATATAAGTCAAAGGATAAGTTTTACACAAAATGTCGATTTGGCTTTCCACGTCCAGTAATTTCCAAAGGAAGAGTGAACAGTTTTATGTCAGCAGTGAGGCATACTATCACTCGGAAATCACCCAAAAATACTTATAATATAAAAAGAACAGAAGAATCGAAGTAAATTAATGATTACAATCCGGTGATTTTGAAGATGTGGAATGCAAATATGGACATACAATATGTTGCAGATAACTCAATTGCTGTTGCTCGCTATGTGACATCATATATTACCAAGCCTGAGAAGACAGAATTGAAAGAAATGTGGGAGGAAATTTCACAGGAGAAGACACTTATTTGTACAGCTTCAGCTTGAAGATGCTTTCACATCGAGAAATTGGATCCTACGAATGTTCGGATCGATTGACATCTACAAGTTTATATTCAAAGTCAAGAGGAATCATCTGGATAAGTCTAGGCCTTGCTACAGTACGAAATCGAGTTTTGAAATCTGTACAAGAAATTGAATACTTGGCACTGAATGAACCAGAAAGTACAGATATTCTGAATACAAATATGTTGGATACGTACTATCCAAATAGAAGTCCATACCTAGAAAACATATGTCTATATGAAATTCTGCAACATTATAGTTTTAAAAAAAATGTTATGGAAAATATAAATGAAGGAAAATACGCTGTAATTGGATCTGAAGGATGTTTGGTAAAGCATGACAAAGGAAATTTGATTAATCACAGGAAATTAAGGGGTCGATTCCGATTCGGGCCGGAAAAAGCACCGACCGACTCGGAGCTGGAATGTATTCCGACCGACACGTACCTGTGGCGCCCGACACGCCAAGTACGATGCAAGGCGTGCAAAATCCGACCGACACGTACCGAACCCAACCCGAACGACCGAGCCGCATGGAAAACAGCAATCCGTCCGGAAAAACACGCGAATCCAACCGACCGACACGCACCCGGAACAAATCCGACCGAAACGTACATGCGAACTCCAAACCGCAAAGTACGATGCAAGGCGCGAAAACCACGACCGAGTCGTACGGAGGACAAGCCGTACGACCGACACGCATACAAAACCGAGCCGAAGTAACACAAAACACCGTGACCGACGCGTACGCAGCATAGAAAATACCACAAACACAGCGTGAACGAAACGGAGAAGACCGTACGAGACAAATGCAGGGTCCGACTCGGTCACAAGAACGTTTCCAACATGCACAGACAGTACAAAGGAAAAATTACACAAAAAAGGCCAAACAAGCAATTACAAAGCCAATAAATACTGGGGGGTGGGGACAGAGAACAAAGACACACCCACAACTCCACCCATATAAAGGACACAAATCCCAACCATGATCCTTTGCAAATGCCATTCCACTGCCAGCACCCAACAGACAGCAACCACACACCCACAGCTCATCCCTCACACAAGCCACACACCATCAGCACACCAACAAATACCTACCTCACATACACCCAGCAAAACACACACTCACACACCCTCACCTGCACACCAACACACACATCACTCACCATCACCACCCATCACCATGCCCCCCAAGAAGAATCACAAGTTCCTAGATTGTGAATTGGAAGTCCTGGTAGACGAGATCCTCAGGGTAGAGCCACAGCTGTTTGGCACACTGGTCCAACAGACCCCCATCTCCCAGAAAACCAAGATGTGGGAGAGGATCATCAACAGGGTGAACGCACAATCACCATGTCTGCGCACAAAGACCGACATCCAGAACAGGTGGTATGACGTGCGCAGGAGGGTCCGGGAGCTGCTCAAGAAAGACTACCTCCTGAGCCAATACACCGGCAGTGGCCCTCCTGCCAAGCCATTATACCTCAGGCCCTGGGAGGAGAAGGTGCGGGCCATCCTTCCGCCAGTGAGCGTATATGGACTAGAGAACATCCCAGAGCCTGGTGAGTACACAACAAATGTACACAATATTCTGCCACAATACACACACACATCACTGTCAAGGGGAGAGTCAAACCATGCACTCATAGCAATTACACAGCAACCAGAACAGAATCATCCCAAAATGTGTATGTCAGTCAGATAAACACAACACATGCCATCTCATAGTTACATTTAACCGTGTCATCACATGTACAAACACAACTACAACTACAGCTAGGCAGTGGCACAAATAGAACTAACAAACACATCCAGACATGTAGCCACCACTACAACACCAACACACAGTGAAGACCACTGAAAGGAAGGAATTCTGTGTATGCTGGGCAAGTCAGTGTAGCCAATAGCATCATGGGAGTCGTAGTCACACATATTGCCCCCCACAACTGTCCCATCAACACCACCATGAACCATGCGCACATCACAGGGAGTGGAAAAGGACTCACAAGATGGCTGACACTGGCTACTGCTGTGGGGAGCACAAGGCCCTGCTGGCAACTGTGCAACAACCAACAGCAGGACACCACTGACTGACATCCTGAGAGACAACTTCCACTCCCTGCAATGGAAACACGTTCCATGGTGGGATATCTGGCTGGCTGGGTGGGAAGGAGGACTCGCACCACTGACCATAGTCACAAGCACCTCCCCTCACACACACCCTCAACACATACTCCACATAACCCACCTGGGAGAATGCAATGCCACACATCCTAACTCAAGATCCCACAAAGAACCTCCACCCTGGGTTATGTCGTGTGAAGCACAGGGACACTCTTGGGACTTTCAGCCAAACAACTGCCAGGACAACACTGCCAGCCATCCTGTCAGCACAGGCAGCCCACCCCACAGGGAAGCAGAGTCAAAAGGAAGGAAGGATGGGCATGCTGGGAAGGGGGTGGAGGCAATAGCATGATGGGAGTCGTAGTCACAGCTCTACATCCCCCACCACATGGCCCAGCAAGCTCACACTCACGCATGCACATCCCACAGAGAGTGGAAAGGCCCATCAAAGATGTCTGACACTGTTGCTGTGTCGTGGGGAGCACAAGGGCATGCTGGGAACTGCACACCAACCAACAGCAGGACACCACTGTCAGCCATCTTGCCATTGCCCTCACACCCACACACACTGAACTCCCCACAAAAGCAAGTAAGTATGGGAATGCTGGGAAGTGGGGTAGAGGCAATAGCATGATGGGAGTCATAGTCACAGACATAGCTCACCCCCACAACTGTCCCATCAACACCACCCTGAACCATGCTCACATCACAGGGAGTGGAGAACGACTGACAAGATGGCTGACACTGGCTACTGCTGTGGGGAGCACAAGGCCCTGCTGGGAACTGTGCACCAACAAACAGCAGGACACCACTGACTGACATCCTGAGAGACAACTTCCACTCCCTGCAATGGAAGCACGTTCCAAGGTGGGATATCTGGCTGGGTGGGAAGGAGGACTTGCAGCACTGACCATAGTCACAAGCACCTCCCCTCACACCCCCTCAACACAAACTCCACAGAACCCACCTGGGAGAATGCAATGCCTCACATCCTAACTCAAGATCCCACAAAGAACCACCACCCTGGGTTATGTTGTGTGAAGCACAGGGACACTCTTGGGACTTTCAGCCAAACAACTGCCAGGACAACACTCCCAGCCATCCTGTCAGCACAGGCAGCCCACCCCACAGGGAAGCAGAGTCAAAAGGAAGGAAGCATGGGCATGCTGGGAAGGGGGGTGGAGGCAATAGCATGATGGGAGTAGTAGGCACAGATATTGCTCAGCCTCACAACTGGCCCATCAACACCACCCTGAACCATGCTCACATCACAGGGAGTGGATAAGGACACACAAGATGGCTGACACTGGCTACTGCTGTGGGGAGCACAAGGGCATGCTGGGAACTGCACACCAACCAACAGCAGGACACCACTGTCAGCCATCTTGCCATTGCCCTCACACCCACACACACTGAACTCCCCACAAAAGCAAGTAAGTATGGGAATGCTGGGAAGTGGGGTGGAGGCAATAGCATGATGGGAGTCATAGTCACAGACATAGCTCACCCCCACAACTGTCCCATCACCACCACCCTGAACCATGCTCACATCACAGGGAGTGGAAAACGACTGACAAGATGGCTGACACTGGCTACTGCTGTGGGGAGCACAAGGGCATGCTGGGAACTGCACACCAACCAACAGCAGGACACCACTGTCAGCCATCTTGCCATTGCTCTCACACCCACACACACTGAACTCCCCACAAAAGCAAGTAAGTATGGGAATGCTGGGAAGTGGGGTGGAGGCAATAGCATGATGGGAGTCATAGTCACAGACATAGCTCACCCCCACAACTGTCCCATCACCACCACCCTGAACCATGCTCACATCCCGGGAGTGGAAAACGACTGACAAGATGGCTGACACTGGCTACTGCTGTGGGGAGCACAAGGCCCTGCTGGGAACTGTGCACCAACAAACAGCAGGACACCACT